>ML675644.1:7619570-7656020 GCA_007922155.1 Mesoclemmys tuberculata
GGACCAGAAATGACACTCCACCGTGTCCAGCTGCAGCATGACTGCTAGGAGCAACTGGGACTTGTTTTGTTCTATGGCTTGCAGCGGGGCTGCTTGATTGACAGACCAATGTTCTGCGTAGCGGTTCCTGTCTTGGCTCTGGAAACATTCAGGATAAGGCACAAGATGTTTGTAATGCTCACCACAAGAGTGTGCAGCTGAGTGGGGTTGCTGCTTGGTGGGCTCTGGTGTACGCACAGCTGAGGCCAGCTTTTGGAAAAAAAGGCATGAAAAAGCACAGGCGGTTTGCCATTGATAGAGGAGGGAGGGGCGAAACTGAAGCCATGTTTCCATTCCCTCCTGCAGAGGGTTTTGGGAAGGGCTGGCAATGCCTCATGGGACCAAAACGCTTTGCAGCTTGTTGCACTGTGGGATAGCTATCCATGGTGCACTGCTCTGCATTGATGCAAGCGCTGCTAGTGAGGATGCACTCCACTGACACCATGGGTGTGGTGTGGACATGCCCGACCTAACTGCATTACTTTGGTGGCTGGATGTTGAATTAAATTGTCGACTTAACTTTGTAGTATAGACGTGCCCTAAGTCTGCAAACAGACAGCTCTATGGCTTCTGCTGCAGCACGTAGTTTTTCCAGGCAGCAGCAGAGTGAAATTACCAGACTCTGGAAGATTCCATGTAGTCTACTAGGGGTTATGTAGATCTAATTTATCTGGAAAGCTCTTCGCATTCATTGCTGTAGTAGCATTAGAAAACCCTAAAACAGATAGATGGTTTTACTGCTGCTGTTCAGAACCCTGTGGGTAGCAATGAAATTGAAAAAAATCATGTCTCTTTTGCTCTACAGCAGAAATGGGCAGTCACTGGGAGAACAAGAAGAATGGGGGCTTGGGTATTGGCTGCTGATTTTCTCCTCTCCCATAGCCAGAAGTCTGGAGGAGTGAGAATAGTTTAATCCTTCACCAGTCAAGTGGTTCAGGGATGAGGAGAGAAGGGGAATAAATAGAGAGAGAGCTTTTCCTTTGAGCAGCCAAGGGGCTGGGGAAGTTAGGTTTGGACAAGTACCTACCAACTGCAGGTTGATGATAAGCTAGGTTCAGGAACATGAGCACCTTAGCTGAAATCCTACCATCTCCCCATTCCCAGCAGTCAGAGAGGTGTGAACTGGTTGTTTCCCCATGTCCCGTGGACTTCACTGAAGGAATGGAAGGGAGTAGAAAGGCAGAAAGAACTCCATTGCTTGTTTGTTCTCTGGCTAGCAGGTATCTGGGAAATTTTTCAAACTCATGTTTACCTATTTCTTCCCTGTCTTTAAATCTGCTTGCCAGGTATGGTAATGTCTGTCCCATATTTCTCTGCTTTATTGGCAATCTGATGTTTATTTTAAAAATATTTTATGCAATTACTATTTTTATTATGGTTGCCTATCTATATAGTCTCCTGCTACTTTTCCACTTCATCACAATAATGTGTAAGAACAGCATGAAATCTGGTTTGAAATGCCTGTTTTAAATCTTAAATACATTTATAATCCACCTAACATCTTTAACTTGAAGCGAATAGCATTAAACTGTCTGTAAAGTGTACTTAAAACATCAGGATAATGTGTAATTGTTTTCAGCTTTAGTTTAAGTAATGAGTTTACTGCAGACTAACCAAGCCATTCACAATTGATGCCATCAACTAAAAAATGTGGCGACATCTCTCAAAGTTCTAAAACTTGAATCACAATCTAAGCAAAGCATTCATAATAAAAGCTTGATAAAGAATCCTGAATGTTCCCATATGGAAAAAAATGGACCATGGAATAAACTAGGACGTTTTGTATTCAAATAAATACTGTGTAGGAATGAATGCATATTAAAGCTGTTCAAATGTTATCAGTAGAACTGGTTGAAAAAATGTCTACATGTGGATGATTTTTGGTGAACTTTTTTTCCTATTTTTTTGACCAGCTGGTAGACTTAAGACTTTAAAAAAAATTATTTTGAAAACTTCATGAATGTGTGTGTGTGTGTAACTGAACTCAGTTTATTAGATCTCAGCATTGGCTTGCCATGACAATTGACTTGTATTAGATTCTAGTAAATTATTTTTTACCCCAATCTTTGCTATGTATTTCGGTGTCCTTCAGTTCTGTTAGGTACTTAGTAGCACCCACAATGGTTAAGCGAACTAGTTTCCATTATAACTCCCACATATAACATACTAAAACACTCACCTCTTGGGTTGAAATTTTCCATGATTGTGGCCAAAGTTTGCTTGCCTTAATCTAACAAGTAGTCTTGAATTTCACCCAGTGGCTAACTGCTCATTAGCTTTTGACACTCATATATTTCACACACATTTATTTTTCAATTTTTCTTGCAACACTTATTAAATTGTTATTTCAGCTTCAAATGTTGGCATCTTATATATTCAAAACTTAATGATATATGTCTGAATGCTTTGTAGTTTAAATATTTACCTTATAAAGATGGGAAACACAAGTTAGTTAATCACTGCATATCCTGCTGGCAAACTTGTTTATGGGAAATTAAGCCACAGTATGTTCTAGACCTTTTTCTGGGAAGTGTGGCGGAATAATTTGGATTCTCTTTTATCCCTGAGCTCAGCAACTTTTTCCAAAATGTTAGCATTGTTCACTTTCGAAGTATTTTACAAATATAAACTAACCTTCACAATGCTGTTGTAAAGCAGGTCAGTGAATGTTATTGTCCACATTTTAAACCTGGGGAAATTTGAGGTAGAAATGTTAAGTAATTTAGCTAGGAACCCTGTTCTGAGCCACCAGTACTTGGCTTACATCACTAGATTACACTCTTCTCATTTATTCTTATAGTCTCACACAGGTCCTGATCCATAGCCCATTAAAATCAATGGAAAATCTCCCAGTAAGCTTGAAAAGATTTAGGATCAGAGTCAAATTAAGCATGTCAAAGGTTATGACAGCTGTGGGTATATAGGAGCCAGCATAAGAAGACCTCCATGATTGTTACATGGGGGGGAGCTATTGTTACTGTATGTAGATATTTTCCATTTTGTGGCTTAAAAACAAAATCCTTCTTAAAAGCAACTGGCTTGACTGAAGTGTTACTGAAAACTATACCATTTGTGTGGTGGACTTTAGGGGGAACCTGAGTTGATCATGACAAGCTAACACGTACATAATCATGTCTTGCCTTATCTACACAAGGTGTGAAGCCCTGTTTTAAAGCCAGTTTGCTAACACACTTTTAAACTACGACCATTGCACCTAGTCCAGATGTGCTTTTTACAAACAATTTCTAGTTACATGATTCCATAATTTTAAACAATTAAATTAACATAGCGCTCTTGATATATGAATTGCTATACAAACCAGGCAACTATCATCCCCTCTTCACTGCAGAAACAAGTTCATGATAAGCGGTAGCAATGTAAGCTTCTTCAAACCATTTTGCCAAGGATGTGGCCATTGCATTGCCATGAGACAGGTTGCAGGCTTCAGCCTCTTTGCAACGGGTGTGTCTCTCTCCCATTTAGTCCAGAGGATTAGTGTTCAAATTGCGTGGAACATTTTTGAAATTTTGTAGACCATTATTATATCTTGGGTGTCTTTCTGATAGATCATTAAGGTTGCTTACCCTGAAATTGATACTTCCATTTCAAGTCAACAGTCCATAGTCATGCTGGTAGCAATTATCAGCTGGTTTGTAATGTTCTCATTACATATACTCTGGGCCAAAGTTCAAAATCCTATGAACAAAATTGTGCATAAAATATATCACATAATTTGCTCGTATGCGTGCATGCACTCACCATAATTGTGCTTGAAATTGTGTGCACATAGTGTTGACAGTTTTGGCTTTTGTCTCCAGAAGCTGTAAAGTGACCTCTTTTAATCTCTTACAGACAAGAGCAGAGCAGGCGCAAGGTGCATACTTCTTGCCTGAGTTTGCACTTTCTCCACAGGGGAGTTTTCTTGAAGATACTACAGGGGAACAATTCCTCACTTACCGCTATGATGATCAGGTCAGTATGCTGTGTGGGAACAATAGATCTGTCACACTCACCTCATAGTGAGACACTAAGAATTGTTTGAATGTTCCTTTGAAACAAATCAGTCATTTATTTTGTATTGCCTTTGGATGGTGCATCAGGCTGGTATACAGTGAATCAAATAACACATTAAACAAGAAGCAAAATTAGAGCAGTTTATTGTGGGAATTATAAAACAACACTTATGGAAAAGTCTTATAGGGCTTACTAGAAAGAAACCCAATAATGATCTGAGGATATTTAATAGATCTCTATAGAAAGTAATCTTAAATACATGCAACTAAAAACAGAGATTGGTATGCTTTCTATGGGTCATTAGCACTATCTTAAAGAATTCTATAGCAGGCATATACATTTCTATTAAGGAAGAGCTCTATTGAGATATTTTAAAAACCCACAGATATCTTATTATATTCCATTAAATTCTATATGACATTTTCACAGGGGAGACTTGTTTGTATGTTAATTCTTTACAGTTGTATAGCAGTATACAGACAAAATGTGATTTTCATAACACCCCTGTGACAAGTCTCTGAATTTTTCTAAGGCTACACAGTCAATGGAAGAGCCAAGATAAGAACTCAGAAGTTCCTGACTTCTGGTCCTGTGCTTAGTTGCCCGACACTTTCTATCTCTTTTCATATGTCACTTTAAAAAGAGATCTGAAATATTTATTATTTGGGAAAGTCTCTTTATTTTATAAAGAGAGATTAGTGAATGCAGTTTATATATTCCAAATGACCAAGAGAACTGAATTAACATTATGGGCTGAATAATCCTGGAATATGAAGTATTGTATCTTATAAATGGTTTGATTGTTACTGGTATTTTGTATTTCTAGTTTAGAGGTCAGTGACCTAGCTTGTTTTTAAAGTGAATTGCAAAGAAACAAACACAGGGAGCATCATACTAGATGAAGCAGGGTGTCTGGAAAGTAACAACCTTTTTATCTTAATTAAAAAAGCATTAGCTTTCTCCAGATCCTACAGATAAATTATGCTAAACATGGAATACAGATATAAATGTACAGAAAGTAACATGAAAGAAACCCTGTTAATCTTGGCAAAAGATCTAAAGTAAACCTAGGAAGTGTATAGCATGCTGTGGAAATTTACTCCTAACGCAATGTGTTCCAGAAGCCCATTGAATTCCACATCAAAACTGTCTGAGCTGCATTTGTAGGGACACAGAGTACATTTCTTAATGTAAGCAGAGTAGGAAGATTCTTAGGGAACAATGCCTGTAAAAGTGAAAGAAAAGCAGTTCTTGCCCTGAGATCTCGGTATGCTGCCAGCAGTTAATTGCCAGTTTTATTGTGAAGGGTGGTCTCATCACAGTATCTATTTTGAGGAAAAATATTGTGTGGTGTTTAACCACTGACTCTAAGGGCAAAGACTTAGATGGGCTTTGTAGCTTGTTCTTGCCTAAAACTGTGTCTCTGTTCAGGAAGAGGAAAAGGAGTAGTTAGAATCTGAGTACATGCTGAATTACTGTAAATTATTTGTTTGAATACTGTTGAAATGTATGTACAGTAATTCATACTTCTGTTACCCTGGAGGCTTTCGATTGATCTATAGAGAAGGTACTTAGATGAGATGTCCCTTGGACTAAACACCTGGGAAAGCAATAACTTACAGAATAGTAAAACACAGCTGCAGCACAGGCTGCATTTAATGACAAACTTGTAAAAAACCCCAATAAAGATTGTACACTTTTGATGAAAATAGCTTCTATTGAATGGAGCAATATTTAGAGAAGAAGACAATAAATCCAAACATAATCAAGGGCATTTCAGAGACTTGGCTCAATCACAACATATGGTGAATACCACAGCTCATTTCTGAAAAAAACATAGTTCTCTTTAAACGCCTGTTCCAAGGCCTATTGCAGTCAGTGGAAAGATTCCTATTAACTTCAGTGAGGAATGGATCAAATCCTGCATGTGAACGATCTGAGTAGTTCATCCACAGGCATCATGTAACTCTGGAGTTTGCTTGCAGGAAAAGGATTTAGAATCAGTCTGATGCCATACTATTTATAGCTCCTCCCAAGAAATTAGAATTAGTCATATTGAAAATAACTTTGATTCCTGGAACTCCTAAAATAGGTCTAAAAACAAAGAACTCAAAAATCAATACAAAGAAGGAAGTAGTAATAGTTCCATTAGAGTGGAAGTTCACTCCCACAGGATTTTTTTTATGATATCAAACTGTTGAATGCAAATCGTAATTGCTGTATCTCTGTGGCTGAACCTCCCGTGAGTGAATTACCAACTCTTTCATGATTGGGAAAATTCTCTGGCTGAACTGGTTGGTGGTATAAATAAAAGAATTTATAATAATTAAAACTACTGTTACTATCACTTATAAAAGTGTAGACAGCTGTGTGAGAGAGAAAATAGATTATTCCTATGAATTATATACAATTATAGATAATATATACACACACACATTGAATTTACCATATGCCTTTTGGTAAGCTGAGAACTTGAATGTCCTAATTCTCTGTATTTCATTCTGAAATGGAAGAAATTCTAAAGGCAGAATGTGAAAGTCTTCACAAGGTAACTCTAAATTCTCTGGGCTAGATCCTTGGGTAATATAAAAAGCCATCAATTAATAGAGATGCACCAATGCACGCTACTTTAGGATCTGAACCATGATTATCTTGGTAAGCTACCTGATATTGGTTGCATTGCTGGCAGACCTCAGGAGACCATTTACCTCCATCCTCCCCACCCCCGCTTCTCAACTACCTGTGATATATTCTGTATCTTGAGTTGTATTTATTTTGTATTCAGTTTTAATGCTTAGAACATAAGGACAAATTCAACAATCAGTTGTTTTATATAGCATCATCATCGTCGTCGTCGTCATGATCCAAGATTAGTTTCCTTATGTTCTCCAAACACAGGAATGTATCAAAGAGGTTTTCTTTGGCTGTTGTGTGTGATATTTTTCAAGCAGTGAGCCAGTTTAATCTGGACCATTCATTCCTTTGTTAGTAAGTAATCTTGGTAAAATAGAGCCGTTACTTAAATATTCAATAGTATTTGCTATCTTAAAAGACAAGCAAGTAGTAATAGGAACACATTGTACTCCGTTCTAGCCCAGCAGAATTACATATGGATATGCAACACAGAACGTTTTGTTCTGGTTTGGTCTGGCAAGAGTGTGCTTAAATTTTTGTACAAGATTACACTAAACTGTTCACGTGTTGGGTTGCTGTGAGTGTACTAAGGAATTACACGCAGATGAAGTACTTTTGTCAGATGGCTTCTGAGACCACTGTTAAATATATTTGATCAAATTATTTTTCTAAGGAAATCTATGATTGCAGAAGAAACTTTGTAAGGCCTGACTAGCTACTATTCCTGTCCCCAGTTAGATATTTTTGTGAATGTCTGTACAAAAATATGTAAAATGGTTTTTAGCACATATTCTGTTTTAACTTCAGGGAAAATAAAGACAGTAAATCAAGACAGGTACATTCCAGGGTTCCCCAAAAGCAGAAACTTGTTCAGACATAGGAGGATGCATTTTCCAGTAGTGCCTGGAATGTTAAATAAGCTGCATCTTGCATTGGTACATTGTGTACCACAATCTAAAATTCTATCAAGTCAATAGTGTTTAAATCTAACTTAGTATGAAATAAATTTTGATATGTGGCCAAAGATCTTGCTTGCCCTGAGACATGCCAGACCAGAAAGAAAACTTTACTACTTTCCTCTCATCCTGAATATGCTATTTTTTAACAACCAATTTTTAGATGCTAATTATACGTTGCCATAAGGAATTAGTTTACTTTTGCTGGGTTTTTTTTTTTTTTTTTTTGGCTTCTCACCTTTTAATCTACTACAAGGAAATAATTTGTTTCCAAAATACTAGTAGTGCTGGAAAGTTTTCTCTCAGAAATAAAATGTTCTAAAACCATTCCATATGACAGACCACCAACAAAGATTGCAACAAGAACTTGGTTGGACAAAAACTGTTTGAAGCACCTACCCCCTTTGGTTGACGGGAAGACCGATTTTGAATATAGAAGATATCTTCCGTTGTTAAGTCAGAAAAGGTTTGCTTGTCATCTTTGCCTCTAGTGGATCTTACATCTTCTAAGTTTTATGATAGGTGTCATCTTAAACTCCTAACAAGGGAGTCATGATTTTGGCATCAGACGTGGGGCTAAACGGTCAAATCTTGGCAAGGAAACTGTGTTCCTAAACAAATCTCTACAAAATTTGAGCAGAAAAGGTGATAAATATTAGATTCTTGAAAAACCACCCAGTGAGAAATTAACATAATGGAAATTTGCACTTGGAGAGCTCAAAGTATGTGTTTGGATGCTCCAGGTGAGATGGAGGCCAGTGTGCGGTTTCCAACTTGATGTGCAAAATGCAATATACAACTGATGCAGCTATGTTAATATCTAGCCTTTCTCTAGATTTGGCAGCAAAACAAGTCTGCCTTGGAAGCCTGCCAAACTAGGGAGACTGAAATACTCATAGGTATGCCTGGTTCTCCAAAAGGACAAATACCCTGGCTATCTTGTACAATAAAACTTTGGGAAGGATATTAAAAAGATGGTGCAAAAAGCCATGCAGCCCTGGACCTGGAGGACCTCAAGGATGTAAAGAAAAGAAAGTCTGAGCTCTTTTTCTCTTCCAAGTACATGTGAAACTAAGATTCACGTAATAACACAATTTTCTTGATGTAATCACTAGTAAAACACAGATAACAATATGACAGGTCTAATTTGCAATGGGGTAAATTTGGCATAACTTCGTTAGAGTTACTCTGGATTTTCACTGGTTATAACTGAGATCGGAATCCGAGATGAGTGGTGCTAGCTTGTTCAATAAGCATGGGTGAAATTGGGTTACCTCCCAGCTGGACTCAAACCATGGGCTCCACTTCTGTGTTTGTATTGCATGATTTGAAAGACAGTTTGAAGCTAGTTATTTACTTTTGATCTTAACAGGAAATATAATGAACTGATGTAACACCTCATTTGCCAGTTCTGACTTGCGGTATTGATGTAGTCATGTCCATCCCAAAATATTAGCGAGACAAGGTGGATGAAGTAATATCTTTTGTTGGACCAACTTCTGTTGGTGAGAGAGACAAGCTTTTGAGCTAACACAGAGCTCTTTTTCAGGTCTGGGATACTTACTAGGAGTGTCACAGCTAAATACTAAATGGAACATATTGTTTAGCATACATAGTTAATACATATTTCATGGCCATTCAAGGTGAAGTGGCCCATTAACATCCCTTCAGTTATAGAGGGGAAAGGGAGAAGAGAAGCACCTGGGGAGGAGGTTGTTACTGGGTTATAGATTGTTTGTGGAATCTAACTAAGGATGATTTTAGGTGCTCATTTATATTAACTTCTCATCCTTTTCCTTCACTAGCTGTCTTTTCCGGCTTGTTTTCTGTTTGTTTGTCACTAGCGTTTTTGTGAATTTAAAGAAAATCAATTAAACATTTGAATAAAAAAATTAGTTCCTTAATCAACTGAAATGTGTTTCTTGGTTGCGGATGGGAGGCAGTGAGGAAGAACTAATGATAAGCCCTTATAGTTCCAGGCAAATCTTGTCTCATGAGCTGATATAGTATAAATCAAACATTATGACCTTGCTCAAAATGTTAGATGCGTTTATGTTTAGGCTAACCAATTGGCTGTGTTTCAGTTAACCACTTGTGGGTTGACTGTAGCTAGCTTCTACTTGAATAATTAAAGCAGTAGTATATTCTTTGCATGATAGATTGGTGAGCTAAATACTATTTTAACAAATGTTAGGTTTTTTTGGCAAAGTGGATTGTGGGTTGGTAACTCCTTAAGCTCTGATGAATATTTTTAGGTTCATGGGTTTTGTTGTTTGCAGTTTATACTATACGTGCCACATGTAGGTAGAGACTTTTCTTGGTTTAGTTTTGTTCATGTTATTTAGACTTAGCAGAATTTAATTGTAATTTTTTCAAAATTTGGCAGATAATATTGGTGTTTATTTTTTAAGCAGGTTTTTTTCAGTTTTTATTTTAAATGTTCAGAGTTGTGGGAAGTTATAGGGGTCAGACAATGGAGCAGAGGGGCTTCCAAAACATAGTGTTACTGCATAAGTCCTGACCTGGAAAAGGATTTGTGCAGATGGACCCTTACGCATTGCAGCCAATGAACCTCTGCACAAGGCCCTCTGCAAGATCAGTGTCTTAACATGGAGTTTGAAAATTAAACTGTAATTTGACCTGAAAAACTCTATGCCTGCTTGAAAATATAGTTAGCCAGTTATAAAATACATTATTTAAGGTTTGATTAATTTAATACCTGCCACAAACAGCAAGTAAGAGTATGGTCCTGTTCCCATTGAACTTAGTGTTGGGCCAGAAACTTGGCCTTATTGTGGCTGAGATAATTGTCTTTACCCAGCTGGTAGTGGAGGCTTCCCATAGCATTAAGCAGCCAGAGTGGCTCATGCATTAACCTTCTCCAGGTGCTTCTCAGAGGGGGCTTGTCTGGGAAGAAAGGAGCTTGGCCAAGGTTTCTTTACTCCATGATGATTTTTGGATGCTGGAATAGCTCACTGTGTCTCTGAAGCTGCTCTAATTTACACAAGGGACCGACTGACTCCAGCTGGTTCCAGGATCTGGGGATGGAGGGACATGAGGGTGGCATAAAGTTAGCTTTTTTCCATATGCCATATCCTGAAACGTGCTGAAAACAACTTGGACGCAGCTCAGGATTGGGTCATTGACTTGAGTGGGAATAGGATCAGGCCCTAAAATGAGAAGAAACATTTTAGTTGACAGCTGATTTAGACTGTGAGAAATAGATTACCTTATTTTTTTAACAGGATGAACACAATCAGATTATTAAAACATATTTTCTGATCTGTTGTCCATTTTATTACTTTCTTTGTTTTGTTAACTATATTTTCAGCATTATATTCTAGGTTATATTTGAGATCTAATTTTTTGTGGAAAAATATGTAGAGTTTGTGTCTGTCTCTCTCCCCATATGGGTTGATCCTGCAGATCGCTACACATGCAAATAATTTCACTGAAACACATGAGTACATGAGTTAGGGATCTGTAAAATCAACCCTGATCAAAGTACATAAGTGTGCACGTGTAAGGACTATTCTCATAACTAGGGTTTGCTTTAGGATAGCACCTTTCATCTATTGTCTTTCTGTTTATCTCTTTCTGTTCATCCTCTTTTGTGTTTACTGTGAATGTTTCACTCTTTTTTTTAAAATCCGCTTTACTCATTTTTTCAAGTTTTGAGGTTTTCTATTTTTAAATCACATATTGTTTTTAAATTCCTAGTGGTATTTTTTAGATTAGCACTTTAATTACCTAAAAGCTACTAGAAAATGGTGCACAGGAAAATAAATCCACCTTGAAATCTTTTATTTGTTTCTGTTGTAATCAATTAGTAACAGAGAAAACATCTGATTTAAATTAACAAGGAATAGACCAGACCTTTTTATATAACATCCTTGACTGAAGAAAGATGAATAAATAGAGTGAAACGTAAAAATTGTTAAACTCTCTTTTAGTATTGCGCAGAAGCATTATTTTCAGATTTGTACAAGGTAATAAGCACATTCTCCCTCTTCTCCCCCCGCAGTTGGCTCATTTACTTATCCAAGAATTTTGACATTGATAAAGGTTTAGCTTTTGCCTTCTAAATTAAGATGTTAAAAAGGCTGGAGCTAGCTGAAATGATCCCTTGCTTACACGGCTCAGACATGCCACTGCTGTTATCTATCATTGAGATACTTCAAGTACTGCAGGAAGCATGAAGTTTGGAGCTGTATTTGTACGTCAGGCTAAGCCGTTCTTTAGACTCTGCATGGAGCCATGAAGACATTAATTTGTTAATGGGCTTTATCTGCCTATAATCAACTTAGTAACACAGTTTTGTTACTAAAGTGGTATAGATACATTTTATAGCAGTGGCTTTCCACAGGTTTATTTTGGCTACTTTTTCTCAGTCACAAAAAAACCAGATTGCATTTTATTTTTAAATAACGAGGATAAACTGTTCAAAAGCTGTCTGAAAATTTCCACAAATTATAAAGTAAAATAATGATTTAATTGCTGAGTGTTTTAACAAAAATGTGTACATTTAATTTGATTTTTTTTTCTGATCTGTTCTCACCACGGACAACATTTAGAGACCCAGTAATGGTCTGTCGTACGTTAGCAACGCGCTCAACATAGAGATCCTTAGTGTAAAAGTAACGCTGTAGCTGCTTCAGTTGATTGGGCTCAAGAAGGATGAGTACAATTATGGCCTTACAGAATTCACCATCCTGAAGAAAAAATGTCATCTGAGGTAATCTCATTGCTTTGCAAGACCGTCCGGATAATTTAAATAAAATAATATGTCAGGATCAATGTAGTACATGTAGTCACGTGGAAACAATCCTTACATTTACATTAAGTCAGCAATTATCCTTTCAATGTCTCTCCTTCATGTCAAGTAAATGTATGGCACATATTGCATGTCCTGCCCATCTCCAAATACTTGAATCTAAACAAAGTCTACTAACAATGCAGATGCATTCTTTTATTAATCTACATTTGTTGACTGTGTTTCTTGAAGTAGTTAAAGTGGCTAATATCATGAAGACTTGTATAATGAACCAGCCATGGGAGAGACCCATTAATTCCAAGTAACGTATGAGGATTTTGCCACTTAAAACATGTATTTCACGCCACACTATTTTAAAAATAATTGTCAACATTGCCAGTGATTTTGATTTATTTCCACTGGCTCAGAGTCTTCAAAAGCTGTTTCGCCACAAGGAGGATTACACATATTAATTGCTTTTGGTGGAACAAGCCAGAATGCTAAATGTAGATATCTGAGTGGATCTTTTTCTTATTGGATTATTTTAGTAGTTACCTGTTTTTTATTATTATTTTCAACATTTACCAAGCATTGCACATTGCGATACATGTCAGCATTAAACTTAGAGGAATTTTGAGCCTTTTAAAGCTTTTAATGTCAACCATAAACTGTATTAGAATTTGCAACATGAAATCCTAAAGTGCTAATAGAACAGTAAAAAGAGGATTGCATTCTTTATTTCCTAGCTCTCAGCAGCTGCTGTTTTACCTATTAATACTGTAATAATATGTCTTTGTGAATATAACCAGTGATCCACTTGCAATGTGATTTATGGCAGCCCCTCCCTCCCTTTCCTCATAAGTCCATAAATGCTAAAAAGTTCAGTTGCTTTATAAACAGTTTTCTCAGTTTGAAACAGAACATTCCCATTATGTAAAGAGATAGGATAGGGTGCCTAGAGCCGCACCTATTGTTTGACAGATGTTCAGAGAAAGGGTCAAAAAGTCTCCTTCTGAGCAGAGGAAATGATTACAGTTGATTCCATTGCAAAGATTGTAATGGGATCCATACACAGGGTGGGTTGTAGGAGTGGTGGGTACAACACTGATGGCTAAGGATCAGGGCAGCCTGTACCAAATCGGTGGTCATCAGTACAAGAGGAAGTAAAAGCAGTGACATTACAGGTGAGGAGTTTAAAGGATGGTGCCTGAAGGTGACTTGGTTGGAGTAGCAAGGCAGAACAATGATTTGTAGCTCCTGGTTCAGGGTAGAGGGGAAGGGTGAAAGCGGAGAAGACAGAAGAAGGCCACTGTAATCAAGGTAGGAGATGACTGGAATTTTAGCAAGAAGGACAGAGGGGAAGGATTATTTTTCAAATTTGAGGAAGAAATGACGGGCTGGCAAGAACCTTGGTTTGGTTTGGGGGGATTTTTTTGTTAAAGCAGAACTCTAAAAATGAATAATATGGGAAATATTTTATTCTTGGCAAGTTCATTGATTATTTCCGTACTTTGTTTGTAGAAATCATGTTCTTCCATTTTGGGCCATATCCTGAGAAGTGCTGTTTACCTTGCAATCCATTTAAAGTCTTCCATCCAGAAAAGCACTTAAACACATGAGAAGTTCCACTGACGTCTATGAGACTACTTGCATGCTTAAAATTATGAGTGCTTTGCTGAATCTGGGCTAGATTCAATGGAAGTTGAACTCTGTATGACTTTGTGCTTAGCTCTCTATTTGAGGAAGAGAAATGCTGTTCAACAGTAATCTTGAACAGTACAGTGTTACTAACACATCATACAGCTCTAAATTTTCTAGAATAAATTAGTAAAACAAAGTTGGTTTTCATTTTATCAGTTCCTTTAATTTTATTTCACCTTGCTATAGGCAAGCAGTTGTTAAGCTTATTCTTTATCTAGGGGAGGGGCACTCACAGATCTTAGAATGTTTTCAATTTTCAAAACTTTTTTTTAATACCCTGAATCAATTTATTAGACTTGACTTACTATCACTTGGAAGGTGATTGCAAGTGTAGTAAGAAATCTATAGGTTTCACTTTGCTTACTGATTTAGGCCTTGATCCAAAACTCCCATTTACTTTAATGGGCGTTGGTTCAGGTCTTACACCATTAAAATCATTGGGAATTTTGCCCCGGACTTAAGTGGGATCAGGTACTGAGGTGCTTACAGGTAAACCAATAGAAATATTGTCTAATGCCAGGTTAAGCAGTTAATGGAAAATTTTATAAATACTATAGAACATGAACAACCCTGTTGCTTCCTTATTCTTCAGGGAAAGACCATTAGCTGATATTTTCAAATCCGATGTAATGCAAAAAGGTATAGGAAAAACACATCACACAGAAAAACCTCACTAAGTTATACCGATGATAGACAGATTCATTGACAATAATGGAATTTTCTGCATTAGCAAGTAAGTGATGGAATGCCAAAAAAAAACCCCAAGAGCCACAAATCATGAAATGTTCTACGTTTTGATAATTTTAGTTCTAATGATTTGCCACTTCATTGTTTGTATGGAATGCTATAGTGCGTCATGAAATCTTAGCAAAATGGACCTCTCTTTCATACTCTGCTGTTACGTCTTCAGTGAAAAGGTACATAATGTTTTGTAGTATTTATGTATCCTGTGGATCTGTGAAGTTCCTCTGTGCTTTTAATTTTGATAATTTCATATGTAGTTAAGCTGTTGTAACTAACCTCACTTCCCTAGGCAACTCTTATAACATCAGTATGAGGCACTCTTGTTGTTACAACACCTACAAAAATAGACTTGCTTCACATATTTACACTGCAAAAATTAAATACTTAAAGTTATACGTCAATATTTATAATAGGATGCACTGGCTTAAAGGCAGGGTTTTTTTTTTTTTTTCTAATTTGGCCTTTTGGGTGATAATGGACTATACAAAACGTGTTCTCTTAGGAGTAAATATTATGTTCGGAAGCCCCAGTTCTGCCACCTTTAATGTTGATTCAGGGAGGTGGGGGTTTACTTGCAATAGTAAAGTAATATTCTAGATGAGTATGTGTATCAGAATTGGCTCCTAAAGAACTAATTAAACTATATTTGGGCTAAATGAGTGTCTGCCCTTCCCTTTTTATCATTCCAGTTCAAAGAGAGGTTTTGCTCCTTCTGCAAATTTTTTATATATTTGCCATGAACCTGTCAGTTAATGTTCATTCTTTTTTGCTGTTTCAATGTTAAGGCTAGAAAATGTTCTGTTTTTCTCATACTTTCATCTCTGTGTTCTAGTGAATATGAGAGAAAGGAAGGGAAGGGAGCAAGTCTATCCAATGTCCCTGTCTAGTTGACTTGCTTTCTTTCAATAAATTACAGCCCAGAACTGATTTAAAAGATTGAGCCCAATCTTCAGATACAAAGAGACTGTAAAAATTGTCCCAAAGCAGGGTATAGAGCTCTGCAGTTTCTAATTATAGGTCCTAAATCATTTCTGTACCGTGCTGCGAGGCAGAAAGTACTACACGGGGCACAAAGGTTTTTCTGAAGTTTGTCAGAAGGTTCATTCTGCATATATTTGTTAGTACTTCTGTGATTGTGGACAGAATGTTTAGGATTGTCTACAGAGCATATAGAACAGATGGTCCCTGCCCTAAAAACCTTACTATGACCCTGATCCCAAAAACACTTTTATGCACGTGTATAACTTAATTCATGTGAGTAGTCCTATTCACATCAGAGGGACTGAATTAATATATATTATACACATGGGTAAGTGCTTCAGGGATCAGGGCATAGTTCTAAATTCAGTCCTTTTGAAGTACATGGCTAAACTCCCATCTGATCCAATCCTAACGATAGCAAGCCCTCCTGGGAGGAACTGAGCACCTTCCATTCATGTTGTAGTGAATGGAAGTTGAAATAACTCATCTTGCATGATTATGCCCATCATGCTTTGTTTTTTTTACTTATAATACAGCAATGCACAAGGCTAGGTTAATAAGAAATGGTTATTTAAGCATTCTCATAAAGCTTATAGTGAATCAGTCATTCTAGTATACATTTTAAACTTTATACTACCTTTTTTTTTAGAATAAAGGATATGAATTCTTTTTTTGTGCATTGACAGCATCAGAGCCTTTCTCCAACTTAATGAAAAAATCCAAATGACTGTGTAATATTTTCAAAGAACAGTCTTCTGATGGAGACTGGCCTGTTGTCAAAAAAGCACTGTAAGAATTAAGTTGACTGTGTTATGATATAATTTAAAATTAACTTATGATTGTTGAAAACATTCATATTTCATAAAATAGGTGTGGGGTGCAAGTTTTCTGTGTTTCCTACCACTAAGCAAAAAACATTAATTCTGACATCTGTTTTTAACACTTTCTCTCATATTTTTGGAAGAATGCCTGGCAAAAGCTGGAAAGTGACTAAGAGATCAACTAAAGATGGCCTAAGGGCCTGTTCCCAGCTGGTACAACATCTGGAATGTTATATATAGTGGATAAATTCAGAGTTGCAGTTTAATAAGATTGGTATTCAAGATTTCAGCTTATAGCATAGGAAAGGACAGTGAAATTGACCATACACAATATGTCAAGGTACCTGAAATATAATTTGCTAAGTTTTTGCTTTCATTTTGGCAGATGCTTCTTACTTTCATCTAGTATTGTTCTGGAGCTTTATGAGATACTCGATGAAGTCATATTGATATTGTATCCAGAATCTTATCTTTTCAATGAGCTTAGGATATGTCTGGGTTTCTTTCTTTCTTTCTTTCTTTCTTTCTTTCTTTCTTTCTTTCTTTCTGAATTGACTAGAAATAACTTAAGTCATTACCTTTGCAAAATTCAGGTTGATACAGTCTCTCAAAAATAAGATTTTACTGATTCATCAACCATTCAGGAATCTGGATTTGTATTTTCTGCAGTATGGAACCATCCTTTCAAAACTTATGGCACAAAATGCCTATTTAGCTGTTCTGCTTAATATTTAGTTTATCTTTTTTTGTCTCCAAACTGTAATTAGACATGTTAGACAAGACCAATAGGGCCAAATTCAGAGCTAGTGATATCAATGGAGAAACACCTGCTTAAACCAAATATGAATTTGGCTCAATGTGTAGTGAAAACAGTAAAATAGAAACAAACTGGTAGATGAACTCTCTGCATTGCACTCCTGTGATAACTCAATTATTCAGATGTTATACTTGACTGAGGCAGACTAAATTCCTTGCTGTATTCCTAATATAAGGTTTTATATCTTTTGATTTTCTAATATGGGTCACTTGGATAATTCCTTACAGCATCATTATTGTTACTATGCAAGGCACTGTAGGTGAGGACATGAAATTTGACTTTGATATAGCAGAAAGTCTGTAGAGGGAGCCTTAGAGGGGAAATGTGCCTGGAGTGAGAGGAGAGAGATCAGTACCGCAGATGCATTTTGGGAGCAACTTAGGTAGGATACAGTCAGGAAATTCACAGTCAACATGTGGAACTTGTTGACAAGGAAATTTTGTGAAAGCCAAAAGTATAACTGAGTTCAAAAAAGAATCAGATAAGTTAATGGAGGATAGGTCCATCAATGGCTGTTAGCCAAGATGGTCAGGGATACAACCCCATTCTCTGAGTGTCCTTAAGCTTCTGACTGCCAGAAGCTGGGACTGGAAGTCAGGGAATGGATTGCTCAATAGTTGCCCTGTTGTGTTCTTTCCCTCTGAAGCATCTGGCACCTGTTACTGTCGTAAAACAGCTAGATGGACCATTGATCTGACCCTTTATGGTTATTCTTATGACAATTGGGAGACTATAAGACTAGACCTGAAATGGTGACAGCAGAAAAGGACGGAGCTGATTTCTGCAAAAAAAGGATCATATGCTCTATCCCTTGGTTTTTACACTGCATCTTAATTAAAGATTCCTTTTGTTTCATGTTGAGATGCTGTTGGTCATTAACTGAGGGAATTCCTGTGTGACATGTGAACCCTAAAAATTATAGGGCTTTGGGTAAAATTTTCAGAAGTGTCTAAGTAACTTAGGAACACAAACAGAGTTGGCTGGGAAACCTGATTTCCATTTAATGAAAATTTTTGAGTTTTTGGAAATAGTTGTCCTCCCAAATTGGGATGAAAAGCCAAAAAGCATTTTCAAGTCAAGTTAACAAGTCTGGTCAATTTCACCACTGCTATAAAGTGGTGGGCAGCTGTGAAATTAACAAGATTCATGTCAGTTTCAGTCATTAGTTTCTAGGGCTTCCAGTTAGTTCAGGTAAAATATTTTTCCATCTCTGCAAGCTAGTTGTTGTTCTACTCAGAATAATTTTCACTTCTTTAGAGACTATAAATGAGGTGCATTTGAGAAACAACATTTCTGCCTGAATCATAACATTATTTTAAGGAAGAACAGACTGCAGACTGCTAAGTGGAGTGCAGGACGTCATTGTTGAAAGTAGGTACAATAAAATGTGATGGGCTGGGCATATAGCTAGGCTCACTGACAATGGATGGACTACAGCTGTCACTGGGAATTGAAATGACCAGTTGGCTGACCTCCAAAGAAATGGGAAAGTTTTGTCGTGAAAAGGCATGGCTGCCCATGGAGAAGGAAGGCCAGGATAAGAGAAGAATGGAAGACATGTTGTGATCGGTGCAGTTTATACGAGGTCTGAAGG
Source organism: Mesoclemmys tuberculata (assembly GCA_007922155.1). NCBI lineage: Eukaryota > Metazoa > Chordata > Testudines > Chelidae > Mesoclemmys > Mesoclemmys tuberculata. Next base: position 7,638,625 of record ML675644.1, read on the forward strand.
ACTGATCAATCAAGGTGACATGATGTCACCTAATACGAAGCACTTCCATATGACTTGGGCTTAAGTAATGTATTCTTGAGTCTTATGCAGGTATCTGTTAAGTACAAACGGAAATGAATTAGCCGAAGGAAAAGAGACACCGATGTAACTGGGTGCATAAGGGACTGCGGAAATGGGATGTCTTTAAAAACAAGACAGACTCATCTCTTTCTATCAGTTTTTGCACTGTGGGGGTCTGATCCTGTGTTCCTGAAACAGAGAGAACTCCCAGTCGGGCCGTATGTTATCTGAACAGCATTAGATTAGATGAATTAAGTTAAACCATATGTAGCAATTTTATTTTGTTTTGTTACTGATACTGAGGGCTTGCTTAGAAGAATAGGTTTTAGATTGAAATTGAAGGACATGCTTGATTCTCGTTTGGAATTTAATAATCAGTTGTGCCTGCTGTAGAACCATGAGAGGAAAGCTATAGTTAGTGTCAACCCGTTATCTATTATAAACCATTTTGTATAAAAATTGATAGCAAATTCTGTGGTGTCCTGCGAAAACCAGTTGTGCGCCTGAACTTATAAATTGTTTAGTTAGAGAGTTGTTATTCCAGGTCAGATTTATCCCTTGCAATTTGAGAGTCTGGGGTAGTCCACCCACAACTTTTAGTTAGGTTTTATAATGTTTTATGTTAGCCATGTAAATGATGATGTGTATATATTTGGAAAGATTTTAAAATAGGATGGAAGAATGTAATGTCCTGTCCCTTTAAATGTTTGAGCACAATTCCTTTTCCAGTGCAAATCATAACCTTCATGTTGGTTTCAGTTTTGCTGCCTGCACAATAAAGCAGCTGCCACAGCTGACAGCTGTGTTTCTATCTCCTTATCTGCTGGGTCCAGATAGAACAAATTCTACTTTAGATATAAAATATTTGTTTTACTCCTGGTACTATTTCCTCTCTTTCGTACTGTATTCTCTATATTGCTTATTCAGAAGAATGGTAATATGAGATAATGTTTCTGAGTCTGCATGTTCTATGAACAACAAACTATTACAGTGTTATATACCCCTCTTTTCTGCTTGTTGCAGCTACGTAATAGTTATGTTTTAAAGTGGAAATATTTGTTGGTTTACTTAGGGATAAATGCATTTTTTAACAAAATAAAGCATAAAATTGCCAATGATCACATACACTGAGCCGAAAATAAGATAGATTTAATGTATTGAAGAGATATTGATTACAGTAATTGCTAGAACAAAATGAAAATATTAAATAAAATTAAATAAAGAATAATCTAGACCAGTTTTTCTTTTTGCTTCCAGTTTGCAGCAGCATTTCAAATTTTATAATGTATGAATTAGCTACTACTTCATGAAGGAACAATGATTTAAATGGTTTTCAGTGATGGTTATATTGGGATCATAAAGTTGTATTATACATTGGTCCACAATATAAATGCCTCTTTAAGAAAGTTCTAACTATTTTTTGCAAAACACATCAAATTAAAAGTGAAAAGATACACATACAAAGCTAGATTTAGAGCATTCCTGGCCTGATTTAGGTGATAAATACTCACATACTCCTGGTACAGATTTATGTCCGCATGTTACTACAGGTTATCTTAGCATCCTTATAATTATTAGACTTTTTGTGTAAAGTAAAATTCTTTCCACTAAACTAACGTACCAGAGGTGATATGTAGTGAAGAATAAATTTCCAGCAGATTTTTTGCCAATGAGCAGTAATGTAAATGCATCCAGATACTATGTAAGTTGGTTTGGCAATAGTACTGATATTTTATATGTTTATATGCCTTTGAATAGGATGGCTCCTGCTGTTTTTAAGTATTGTCTAGAGGGTGGATTTTTCTCATATGAAAAACTGCTTGAAACCATTTGTTTTTCTGTATGACAAGTAAAGGTATTACTTACCTGGTTTCTGCTATTACTCACATGGGATGGCAAATGTTAATGGAATGCACTTCTGAACTTGTGTGATTTGGTGAAGTTCTGATCACCTGTGCAAGTTTGCATATCAAGCCAGGTTTTTGCTTTCCTGTTTAGTGGTACTACTTTTGGTCCGTACAACAGACACAAAAGCTAGTTAAATCATGGTAAGATCAGTCTGCTTCAGGTCAGTATGAGAACCTTGTATTAGGCCAAGTTGTTCAGCACATTATGTGTTTCCTATCAAGTGAAAAGAGAACATTGTTAAAACGTTGATAGTGAAATGTGTGCTTGCTTCCTTCCTTTTCTCTTGGCCTTGTGCCTCCTATGTACCCTGCCCTGCTGCTTAAGGACCTGATCCAAAGCCACTGAAGTCACTGGGGTACAATTCTGACTCTATGGAAGTCAATCACCAAACTCCCATTGACTTTAGTGGGGCCAATATTTCACCATGGGAGACTTACCATTGACTTGATTGAGTATTGGATCTGGCTCCAAGTCATAACGCACTATTTTGTGGTTAGACTTTTGCATACAGATGTGATGCCTTAGGCCTGGTCTACACTTACCTGGCAATTCGGTGGCAATCGACAGGTGTTATGCAAGCTACACAGAGTAGGTTGCATAACTCCCGTCGACTACTGTGCTTCCATTCTGTGCAGCGTCTTCATTGCACTGCACCACTTGAGGGGGTGGTTTTACTGCATCGACTTCTGGATCGATGGAGTGGGTCTTCACTGACCGCTCAATCGATCCAGAAAGGTCGATCTGCTGGCAGCCACTTTGCTGCCATCAGTGTAGATATTCCCTTAGCGTTCATATATATTTTGGACTCTTGCATTGAAATTTTGGTGTAATTATGACTGGGTTGTGCCCTCAGAGAAAATATGGGGATCAATATGTTTTAAGTTTAGGACTCACATGGCTCTGAAGCCTGAACTACTTTGAGGATGGGGGAAAAATCATTTAATTGTAGTGCTTGGAAGTACTGTGTCTTTTAAGAAGCCTCATGGGGGGACGTGCTTTATTAAACAGATGTAGCAAGAGGTGTGATCAGAGCTTCCTCAGTACAGTCAAGGGGTCAATTATCTGTTCTCACCCAGAAATGCGGACAGTGCTGGCCTCCTCTGCTCTCATCCATTGTGCTCTTGGAGACAGATTTTGTGTGGGCTTACATTCCCTGCTGGTTAGTACTCCCATGAAAGCAGATGTGTAGTTCAGCCATTAATGTGAAACTAGTGTGCAGGTGGTTCTTACTGCAGAGACGTTGCAGCTATGCTTCTGTTCAGGATTCTGAGCTAAAACCATAACTGTGATAAAAACTAAAGCAAAAGCATGGAAGGAAAATACTCTGTGTAGAAAGTGTAATTTTAAAGTGTTGGATGCCATGTAATTTTATTTGAAAAATTACGAAAAAACACTTTGATCCAGAGAAACAGCAAATGGTGGGCCGGCTCTTCCTGTCTCAGGACATGCGACTCCAACTATTTTAGTCACATGGGTTCTCTCTTACATACCTTAGGGGACATCATGATCAAGACCAAGCAAAATAACCACAACATTAATCAGGGCTATTTTATTATTAAAGAAAGGAGAAGAAAACATTAAATAAAACAACACTAATGACAGTCAGCAAATGATAAACTGGTTACTTCTGTTACAACCTTTTCTGTATGCCTATCTGGGGAGTTTTAAGCAGAGATTACATCTTTTGAGAGTGGACCCCTCTGGGACATTCTTCATTTGGTAAGTAAAGACCAATGTATATTGTTTCCCAAAATTATTGTGAATTCAATCTTAGTATTTTGTTATAGGTACTTGAAAAGGTTTTACCGGTATATACGAGCAAAAATATTTTTTAAGACAAGAGGAGCCCATCAAGTTACTACCAATCATTATTAATTATTAATTACTGTGAATAATAACTGGAGAGTTTTGTTTTTTTTTAAATCTAATCCCTTGACAGTGTTTTAGTAACTTTCTCTCATCAATCCATGTTGAGGTGTTGGGATGTTTTTTCTTGAGCGTGTGTGTGTGTGTGTGTGAGAGAGAGAGACCGGGGGGGGGGAGTGGCAGGGGCAGCAGTGTATGTGCTCACTTCAGTGTTTATGCTCTTCTCCTTCCTATTTCTATGAAAATACAGGAAAACACACCTCTTTTAGGCAAGTTTAGATTCAGAGTTGGTTGGCATCCCTCTTTTATTAGCTCCATACCTTCAGGGTTGGTCTAGATGACACCTTCAGTTTCTGAAGTTTGCTTAACAAAATATGTAACACTCTTCTACTTGCCTTGGTTCTTTTCACAGTGGGAAAACATCAGATAACTCTTAAAGTTAATTTTAACTTTTGTTTATTTAGTCCATTTTCTGAGATCAATTTTTCAATTTTATTATTGTGACAGAAAATGCAATTTTATTGTCAAAAAATCCAGTTGCTCCTGTTCTTTACATAAAAGATAGCCTGAATTGGGTGAGCGAATTGCTTGAGCACCACCAGTAATTAATTAATTTCCCATTAATATGATATTCCACTTAAATGGCTTCTCACAGTAGTAATTAGTTTGAGGCATAGATTCCATGTTGATACATAAAACACTGTACTCTTTGTGGTTTGTTTGTCTCTTCACACAAGCTCCTTACAATTACAATTTGTTATAGCAATTAAATTTTTATTAACTATTTTGTACAAAGCATAAACTTCAATAACAAATCTTTTGAACGTAGCACAAAATAAATTAGTACAATGTTTAAGCAATGTGAAGTTTAAAATGCAGCTTTTCTGAGTTTGTATAACACATTTAGGGGTAATAAACATGGGTTTATGGCTAAGGACTGTTTATCTTCCTGACATTTGATTGTCGGGAGACAAAGTAAAAGCCTCTTGGAATTCCTTTGTTTAACATTAATAGTTCATATAATTACATAAACAAAAATATATACATGTGAGGTATATATGTGATGTACTTTTCTCCAAGCATCCTATATATGAAAGAAATAATAAATATATTGTAAGCATCAGTAAAGGTACACATAAGCTTAATGAAAAAAAGGTATAATAGTTTTATTAATATCACTTTTGCATTAATAGTGAGGTGTCTCCCCATCTCTCCTCAGTCATTTTATGTGTTTGCCTTAGAGACACAGTAGCTGCTTAAATATTGCTGTCAATTTTCTTCTTGTGGTTCTGACCAGTGATGGGGGGTGATTGTTATCCACATTTCTGCCAAGCAGAGTCATCTGAAAATCAACAGGTTTTAGCACTCTTGGTGCTGTAATATATCCATAGGATTTTAGAGGTTACATTTGTAAACTTCTATGAAAATAATTGAATTTGGTACCTGACTGCACGTGTAACATTTCGCCTTTCAGATAAAAGGACCCGCTTGACGCTAGCAGCACAGCTCCTCTGCATAGCCTTAAAAATCTCTGCTCTATAGATTGGGTCATCTGAGGCTGTTCTGTCTATGCTCAGGTTGAGCAGGAATCACTATTGAGGATGATAAGTGTTTGCTAGACATAAAATGGATGGCTGAAAAGTTGGCCACCTTTTTTTGGCTGTGATCTCAGAGAGGAGTAGGTTTGTTCAAAAGCCTGCCCAGAATGCGTCAGTGCTGGACATGGTCACAGTCATGAGCTTTGAGCCTGCATAACTAGGAACTGAGTGCTCCTCTTCTAACTTGAGATTGAGTTGCTGTTGTGACAGGTAAAAAATATCAATGTCCAGCTCACTCATCCTGTTTAAGTCACAAGATCAAAAACCTACCACTATTCCTTTTTTTTTTTTTTTGGTGGTGGTTTTAACAATATGTTCTTGTGGTTAAGGCACAGAAGTGGGGACCAGATTTTGGGATATATTCTAGACTTTGCCATAGGCTTCCTGTGAGACCATACAAGGTGCTGAACATGGTGCAGGACTGCCTTATCTTTGAAGCCTTATTGATATGAGATCAGACAACACAGAATACAAAGTGTACAGTGTTCACTTTATATTATTATTTTTAATTACAAATATTTGCACTGTAAAAAAGACAAAAGAAATAGTGTTTTTCAGTTCACCTCACACAAGTACTGTAGTGCAATCTCTTTATCATGACAGTTCAACTTAAAAATGTAGAATTATTATTATTTTTTACATAACTGCAGTCAAAAATGAAGCAATGTAAAATTTTAGAGTCTACCTGTTGAAGCATGAAGGGACATATAAATGTTTAGTGTATCTGGTACATAAATATCTTGCAACACCAGTTATAACAGTGCCACGCAAATGCCTGTTCTCACTTTCAGGTGATATTGTAAATAAGAAACTGGCAGCATTATCTCCCGTGAACATAAATTAACGTGTTTGTCTTAGCAACGGGCTGAACAAGAAATGGGACTGAGTGGACTTGTATGAAGTGAATTGAAAAATACAGTGAGCACTGTACACTTTGTATTCTTTCTTGTAATTGAAATTAATATATTTGAAAATGTAGAAAAACATTCCGAAATATTTACAATAAATTGAAGTTGATATTTTATTATTATTTAACAGTGAGATTAAAATAGTGTTTAATAGTGACTTAAAATCCAGTGAATACGTTTTGAATTAGTCGCATGTATCATCTGCGATTAATTGACAACCCTAGTCTTTACCCACCTGAGCTGCCTTGCATAACTGCACTTCCTAAATGTCTTGTCTTTGTAGAGCATTTCTGTTTACATTTTTGTAACAGCTGGCTAATGAGTTGGGACCTGTGTTGTTAGGTCAGACTCCCACACAATCAATCGTTGTCAACCAGTTGAATTAATAACTGCAGAAAGGCAATTTTGTAAACAATGTTTATGTGTCCCCCCCTAATACCAATGTCAATAAGATAAAACTTCGAGGAAAATCTCATTTTCTAGCATTGCTCATATGTTTGTATAGAACAGACCAGAACATGAAAAAAATGTGTACAAACGACTGTTCTGACATTTCATGCTTTGCTTTCATCTCAGACTTCCACAGCTTTAAACAAATATCTTTTTGGGGGGTGGGCTTAAACAACAACATACAGTACATCATTGTGTAGCAAAGGTCTAAAATCAGTGTTTATTTTATTTCACATGGTATATAATTTTGTTGTAAAATAAAATTAGGTGAAAAGTCCTATTTATTTTATTCAAAATTTCCCTTACAATACTTACTTAGAATTCCTTAAATTATTAAAAGAAGAAACTCTTCAAAACATCAAATTCGGTTTTCACCATTCATGCTGTTTGTTTAGTTTTTGTGTTTGGCTTTCTCGAAATGGGGAAGTAGACTAGTCAGTTCTCTCATTGTTTCTCATGTATTCAAACAATGATGTAATGCTGGGGTTGCAAATGTGTAAGGGGAACATTTAATTTTTCATGATTTCTTTTTAAAATTAAACACTTCTTTAATAGGCTGCATTTAAAAAATAAATAAACCCAATTTTTGTATCTTGTTTATCTTGCTGTATCCCTTAAATATTCTGGCTACATTTATATTAGAAATCTTTGCATTGTTTTGGAAAATTAACTTTCTCATGACATTCATAATGATAAAAAGACAGTTTATCATACATGTGGTTTAAACCTCCTTCCCTCCAAAAAAAAAAAAAAGTGATGCCCTTTCAAGGCAAGTTATCAGTTGTCCTTTCAGGGCAAGTTATCAGTAAATTGTTTTCTAATGCAGACTTTAAAAGCAAGCTTAGTTTTTCACCAAGGACTGTGAGCGAGTTAGGTCAGTTTTCACTGAGACAGCATTACTGAAATAACAGAATGAACAGGCCATGGCTGTGAACAGTGCCTTAAACATAAATATGATTGTGCCAGGGCTAATGTTTGAATGGATGAAAGAATTTAGATAAGCAACATGATGCAATGCTTTCAGTATTTGGAGGAAAATAATTGGTTCCTTTTGAAGCAGGGGAAACTCTCCGGATTCTAAACCACTGATTTCAATATATCAACAAGAACATACATGCAGAGTTTATGCTTTACCATGACCCAATGTTGCAAGTTTACGTATAGAGGAAATGGTGCTCATTTAGTATGGTTAATGAAATTTGCAATCCTGGATTCCTATTGGTCCCTTATCTGCTTCTCGGTGTCTTGATAATGGCAGTGCCCATCTTTATTAGAAAGGATGTTGCAACTTCTCCCTTGCATGTGCAGATCTCACCACTCTTATCCATGCCTCTGTACTCTTCAAATTGGCTTTTGCAGTATGCTTTAATAGGGTTAGCCTTCAAGACTACATGGAAACTTCAGCTAGAGTACAGTGCAGCTGCCTACTTTACTATGCTTCTCACAATGGAGAATAGTATGCTTACAATGCCAAAGACAGCACTGGCTGACAGTTTGTTTCCAGGTGATTGATTTCGGCTATTGTATACAGCCATTTGTGGTTCATTTCCAGTGTAATTTAGAGTGCGCATCTATCTCCCTGTGCTTTAGTCTGGCAATTGAGATTAACTGGAAAAGTTGGTGGCTGTCCTTCAGTTCGTATATGTAGGAGCCTGGAATTCTCAATGGAAGGCTTTGGACTCTGCTTCTCCCTATTTTTCTGAAGGCGTGGCATGAAGCTGGTGTGTGGTCTAAGTATTTTTGTTGTTGTTTGAGTAGTTCTTATTGGAAGACATTGTCAATTTAAATTGATATCTGTACTTTATATATTTTTGGTATGTGTACCTATAAGATATGATAGGCACATCTGAGCAGTGTGTGTGTGGGTGGGGGGTGGGGAAAGAGCGGTAAAAGAATATCATAACTGTGACAGCTGTAGGCACTGGGCTATCTCTTCTACTTAGAAGGGTCAATTGAATACGTAAGGCCACACTGGTAATCTTTAGAAAAACTGTGCAAGGTTGATTGATTGTGAAATTACCTGAATTCAACTCATTTTTTATTCCGTTGTTCATTGTTGTTGTTTCCAGTTTGTCCGAGAATTGGTCCCCTTCTTCCAAAGACTGTTCCTGGTGCTGTAGAGACTTGTTTTCTGTCTGAATGATAGTCAGGGTTCCAGGGGAAATCTAAGATGAAGCAGGAGAGAGAGAGGGACAGGAATCACCTAGCCCAGACCCAGAAACTCTTGCTTTCTGTGCACTTCAGACTGTATCCAGTTACCTCCACTTGCACTGAAAGGAGGTTAAGTTCTTGCTGCATGCAGATGGAATGCCTTTATCTAAGTTTCTATTTAAGTAGGTACTGAAAAGAGGATTAACAGGCAGGACTGAAATGTGCATCCGCCTTCCTCTAGGACGAGGAAGGCTGGCTCTTCCATACAGCTGGGTATGCTAGTGCCATGTTTCTCAAACTGGGGGCCAAAATTCTACCATCCTTTGAAGTCAGTGAGAGTTTTGCTTGATTAAGAACTGCAGAGTACATTCTTTTGTTTTGTAACACATCAGAATGGACAGGGCATGCCCAGAGGCAGATTGGAATGAACGCGATGCCTGAGGGCTGTTTCTGGTCTAACACAGTCCATAGAATGAGACTTTGGAGAACCTCCGTGTTAGTGCACAAGTAATAAAATGTTGAACAAAAACACATTGGAATGTGTTCTACAAAAATTAGCAAGTTATGTGCGTCCCTGAAGGGGTGAATACATCATAATTAGGTCAAAAATATATGTTTAATTTTATGCTTTATTTGTTTTTGTTTTTTTAAAAAGGTGGGGGTTGTTATTTTTCCCCTGCAGATGTATTGAAGTTCTTTTAAAAATTCTTACAGAATGTGGAATGGTCCAAGCAGTTGGTGATAGGTGTGGAATCTTTTACCTCAAAATCACTGGTTCAAAGTCAGCCTCAATTAGTAATGAGTGGAAGCTGCCAGAGTACCCAAAGTTTAAACTGAAATGAGACAGTGAGTGGTCTGCTGAAGGGGATTGAGACAGATGTTGTGAAAAATTAACATTAGGTGCTTTAAAATGACTTATTAACTAAATGTTTTTGCAATGCTAATTAAAAACATACATTAGCAAATATTTCACTTTGGAATTGCCAGAATTTCTTAAGACCGTGCATGCGTGCGGGGCGAGAGGGGGGAAAGGAAGGAGGAGAATGGGGCAGGATAATTGAGTTCATTTTGTGGCATGAAAGTTTTCTCTTTGTCTCTCTTCCTTTTGAGAAGAATTTATGGTTGGTCTATGTCTTAGAGATATAAAAAAGTAGTAATGATGCTAATTTCATTTTACAGAGCACATATGCTAATAGACACACACTTGCTGAAGATACTGCATACCAGGTTCCCACTTGGGCCGCCAGTTCTCATTCAGACAAATACAACACACCAGTATACATATCACTAATGAGACAAAAAGGCAAACTATGCTTTTGGGGTTCTACTGGCATAAGTTTGTAAAGTTTGTGGGTATCTTTATAGCACAAACAAAGGCCTGGCAGGAGGCAAGTCTTAGTAGTTCATGATATCACCAGAACTCTCTGATGAAATTTTTTTCACTATTTCACTACCACTTTACTCTTATGTATGACAGTTTGTGGATTCAATGGAGAAACCAAACCAAACCATGAAACATTATTGAAAACCTCTATCATACAGAATTCTACGGTCAAATTTTTATAATATTTTTTGTTACGGTTGGCCCTGTTTTTAAAAATAGATTTAAAAACTTTTAAGAAAAATATTTTTCTGGCATGTGATCAGTGAAATTACGATCATGACTTTTTAATGGATAGTTTATCAGCTAGTAATTACAATTAACCCTGTATTACATGTTGCTACATACAATTCAGAAGGAATGGCATTACTTATGCTTAATGGAACAAACAATTGCAATACTGACTTGGCACTGATTTGCTCCTTTGGCTAATCTTAAACTGCTGGCTCCTAAATTGGCTGCAAAACAGCCTAAGAGTCTGATGCATAATCAGTCATCTGTTGGTACGTGGTTCTGGACTTTTTTCCCTTTGACTCATCTCTGAGTGCAGGGAATTTGCTATTGGCTTCAGTGTATTTGAGAATAAGGCTATATACAAATTCCTTATATGAGCTGAATGCAAAGTCCCTTTTATGGTAAAAGCAAATTGTTTCACTACTGTATAATGTGAAAATATCCATCATCCCTGTTTATTGCATCGTTAATCCTGGAATTTTCTTCTTGAATTAAGAAGTGGTATACCCTTTTCCCATATAAATGAACACTTTCTAGTGCTTGAGATCCAAAAGTCTTTGTGACTGAGCTGTGCCAACCAGTGTCTCTGCTGTGCTTCAATACTATGCTGCAGTAATTAAAAAAGAGCTGTATTCCAGGGCAAACAAATTCATTATAGTTATTGTTTTATGACTGAAATGGTATCCACTTCTCTGACCATTTCCTGTGGAGTTGGTGGGGCATGATGGATGGGAATGGGAGTGGGCAGGACAGTGTCCTAGATCGCTAGCCCCTTTCCATGAGGGAGGTGTAAAAGGACATTTGTGCATGGAGGGTTCCAACAGACAGTGGGGCCCTTATCTGTTGCTCTGTAGGTCACTAAATGTTGGCTCAGTGCTTGGTATCAACATCGATGAAGATATAACACTTAGCAATGTTGCTGTTCTACACTTCAGAGAGACAAAATGAGTGAGAGAATATTTTATTGGACCAACTTCTGCCCAGAGACGTTGGTGAGAGAGACGAGCTTTCAAGCTTACACAGAGCTCTTCTTCAGGTCAAAAGCTTGACTCTCTCATCAACAGAAGTTGTTCCACCTTGTCTCGTTAATATCCTGGGACCAACATGGCTACAGCACTATATTCTCCAATTTGACTATCTGAATATCATTTGAATATAATTTTCTAAAAATAAGCTAGATCAATTTGTATCTTTGAACTGGTTTTGTAAATATAATTAATATATAACATTGTTCCTTCTCACTGTTCTAACCCAGACTTTATAGAGTCCTGATCATTCAGTAGTGTACGAAATAAACAAAACACTAATTTATTGGATGGTTTGTGACATCCAGGGCTGACTTCTAAGCATGTGATGTGCCAGACTAGACTAGAGTGCCCTATATTGAGTCAGAAAGTTTAACAGCAGAAATTTTCTCTTAATTGATATTGAAAGCTACAATATTTTCCTTCATTTTAAAGGAAAGATGCCAATAGGAGCCAGCCTGTGTTTATGCTGAGTGGGGTTGTAATACCAATGGTGCACACATGTAAAAAGTATGAAACTCTGCTTTTGCATTGTTAACGTCAGTGGTTTTATGAACTTTAAGGAGCTAGCCAAGGAAATAGGGACACTTTTTTTGGTAGACAGAGGGATAATTCTGTCAATTCCCACTAAAAAAAAAAAATTCCCAGTGATTTAAATGAAAGATTTGCCTGAATAAAGCCTGCTAGATTTGCCCATGTTTGTGCATTTGGACTTGACCCTTCTGCCTGGGATGCTGATAATGTTTAAAGGACTGTCTGGGTGATAGCAGCAGAAAAGCAGTTCAAGAATTCTCATTGACCTACCATGGGGTCAGCCCTTCGTGTTGTATTTCCAGCTTTGTTCATTTTTGTTAATGTTAATGATTTTTTTAATGTTTTAAGACTGTTTCCTGTACGGTTAACATGGTTAAAAGGCATGAAATAGTCTTCACCTTTTAATTGCATTAAGTAGCTTGCCAGCTTTTTCCATTATAAACCCTTTTTTTTTTTTCCTTGCAGTTTTCACTTGGCTGTAAAAACATGCTCAGATCTGAAATTTGGCATACTTTGGGCCTGGCACGGTGTCTCTTTTCCCTTCTACTCTTTTAAGGTTCAGATGCTTAAAAACATCAATTTGGTCACTTATTTAAAGCTATAGGAATTTTAAATTGTTTCTTGATTTTTTTATTGTAATGGTTTTTGTAAAACTAAATCCCCAAACACTCTTTTTCAGAATATATACATTTATTTAGTTTTTATTGAGGCTCATCACAGAAAGGCATCACTAAAATCAGCCAGTTACACTAAAATACTTCAAATCTGAAATCTATCATTCTGTTCCTAGCTTTGCCAGCAACTTGCTGTGTGATTCAGACCGTGTCATTTATTCCAACGAAAAGAGGCCAGTAGAAGTCTTGTAATTAATGAAGCCTCACAATACCCATGTGAATAGGATGTATCCTATCCTCCCTCACTTTTAACAGATGAGATAAATGACACCCGCCTACTTCACAGGGGCTTGTGAGAGTTAGTGAGTGCTTTGAGATCCTTGAATAGAAGGCATTGTAAAAAGTCAAAGTAGTAGTATTCATTATTTTATTTGGACTAGGCCCATTGGTATTAAAAGTGAAAATGACTAAGTTAATGAGACAGTACAGCTTGTTTAGACAGCTGAATGATGGCTGAAGTGCAGACATAATGGCTGACGCGGAGCTGAGAGGTCTGTAGGTTCCAAAAGCATCTTTTTATGAAGTGCCTAAACAGAGTTATGATAAACCCGAATGCTTCCAAAGGAAAGGCGCTGTTGCTGCCAAACACAGAGATAGGCACTGAAAATTGGTCTGGTAGATATTTAAATGAGCACGACAGACTGTGATTTGTGGCTGCGCTGTTACCTTTGAATACATGCGGTAACAGGCGCTGTTGGTAAACCCCATAGTACTGTATCAAACAGCCCATTGTATCCACTTTCTTTTGAACAGAAAACAATCCAAGCACCTAATCCTGCCTATTTTTACTCACACAAATAATCCCATTGATTTCAGATGTGGGAAACTACATTGGAATAGTTTGGATTTGTCCTGCATTTAGGGTAGTTTCTGGAGCAGGCTATTGTCAGGTCGTGCGGGAGTAAGGACCACAGACACTTGTTAAATATTTTATCAGCCATTATCTGGAAGAAATGACAGAGGAATCAGCATTTCTGTTGGTTGCTTACAACATTAACTCTTTAAAGTACTTTCCAGCATGTGCACTGCTCCCAGTATATAAATCAAGCCACACATTGGATCCATGGCTCCTTTAAAAGCTGCTCCTTTAAAAGGTTCTCTTGGTCTGTCTATCGAGGTACTTACATAGCCCCTATTATGTATGGCTTTTTTCACCTCTCACCCATCCCCATGTAGCCCCTGTGTATCTTGCTTGAGAATAGAGAGGCATGAATTCAGATTCTAATCTAAAAAATAATCATTAGAATTCTAATCATGAGATTCTAAAAAATAACAATTTGGGGGTGGTTCTAGGCATTCACTGCAACCATGAAGACTAGAAACATACTTCTATATTTTTCCTTTCTAAATGAAAGCTGAGACTGTGGTATATTAACATGACTCCAGGAGCCGGGGCTTTCAGAAACCACCAGATATTGAGATACTGATCATAAAATCACAAGAGTTTGTGACACTGCAATGTATAGGGTCCCTCCCCACTTACTCTGGATGCCAAGAGCACAGCTTTCTCACTACGAGTCACAGCTCGGAGGCTGATGCTAGGAAAAAACTACACCATTCACAGAGTAGTTGTGTACCTCCTCCTGCCTGCAAATCCTCCCCATAACACACAAGGAGTTTTTTAAATCTCCAGCAGGAGGGCTAGGGCCTGGACTTATTACCATGCTTAGGGTTTTTCCTGTTCATGGTAGTATTGTTCTAAGGGCAGGATCAGGCCTCTTCCTCATTGCTCTTTTCATCTGTGCTTTTTCCATCTTCTCTGACGAAGCAGTCTGTAGTTGGAACAGTATTTTTGTCTGGAATGCTGTTTAATTAGAATGAATGATCATGTGTATATATAACAGTTATTTTTCTTTAATAAATCTTTTCTCCACATGTATACTCTATGACCAGATTAATTAGAAACGACAAACTTAACATGTAATTCAATAGGCTAGAGGAAAAACGATTTTAGTACCTTCTGTACTGCTGCTTCATAACAAAATCAGACACTGTGGGCTCTTTGTTTTCTTTGTCACCTTGAAGTTAGTCTCACCAAATTTAGTTCAGCCTTACAAATTCTTGTGTTCTTTTAACTTGTGCTGTTATCCATCTCTAGGTTATTATTTCAGTTATATTTCTATTGCACTGATACTTTTTATTAAATTGCCCTCCTTATAAAAGTTCACTTTATTTAACTCTAGCGATAAAATAGTCATTTAATTTAAATTACCTTTTCTCAGTTACAATGTTTCTCCAAAACAGCCATTTAAATGAATGGAAAGTTTGTAACATTCGCTGTTTAATTAAGAGTTCAGAATCTATTAGGTTAAATTGTAGTTATGGGGGCAAGTTACTGAAAGGGTTTTTGAAAAGTTTATTTAAGAGGGTTACTTTTAAGTGCTTTCCACCCCATTCCGCGATTTATTTGCACAATAATGACCTTTCTATGTGGAGTTTAATTCTGGATTTTGTTGCTGTTCTTGCATGTCTGAAATGATGCTTCACATCTGCTCCTAAAGCCTATAGACAATTGCTTCCATCTGCTCATTTTTAGGGCACAGATCCCGCTCCCATTGAAGTCAGTGGCAAAACTCACAATGATTTAAGAGGTGCAGGATCAGGCCTTATGTCTGTTTCACTCATTCATTCTTCCCCCAGTGAGAGCTCCAGATTCACAGGTGCTCCCTAACTCCCACTAGACGGTAGGTCCCACCATGCACTCCCCTTCTGTGATATACTCAGTCCCCGGACATTCCTGCTTTTCTTATGTAGGCATCAGACAACTTCCCTGGATTCCTTATTCAGCGAGACACACCTTTTTCCCCAATAAAGAGAACGCTCAGCTTTTTAAAATAATGGTATTTGATGTTCCTATGAAAGATAATATCAATGACGATAACGCCAGTATTAAGTCTGTTTCCCCTGTTTGGCACATGAATGATGTATGAGAATATGGCTGTTTGTTGTTGTGAGTGGAGCCAGTTGTCCCATTGTTTTATAGTGTGGGCAGAAAGAACATGGCACGTGATACCTGCTCTTATCTGCCTAAGCAACAGTGCTAGCGTTGAGCAGTTCTTGTGCTCCCTCCACACAAAGCTTGTTGTTATACTGCACGCCGGTGGCCCTTAGACCCTTCCTCCCTTTGCAGAAGGCCTGGGTACAGTCTTGTCCTGTGAATTTACTGTACATCCAGTACCAAAACACTGTTCTTCAGAAATAGGTCTAACCTAAACCTATCTTAAAACCACATGAAGATACTAAATCAACTGAGACACCCAAGAGAGTTTTTCTTCCTGTGGGGGAGGGAATAAACATGTTTTATAATGTTTCAAAATATATAGAGAGAGCTTTTTTTCTTTAACTTGTTGATTTACTTCTGTTCATCGTTGGCTACTTAATATAGAGAAACATTGTATTTGTGCCAAAAATCATCAGGAACATAACCCAGATCAATTTTTTAGGGCACTGTTTTTAAACAAGCTTCTGGAAGAAACGTTATTTGACAGCACAGAAATGAAATAATCCAGTTTGTTATTTTTATCTCATATCTCCACTTCTGGCGTTTTGTCTCGTGGAAGAGTTTGCACTCAATAGGAGCTTTGGTTGATGGGTTACCATAAATGGCTTAAAAAAAGATTTGATCCATTTATATACTCTAAGTATTGTGTATCTTTTGCACAAAGCTTTCCTTCACCTGATCAAATTTGGGGGTGATTTTTCCCTGATGGATAATTATCTTCTTTTAGCGTGCCTTTCATTTTTGTTCCCTAATTGTAAAATGATAGTTGTGGTTATTATTCGCAGAGACACTTTTCAAGCAGGGATGTGCTGCCTGGTGCTCAGTCAGACTCTAATGTGTGAAGACTTGAAGTCAGCTATTGGGTCTGGGGTTTTAAAAAAATTCAGTTAAAAAACTTATTAGTTGCACTAGCATCTTTTTTTTTTCTTTCTCTGGACAGCAATCAAAGAAATGTGTTAATTGCCATAGAGCTAAGTTATTGTTTTCTAAGGCTTTGTTGTTTATGGGAAGGCAGTTGCTTCTCTGTAGCTAAGGTTGCAACTGATTTGCTGTGTAAGCTATATTTTTGCATCCTGTCCAAGATCCATCTTTACCCTCGAACAAACAAAACCCAGATCAGCCTGAAAATTAGAAGGTTTCCTCAGAGGCTTAGGTAGATTTCCAAAGGGGTAAAGGGTGTGGGAGCTGAAGTAATTTGAACAAAGAGGTTCCTGAATTGTTTTCAAAAGTCACGTGGCTGTACGTGAAGCACAGGGTGACCAGATATCCTGATTTTATAGGGACAGTCCTGTTAAATGGGGCTTTTTCTTACATAGGCACCTATTACCCTCCATCCCCTGTCCTGATTTTTCACATTTGCTATCTGGTCACCCTGGTGAAGCAGCACCTTAAATGTACATTTCCTGGTCTTCACAATGTTTGTGTTTTGTTTTTTCTTGTCACTCTACAGGTTGTTTTCAGGAGTATGTGTGGAGACGTTATGCAGTAGTTGAGACTACAACATCTAATTGTGTTTTAACTAGTGTTAGCTAACCGGATTGTATATTGTAGTGCAGACAAAAGGAACAAATATTTGATCCTAATCATGTTTAACCCTCAGGTGGAT
>ML675644.1:7656030-7701767 GCA_007922155.1 Mesoclemmys tuberculata
TTGGGTAGCAAATTCACACACAGAAAAATTACAGGTGGAGTAAAGGTTGCAGCCACATAACAGGACCTTCTCCTAGTACTTTCTGGATTGTGGGACATCAAAACTTCAAACCCAAAGAGTAGAAAACCAAGAAATATCCAGTTACAGCTTTTCTACAGTACAATTTCTACTCCTGACTTAACACCTGTTAACTAACATGATTGTAAATTGTAGTGTAAACAAGGAACAAATGTGCCGACCCCATTGTCCCTTCTTTACAGGAATAGCAGAACCTTCACGTGACTTTGCAAATCTGTCCCCCTGCAAATGGAATCACACTGGGTCAGCTGCATTTGGGAACATCCATGTCTAATGTGCGTGCACACATTGTATATGCTTATAATGACCCAGTCCTTTTCCAGTTGACACTAATGGGAGTTTTGCCATTGACTTTAATGGGAGCAGATCCTCAAACAGTGTTTTGGAACAAATCCACCTTTCATTCATTACAGGGAGAGAAGATAGTTTATGTACTGAAGAATGGAAAGGTTCTTTCTGTACATGACACTTTTTAACAATCTGGCCTCTAGCAGATTTTAATCTTTGTCCCTTCAATCCATCTGGTAAGCAATAACTCTGCTGCAAAGCTCTGAATTTTTCCTTTACCTTCTGGTTAGAGTGCCACAGGAACATTCCACAGCACTTGGGTTCTGCTAACATGCATGTGCTGAAACACCTGAAACAGATACATGTCCTTAAGCAAAAGGACTGGCTACACCTGGATTCAACTTTCCAGGTCATCAGCGGCACTGTGGCAGTGTTTCATTACTAGAATGCATTGGGTGGAAGACACTGTGAACCATGTAAAGAAAAAAATGCAAGATCTGGGCTGCAGGTAGAGATCTGGGGTGGAAATAAGGAGTGGAGAAGTCATGTGGGAACCTGGGAGCTTAACTGTGTAGTACTGCTTTTGGCTACTCTGACCCCTTTATATGCTTGTGGCCTTTTGAGTACTTCATTACGTATCTTTCATAACAGCATGCTTTGGGATACCTTAAATATGAAATATAGCTTGTGAAACGTGTGCGTATATATGTAAAATATTTTTCCCTTCGCCGATGTATTTTTCCTTCCCTAACCTCCTCAGATGAGCAGAATAGCTGTCAGCTATCAGAAACTGACTCTATGCTTCAACAGCAATAACGAAGTGATTGATTTGTAACTCATGGTGCAATCACAAATAATATTGGTGGAGGCTTTCTCAGCTGAGCATTTCGCATGCAAAATATAAATGGAGCAGAAGAACCTCCACCTCACATGGAGATAAAATAATGACTGATTTCCCTTTCTGCAAGGCAGTTGTGGTGCATACATATGCACTCAGAAATGCTCTGTTTGCACAAAGCCTCCATGTGTGTCAAGTGCTATGGTATTAGGGACTACAAATCTATCACTCACGTCATAACTGATGCTGGAATCAGACGTGAATGCCATGGTGCAGACTCAGCTATCTTTCTAGCATCTCATTTGTGAGGTCTCCTGTTGTGGGCTGGGTGATGCTCCCTTTTTTGAATGACACTGGCTAGTGAGAATGCATCAATACAACAGGCAGGACTTCACTGCATAATAGCCTTTCCACTGACTATTTGGTTTCTTCTATGCTGGTTAGGCCTTGTAACAAAGCACAATAGCACTATTTATCTGGAGTCATCAGCATTCAGGAGCAAACCTAAATCAGATTTGTGCCCCTCTATAAAATCTGGGACCATGCAGTGTTTCCAAATAGAGGATGCTTCTTTGGAGACCTTGTGGTCTAACTAGCTGTTTGAAGTGCCCAAAAGATCAAAACTTCTCATTCTAAGGTAGTCTAAGCCTTGCCTTGATCAGAGTAGTAGAATAACAATCATGTAACCTTAGTCCTAAGGAATATGTTGTAGTAACATTACGTAGCATTTAAATAGCATCTTCCTCTCTGAGGCTCACAAAGTGCTTCTCAAACATTAACCTAATAGTCAGAAGTGTTATGCATCCTCAGAATCCATTGACTAAAGTGGAAGCTGCAGGCACTTGGCATTTTAGTTTACTAAAACCGACAACACCCTTGTGAGCTAGTTAGGATGCATTTTATTTAATCCCATTTACTGATGGGGAAACTGAGTCAGAGGGAGACAAAATGATTTATCGAAGGTGTCACAGCATGTCACTGTCAGAGCAGAATTAGAACCCAGGTCTCCCGAGTCTGAATCTTGTGCTCTAATTGTTAGACCACGCTCTGAGTGTGTTATAATATATCAGCAGCTCTTTTTCTCCAGAATTACATTTGAGCTTTGCTATGCTTCATTACCGTCTACTGCTCTATTTTCTTGCTTTTTTTTTTAAAGCCATAGTCTCTCTAATTTTGTTTTACTTTCTCTTTTGGGGTTATGGTTGCTATATTGTTAAATTCCTAATGATAATCATGGGTGTCTCTGCATATGTATTGTGATGAAAAAGTATGTGTGTTGTGCTAAAAATTCACCTCTCTGAAGAGATGTTTTTTCCTTCTGTTAATACAGCATGAGTCAGACTAAGAGTAATGTTGTGTTTGTTTGTGTCAATTTGCTTATAGCAAGAGAGTAGAGAAAAGATTAGACATTTTCACAAGTGGTTTCTAATTCTGGGGGCCTCAGTTTTTGGATGTCAAATGAGATGTTCAGGGCCTGATTTTCAGAGGTGCTAAGCACAGTTTCCACAGAAACGGGTGTCCATAACCTTAAATTGAAAATCAGAGCTAAAGAGCTTTAATTTGGGTGCTTATCTGATCCAGAGTACCTGGATACACAGTGATCCATACCATGCCCTTGATCTTCTGTCCTCTCAAAATTCCCTCCTTTCAATAGGTGCTATGATAAAGCCTCCCTCAGCTTAGTCTTGTCACATTGGGTTAGGGTTTGATTGCTTGCAACACCCTCTCCAGCATCTTTGGTGGATGGTAGGCCCGGCTACTATGCAGACTGAGCTGGGATAGTCTTTGTAAGGGGATGGAAAGCATCCATATAGTCACTCTTTCAGGTTACAGTGCAGAGATGTAACTCTTTATAACCTTCTATATTCTGTTTTCCAAACAAAATAGTTCAAGTCTTTGGGAATCTCTACTGTTATGGAAACCACTGTCTCAATAATTTCTGTTCACTTGCTTTGGACCTTTTCTGCCTTTCCCATCTCATTCTTGAGATGAGGTGGCTATCAGTGAATTTTGTAAACTGAGACAATGAATTAATATTTGGGAGGTTATTCTGGAATTCATAAATTTCCCACCTCCCACCTATCTCCTCCACATTAACTTAAATTGTTATGTGTCATCAGCAAAATTTATTGTCTTGGAAACCTAAAATTTCCCTAGGCAAAATTGTGAAACCAGTTTGCCACCCTGATGATCCAAGAGTTGTTGCACAGAGTTCTGGCTTCTGATAGCTGCTCCCTCTTTCTGCCTATATGGTTTATTCTGCAATTGTGCTGCAGTTCGCTCTGTCCCAGCTCCTGTGCTGCACCCAATCCACCCAACACTCCAGAGGAGATAGAAGGCTCAGACAGCAAGTTAATGCTTCTTTGGCCCAGAATTACCTTTGGGTAAATTACCACTGAGAAATCTAATTGGCTCAATAGAAAGCATTCCATATACACTAGCAGTTCCCCCTGCTCTGCTCCTCCACTTCTGCTGACCTTCAGCTTTGAAAGGGTTTCCAGTGGAGTCAGACAGCAGAATCGATTCTGCTGCTTTGAATGACCTTGAGCTCCTGCTCCCTCCCCGCCCCAGATCCTCAGGCTGTAGGTCTCTTTTTCCAGGGGGAGCAAAGCTAAGGGAGCATAGCACCTCTTGTGTGTGATTATATATGCACCTGACCACACGTTCAAGTTCATTCAGCATTTTAAATGTACAACTTGCTGTCAGGCTCCCTGGAAGCAGGCATTGCAGGTTGTCAGTTTATTCTGAATTCCTCAGGTCACTGAATTAGTGTGGTGGCAGTTTGGAATGTTAGCCCACTAGGTTTCATTTCGGTACTTGTGTGAATGACGGATAGCGCACTTCAGAAGTGCTTGAATATGCTTCACACCCCAAATGATAATATGGAATATATTCTCTCTCTCTTTTAGGAAATGTACAGATAGGGAATGGGCAAATTTAATTCTCACATTTCCTATCTTTTTTTGTGTGCTTGACTTCTTAACTTAACTAGTAGTGTTCTTTTAATGAGATGCTTTTGTATCTATTTACATACTCTATATAGAGACAAAACAGACTTGTATTCTCTTTTAATATCCCTGACCTATTTGCCTAAGTGGCGCTCTCTCTCTCTCTCTCTTCACATTAGCCTTAATTTCCCCCAATTTTCATAGATTCATAGAGATTAAGGCCAGAAGGAAACATTAGATCATCTAGCCTGACCTCCTTTATATTACAGGCCATTAAATTTCACCAAGTTACCCCTGTATTAAGCCAAATAACTTGTGTTTGGCTAAAGCATCTCTTCCAGAAAAGCTTCCAGTCTTGAGCTGAAGACAAAAAGTGATGGAGATTCTGCCACTTCCCTTGGTAGTTTGTTCCTGTGGTTAATCACATTCCCTCTTTAAAAATTGTGCATTATTTCTAACTTGAACTTGTCTGGCTTCAGCTTTCAGTCATTGCTGCTTCTTATGCCTTTCGCTGATAGATTAAAGAGCCCTTTAGTACTTAGTATATTTTCCCTTTGAAGATACTTATGGACAGTAATCAAGTCATCTCTCAGTTTTCTTTTTGATAAACTAAACAGATGGAGCTCTTTAAGTCTTTCACTGTAAGGCATTTTCTCCAGCCCTTGAATTATTTTTGTGGATCTTTTCTGCACCTTCTCCAGTTTTTTAATATTCTTTTTAAAATCTGAACACCAGAACCATACACGGTATTCCAATATGTCTCACCAGTGCTGTAAGCAGAGGTAAAATCAGTTCCCTACTCCTAGTCAGTACTCACCTGTTTATACATCCAAGGATCTCATTAGCCTTTTTTGCCACAGCATTGCAAACGGAGCTCTTGTTTAGTGGCTTGTCTGCTTTGATTCACAAAATCCTTTTCAGAGTTACTGTTTTCCAGGATATGGCCCCCCATTCTGTAGCTATGGTCTGCATTTTTGGTTCCTAGATGTATATCTTTGCATTTGGCTGTATTAAAACACATTTTGTTTGAACAGACCCTGTTTACCTAGTGATTCATACTGCGCTATATGACTGCCTTGTCCTCATTATTTACCACTTCACCAATCTTTTTGTTGTCTGCAAATTTTATCTGCAGTAATTTTATATTTACTTCCAGATCATCAGTGAAAATATAGCATTGGGCCTAGTACTGATCCCTGCAGAACCCCACTAGAAACACACCCATTCAGTGATTCTCCATTGCCAGCTAGTTTTGAGATCTGGTAGCCAGTTGTTAATTCATGTAATGTGTGCTTTATTCATATTGTATGGGGCTAATTTTTAATTAGAATGTTGAGCAGTACTAAAGCCTTAGACTTTTATAAGTCTTTATTAAGTATACTACATCTTTGCAGTTACCTTTATCAACCAAACTTGTAATCTCACCAAAGAATAATATCATTTGTTTGACAAAGCCTATTTTCTATCAGCGTAGATAAAAGAAAGTTCTTTGAGTCTATGCTAACTCTTCACTGTTTGCAGAAAGCACATGATTTCTCTTATCTGCATGAAACCATTAAACTGGCAAAAAAAGCAAATGCAATGTATTTTTCAGTTTTTAAAATGTCTTGTCAGCAAATCCTGTCCTGATCACTCTTGTATCAGATACAAGAAAATAACTATTCGTCTATTTGTGATTAATGTAGCACAACTGATAAAAGTTACATTGTTTAAATAAGTTTATAAATCACCCTGTCCATACATTCATTTCCTGTAATCTGTCACTATATTTCAAATACAATTGTGAAAGACACAAAACTGGCTAAGATCACAACTCTCTGGAGAAAGTCGTGCTTCCGTTTCTGTATTCATTGAAAGGAGGTTCATAGCCAACTTAATTTAATGGAAGATAATACATGCTGGTACCTTTGCTTTGTGGTTTTGAACAACTAAGGAGTGTGGTTTTTTCCTCTGTACATGAGCTATTCTCTTAGCATCACTGGGATTTATGCAAGTGTATTGAGCGGAGTATTACAGTCCCTGCATGTTCTCAAGTGGAGGCTACCCATAGGCAGAAATGAGCCTTGAGTCAGTGTTAAACAGGGGCTGTGCTTCACAATTACTGAACTGCTGGATTGGTGGTATGTGACAGCTTCAGAGCTCTTTTGCCCCAGTGCCCATCGGTTCTGAAAAGGGTAAAAGAAGCTAAAGCCTCATTTGCCAGCTACTGTGCTAGAATAAGGAGTGTGGCCTGAAGCCTCTCCTCTCCACTGCCTTCTGTAATACGAAGGATGTGGAAGATTTTGCTGAGCAGCAGCGTGAACTACATCCCCATTCAGCTTTTTAGTTAATTGGGGCAGAAATGTGTTGGAGGCAGAGGCTTACTATGGCTCTATTACAGAAAAGTTGCTCTAGCAGCTAACTATAGTAGGGAGCAGGGAACTGTGAAAAGGGGAACTGAACTACACTTAATAGGGTTGCCAACCCTTCAGTTTGTCCTGTGGTCTCCAGGAATTAAAGGTTAATCTTTCATTAAAGATTATGTCATGTGATGAAACCTCCAGGAATACATCCGACCAAAACTGGTAACCTTAACACTTAAGGAAGCAGAAAAGGCGAGAGAAAGTGAGGAAAACAAAAGCAAACCTTCACATTGTAGGGTGGTGACGATATCAGAATTCCTTTTGACTACGAGTCCCAACTAGCCATCTTTGCTACCTGCATTGGTGGGAGAGAGAGAATTAAATCTTCCCTCTAATCTTTTGGTTCTTCCACTCCACAGACAAAATCTGAGGCCTTCTCCATTTGAAAGAGATTGGTGGGAAGACCCCTTGACAGAAAACAATAATAAAATCTTAATGAGGGGAATCCTAGAGCTAAATCCTACTCTCATGCATGAATGTAATTTCCACTGAAGTCTTGGAAACCTTTACCTACATGAAGGCAGAATTTGACCCCTTTTGTTCCGCATGATTGGAAAGCATTCTTACGTAGCATTGGTTTTTGTTAACTCTGAGATGCCCTACTTTCTCCAGACCCTTACTAATCTGATATTCATAGTAACCCTCTATTGCTGCTAGTGAAGTGATTGGTCACTGTATAATTTTGCTGTTCTGTCCCATTTTTTTAAGACTCTACCTTTAAAAAAAGAACTAGAAACTACAGAATATCATCCTGTGAAGCTTGCACTCGTTTCCTTGAAAGAAACGGTGCCTGTCACCTTGGTGACCCATTTTGTCTTCCTTGGACGTATATGTGCTTGACATAGAGACTGTTTTCTTGCTCAGCTTCAGTAGATAGTATGCATTGTGCTGCTGCCATTCTCCACAGCCAATCTTCCTAAAACTTGTGTACAAGTGGAAGAATGGGATGCTATGAATCTTTTGTGTTGTCCATTTTGTTCTATCTGCCCTTTATTCACCACTTTGCTATTCCCCCGGAAGCAGTTTTTCACCTTTATAATTTTATTAAGAAGGACTTTCATTAACATAACGATATCTCTTTCATTGGCTTCCATGGACAGCCAAATGTGCTAGTTTAGTGAGAGTCCCTTATTGGAAGTTATTTAGAGGAACGTAACTAGTGCATAGGTTTGTTCACATTAACTCTTATTTTTCGAGGAAGGTAACAGATCAGTCACTCAGGTGTGGCAGTGCATTACATTAGTACATTAGTTTTCTCCACTGTTTATTACTGTTATTATAAGTAGTAATAATAATGCAGAGCATAGGAGCCCTAGTCATGGACCAGAACCCCATGGTGGTAGGTGCTATACAAACACAGAACAGACAGCCTGTCCCTGCCCCAAAGAGTTTACAATTTAAGTACAAGGCAAGAGCCATCAGATATAGACAGACAGAAAGGTGGGGGAAGTACAAGGTGGTGTATAGGCTTAGCTACCAGAAACACCATCAGCCTAATCACTGTCCTGTGGCAAGTTAATGGCATTTGCGTCAACATTAGTCCAGAAATCCTTGTTCCTTTGGCTGGTCATCTTCCACTTCAACCCATCATCTCCTCTTCCCTCATGTATACTGCAAACATTTGTATGACACTGAAATGATAAGATTCCTGTATGAAATGTAATTCTCCAAAACAAGTACTTTGAAATATTAAAATTCTTTACTACCAATGAGAGCACATTGAAGGGAAATTCAGGCATATCAAGCACTGTACTCTTATCAGATTGCTCTCGTTAGCAATACAGTAGAAGGAAGCAAGTTATTAAAAGGCCCAAATGGGTGGAAATTAACAGTACACCGTCACTGATAACTCAGAAGAAAATTATCTTGAATGCTTATGGATCAATGTCCTAACAGATAAAGCATAAGATGGAGTATTAGTTGGTATCTGCTACAGACGAATAAATCACACTAGGGAACAGGATAACCACCTCCTTACTGACATCTATAATGTGCAGGAAAAAAAGCTGTGTGATCATGGGAGGACCTCAGTTTGAGTGACATGGTGGAGGTCACATACTGCCAGTAAAAAAACAGGCTTTGAACTTCTAAACATTATATATGAGAATTTCCTAACTCAGAAAGTGCTGCAGCCAACATGGGGCATTCTTTTATTAGCACTTGTCTTATCAGATAAAGAAGAAGCGATCACAGAACTAAAAATGAATGGTAGCTTAGGGATAAGTGCTCATGACTTATCATATTTATAAAGTGCAAGCAAAATAATGTCCAGACCAGTTTTATATATATGTATGTATGTGGAGCTTTAATATGGCCAATTTCACAAAGCTGAAAACAATTGAGTCAAATCAGCTGGGAGGAAAAGTTTAATCAGAAAAATGTGAATAATTGGGATTATTTAAGAATACCTTACTAGACATCAAAAAGCCACAATCAAGAAAGAAGGTTTGTACTGATTAAAAAACCAACCTGGTTTAGAAGGGGAAGTGAAGACAACTATAACAAAAACTATATATATATATATATATATCGAAGAAAGGGAAAGCTGACAGTAATGATACAAATCTGACATGAGGCGTAAAAATTGATAAGGAAAGCAAAGGGATTTATGACCAGCAATACTGAGGTCAATAAGAAGGCATTTTAAAAATACATTAGGAACAAAAAGAAGCCTGCCAATGGCATTGGTCATAACTAGATGGAAATGGCAAAATTATCAATAATAATCCAGAACAGGCAGATGTGTTCAGTAAGTACTCTTGTTCTGCATTGGGGGGGGGGGTGAATGGTATAGTATCATCATATGGTGATAACACATTTTCTATTCCAGTTGTATCTCTGAAGGATGTTAAATAGAAGATATTAAAGTTAGATATTTTTCATTCAGCATGTCCAGATAACTTGCATCCAAGAGTTTTAAAAGAATTGAATAAAGAGTTTGCTGGACCTTTAATGCTGACAGTCAATAAGTGTTGGAGCATTGAGGAAGTTCCAGGAGACTGGAGGAAAGTTAGTGTTATTCCAATTTTAAAAAAGTTAAACGGGATAACCTGAGTAACTATAGATCCCTGGCAACATAATAGAGAGGCTAATATAAGACTTGATTAATAAAGAATTAAAGGGGATAATGTAACTAATGCAAATCAGCATGGGTTTATGGAAAATAGATCCCATCAAAATAACTTATCTTTGTTTTTATGAGATTACAAGTTGGGTTGATAAAGGTCATAGTGTTAACATAACAAACAGATTTCTGAAAGATGTTTGACTTGGTACTGCATGAGATTTTGATTGAAAAAAATAGGATAACATAAAATGAACATGGCACACATTAAATGGATTATAAGATGAATAGCTGATAGGTCTTTGTAAATGGGGAATAGTCATTGAGTTGGTGTGTTCCCAGTGGGGTCCTGAAGGGATTGCTTCTTGGCTCTATGCTATTTAACATTTTATTCAATGACCAGGAAGTATGCATAAAATCATCACTGATAAAGTTTGGAGATGACACACATTTGTGGGAGTGGTAAATAATGTAAAGGACATATCACTGATTCAGATCGATCGGATTGCTTAGTAAACTGGGTGCAAGCACACTATATGTTTTAATATGACTAAATGCAAATGTATACATCTAGGAACAAAGACTATAGGCATTACTTTCAGGATGGGGGACTCTAACCTGGGAAGCAGTGACTCTGAAAAAGATTTGGGGGTTGTGGTGGCTAACCAGCTGAACATGAGCTCCCAGTGTGACACTGTGGCAAAAAAAGCGAATATGATCCTGGTTGCATAAATGAGAATCTCAGATAGAAGTACAGAAGTTATTTTACCTTTATATTTGGCGCTGGAGCGACCACTGCTTGGAATACTATGTCCAATTCTGGTGCCCACAATTCAAAAAGGATTTGAAAATGATTAATGGATTAGAAAACATGCCTAATAGAGACTCAAAGAGCTCAATCTATTTATCTTAACAAAGAGAAGGTTAAGGGGTAACTTGATTACAGTCTATATATATCTACAGTGGGAACCAATATTTAATAATGAGCTTTTCAGTCTAACATAGAAAAGTATAACAGAATCCAATAGCTGGAAGTTGAAGCTAGATAAATTCAGACTGGAAATAAGGTGTATATTTTAACTGATACTAATTAACCAATGGAACAATTTACCACGGTTCGTGGTGGATTCTCCATCACTGACAATTCTTAAATCAAAATTGGATGTTTTTCTAAAAGTTCTGTTCTAGGAATTATTTTAGGAAAGTTCTATAACCCGTGCTATTCTGGAGTCAGACAGTGGTCCCTCCTGGCCTAAAATCTATGAATCCACTATAAAAAGGTGCAACTGTACTAACTGAGAGCCAAATTCTTCAGACTTCAGTCAAAACTCCTATTGAAGGACTGAGAAAGGATTGTAGGATTTGGCTATCAGTGGGTAATTAGGCAAAGCCTATACCAATTAACCAGAACATTGTCTTCTAAGATAACATCAAGAGCTAGTAGGATTCCTCAGCATGCATCCCAATTAACCAGGCATCCCATTTAACTGCTTTCTTATTAAGTTGATTTTACTGCCATGTTGTATTCATGAAGTAATTGGATTGATTATAATCCTTTGTATTAGCTTAATGTCTGAACTAATAGCAGTGGAATAAGTATTTCATTAAGTGGTATTTGTGCTGTTCTCTCATTGAGGTGTGCTTTCATGAAAACTGACTTGTTCTTATCCTTGAGTTGTTAACTAAACTGTCATGTTCTCCATACTGGGGAGCAAATGAAATTGATGTGTCTGTTTTTTAATAAATAAATAAAAAATGAAAAGGTTTTGTGTAACTTGGAAGTGGATACATAGTGTCATCCCCTGTGGACGCTGTAGGCTTCATCTTAACCATTTAGGATTTGCTAACTCTCTTTGTCTACACTAGAGTTTTAGAACATGTTAGTTAGAAAAGGCTAGGTAACACAATCCAAAATAATGCCTTTTATCCTAGTCAAGACAAACTCTGTGCTTCATTTTTTCCCATATGAAAAATTGGGAAATGTTATTATATGTATTCCTATATCAGGCTCACTACAGGAGGAACTGGGTTAAATGGCCTTGCTCTACAGGAATCAGAGTAGATGATCACAACGGTCCCTTCTGACCTTGAAATCTATGAATCCACTATGAAAAGGAGCAGCTGTGCCAGCTGAGGGCCAGATTCTTCAGTATGTTACAGGAACACAGACTGGATGACATAATGATCTCTTCTGGCCTTAAAATCTGTGAATCCATGAAATTATTCCCATTTCACAGGAGTGCATGAGGCTTAATTCATCAATGACTTAAGGACATTAATATCTTTAGTTTCTTAAGGTGCTGTATAGGTGCAAAATATATATTATTTGTACTCTGGTACCTTTGCACCTAAACCAAGATTAATTTGACTGGCCTTGTTTTGCCCTATTTGTCATTCTCTTTAGGAAAAGCCTTTCAGTAGCTGTAAATTTAGGGAAGCTTTTTTAGGACCAAAATCAGTTTTACTGTTAACTTAGGAAATATATTTTATTTGAGGAAGCTATTGATTGCATGCATGAGGGGCCTTATGCCAGCAGAGCCTGACTTTCCCTTGGTGCATCTTTGACTTGGGGATATTTATGTATTTTTTCCCATTTGCACAGACACACTTGAAATCTGTCTTTAATTACTGGTTAGGACCTACATATAAATGTGGCAGAAGCATGCTTTTTATCATATTGTAGGTCACATTTAGAAAATTGTCCAGGAAACCTATTTTTAGATGTTTCACTTGTGAAGAGAAGTAATGCAATCATTGTCAGTTTTTATGAGACTGTGAGCACTCTTAAACTGAAAATATTCTTGTCTTTAGCCAAGACTGTTATATAATAAGGAAACAATGCCTTTTTATAATTTTCCTTATTCTCTAGTGAGAACTGGTCTTAAACAACAATGTGATTGCCTATGAATATATCATCTTGCAACATGATAACTTTAGCCACGTTACACAAAGTAGCTTTAACTTCCCCGTCATGTTTTCATTGTTTTATTTTTAAAACCCTTTATTGGCATCTTATATGAATTTTGTTCCTGTATTTGTATATTTGATACGATATAGATGTACAAAACCGTATTTGCCACTTTGTTTAGCATTACATATAACAGTTGAGTGAGACAGTAAATAACAGTAGGGAGATCAACATTCTTGATTGAATGAAATGGCTAAAATACATAAAAGGGAAACAGTGAGACTGATTCTGCCTTGAATTCATGCCCCTAAACACCTCTTTGCATAGGGGCTGTATAGGAGATGCCAGGGGTTAGGGAGAATTCACTTGGCACACAGGAAGTGTAGGGTTGTTGTGAATAACACTATGCTGCCCTCTTTCAACAGCATAAAGGGAGTGCTATTGATAAGAGAGGATGTGCCTGTAGTGTTGAGATTCTTGGCTGCAGTAAAGCCAATAGACCAGTGTTTCTCAACCGATTTACCATTGTGCAGTTCTGTGTTATGTGTGCTGCATCCCCACTATACACAATATAGGACCTGTATGGCCCTAAGGATTTCACATGGGCCGCAGCTGTGTGCTGATTGGGCCACAAGTGGGCTGCGGGTTGAAAACCACTGCCATAGACAGATAGCGGTGGGGAAACCGCTGTTAGCTAAAGCAGTCACTGGGGATGCTGTACATTATACCAGGGAACATTTTGACCACTGCAGCACCCCAGAATCCAGATGGGGCAAAGGTGATATAAAGCTCACTCTGTACCTATTCCTTCCCTTCTGCCATGGCTTCCGTATTTCCCCTCTTAGGAGGTGCAGGACAGAATCCAGCCCCGTACATTAAATAAGGGGGAGACATGACCCAAATGGTGGTAACTTGACTCATTCTAAATTCTGGATGCCTGAATCCCAGCTGCTCCACCAGAGCCGCTACATTTTACCCATGCACCCCAAAGTACAAAATGGCTCAAATATAAACCCTGAGGAAAAAATAGAATTTTGGATAGATTCTGTGGTGTACTCTGAAGAGAAGTCAGCATCTTGCTCCCTGCTCAGGCTGGAAGAGATGAGGAGGATGATACAAAGGAGTCTGCACATTGTGCTAACAGAGTATAAGCAACTTGTAGCGCAAATTACACCTTACAGAGTACAATGTCTGAGATGTTAGTGGATGTCAAGGAATGGACTGCTTAAAATAAAGAACTGATGCTGAACAATGGATAGAAATGTAGCAGCTTGACAAAGTCTCTGCTTCTACCTAGCTAGGTAGAAACACTGAACTTAAGACGGTCTGATAATTTGGAAGATCCTGCAGATCAGTTACAGGTTGGCTGGATAAACAGATGGAAGATGGGATAGTCACATCTTTTCATTTAACTTTTACTAAAGGAGATTTTTTTCCCACAAAGAATACTAGTCCTGGAATGGATTCATTCCAACCCTAAGACCAACCCTAAGACATAGAACTTGTGCAGATGTAATTAAAACATTAAAATATCAGGATAAGGGAAACATTCCTAGGGCTAACATGAGGTGGACTCTGTATAATATCATGGAAATCATTATAAAGTGATTTTTCCTGACTTCAGTGCAGGAACACAGAGGAAGAGTTTATTCCCATGCTTCTACTGGAAAAAGAAGGGAAAAAAGCTTAAGGACTTGGGCATGCAATTTGCACTCTAGTATCTGGCACAACTGTACTATAATAGTCACAATAGAATGTCCAAATTCTTGACAGTGTCAGAGGAAGCCAAAACATTTTTTGAAACTAGAATATGTTCATAGGCAGGGTAGTCTCACCCCTCATAAAGAAACTAAACTATCCTCCAGGCCATGCAACAAATTCCTGATATAGCATCAGATGCCCTGGCTGACAAGATTTAAAGTTTCTGTAATTATTAATGAAAGTTTTCCCTGGATTTGGAGTGGAAGGGTGTTTGATTTATATACATTTGTTAACTACTCTGGATTGGAAGAATGAAAAAAAGTCTGAAGCTGTTAATAGTATGAGCACCTGGGAGACAAAATGGAGAAAAAACGTTTTATTTATCCTTCATTCTTATATGGATTCTGCTCTGATTGTGCTGGATACATGGAGAAAAAGGAGATCAGCAACACAAACCAAATATTTTTTTCACTTTGACAATTCTCTCTCTTTAGAGATGCAGATAAGTCTCTTCTTTATATGTAACGGAATGAGGATATGTTATTATTACATAGATGTTTTTGTAGATGTGTGTGGTATGTGATTTTGTATATAAGAAAAGAAACTGTTTGTTAGAAGTACCACAACACTGTAAAGAGAAAAACTGGGTGTTGGTCTCCATGCTGAGAAGTGTGAATGTAATGAAGTGATGACTATATTGATAGAAAGTGAAATACAGAGATTTATTTGTGGGGAAAAGATATGAGCCTGGAAGTTTAGAAGGACGGGAGTTGTCTTAATCTTTCTGGATCTTTTGTATCTTAAAACAATACTATGGTGGTAATAGGTGAATTTTGGTAAAATCCCTACTATGCTATTACACAGTGTAGTAATAGAATGGATAGTCTAAGTAAAACCTATTATCTTTCTGGAAAATCTTGCTAAAGAAAAGGATTGTAAGGAAGAATAAAAAAAATGAAATGAATACAGATCCAAGTTTTCAAGATTTTAAAACAAAATTGCATATATCTCACTATAATGGTAAAATAAAAATAGGTCCACCTGATTTTGATCACTTGAAAAAAGAACCACTATTAAGAGCTTCTCTGTCGAAGAAATGGAGCCATTCTTTATTAGCTTAAAACTGGAGCAATACTGTAGCTGCGTTTTGTTTAGGTTGTTTAGAAGCGTATCAGACTTTGGTTGTGGAAAGTCTCCAGTCACCTGTTAACAATCAGAAATCTCCCTCCTGAGTTTGTGCCAATCACACTTTTCAACATAGATGTGAAGATCTATGCAAATATATTAGAAATGAGGCTTGAAATGAACCATAAATTGATTAATAATTATCAGCTGGGCTTTATTATTGGAGAGCAAGCCTTGATAATCTGAGGCAATCCTTGGACTGCATCCATTTGGGCTGATTAAATAACAAGTAACTGATACTTTCTCTTGATGCAAATAAAGCATTTGACTGGGTTATGTATTCCTTTCTTTTTGGGTGTTTGGAGGGGTATAATTTTGGACTCAGGTTTAGATACTGGATGTCTACTTTACAGCAGGATCCTTATACATGTAAAACTGGCAAAAGAACTACATTTTAGGGGAGTAATTAAAGAGGGGTTTTCCCTCTCCCCTTTGATCTTCATGTAGTAATACAACCATGAAATGAAATATGAATCTGTTGGTTATATGTAAAATAGAGCACAAATTTCAACTCTTCTTTTAGGGCCTTATCAAAAGCTCTCTAAAGGCAATGAGAGGCTTTCCATTGGCTTCAGTAGGCTTTGGATCAGGTTTTATTTGCCAGCTAGGAATGTCTTGCCAACTATTGTTTCTGTTTTAAATTAATTTAGTTTATCAAAGTATAAAGTTGACCTGCAGAATTTGGGAACTTTGCTAGTAAGCTTCTCCCAAAGACATCAAAGTCTTAATACCAATGTCCCTTTTAATGAAGAAGGGAAGGAAGGAAGGAAGAAAAAACCCTTCAAAAAACCTTCACATACTGGCAACCAGGGATCAGAGTTATATAAATAGAAACTCTTACCTTTGCTATAGAAAATTCATACGGAAGTCCTATCTTGGAATAAGCTATTCATTAGTTGGCTTGGCAGAAGGAACTCAGTCCAAATGAATAGCCTGCCAAGAGCACTTTTAGTATTTTTATATGTTGCCCATTCAAATCTTGGAAAAAATTTTCAGAGATTGGACAAACTGAGCTGACCACTCATTTTTATAGGCTTTTGCAAGACCTAGAAGTAAAAACCTAACTGTTGTACTTAGCATCTGTTAATGGAGGTTTCAGGCTACAGAACTTCAGACAATATTGCTGGGTAGCTAATCTAATACCATAACATATTGGACTGATAATAGGAAACAATGCCACTGGATAGGTATGGAGATAGCCTATGCTAAAATTCCTTATTCCTAGCATTTACCCTGGCCTGTACTAATGATATTAATTATGTATATACAGTAGTAGTGATCTGGAATGATGTCAGGATCAGACTCAAGATAAAAGAAATCCCTCTTCCCCTATCATGCATGATTAGTACTAGAAATTTTTATGCTCAGAGAGTAAGAAATAAGGAAGCCAGACATAAAATAGAAACTAAGCAAGTTTATGCTAACTTTTTTTTCACAACAGAGAATGTACTGCATTACACAAGATGTGTAGTATGGCCTTTGTCCTGCTTCAATTGAAGTCAGTGGGAGTTTTGTTAATAACTTAATTGGGAATTGAATCAAACCCTGAGTTTCATATGCAGCTTTTCCCATGATGACTGTTTTTTTTAAGTTAGGAGCTAGGAAATCAATAAAGGAAAATATTATTCTCCAGATAGCAAGTAAGTTACACTAGACTGCATTTTATTTGAAGCAATAAAATAGAAAGAAATAACAGGAGAAATATATAGATGTCTCAGCTCACCAAGAGAAGGAGTCTCATGCTGCTTGCCCCCCTTGCTACCCGTGTAACAGTTGTAATTCAACTACAAAATGGCTGCCTGGATTTTTAATGCCACAACCAATATAAACAGGTTGTTGCACAGTTTAACAACATGCAGTCAGGTTGCAAGGCACTGACCCAGAATTGGTGCTCGGTTCTCCTCTCCTGCTTGAGCTCCACGCAGTATTCCCTCTTGGGAGAAGCAGGCAAGCCTTTGTATTGCATCTGGTAGATCCTGATTGGTTATTGCATCCTTCGGTCCATCTAGCCACTGGAGGACCAAGTGGCTCAATGGCCATTCTAGATGGTGCTTTGAGGTCAAAACTCACTGCCTCTTTCCCAGGTGACAGTTTTCCTTCTAGTGGGTGTGTCAGGGTGGTACTGCCTACAGGAGGTGACAGAGAAAGCCAGGTACAGCCTGTCATACAAGAATACTATATTTTTTAAAATCTCACATCATAAGACTATTCTACAAAACTGTATCCTTTAAGTATAGGCCTAATTTTGCAATTTTTGATCAGCAAATCTCCCTAACAATCAACGAATACAGTTGCCATCACAAATCTTCACACCAAGAACATTGTTTTGCCTTGACACCTTCATATCTTTGACTTCTCTGCATGAAAAATAGCTGGAGACACGTAGTTTTTTCATTTTAATTACATGAAAAGTGTATGCTTCCTCCAAACTTTTGTGTGTGTCTTATGGTATGCTCTGACGTAGGATATGTGTGCAAATCG
Organism: Mesoclemmys tuberculata; assembly: GCA_007922155.1. Taxonomy (NCBI): domain Eukaryota; kingdom Metazoa; phylum Chordata; order Testudines; family Chelidae; genus Mesoclemmys; species Mesoclemmys tuberculata. Next base: position 7,673,924 of record ML675644.1, read on the forward strand.
AAAGGAGGGTGGAGACAATATAATGGATACAAACCTTTAAGTATTGGTACTGGCAGAGTATATAAAAGGAACATCTTTCAAGCATTAGATATGCAGTGTTGTTGTAACTGTGTCAGTGCCAGGATATTAAAGAGACAAGGTGAGTGGGTAATATTTTTTATTAGATCAACTTCTGTTGGTGAAAGAGTTTCAAAAGCTTGTTTCTATCACCAACAGAAGTTGGTCCAATAAAAGATATTACCTCACCCACATTGCCTCTCTAAGCCTTAGATATGGCAGTATCAGGACCATCAGCAATTCATACATTAATTTTCCTTGACTGCAAATCATTTGCCATTCTTGCACATTTAACCACTGATAAAGGCTCCCAACCCCTTGAAGTCAGAGTACCGTTGTGTAAAAGATACTCTTCACAGTAAGGCCCAAGTCCTTTTCTGGACTAAGTAGCAGCAGGACCAGTGAAGGCAGTAGAGCTGAGCTTGATAATTTTAGAGGTGAATTTGGCCCTAAGACATATGCTGCTTCCAAATGGGGTTAATAAAGAGAATCCCTAAAACTATATTTAGGTTCTGAATCAATCATACCACATCAGCTCCTAGGAGACCGTGAAGTTAAAGTTCCAAGTTCTTCTTTGAATTCCCAATTAGGCGTATGTGTGCCGCATGCACTGGTGCCATACATTTTTCTCCTAGTAGTACCTCTAGGGCTGGCCCTAGCACCCTCTTCAACAGCACATGTATGCATCTGTATATAGGGCACTGCCGGCCTCCCTCCCTCTTAGTTCCTTTTCGCCACCTGTGATGGTGCTGGAGTATTCCCTTGCTTCTGCAAGTTCTCCTTCAACCTAGTGGTTTTTCATTGTTCTAAGTGTATATGGTTCGTTTATTTGTCTATGAACTCCTGCCCATCTCCGGGGATACTGCTGGTGAATCACCTGATTGGGAATGGACATGAGTAAGCATTTGAAGAAGAAAGAACGGTTACTTACCTTTGTAACTGTTGTTCTTTGAGATGTGTTTCTCATGTCCATTCCACAACCAACCCTTCTTTCCTTCAGTTGGAGTTACGGCAAGACGCCCTAGGGAAAAAATTTCTGGTACTAGTGCATGTGGCACACATATACCTAATTGGGAATGGACATGAGCAACACACCTCGAAGAACAACAGTTATGAAGATAAGTAACCATTCTTTCTGCTCTTTCTTACATAAATGTAAACTGAGTTATTCCATGAAAGTTGGTAGAGTTACTCTGGATTTATACTGATATAAATGGCAGTATAATGGGGCTCACAGATCTTAGATTACTTTGGGCAACATAAAGTACACTCAAACCAAAAAACACAATTATGCTGTAATTTATTAATTAACAAAAGCCTTATGCAATTCAGTAGGTGCCACCACAAATTAGGACAAAGCTATAATGAAATAAATGATTGCCTTGAAAATCTGTAATGGATTTTCTGTAATCTGAATTTGGTTAATTTTTTTACCTTTATGGAAAGGAGAATTAGATTCTTGTAATTGCTGTCAGCTAACAATATGGCTTTAATTTTTTTTCCTATTGGCAGATATATTCAATTGCCAGGAGTATCTGCTGTATGTTCTATGATCTGCTTTGGATTACTTTTACAGAAATATTACTATTAAAAGTGCTACATATAATATTAAATAGCAGGGCGAGTCAGCAGACGTGGGTCAAATCTCTATTTAGGTCACAAATGAAGAAGAGGTTGGAGGTCTCATCTGAGTGATGTGGTATAAAAACGTATAATAAAACTATCAAAACAATTTGGCACACCAGACATTCTCTGCATTAGACAGTCAAGAAAGGAATAGCAGAGTTTCACAGTTTATGAATAGGCAAAAATGTATGGACAAGTCTTATATAGTCTTCTATAGTTTTGCAACAGCTTATTCTCATGTTCATGTTTCCCCTATAAACTTTCATATTCATGGGTTTGGAATTTAGCCATAAATTTTTGCTTCTAGCTGAAATTTGGCAGACATCATCTCAAGCCAGGAAAATTATTTTAAACAAATTTTAAATATATATGTTCTAATATATGTGTGCATTTTTAAATTGTGAAGATGTAAACATTTTTTTGGGGGGGGAAGTATATTGTTTTCAGTCCTTTTTAATTTTAATTCCTGTTAGTCAAATGCTTAATATATTAAAAATCTAATTAATATATATTATTATTATTATTTATATTATTGTAGCAGCTGGGAGCCCTGGTCATTGACCAGGTCCCCATTGTGTTAGTTGCTGTACAAACCCAGAACAAAAAGACAGTCCCTGCCTGTCACGTTCTGGGTTGCAATCCAGACCACTGAGAGGTTGTCACTGCTTGCTCCGCAACCGTGGGTGCCTCACAATACTTTGCTGTTGTAGCTTCCAAACTGGGCTTCTCAGAACCAGTCTACCAATATGCAGGTCACACACTTAGTGCCTGTATGTAGCTGTAGCCCTGGTCCAGCAGCTCTGTCCCCAGCAGCCTGTCATCAGCCCTCCAGTCACACTCTAGCTTCCACCAGCCTTGTCTACTACTTGCAGGTTTACACCAACACACTCCCAGTCCTGAATTTTCCCAAAACGTGTATTCTGCACTGGACAGTTCAGATATTAAAGGTCCAATGCCACTGTAAGAGGTTCAATATTCAACAGTTTGCCACTTTAACTGGAGTTACTGAACAGTTCAGTTTAAACACAGCATTGGATTGGTTTACATTAAAATAATACAACAAGTTTATTAACAAACGAAGATAGGATTTTAAGTGGATTCAGGTATCAGATATTAAAGTCAGAAATGGTTACAAGAGAAATAAAGGTAAAATGCTTTCTAACAGCTAAAACTTAACAAGTGACACTTGGTTCATTTTAGCAGAAACATGCAGGTAAGATGCTTACCCATTGTTGTTGGACACAGTGATATATGTTGGGGTGGGGGATAGAAGTGCATTTCTTTGCGGTCACAGGTTGCTAGAGTGGAACCAGGTATTCAACTCCTGCATGACCACAGATTCCAATTCCCCTCTGTTGCTGGGAAGGGAAGGAGGAGATGCACACTCTCGTCAGTGCCAAAAGCCTTGGCTGGTTCCTGGTTGCCAAACATCCAAACTACTTTTCATCCCTTTCTGGATGCCAAAAGCGTCAAGTATCCCAGGTCTAGCTGCCAAAACATCCATCTTTGTCATGACAACTCTTATGATGCAGTTCAATTTTATCAATTGGCTAATTTGATAAAATTGAAAATTAGGCTACAGCATGACATTAAAAAGCATTCCAATATAGAGATTTGCCTTCAATTTAATATCAATATTTAATTACCCAGTGAATACTATCCTGACTGCATGATTCATTTGCATATTTAATCTTACAAATGCAGTGGTGTCCCGTGGGTCTCCGGCACTTGGGGGCCAATACTTACATTTGTGCCACCCCCTGTTGGTGGCAGTGGCAGCAGCACCTCTCGGGGGTATTGGGAAATCTGGGGGCTTGTTTCCCGCTTTCCCCTGCGCTCCCTTGTACTGTTGGGGCAGAGGGTGCAATAGGAAACAGGAGTGGGGGAGAGAGGAAAATGAGCCCACAGATTTCCCCCCTCCACATAGCACTGCTGCCACTGCCACCAATGGGGGGGGGCACAAATGTAAGTATCAGGGGGCTGCCTGGGGTGGGGGGCTGTGATGGGCTCTATGCCCCGGGCCCCGCCTTTGGCTGTCTGGCCCCTGGACAGCTGGAATCCCCATGGCTCCCTTCTTGAACCCAGCATGGTGGCAGAGGGGCCGGATCAGTGCAGTCACTGGGAATGTCAGCAGGGGACAGCTCCTCCTCTGGGGGCTTGGCCGGTGCCCCCTGCCAGGCCGGCACCTGGGGTCATGGCCGGCACCTGGGGTCATGGCCCTCCCTATCTCCCTCTCGGTACACCACTGCACAAATGCATAATTTTGAATGTTCTCAAAGCTGCTGTAGAAATTTCACTGTGCTGAAGGACTGAGCACTGAAGCGTCTACCCTACAAGGTGCCATATATGTATTCTCCTGTGCTACTTGGCAGAGCCATCCATTGTGTCCACTGTTAATGTGCTTCACAAGGTTGGTTTTAAAAAAATGTTCTTTGACGCACCAAATTAAGGACTCTCTCCTCCACCTGGATCCATGTCCAATTGCAGGACAAAGCCTGAAACAAGGAGTTATTAATAAGCGTACACAAAGTTAGTATTACCAACACTAAAATGATTTATTTATAATTGGTAGCTAAAAATGTTAAATCAGTTTAAAGTGGGTAAAATTATTTCCAAGTGTATACATCATATTTTACCTTTATAAAAAGTGGGGATATCTCCATCCCTTTTCCCCTCCACCTGGTTTCCTGTCCAATAACTTATAACTCCAGGTGCAACCATCTTAAAATAAAACAAAAAACCCTAACCCTTTGTTACCAGAGGTAAAAGAAGTTCAAAAACATTAGTTAAATGGCATTTGCATTAGCTACCAGCTCAGTGTAATGTATGAACAATGGCAAAAAATATATAAGCATATAGGGTGAAAACTTAGCCCCACTGAAGTCAAGTGGGAGTTTTGTCATTACTTTCAATGCACCGAGGATTTCACTAGTTATTCCTACTTGTCTGGAAATATGTTTTGACTGCTTGCCTATTTAGTTGCTGTCATAAATCAAATCATTCTTTTCAAATATGTAATCTACATATTACACTTTATTTAAATTGTATTAAACATATCAGAATAAATCATTTTCATGTGATCTTAGCAGGAAGACAGAATTCTAGTATAGGCTATTGTGAAGCCATAGACATAACAGCCAAAAAAGATGTGATTGTACAGCCGAACGGCATTTCCACCAATTATCCACAAGTAAATACTGGTTCTTCCAAATACTAGCTCTGCTCATGGATACACTCAATAGTGCAATTTGATATCTTTCCCATTAAAGAGTGTGTCTGGAAAGAAGAATCTGGGAATCACATCACAGAGCCACGCGGGAAACACATTTTCCCTGCAATGCCGTAATTCCTTGAGCTACCTCTGTTTGGCGGCATGATAAATATGATCAAAAGAAACTGCACTGTGCTCTGCTGTGTATAAAGGTCAGTGAATGCCCAAATACCCTTCAGTTTTGGAAGGCACTGAATGTTGGATGGAGTTAATATTTATGGGTTGCCAGAGTGGAAAGAATTAATAAAAATGAAATGGTTTAATCTCTATTCAAAATACCATCAAGGGATGAAATTCATCCCAGTGCAAAGGGCCAGCCCCACACCCTGTATACCACCTATGCCCATAGTTCAGGGCTTCAATGGGTATTAAGTGGTTCTCATACTCTTGAGTGGGTCCTCTGAAGTGGAGTGAATTTCACCTAATGGGTCTAAGTGCCTGATGCTGTGAACTTTTATGGCTTGTCTATATGGGAAAATTACTGGCATAGCCATACAAGTATAATTGCCCACATGGGGAGTAGTATAAGCATAGACAGAGTGGTATAATCTCTTTTGGGAGCTAGAGTGCCTTTTTCAGTTTAGAATAAACTTCCTCAAACACATAAAGTGAAACCAAAGAAAGCCAATCTAAATCCAAGTGTCCACATGAAGAGTTATACTGGCATAATTATACTTCTATCTATGCCAGTAAATTTCCTCATGTAGATGAGCCCTTACTGCCATGAATATTCCTTGCTCATGAGCCTGGTCCCATTGGAGACCACTTCCACTGGACAAAGACATCTTTAAAATCCAGGCAAGCCTAATGTGGAGGCTGCCAGGAAGTTGCAGTGAAGCTGTTCTCATAAAGTTATAGATTCCAAGGCCAAAAGGGACAACTGTGTTCATCTAGTCTGACCTCTTGCATAACACAGGCCATAGAACTTCTCCAAACTAAGTCCTAGAACAGATCTCTTAGAAAACATCCAGTCTTGATTTAAGAATGATCAGTGATGGAGAATCTACTGCAACTTTTGGTACATTGTTCCAATGGTTAATTACTCTCACTCTTCAAAGTTTATGCCTTATTTCCTGTCTGAATTTGTTTAGCTTGAACATCCAGCCATTGGATCTTGTTACATCTTTCTCTGCTATATTGAAGAAGAACCTATTATTAAACGTTCGTTCCCCATATAGGTAGTTATAGACCGTAATCAACTAATCCCTTAACCTTCTCTTTGTTAGGCTAAACGGATTGAGCTCTTCGAGTCTCCCATTCCAAGGCATGTTTTCTAATCCTTTAAACATTCTCATGGCTCTTCTCTGAACACTCTCCAGTTTATCAACATCCCTTTTGAATTGTGAACACCAGAACTGGACACAGTATTTTAGCAGTGATCACACCAGTGTCAAGTACAGAGGTAAAATAACCTCTTTACTCCTATTCAAGATTCTCATTTATGCGGCCCAGGATCACATTAGCTCTTTTGGCTACAGTGCCACACTGGGAACTCATTTTCAGCTGATTAACCATCACAACCCCCAAACCTTTTTCAGAGTCACTGCTTCCCGGGATGGAGCCTCCCACCCTATAATTATGGTCTATGTTCCTTATTCCTAGATGTATGCATATTATATTTAGCCATATTAAAACACATAATGTTTGCTTGTAACCACCTTTCCAAGCAATTCAGATCGCTCTGTATCAGTGACCTGTCCTCTTCATTCTTTACCACTCCCCCCAGTTTGTGTCAGTTTTGAGAGGGAACAGTGAAAGGGGTACCAGATTTTTCAGGGGGAAAAACAGGAATGTGTGGCAAAGTGACAGAGTGCAGCCTAAAACTCCAGTTCCAAACGTCCTCTAGGCCTTCCAACAACATACTCTAAACAGCCAGCTTCAGATTTTTTCGCCCTACAACTTCCCCCTGTCAACTCCCAACATGCCCAAAGTGCTGGATCTGAACATGGACCCCCTCAAAACACAGTATCTCCCCAAAGCACCACCTCTGAACCCACCTGTCCACCAAAATACCCCAAAGTTCCAGCTTCAAAGAGCCACCCAAAATCCCCAGCTCCACTTCCAGCCATTCCTTCTACACCAGAGCTTTAGCTCCAAATCCGTTCTCCTCCCCTGACACACCCACCCTGCAGCTCTGACCATCTCCTCACTCTCTGGGAGCTCTGCTTGGGCTCCAGGCTCTGCAGCAGGAGCTGGGCTCCGGTTCCGTCCTGCAGCTCTTGGTCCAGCTGCTCCTGGCTCATTCACATTGACTCTGCAGCAGAATTTGTTAAATACAAGGTAGCAGAGCATGGTAATTTTGTCGGATCTGTTCCTTCCCATTCCTAGGGGAGTCCTGTCTACTTTGGGTCTATCCCCACTGACTCTTGGGCTCCTTATGGACCAGGAGTTTGGGATAGCTTGCATTGTTCCACGTGGATGTAAGGGGCCCAGGAATTGAATCTGTCCTATTGTCTTTCTAACTTACTTTAGTTTCAGTTGCAATGCTTTCTATGTGTTGTACCAATTCAGATATAGAAAACTACAGAGAAACAAGAACTTGAGGCACAGAATACAATTTTTTGTACTTGTCTTGTGTTCATGTGAATGGTTAAATTTAAATTATGTATAAAAATTGTGAAAAAACAAACATCTATTTTACCAGGGCATTTGTGTTAAGAAGAGGAATCTTTGTTCCACTGAATGCTAAACATTCACTTATCCAAGCCTTATGTAATGGATGTTTGAATAATACTAAAACTACATAAACTGACCTTCATTCTTTGGCATCGTATCTCCTTTGAAGTCTGCATGACCAAATTCAATACAGTTATGTCATTCTTCATAATAGCCAAACAAAAGTTTGGCCAGATAACCATTTTTCTGCCACATTACAGCTTTGTGTTTGACACTGTAATGTATGTCAATTTAGCTATTATGATTTACTGATTACGGGGGGGGGGTAACACTCCACAATACAATATCACTTTGTTTTACGTTGATCTTCAGCTTTCGAGACATTTGGATTTTGTTTCCTTTTTCAAGGGCCTGGTTCTGCCATTCTTACTCACTTGGAGTAGCACGTTATAATGCAAGTAGTCCCATCTGGATGAATGGCGTTGCTTTCAGAATGAGGTGCTACTAAACATGAGCAAAGGTAACAGAGACGAAATGGGGCCCCAAAACAGAAAGAGAGAGAGGTGGTGAGAATAAGCTTTTCTTTCCTTTGCACAAATTTACATTTGATAGCGTGACACTTTCTGTAAAATTTTCCAGGTGCAAGGCCCTCTTCACTACTTAGGGCTCATTTAAGGGGCTCAGGTTATACTTAACTGTGCCTCATACCTGCAAGATACTCGGCACCCTCAACCTCCATTACAGGGTATGTCTGCGCTGCAATCATGGGGTGAGACTAAAGCTTGGGTAGGCATACCTGAGCTAGCTTTAATCTAACTACTCCAATATGGAGGCAGGGAAGCCACAGCAGTACAGGCATTACTGTGGGCTGTACAAACCTGACTGAAACCCTGGATAATTCCTTGTGGGACTAGTTCATGCTGAAGCTTGTGCTGCTGCCTTGTGGGACTAGTCCATATTGAAGCTTGTGCTGCTGCCTTGGGGAACGAGTCCATACTGAAGCTTGTACTCCTCCCAGTACCTGAGCTAGTTAGACTAAAGTTTGCTTGGGTATATCTACATGAGCTGCAATTACATCTCATTATTACCAAACAGATGTAGTCATCGTTTTGGGGAGTTGAGGGCACTTACCACCTCTCAGTAGCTGCTCAGCAACTTTCAGGATTGTGGAAACCTTTGTACAGACCCTCTGCCTTGGGATGGATTTTTGTCTTTTACTTTTTGGTTATAGACGAAGTACAAATTGTGATTAAATATTTAAAAACCAGCTATTGCACGTAAGCAGGAGTGACTGTTTTGTAACACATTGCCCATATTTTTTAAGTCCAATTCTGTTAAATGCAATGCATGTATCCTAATCCTGATTTCACATGAAGTACATTGGGAATGGATACAATTCCATCTAGAGAAGTATGACGGCATGGGACCCAACTGAATATAAAGAACACCAAATCACCTAAGTTTTCCACAGAATTACATTTGTAGCCCTTCTCAGCTATTGTGTCTGGACTTGCTACAGACGCAATGATTTTATTCAATCTCTCTCACTCACACACACATGCACACTTATATATGTAACACTTCATCATTAAAAAAAAAAACATTGAAAGGAGAATCACACAAAAACTTCATGCCCAAAGAGCATTGGAATCATGTCTTAAACTCACAAAAGCATGAAAACTGAGTTAACAAGCGAAGTACAAATACAGCTCTTAGGCACAATACAGCTCTACTGTGCCTATTGTAATTAGCTCTTGATTTAATTCCTAGCTGTGAGCTTCCAAGTTCTTTTTGATTTAAATCATAGCTTTGGTAATCTTTTCTTTCTTACACTTGAATTTGGTACCACAGTGTAGACAAATGTAATATGTAAAGTTTATGAAAGCTGACAGCTAGTAAATAAATATTATTTTGCTAGTAAATTATCAGGCCAGTTCAAGCTGCTTTTAACTCTTTCCCATGGGACAAATGATTTGAACTGGCTGAAGTTTAAGTCAACACTGTGGGCACTGATTTAGTCAGTGATTATGAAGGAGGCTTTGTTGGCACAAACCTGTGCTTTGATCTTCCTAGTAGTCAGAGTTTTTGAATTAGTTACAGTTCAGAACAATAGTTTTATCTAAGCCATTTAGTAAATGAACAACTGTACATTGTTTAGGGTCCTAGATGACATTCTGTCTGTTAGTACCATGTGGCTGGTTTTAATACAAATGGTGAAGCTATGATTATGTCAGACAGCATCACTGCACTGTCCAGAGAAGTCAGTTATTCTGAGAGAGAGACTGGTTGTCTTTGGTATCATAAGGTTCCGCATTGCTTTGGTTTATTTTTAATAGGATTAAAAAAACATTTGTTTTTGGAATAGATGAGGTAGTTATAAATTCTGATTTAGCACATAGATCTTAAATTATGTGATTCTTTTGTTCCTTTTGCCTTTCATTTGTCTTTGGACCTAATCTTTGTATGTGATTTCTTGAGAGTTGTTGGGCACCTTCTACTCTTACTGAGTCATAGAGTTGAAGGCCAAAACAGATCACCAGATGGTCTCTGACCTCTGTGTTACAGGCCATGTACACCACCCAGCAGCCACACAGTAAACAACTGAAATTAGACCCAAGTATTGCAGCCCATAGGAGCCGAAACTATTATATACTACCGGCAGAGAATAGAAGGGAGCGAGGTGCATCAATGCTTGAGGTCCCTGCAGTGGCAAGAAATTAATTAAGTGAGATATTCCCAGATAAAATGGCAAGTGGCCTGTGCCACACACTGCAGAGAACGATGACACCCCTCGCTCCCCCCAGGTTTCACTGCCAATCTGACTTGGGAGAAAATTCTTTCTGCTGAATCCTGCCCCCTACCATCCCAAGCAACTCTGCCATACAACACCACTCACAAAATTTTCTAGCTTCCTCCTAAAATTAAGTTCTTTCTCCTCACAACTTACACTGAGAGGCTGTTCCAGAACCTCACTCTTCTTCTGATTTCCAGCCTGAATTTGTTCAGGGTTCATTTATATTCATTTGTTCCTGTGCCAACATTGTCCTTTAGCTCAAATGGCTCTTCCCTCTCCCTGGTGTTTATCTCCAATGTACTTATAGAGCACAATCATATTCCCCTCAGCCTTCTTTTTGCTAGACTAAACTAGTCAAGCTCTTCCACTCTCCTCTCTTAAGATAGGCCCTCTATTCCCTTGATCATCCTAGTAGCTCTTCTCTGCACCTGTACGTTTGAATTCATCTTTCCTGAACATGGGTGGTCAGAATTGTAAATAGCATTCCAAATGAGGTATTACGATGCCTGGTACAATGGCATGAATACTGCTTCATCTTTACTGGAAATGCTTTGCCTGGTACATCCTGGGATTGCATTTGCCTTTTTCACAGCCTCATCACGTTGGTGATTCAGTGTCATGCTTCGATCAACCAACACACCCAGGTTTCTCTCCTCCTCTGTTGCTTCCAACTGATGTGCCCCATCTTAGAGCAGAGATTCTTTTTATTAGACCTTAAATGCACTTTGTACTGCTGAATTTCATCCCATTTCTTTTACCCCGTCTTCAAAGTCATCCAGCCTTCCCGTATAATATTCCAACCCTCCTCCCATATTGATGATGCCTTCTAACTCTGTATCGCCAGCAAATTTTATTAGCACACTCCTGCTTTTTGTGCCAAAGTCGTTAATAACAATATTGAATCAGATTAGTCCCAAGACCAGTTCTGGAGGGACTCCATTGATAACCTCGCTCCAGTCCAATAATTCACCTTTCAATACAACCTGTTGCCGTCTCCCCTTTAGTTAGTTCCTTATCCACTTTACAATTCTTGTACATATTCTCTAGTTCATATAATAATTTCTTGAGTGGTACCATGTAAAATGCTTTACTGGAGTCCAAGTATATTAGACCTACTGCATTTCTCTTATCTAAAAAATCAGTTATTTTTTCAAAGAAGAAAGTCTGAGTACTCTGGCATGATGTAGCTGTCAGAAACACATATTGCTTCCTGTCCCCATTTCAGTTTACCCCATTAATTTAATTATTTTTTCTTTCAAAATTTGTTCTAAAGTCTTCGGTACTAATGAGGTCAGACTAACAGGTCTGAAATTGCCTGAATCATTTTTTCCCTTTCTTAAATATAAATACAACGTTAGCTATTTGCTATCATATGGCACTACCCCCAAATAGGTAGATTTATTAAAAATCCATGCTACTGGACTGGTCCCCTCGTTTGAATGCATTAAGCTCTTAAAGTTTTTCTTCCACATCAAATGTGGTAATTTCCATATCTGTGCACTCATTTCCATCAGCCATTCTGACTTCATGACTGTGTTCCCTACTATCATCCTTGTTGAAAAACAAGGCAAAATATTTTTTTAGTTTTGGGGCAATGCCTATATTAACTTTAACCTCCTCCCCATCAGACCATGTAGTGGCCCAACCTCATCCTTACTTATTCTCCTTTTATTTATATAACTAAAAACCGTCTTGTGATTTATTATTAATTTCCTTGGCAAGAGCTAATTCAGCTTGACTTTTAGCAATTCTTACTTAATTCCTGTATTTTCTAACCTCCAGAAGGTAGCTTTCTTTGCTGATCAGCTCCTTTTCCCACTCTCTGTAGACTCTCTGCTTACTTTCTGAGGTGCTTATTCATCCAGTTGGGTCTGGAGCCTTTCCCTACAAGCTGTTTCTTCACACTTGGGAGGTAGATAGCTTTTGTATAGTTGATTTAAAGAAACTCTAAGCTGCCTCTGCATTTAAAGCCTTGAGCCTTTCAGTCCAGTTGACTTCAAGTAGTTCCCATAATTTCCCAAAGTCTTTTTAAATCAAAAACCATAATTTAAAGTGAATCAACCTGTAATCACTTGATCCAAGATTATTTCTTATGGCCAGCTTTTCTGTGATGTCTTCACTACTCACCAAAACCAAGTCTAAAATTTCATTGTGTCAGTGATGATTTGATGAAGAAAACTATTGTCTATCACATCCAGGGATACTAGGCCTTACCAACATTAGTAGCATTTATTCCGCAATATGTATGACACAATTTCTCTCTCCAACAATTTTAAAGAGCTCTATATCCATATCTGAAAGTCAGTTGGGTCAGTTTTAAGTGTCAGGCAGTTATCATTGGCCTTGCTTCTGATGTGAAAGTAAATCCAATGCCAATTCTAAAATTCCTAAGGGATCTTGGCAGAGCAAGGCTCTATCATTTCTAGAACAGTAAGATAGCCTGAGTGTATTTTTAAAGCGTATAGTGTTTCTTAACTTTTTTAATCTTTGGGAGCAGGAAGGTGAATGCTCTAAACATTTAAAGCAAGTTCTGCAGTTTATTATTGCTCAAATGGGGATGGCTCTCTCCATATTTTATATAATAAATTTGGTGACAGAGGTTGTTCTTTTGGTTTTTTGGAACCTCCTTACCCTTTTGTTGCTAGGACGATACTTAAAAATTGGGAACACTTCTATTACAGTAGATCCGACTGCCTTTATTGAAGCTTATAAATAATTGTCTGGGTTTTCCTTAGCTTTATATGCTTAAAGCAAGCTTATTAAATTTTTGCTCTTTGGGTATTTAGAATGCTGCTTGGTTCAACAGTCACTCCTTACAATAGCAGTGAGAGAAAAAGATCAGTGAGGCAGAGGTAAAGTGACATAATGTTGGCTAAATGTAACAGACCAGATGTTTACTTACATTCTGCATTACAGGATTCCTTGAAATTTTGTCATTAGCAGGATGATAATCTCTTTCTGATAATCTCTTTTTGACTGATATCTAACCAACGGAATATTACTGGTATGGTGCTGTTTTAAACAATACTGTGTTTTCTGGAGTTTGCTCGTCCCTTTTGGCTTCGAAGTCCCTGAGTTTTCAGTTTTACAGTGCTTGCAATGGAGCTAAGTGTACCAGCACTGTTCTGATTTAAGAGGAGTTTGTGGTGACCTTTCTATATGTTACCATTTTTCTTTTTCTTACACAATAACAATTGAATTACAGTACCTAAGATTCTTTTTAAATGATTGATTTGAGGCAAACCCGTGGAAGAAAATAAGGTCAGGTCTTGATCTTCTGAGCTCAGTTAATTTGTTTCTTAAGAATCATCTGAATTAGTAATTGAGTGGAAGAAAGGAGATAGCCATAGAAATCATTAATACAAACTTTTAAGGGTAGTGCTCAGCGAGGTTTATCCCTAACAGCTCGAATTAGATGATCCAACAAAGATGTTACTTATTTTTTAAATAATTTTAATGCAAGTGCAAAGTCACAGTTAGACAGGAATGAAGAAAGAAGTCCATGGAACAAGTATAAAATTTGTAGCGTAGTGTAATTGTCCCAGCCCAGATCTGTCTGTCTGTTTGCCTGTCTAAAGATATCCTCAAGGAACACGACAGTGGGCACCAACACATTTCCCATATCACCCCTGATCATTTTTGGTCACTGCTGACCTTGTTTGAGTGTAAACTATTTACTTAGAGGTAAAAGGTCAATTTTCTGAACCATCAAGTTTCAGACATATTTAAAAGTAGTTGAATAAACTTAACAAGTACGCTTGTGGCTCGGCAGAGAATTTTCCCTAATATCCAGTTGATTTAGTAGGGCAGTGTAAGTGGACTTAGTGAGGATCTAGGAAACTTTGGAGCAAACAGATGGCACATGTTCACTAGTTGTGGTGTTAAGACATGGCCTAATTCATATAGCTGAGATCAAGGTAAATATTTTTATGTAGCTATTTTAAAGACTTGTTTCTAAACTGGAGCAGAGGTTCATGTAGTTGCTAATGCTATGGTGTTTATCAGCAATACATTCATCCTCTTTAACTGAAGAGAGGGAGAGGGTGCGTGTGTGCGTGCGTGCGTGTGTGTGAGAGCGAGAGAGAGATTGGTTAGGGTTCTGCAGCACCTTTTGATAAGATGTGCCCTTTTTACATGAGGGTGTGTGCTCCTGTTTAGCTATCTGAGTCCTAATTCTATGTCCACTGAAATCAATGGGAATATCTCCACTGACTTCTGTAGGGCATTAGAATCAGTTAATTAATCTCTAGTACAGAGATTTAAGGTTCTTAATTACGTAAGTGGCTTTGCTATGGATTGATTGGTTGAAATGATCTGCTGTTCAGCTAACTGACCATATATATAATCATTTTAATAAAGTTTTGATGAAAGCTTTTTGTGTTGTCAATCTGTGCTTGTACTCAGGTAGAGGTTGGTTCATGTTCTGTGTCACCTTAGGGAAGTTGTTTCTTTTACTTCATTTTTATCCACAACATATCTTTCATTCTTTTGTGAGATTGGTAGCATATTTTCATTGTGAGTTTACAGTAGCGTATAGCTAAGCATTAGCTTTGTGGCACGCTGAAATCACCTGATAGTTGTGTTCTCATTCCATGTGCAGCTAATGGCTGTTGTTCCTTACAGAGTGTAGTTTATGTTTATAAAAGCTCTGATTTCTTTAAGATCCCAATCCCATCATATAAGTGCACTAGCAACCATGGATTTGCCATCTTTTGCCTCTTGGTTACAGAAGAACTGCACAGCATGTCTTTTTTTAAAGGAAAAGTTTTTTAGAAATTTCAAACATGGAAGGATAAAAGCGGGATGTAAATAGAACAGCCATTAAAGAATTGTACTGAAAACAGAAGGGAATGTTTGAGAAACTTACTATTTCATTTTCCCATTTCTTCATCATCAAGCGTAGGGTGGAGCTAGATTCAGAATAATAGAACAGAACAACAATTCTTTTAAACAGAACACTGTTAGCCCTTAATTCTCATTATATTACACTTTAACTTTGGCCTGGCTGGATTAAGAAATAGCTGTATTCCAAAATATTGCTTTTTGGAATTTTGGATAATTATCTGAAATGGAAAGACAATACATTTTACAAAGCAGGGGATGGGGAAAACGTCATTTTATTCATTTTTCATAAGGATCAAACTTTGTTGTGGTGGAGTCTAATAGCCCTACCCTGCTCCTGTTGAAGTCAGTGGGAGCAGGTTTAGGTCTCCTAATTAAGTGGTTCAATTTTCAGATAGCTTCAACATTACTTCTTAGGTTTTGGTCCTCTTTTAAAAGTTACTGGAATAATTCCCACTGACTTCAATGCAACCAGAATTTGGTTGTAAAACTCGAGTCTTGATTCACCTTCAAGGTTGCAGTGCTTGGGGGTGTAATTTGCAAATGCTTGGGAGATGCCCTGTTGTTATGGTAATGGGGGCCACGTAAGTACCTCAAAAAGATAGATAGAGAAACACTTTGGCGTCTAAGCTCATAAGACAATTTGATAGAACTCAGTGTGACCAAAAGGTTAATTTTTTCCACAGACTGACCTAATTTCCTGGTGTGCATATATGTATTTTATTTTGGTGCTATTGCTATTGTTTGTTCTTACCTTCTGCTTCTCTCTCTCCCATCTTCTTACTTGTGGGTTTGTCATAGCACTTAGGAAAGAGGTAGGTCTTGCATGTAGACTTGATCAGAGTCTCATTCTGCCTGATTTCCTTTGGTAAAGTATCCCACAGCAGAGTCCTGCCCCTGTCCCGGCACACCACAGTAATAGAAATGCATCCATATTTTCATATACTCTTCTCAATGATAAATAACTACTCTGTCTTTGATGTGTCATGTTCATTCACAACGAAATCATGGAACCATTCATTCTGGTCCAGATACTAGGTGCTGAGCATCTGCAAATCCCTGTGACCTCAGAGAGAATTATGGATAATCAGCAGTTCTTGATCCGTCTTTGTTTGTATAGGAAATGAGTATTGATATGACGTGTTTTTAATTGTATCTAAGAGAAATTGTTAAAAGTAACTGAATTGGAATGCATACAATAACTTATGCTGGCATTATATAAATAAAAGCAAAAGTCGAAATACTGTTCTTTTGCCAAGGAAAACAGCTTAAGATCCTTCACATACCAAGTGTGCAGACTAATAGATTTCTCGACAGTCTGTAGTACTGGTACGTAAATTTCTTGTGCAGAGTGTATCATCAACCTGCTAGGAAAAAATATAATATGTTCATCTGCAAAATTTCAGACTACAAACAACTGTTGTTAATTACGTTTTAAATTAACTTAGCTGCAACTCCAGTTTGGGGGAATTTAATATTAATATTATGGGGTGGGGGGGAAATAAAAAAGACCGTGCTTGAAATTTTGAATGATAAGCAAGGATTACTGGCTTTTTCTTTTTACCTTATCTCATCTTCCATAAATCCTTCAGAGATGTCTCAGCACCTTGTCTCTAGTTAAAGAAACCGCATACTGAAACTCTTCTTCATATTGCTCTGTTGATGTATATGGCAACTGTTTTACATTGAGCAACTTCCTTTTTTACTGTTGTGGTTTATTATTTTCATTAGTTGCTATTATTACTATCATCTATTGTTTATAATAATTTATTACTATTCTCTATGCATTATAGTAGCTCCCAGAGGCCCCAGCTGATTTAAGAGATAGTTTTTATGCTTAGAAGTTAGTCAGAAACAGTCCCGGCCCCAAAGATTTTACAGGACCGGCAATGGATGGGACAGAGGAAATGCTTTTATCTCCAGGTTTCAGAGAGGGAATTGAGGCATGGAGTGCAAGCGACTTGCCAAAGTACATCGGAAGAATGCATCAAAGCCAGGAATTAAACCCAACTTTCCTGGGTCCCAGTCCGGTGCCCTAATCACCAGACCCAACCTGTCTCTCAAACCTTCCCTTTCGTTCCTGGAAACAGTCTACTGGATATCCAGACTTCTCCAGTAAACAAGGGGCCTGCCAACCAAAGAGCCAGTCCAAGAGTGGTTGACTTGTGGGGTCCCAACCTTTGGAAGAGATGTAAGGAGCCAGGCCTCTCATCTGGAGGGTGCACTTTTAGAGGGACTGAAAAGGATCTAAAGCACATCCTGCCCCGTAACTGACACTACCACAACCCCATTATGGCATTTGAGTATTGGAACATAAGTGACTGATACCTAGGCTTGGCAGAATTCAATTTTTAAAAAAAGTTTTGACAGATAATATCTATTTTTAGTTTAAACCATATCTTTAGATTTAAATCAATAAAAATGTTCATAGTTTTGGGATATTCTGTGGGGCGTTCAGACAGTGTGGGGCAACAGACAATAATTATTTAATGACAGATACTGAGGTTCAAAAAGTTAAAGTTTTATAACCATGAAAGCACAAATTGTCAACATCACCAGTCAACATATGGAGTATCTTTAAATCACACTCAAGCAGCATTTTTCTTCGCCTATTTGTAAATTTTGATTATATGGATGGAACTTTTGCCATTGGTTTGAGTGTGTGTACAGTGACATTGAGGTTTGCCAGCATTTACTGATAAAATGTAATCCTTCCATCCCTTTCCAAAATGTAGGAAATAGTAGGATGGCACAGAAAAAACATGCACACTAACTTTGTTTGCTCTCTTGGGAGCTGTATTCTAAAAAACATGCAGTAAAGGTGAAAGAGAATAACAGATTTCGTATGGGGCTGGGCAGCACTAACCTATAGCTATATAACAATGGGCTTGGTATTGAGGACATCTTATGTTCAAGTAATCTATTTCTTTTCTCATTGGAACTATCACATCTTTTTTCATTCAAATATTAATATAATCTGAAACATGCATCTTTGAATATGAATCTTGTTGCCCAGTACCAGAGCAGTAATCTTCCAAGATAAATAATCAGCAAAAATATGTAAAATACTGCAAGCAGATTCAATTACTCCCCCTCCCCCTTTCTATTTACAGACCACCAGAATTGCACATTCTGATGAAGATAAAGAAGGTGACTGGGATTCATGGGGAGCTTGGAGTGATTGCTCGCGGACTTGTGGAGGTGGAGCATCATATTCTCTAAGGAGATGTTTAAATGGCAGGTTAGCCACATACCTACAGCTATGACTTTACTCCTCATTAATTGTGCTATGATTTCCTCTCTTCCCTTTCCTCCATGCCATGTTGGGATGTATTGTTGTATTATCTTTGTGCATGTGTATGAAATCTAGTGGGTTTTTAAATAGCTTTCTAGGGGATATTAAGATAAATAATTTAGGCTCCAGTTCAGGAAAAAAGCTTAGCACATGGTTAACTGCTGTGCTGAATAGGGATGCTTTCATGAATCAGGGGCTTAAATGGCAAGAAGGACTTACTTAATGATATAAAATACTGACAAAAGCCCCATCCAGTACGAAAAGGGAAGTGCTAGCCCATGTCAAACTAGCTACGTACCTTAGCCCAGTGTGTAAGGGGAAGATTGCCGATGACCTCCTTATAATCAAAAACAACTCATTCAACATGCAGGAGGTGTATTGTGCTGCCTCTCTCCCTAGTGGTTCCTGTCCTCTTTGCCATGCTGCTAGAAGTTCAAATAGTCCTATCGGAGTAACTCCCATGAGCAGCTGTCTCCAGTTGGAGAGAGCTTTCTGTGCAGGTAGGGGATGTGTGACGATAAGGCTTTCCCATCCCCAGATATTAGAGATGAGTGATGATGGGGGTTTTCTCTCATTTAGTAGTGATGGTGGGCCCCACATTCCCCTGACCCTCTCATGCAGTTGTAGGGGGGGTTCAATCCTTCCATCCCAAGCTAACAACAGTAGCATCCCCTCTCCCTGGATGAGCAATGGTGGATTGAAGAAGAAGTCTTCATCACAATGGCCTTAGATTTCTCTCTTTGGCTATACTTTGTAAAGGAACTATAGAGAATGAAGGCTTCAGATACATAGTCCACTTAAAATTTTTTCCTAGCTCAGATTGCTAGAGAACAGCCTGTCCCCAGTAGTCCCTAGATATCTTCCCCTGAGTTTAACATTGTGTGATCAGATTATGTGGCGATGGGGGTACCTGTGGAATGTGTAGTAAGTGGGGTAGATTAATTTAAAACAAAGCAATTTAAATTGCTAATTTTAATTATGATTTAAATCAGAAAGCAGGAACTCTTCATTAAAACTGATTATTTTAATTATGTTTTGCATTTGTACCTTTTAGTTATTTTCCTAAACAAAGGTTGATTCTCATTAGTTGGTAACCATTAGAACACATTCATTTGCAGCTATACGTAGCCTTTACAGTAAATTTGGGGCTTCGTTTTGCTAACCAGAAGGATACACCATATCCATATGCATTTTTTAAAGCAATTCTACAACTTAACTTATATTTATTCAGATTCTTAATTTTTATGTTTATATCATGTTAGAAAATGGTGAATGATGCCTTTCTTATTTACTAGGGCAGTGGTTTTCAGCCTGTGGTCTGCAGACCCCTGGGGGCCACAGACTATGTCTAAGATTTCCTCCATTTGAAATTTTTTAAGGCTCCACAAATTAAAAAAGGTTGAAAACCACTGTACTGGAGGATGAATAATTTTTTACTTGTGATTTGTGTTAAGCTGCATTTGGATGGAAATTCAAATGCAACTATAATGCACAAAATCAGCATTTTAATGTGTTTTTTTTAAAAATGTCTTTAAAACAAACTGATATATTAAAAAAAGGAAGTGTTATATATAATTAATTAATTGAACTGGTTGTTTCTGGTGGCCATGTCCTCCAAGATTCTAGAACTAGTAGATCTCACCATCTCACACCTTGTCTTTATTCATAGATTGGAAGAAGAAAACAAGCTTTCTTGCCTTGTAAACTTCCAATTGCTTTTTTAAATTTGAATTAGTTAGTCACTGAACAGGACTAGTTGAATAAACTGAAGACATTGTTCTCTCTGCACCTGCAGAAGAGTCTACTGCTGTCAAAAGCTGGTTTAGTATTTCAACAAACTCTGATTCCAGGTGCTTTGCCAATGATTTCCTACCTATTCAGGGACCTGGCTTTCTTTAAAACTTGGCAGCAAAGATGTACTACTTAAAAATATTTTTGTATTTAAATCAAATTACTTTAATAGATATTAATAAGTTTAGGCCTTAACATAGGTTGTCAATCTCAAAGTTAATTTTAAATAGGTTTATATTTAACCTGTGTTTAATTTAACCTATGTCTATATTTAACCATTAACTGAAATTTATAAAAAAATCAATTTAAATAAAAGAAATCAGTTTATTTTTTAAAATTATCTATTTTTATCCACCCTGCTAATGCAACATTCCACATCTGAGAGAGAGAGAGAGGGGCTACTTTTCCCATAACCATGTAGCCCAGAAAGCTCACATAACTCAGAAACAAGCTTTGGTGGAGTCTGGGAAGCAACCTGCCCTCAATGAAGAGTCTGTAAAACAAAACAAATCAATCAAAAAATCAAACAAACCACTAAACTGTACAAAAGTATTTGACTGTAACCCTTTAAGTTTAATATCCCTAGAAGTGTGAAGATGGATTAATATAGGTTCCGACCTGCTGTCCTTTCACACATGAGTAATCCAGTGGGTCTGTTGTAATAAGAAAGGATTACTGACATGTTTAAGGGTTTCAGCGTTCAGTCCATAATTGCTTCTGTTATTGAATTCCTGCTGAATTACATTATTCAAAACCTTTATCAATTGTATTTAAATGCCCACTTTGTTACGATTGCACAATATTTGGTCTAATAGCCAGAAAGTCAATTTCTCATAATGAAGGCTTGTAATGTGATATGCCAGTCAAGTCCCAGCAATATGAAATATGTGGCTAAAGCTGACCATTGTTAAAACAGTTCCTGTTTCTCAGTGTGCATTTTGCACAAAGATCTTTGAATGTACTAACATTTGCAGAAAACAGCCAAGTACTCTATCAGTGTGTTAGTAACTGTGAAATGAGTGCAATAAAATGCAATACAAATTCCAGTGTGGTTTCATTAATATATTTAAGATATTCCCCTGTGGAAAAAACATGTGTTTTCCATACCTGGACAAAATTTATAGTTTCCAATTTTTTTTGTGTATTTTTTTTATTATTGTTGTTATGTCCAGGAAATACACAGTTGTGAAACAACATTTTCACATTTTTATATGCTGTAAACATAATTAACATACATCATCTCTTTGGAAAGTAGGGAATTGGAGGCAACAAATCACTGCTAACTTGAGGTAGGGGACCGGCATCTTTAGCACAGCTGGCTTCACAGTTGCTCTAGGTCCACTGACCATTCCTTGTATTTTTTTCAGTTTCATATAAATTTTATTAGATATTTTTAAAAATGGAAATGATGCAAAAAGAAGGAAATTCAGTATACTAGATGCAAATTACCAACTATCACTCATTTTCTTTTCACGGAAGATTTTTTTTTTAAATCAGTACTCCAAAGCCATTCTAAATTTTAGAAACTCTGTTAATTTTTAACTAATTATTTATCAAGTCATTTAAAATGTGAATTTAGGTGTATCTAATTAGGGCTAGATTCTGCCACCTGTACTCATGATGGGTAGTGCCTTACTCCATACAAAGTTTCAACCAACGGAACTGCTAATGAATTAAGTGCTCTGTCTATGTAAAGATGCAAACCTAGGACTTCATCAGTGGTGTGTAAGCCTCCACTGATATGTATATAAATCTGAAGAGGTTACAGTGTTTAAATTAAAGTGCAGTTACAGGACAATTCCTTTATTAAATCGATGCCATTTCAGCTTCCAATAGAAGACTGTGCAAAAGACTAGGATTGTCAAGGTTACATGCATTTCATTTTATGATCACTGGAGAAATACATACATTACATTTATAATATTTCAGTTCCAATAAGCCTGGTATGAGTCTAGGGGAAGTTTTTCTAATGTATTCTGCTCACGTGGTTGTGGGTTAGCAGAACTGCATGCAGTACTGTAGGAAAATGTGGGAGAAAAGGAAGAAGTTTGGGTTGAAATGCAGGCAGCTGTTTCTTTGCAATAACAAAAATGATCAAAATGAAGTCAATATACATTAGTTATGTGCTTGCTGTGGATTCTTGTCTGACTTGGACCATATATATCAGGAGAAATTCTGCTGAAATTCCATTGAGTTAGGCTCGGAATCAGGCCTAGGGCATCTTGTGAAACCGTCTCATAAAGTAAATTTGTCTTTCATAAACTTTGCAATAGGTGAGGGTCACAGTATAAATGAAACCTAACAGGAAAAGCCAAACTGTGTTTCATAAGGTGGACGGCAGTGTAACCTATTCAGTTCCAAACCCGACGGAGGAGGTTTATATTTAAACCTTGCATTTTGGGTCCAGATGACATAAGAACTGTAGTAATAAATTTCCAGTTTTCAAGAGAATAACTAGTTGTAAAACATGCTATTTTTAACTGTTACTTCTAGTCAAAGTCCTTGTATTTTTCAGGAATTGTGAAGGTCGGAATATTCGATACAAAACCTGCAGCAATAACGTGAGTCTGGCCTGTAATTTAGTTTTACTACTTTTCTTATTTCTTCAGATCAAATAATGTATAAAAATTTCATAAATTCTACTACTTGTTTAAAATCTAATGGTGGATAATTTTCTTCTCATTCTCTATTATTGCCCATTGTTAAAGGTTTGACTCTGCCTAATCAACACAATCTGGTTTTGAGTTTACATTTCCTGAATGGACATTAGCTTGTGCAATACTAATGCCAATTATGATTGAGAATGTTTTATTTGAATTATTAGGCAAATGTGTTTTCATCCTAAATTAGTCCAGTGCCTTTCTTGGAGATGTCATCTTTCAGATGAGGTATAAAACTGAGTTCCTGACCACTTGGGGTCATAAAAGATCTCCTGGCAGTTTCACAAGAGAAAAAGAAGCTAACTACAGTGCCTTTTTCAAATTTCTAATTGGGTAATTACTCTCAGTATTTCCTTTGCACTGTCAGGCCAGATTCTCTTACCTTTAATATGCAAAATTGTGTGTGCATTTCATGTGCAATTCCCCCAGTTATGTAAGCAGTTTCAGTAAATGCATGTATGAGTGGACATGTGAGTATACAGTTGCAATAGCTGTGACGGAGTCACAATAATTGCATGTGGAAATTTTACACACATTTTTGCCCACATGTTGATGAAATTCAATTGCATATTGCATAATTTATGTATTGTGCTAAATTGTCATTTGGTTTTTTTGTGCTGTTAAGCCATTTCCACATTTCCCCCAGAAGTGGCTGCATTTCTTTGGTTTGTAGTTAGTAAAGCACTTTGTGATCCCTCTGAATAAAAGCCTATGTGTAAATATACTGTGACTCATTATAGGTTGGTTTCATGATAAGCAGCCAAGTCCTCCCCTGGTTTACCTTCCAGAGTAATATGATGCTGAAGTAATTCCATTCAAGAGATGAAGGAAGGCAGCTAAAATATTAAGACAAAAGCATATAGTTTATTTTAAAAAGACCCTCATTTATCTTTTATTGTTGTGAACTTCATTCAACCATACTGGTTCTGGGGAAGGGGCAACTGTTTACACGCAAGTACCCCTTAACCAGTGAGGCTTGCAGTACAGTTATACCCAGTAAACAGCAGGGGGAGTTTGCCCCAGTGCCAGCCTCAGGAGAGGACAGCAGTAAAGTGTGACAATCAGAGGCCTGATGTTGGCAGCTACACAGTAGATATGTTGAATCACTATATCTCCATGGAGCCCTCACCACGCTCGTTACTCAACCCACCACACCCGCTTTCTCTGCTGTGTCATGTGGCTTTCAGGATCTGGGAATTTGGCATTCTGACCTAGTGGAAGTGTGGTGCTCCGGAACCAGAAGCGAATGCGTAGGTCCAAAGTCAAGAGCCAGCTGGTGGAGCTGAGGTCAGACAGGAAACGTCAGCCAAAGCCAAGGATCAATGCTGAGTTGGAAGCCAAAGAACCTTAGCCTAGGGTTGGCACTGGCGCAGTCAGTCACCAAGGCAACAGGATTCAAAGACAGAACAAGGCTGAAGGCAGAACCAGGATGGGTCAAGGTCAGGAGCCAAGAGATGGCTGGCAGTCAGGTTGCAGATGGCAAAGTCTATAGCAGCAGCAAGCCAGGATTCATTTGTTGCACAGTTAACTTCCTGTGTCTCTTTCAAGCTTAAATACTGCACTCAGCTGAATCAGGGACTCCAGTAGGTGCCTATGGGTGGTACCTTTAGTGGAGCATTAGGGCTCCCAATTCTCTAGTCACTTGTAGAGCCCTGCAAAATGGGGCTTGCAAGCACCCTGAATTGCCTTGACATCATGTACCCCAGCTTGGGCTGGACTTTCCACCACTGGGGCTGGGAGCCCAAGTTTCTGCTTGCAGAAGCTAGTGGAAACTATTAGAGAGTCAAGCCCAATGCATGCAAACATTGGATTCTGGAAATAAATCCAGTCACTCACCCTTTCAAGAGTAAAAGGCTAATGTCAGGGCCTCCTTCACAAGAGCCGTGACACAAAAATGAAAATACCATGTACAAAGAAATACCATAATCAGTTTAAACTATGTCATAAGCAAAAATTCAGCCAGCCAGTACACAGGTACTAAAATATACAAGCCTCTATATAAATAATACATGTGGTGGATTCCTTATCTGGATAAACTGTGTACAGTGTATAAAGAAATAAAGCCTGTGCTTATTTGATCCTATGTACTGTAACTCTACTTACACACTAGTAAAAATAAATTAAACATAGAATCTATCACTCATCTTGCAAAAGCAACAACTGAAAAAAAAATACACAGCATATACAAAAAGGGAAGAAACAATTGAGACCCATCTGTGCGCATCTTTAGAGCCCTGCGCAGATACAAAATTTGTATCTGCATCTGATCCACGATTCACAGACATGGTCCGTCGATATCTGCAGATTTGTGGGGCTCTCTGCATCTTTATGTAATAAACAGGGCTATGTGATTAAAAGCTTAACAATCCCAAAGTTAGATCTACCACAGACACTTATAATTCAGAGGATGATGCATTTAAAAGATTGGTTTTGAGAATTTAACACCCATGCTTATAAAACTGAAAAATCATTAGAGATTCAGGGTGAAATCCTAGTACCACTGAAATCAATGGGTGTTTGAACTTTATATTTTAAAATGACATGTGGCTCAGAACTGGAACGTTGAATCTGAATCCCTTTGAAGGTTGTGGTAGTTTAGATTCTGAGTCCGAGATCCGAACCTGTCCTGACAGTTCTGTTTCTGAGCTCCGTCTAGAAGGGGCCTAGTTTCCAATTTCAGTTCAGATGTGGCCAGAATCTCTCAAGAACTGCTCTTCTCCTGGGCATTCAGCATAGGTGATGTAAAACTCCTGAGAAGAGTTGCTGTTGTGAGATTACCACTTATTTGGGCTGAAATGTCAAGAGACGAGTCCAGGGAAGTTTGGCCCCACTGAATTAAAACCTGAACTCTAGTCCTGATTTAATCTTGAATGCAACCCACCAGCCTACATCTAATCCAGATTTGAGCAATGCAGCCTGGCTTTATTTAAAATAAAATTGTTATGCTAACAGTATTATTTTAAAAGAACACTCCTTCAACATTTTAGTTTGAAAATTTTGAAAATTGAAAATTTTATACCAGCTTTTTTTTGTATTGGTAGGTATTATTGTTAACCACCCGAGCA
Source organism: Mesoclemmys tuberculata (assembly GCA_007922155.1). Classification (NCBI taxonomy): domain Eukaryota; kingdom Metazoa; phylum Chordata; order Testudines; family Chelidae; genus Mesoclemmys; species Mesoclemmys tuberculata. The sequence continues at coordinate 7,699,941 of ML675644.1, forward strand.
ATTCAATGCACATATAGTGTGTAAGACTGATTGTCTGCAAATGTAATTTTGATACATGATACATTACACCACTAAAATCTGTACTGAGGAGTACAAATGAAGCACAACTTAATATGTATGTGATTTTAATGAAAAGAACAAGAATCATTTTACCAGAAATTGGTTTCATCTGGATTTCTAATAAAATAGTAGTAACTTCACAAAACTCAAACAAAGTATGGAGATCCCAGAATAATATTAATGATACTGTATTTCAGTCAGAAAAATGAGTTTGAGGTTTTAGCAACAAAAGATGCATGGATTATTAATCTACTTTATTGACCTGATTAGCTTTCTGAAGCCAGTTACCTGATTCTTTAAAAATGTATGTATGTGTCAAACCTTTTTATGGATACTTTAGTGAACTATACTATATAGACTATTTTTTATATGCTATCCAGTGAGATTTTCAATCTTTAAGACTTCTGTTTTACATTTCCATTTTCATATGCACTGTTACATTCTAATAGTATGCTGTGCAGTATATAGAAGTGTTAAAAATAATCCCTTAGCGTTCTATTCATCGAACAAGTTATTTGGGCCATTTCTGTATACGTTTTGTGTTCTTATGTGCTAGAAATACACTAGTATTTGCCAGAGTGACTCTCCCTAGTCAAAAATAACACAATGTAGTAAAAAAGATTTGCCCACACAAACTTCATTATCAACTTCCATTACGCACAGATCATTCTTACATCTTTTCAAACTACAGTGCATTCAAATCCCCCCCTAGCTTTCACATATTAATCACTAAGCAATGTTAACCTCATTGTATCCCCCTCTGAGCATCTTGGCTGACTTGTATACATTTTTAGTCCAATAATATTTTTACCTGTATAACTCTCATCTATATGCTTCTATCTCTAACCTTTATTTTAGTTGTACTAATCATGCCACTGGTGCACTCACCACTGCAGAACCTATGACTCTCAGGCCACATGTAGCTGATTGGTTATGGACCCCTGTACAATCACTTTACTTCATGCCTGCTTTCCAAACCTCTGTCCATTCATGTCTCCTTTCTTTTTCTTTCTGTTTATCTAATCCCCCACTCAGAATCCTTCTCCCCCCGATACTGGAACTAAACTATTGTTTGCAAACCATCATATTTTCACAAGCCATCATATTGTTCACTCTGCTTGTATCCACTACCTCCCTTTCTTGCTGTCTCTGTTTAGAGTGTAAGCTCTGCTCTCTCTATATACCTGTTTTTACTGTGCATATGGCACAACAGGGCCCTGGTCTTGTTTAGTCTCTAGGCCCTGCCGTAATACAAATTGTAAATAACAAAAATGTAGTTCTTTGGGGTCATTCTTGAGGCTCTAGTTGAGTTCCTGCATTTGAGTAAACCTGAAATGTGAAGCAGGCGGAGCTGAGCAAAGAAACGAGAGCTGCTGTGATCCCTTCATGTCCCTCTAAGTAGCTAAGAGAGAATAGAGGAAAAAAAGAAATCTCTCTCCCTTCAGGTAGTCAGAAGTGAGTAGGAGGAGAAAGTAGTTGTTGTGCAGTGTTAAGCTGCTGGCAGCTGCAAAATAACCAGCGGGTGATGTCCTGACATGATGTTTATGTCCTGACATTGCACCAAGTGATAGAGTAACAACATCACATCACAACCCTATCTAATGACCTCGCTCTCTGGTTATTTTGTGTATGGCTGTCTGTGCGTCTGTATGATGGAAATGTGGCTCTGCAGCTGGTCAGGACTGAGTGTCACTGCTCTGTAGCTTGTAACTACATGTCGCTTGTAACTTTACTAAGAACTAACTTAGTAACTTTACTAAGTTACTA
>ML675644.1:7701777-8001316 GCA_007922155.1 Mesoclemmys tuberculata
TACTAACTTGTAACTTTACTAAGAACTAACTTAGTAACTTTACTAAGAACTAACTTCCATAAGTTATTCTTATCCCCTAGCTGCAACTCCATTCACTGTGATGGAAGTTAACCTTGCAGTGCCCATAAAAGCTCTATGATCTCTTGACTTCTCTCTGCTCTTTAGGTTCTCTTCTATGGATAATGAGGCTACAGACAAGACAGTCAAATTCTGTTCTCATTTACACCAGTGAAACTCCTATGAATTTTTCTGAAGTGTCACTGCTGCACATGAGAGAAGAATTTGGTGCAGCAGATATATGACATTCTTTGTGGTAGCCTCTGTATATTCCTTTTTGTAGGAAATTGTTAAATAGAATAATAATGCAATGTACTAATATCATTTTGAATTTCTTTCACCATTGAGGGTTAGTGTTTGATGAAGATTTAAAGCACTGGCTGGGTTTTACTTGCATGGGTCCCATTAATTTACAAAAGATCTGCGGATAAAACTTTGCATACCAGTCTGAAAATATAAGGATTATTGTTTTAAAAAAATATTTTACATGTTGTACAAATTATCCAGTACATAATTTGATTACTACCTCTTACCAAAACTTAAAAGAAAACAAGGTAGAGCATTGAAACACAGTGTAGGCTAATGCAATGGCTTCTCTGCAGCTCATCCTGCTGTCTGTATGTGGAGGAGGTGGCTGCAAGAGGATGTCTTTAAGAGGGACTTATAATCGGGGTGGAACTCTTATCCTTCTCATATAAATCTCTCTTCAAGCTAATGCAAGTTGTAGACAGTGCTGTGAAATGTAGTTGCAAATGCATTAGCATTTTCAGGTAGGATTTAAATCCATCAACCTCAATGACACTGATGCATTGCTCAGGTGCGGCACTGCTAGCTGACACTTAGTAACAAGTTCCATGTCACAGTCTTTCAGTTGTATGTCCAACAAATATAAAACTTTTTGTTGGAATCACTCTCACATATGGCATATATGTGTGGTTGAAATTCTTGGAAGAATATACATTCAGTCTGGCATATGGACTGTTTGACACTGGACATACTTTAAGTGGAGTCTTTAGTGAGACATTGTTTGACATGCTAATTCTTTCGTCAGATCCTTACAAAAGTTATTTTCATATTAATCTATGTACGTATTCACTGCTGCCGCTAGAGCTTTATATTAATATTTTGTTTGGGTTAAATGCTTACATGTATTAAACCTCTAAAAATTGTTTATTTAAAGGTTTGTAAATAAGGAATTCCATACATTTTATAATTCAGCAGTATGTGGTTGGGGAACAGAGCAATTGAGTTCTCTAATAAAACTTAAATTACATAGTCAATAATGACAAACTTGAAGTATGTTTTATTTTTTAAACTGTTTTCCCATGAGAAAGAGCACGTCTTGTGGTAAGACTACAGGACTAGGAATCAGAAGTTTTGGGCTCTACTCCGTACTCTGCCACTTGCTCCCTATGTGACAGTGGGCACGCTGTACTTCCATTTCTCTATTGGTAAAATGGAGCCAGCAATCCATACTTCACAGGGATTGTATGAATCTTCTTTAATGACTGTGAAAAGCTTTGAGATCCTGAGATGAAAGGAGCAGTGGAAGTATAAAGTATTAAATATATTGTAGATCTCATCTTAGTGATTCAAAAATACATATTTTTAAAGCCAATTTTTACTACAGAACCCAATTTAAAAAACAAACTATTTACTGTACAAACCATTGTAAAAAAGCTGGTATGATCAGGGATATGCATCTGTGCCAGTGAGGTTACTATTACAGTAATATACTTCACATTTTAACCTTCAGAGCAAATAGTGGATTCAGCAAAACAGATTGTTTTACTCCTTGAGTTAGGACCTATACTATGGGCTGTCAGATTAGGCCAATTCTTGGGCCAAGCCAACTTGGGTAGTTTCTATATAATTCATCAGATGCCATGATTACAAAGAAGAGGTGATTTCTTTTTTTAAATGATTTCATTTGGTTTGATTTTAGGACTGCCCTTCAGATGTTGGTGACTTCCGAGCACAACAGTGTTCAGCCTACAATGATGTCAAGTACCAAGGACATTTTTATGAGTGGCTTCCTGTATATAATGATCCCAGTGCTCCATGTGCCTTAAAGTGTCAAGCTTTGGGGAAACAACTGGTTGTGGAGCTTGCCCCAAAAGTACTAGATGGTACTCGCTGTAATATCGAATCCCTGGATATGTGTATCAGTGGACTATGTCAGGTATGTCAGAATTGTCTGTCTAAAATGTCCTTTGATGAGAGACATTTTTTTCTTTTATTATAGAATATTAAGGCATGATGGAAGGTACTTTTGTTTGGGTTTTGCATATAAAATAATTTTGTTCTATTCTTGTTTATCTTTATACCTTGGAGCATAGCTACTAACATTTCTGCAGGCATGAGCAGTTGTTCTTAAATACCACCCATTGCAGAAAGTTTGGTCTTCTATTTTTGTTCCTAAGCACTGAGCTGTCATGGTGATAGATAGTCAATAGGTAAATAACATGAAAGAACAACCCTGTTCAGAGCTTGATCCTCAGTCATCTAGCCAACTATAATCTGTGTTATCTGTCAGAAGTAGCTATTTGCTGACCTCTCGGATGCCCATCATAATGGCATCTGAGCAACAACAAAATGAGATAAAATAACAATTGTTCTGAAGGACTGTACTTCACCTTAGCCTTGTATTTCATTAAGGCCTGGCTCCTGTTCCCATTGAAGCAATAAAACAGGCTTGCCATTGATGTCTGTACCTGCAGGATTGGGGTTCGAAATATGTATGTTACTCCTGCTGTTTATTTCTAGAGAAGCATTCTGAGCCTGGGCACCAGGTGTTGTTTTTGTGGGAAGGCTTTCAGAAAGAGATGCATCTGTGTAGTGAGATCCAGGGCACTTCTGATTTTATGGACAGAAATTCTATAGTAGAAGATCTGGCACTGAGAAAGCACCACCTACAGCATCAGTAACCATCTGTGAGCCTCTGTCAGACCCCAAATTCCTGTGGTGAGCTTTGAAGAGAGAGGCACCCTCTGGCAGTCAAGGCCCAGCCCAGTGAGTGTTCTGTAGATTAGGAGCAAGACTAACATTGGCGTGAATCTGAAATTGGGTTGGGAACCAGTGTAGCACCCAGTGCATCAGAGTGAAATTTTGCACTTGGCTTGTATTAGCTGACAGGTAGGCCATGGCTTGTTGAACCAAATGAAACTGCCTCATGGCCTTTACTTTCATATCCAGGGTTAGCACATTGCAGTACTGGAGCCTGATGACGATGAATGCATGGATCTCCATGTCTAGGCCTGGAACAGGGGGCACAGCCTCCTGGCCTCCCAAAAATGTCCAAAGCATTTCTGACTTCTGTCGTTATGTGGGTATCCTGGAATAGCAAGACATCTAGCAGGGCCCCAGTACTGTGTGCTACCTTGACAACTCAGGAATAGACATGCATGGCCAAGGGAGATGGCATAGCTTTGCACAGTTCTTTAAAAAACTTCCTTTTTAATGGAAATGTCTCTTCTTCTCTCAGCTTTAGTTTTACCCAGTTGATATTCATCTAGGTGCACAACCTTCCTGGCTCCCCACATGTTCCACCCACTGCTCCCTCTATCCTGCCCAGTGTCCATCCCATTCTTCTTACTTGGAAACTGCCCAGGCTAAGAGGCTTCTGGAAGTGGGAGGGGACGGTTCTGCACAGGCAAGTGAGCTCCACTTGTGCATGGAAGACGTGAAATAAATGTATAAAGGGTGTCCTGTATGCATGGCTATATGAGGCGTTATTTGGGATTATCTGGGCCACTGTGGACAATACTTCTTAGGGGCTCAACCAGTATTATTTCTTGAACCTACTCCCCAAGGTTACTTATGACAAAGTTGAGAATAACTTCTCCTGTTGTGTCCTGTAGAACCAGCTATTCCAAGAAGCATTCGTTCCAGGTGTTGGGAATCATTGTAAAAGGGTTAATCAGTATATGTTGTGCCTGGGATAATAGATTTTTATGGTAATTTTACTAAGTGCATATATATTGTGATATAGCGAGGGCAGTAGGAAGGGAAGTATGTAAGCCACAGAATGCTCAGGGCTCTGTTCCCGGCAGATTAGCCAGAAGTCATTGGGGGCAGTTAGGAGCAGCTGAGGCCAATTAAGGCCCAGCCAGGTGAGCTGAGAGGAGTAGGAGTGCCATGCTATGTGGAAGAGGAGTAGGAGTAGTGCAGAGTTGTGTGAAGGAGCATAAAGGAGTGCCGAGAAAGGTACTAGGCCCAGAAGGGGGAAGCCTGCCCCTGGCAGAATGAGTTACTCCCCCAGGCACAGGGGCCTGGGTAAGGAAGCCCAGCCCCACGTGGCAAGGAAGCAAGGCAGGAGGAGCCAGAAGGAAGAGGGGGGAAATTAGCCCAGCGGAAAGACTGCAGTTGTGCATACGGTGCCAGCAATACAAAGCTGCTACTCATAGGGCCCCTGGGCTGAGACCTGGAGGAGCGGGCAGGCAGACCTGGGTCCCTACCCCCCTCCCTGGAGAGCTGGGGTAGCTGGTGACGCCCTGGCCCACTACGAGAGGCAAAAGCGGGAGACCCACTAGGATGAAGCCGGCCATCTGCCACAATATATATATAGGAATTATATTATCCATGCAAGTAAATACAGAAGAAGAAAAGAGTAGTCGTATTTGAGGCTTGCCAGCCTTGCCAGTTTCCCATTAGCAAAGGAATATTGTGCCATTGGTTTTATATACAGAACACATTTTATATAGCATGGATATGGTATTGCAATTAGGCTCCTTCTCTCTGGAAGTGGCTGTTGCTTTATTAAATGCCTAAAATGTGTGTGACTCAGAAATGCATGACATGGCCTGATGAGCGAAGTAGTTCTGTTATAGGGGAAAATTTGACACATTTGGCAAAAGTCTGGTGCATGGATTACAGCAACCCTAGTATGTGCTCTGGACCTTACTGTACGTTTTATGTGACTTTTTTGTATTCTGTACTTCCAAAACCAGTCGCGCCAACACATAATACATCTGCTGCCTCTGAAATAGAAAAAACAATTTTCTACAGTGGTCCCATTAAAGAGTCAACATTTGCCAACAGAACAACAGAGTGGTATCTGCTACTGCCCCATTTCTCCTTATCTTTAAAATAGATGATAACATGGTAACTGTGGGAGCAGCTGGCAAATACTGATTTCTTTTTAGTGGTATCTCCAGTATTTAGAGCAGCTTTCACCTTGGAGGATGACAAAATGCTTTACAGCTGATATGCACAAAGTAGCATTTAAATCCAACAAATAACTCCCTGCAAACTGTGTTTCACAGGGATCCTGGGGCTCTTACAAAGAATGCCATGGAACTTCCAGTGTCTACTATAAAGTCCAGGCCGCCCACCCCCCCCAAAGTATGCTGCATGGAACTCCAGTTTGAAAGTCTGAGAGGGTTGAATCCAGTCTGCCAGTATTGAACTTGTGGAGAACAATTTAAATGCATACTTACAAGGGCTTCCCTGAATGTCTCTTTCTAGTATCACGATGTGCTCCTATGCTCTGTATGGCTGACACCAAATACTCTGAACTATATGTGTTCAGTTATTACAGTGACATTCAGACCTCAGTGATCCAGGAGCCAAATTAGTAATCAGCATTACCCAAAAGAGCCACAGTAGTGCGAATTCATTGCTTCATTTACTATTTATAGATATAGATATACCTATTGAGATATATTATTCTCACAGCAAAATGACTAAGTCTTCTTATTTTATCAACTACAATTAGTTAATAACATAGCAGAAACATCCTGATTGGTTAATGACTTGGATTGGTTATTAATGAAATCACACACATGCTGTAAAGTGCTGCAGAAGACACATCAAAGAGCCACCTGTGGTTTGTGTGGCTCAGCCTGAGTATCTCTGTGTTAGCCCAAATAGTGGTGTGAGCTTAATTCCTGAGGCGGGCAGGGGGAGCCCTGTTGTTACATGGCTAATGATAATAGAACAACGCAAGAACTCTTTTTCATTGTGCCTCCTTTCATTGTTGTTTCTACAAATTTACGTGTAAAGATTCTTCAGCATCAGGTAACATCTGTTGGGAAAAAAAGGTGCTTAGAATGCCAGCGTGTCCTGTGCTATGACTTGTAGGTTTGGGTCCAGTGCTTCATAATTTCATCCTAGTGGATAAACTTAGACACTTTTTCTCTGTTTCCTCTAATTTACTGCTTATTGTAAAGGTATTTGTGCACAAACATAAAAATTCTGCTTTAGCCTGCTCTTGCTGCTGAAATCCTTTAGAGATGGCACAATCCAGCATGGGGTTTTGCTCCTTAGAGAGAATAAAAATCAAAATGTATTATACTTTAATGAGGTATTGAATGAATAGTTTAAAGGATTTGTTAACTTGTGTTTCTTGCTTCATTAGTACTTGAATTCTTTTAGTGTGACTAATTGATATAATGACTTCTTAAATCTTGAATCATATTGAATGATAGTGCATTGCATTTTTTGTGTAATAATGTAAAATGTTGTAAAAGTTGTGAGTGGAATTTGTGTGTGTGTGTGTCCTCAGAAGCTGACACAAATGCTTCTCAATACCTCTACTTAAGCAGGAAAAATAAACAAATTGATATGTAATCTTTCCTGTAAGACATCATTGCGTAGTCAACAGCTGTTAAGGAGAGAGACAGCACAAGTTGTGATTCTCCACAGTTATTGCTATAAGATCAGTCTGTTGAGTCCTGACATATACGTGGCATAGACTGCAAATACCTTGGCAAGTGTTTTACAGTTAACTCATCTAAATAAGCATGTCACACTGCTGATGTAGGGATCTTTGCTTTTGCGCCTGGGAGCACCAAAACATTAGTATGAGGGGATTGGCCTGCCTGATTCTCTTCTCCAACTGTTGCTATTTTTGCCCATTTAGTGTCTCAAAATGTTGGCAAGTTTCATAATAAGATCTCAGCCATGTTAACATAAGCATGATTTCACTTCCATCTGTTTTCATATACTTAGTGGGGTTGATCTGGTTCACTAATTCTCTCATTCAACTCAGATCCTAGTATACTCTCTCTCCTTGGTACAGTGCATATTTATTGTAGCATTAAATCAGTGTTTTCCAGCTTAATTTCTTATTTGCTATTTGTACTTCACTTAACAGATGGATTCAAATTAAATAAAGCCTCTTATCAAACAAAAATATGAGACCACAAAACTGCTCTCTGGATAAGAGAGGTTTGGTGCTTCTGGGAGAGTAAAAGCTGAGGAGAATGCAGCAAGGAAAAGCTTCTTGGGAAAACTATTAAGTTATTTTGGGGGCTGCTTGAGGCTCACCTCAGCCAAGCTATTCAATCATGTCTTAGTTTGCCACTGCTTTGCTCCTGTTACCAAAGAAAATATCTGGAGCTCTTATGTTAAACAGGAATGAGTCAAAGGTCTGCTGTCAAGAAGATTTTCACACCTAACTTATGAAATTTAGCTGGTCTCTGAATATGAACGCAGCAGCACAACTCCTACTTTACTTCTCCCTATAATATATTCCTGTAGTGTCCATCTAGGTATGGGAGGTCTGCGGGCAGGGAAGTTAAAAAAGCATCTGTGTTTCAGAAAATGGGCAATATCTACCCTGTATCAGGGCAAACCCTTCAGTTTGGTTTTTGTGTGTGGTTTGTTTGGGGTTTTTTTAACTCATGCAGCCCTATTCTGTCTGCCAAACACAGAATGGACTGTTTATTCATTTCACTACCTGGAATTGATAATCTTCCTGACCGGGAACAATGCTTTTGGAAGCTCATATGTGCATCTGCTGAAAGACTGGAGTCCTAATGAATAACCAGAGCAGTTTTGTCGCAAACTGTCACAAATAGGACAAAACTGATATAAACTGTCTGCTGAATTTTCCATCCAGTGTTAGGCAGAGTCTGTGGTCTAAAAGAAGACAGTTACTGTGCCATATTTTGTAGCATGTGGTATAAATTTAGCTGTCATGTGGAGTGCCATCAACTTCTGCCATATTAGTTCTGCTATTAGATGTGCCAAATAGATACCTTTCAGACTTGCCATAATAATTAATAATAAACATGCTGTGACCCAGAGTATAAATATTTCTTGCCTTGATCTCTTACATATGGTAATCGTAAGCTGTTAGAAGTCTGTCCTACCTGTTGTCTGAACTTAATTTTTAAAATCAGATTGAACTAGTCATCTGATGTGAACCTGAACCTGATTCCCTTCGTTGTGAATGTTACTTCTTCAGAGTGCTACTCTGAGGTATTTTGTGTTCTTTCCTTTTGAGCTTTTGGTTTGTTTGTTTGCTTGTTTTTTTAATGTGCAACTATCTGCACTAAGGGATTGTCCAAGGTATGCAAGAAGTTACTAGTTCAGGAACATTTACACTCCAACTCCTTCCCTCCCTTCTCCCCCTGAGATATTGTTGTGTAGCTAAGCATCTTCCTTCAGAAAAAGAATAATTTACCATTTGCATCAATCTGATGTTTGCAATAAATTGCCCTCAGGAAATGGACTTCAATTACAGATGAAGACTTTCAAGGATTGTTTTGAAAAATGCCTTTTCCTAGTTTGCTTTCTTATGATGTATAAAGCAACACAGAAGATATTTTTATTTAATTTGTTTTTAATAGGTTTTTTCTTTTTGTTTTTTAACCTTAAAATACCAAGAAGCTCCAGTCTGTTCTTCACTGGTTTTGCTGGAGGACTTGATTGGAATCTGAATATGTCTATATTATTGTTCTCACACTGTAATTGAAATCAAGCAATCCATTTCCAAAACCTAGAAGATAATAAGATGATAAGTAACAGTCAGCATGGATTTGTCAAGAACAAATCATGTCAAACCAACTTGATAACTTTCTTTGACAGCGTAATAAGCCTTGTGGATGGGAGGGAAGCTGTAGATGTGCTGTATCTTGACTTTAGTAAGGCTTTTGATACTGTCTTGTGTGATCTTCTCATAAACAAACTAGGGAAATACAACCTAGATGGAGCTACTATACGGTGGGTATAACTGGTTGGAAAAGCATTCCCAGAGAGTAGTTATCAGTGGTTCACAGTCAAGTTGGAAGGGCGTATTGAGTGGGGTCCGGCAGGGATCAGTTCTGGGTCTGGTTCTCTTCAGTATCTTCATCGGTGATTTAGATAATGTTATAGCGAGTACACTTAGAAAGGTTGTGGATGATACTAAGCTGGGAGGAATTGCAAATGCTTTGGAGGATAGGACTAAAATTCCAAATGATCTGGACAAACTGGAGCAATGGTCTAAAGTAAATAGGATAAAACTCAATAAGGATAAATGCAAAGTACTCCATTTAAGAAGGAACAGTCAGTTGTACACATACAAAATGGGAAATGACTCCCTAGGAAATAATATTGTAGAAAAGGAACTAGGGGTCATAGTGGATTACAAGCTAAATATGAGTCAACAGTGTAACACTGTTGCAAAAAAAGCTAACATAATTTTGGGATATAATAGCAGAAGTGTTGCAAGCAAGACACAAGAAGTAATTCTTCCATTCTACTCTGCGCAAATTAGGCCTCAACTGGAGTACTGTGTCAAGTTCTGGGTGCCACATTTTAGGAAAGATGTGGATGAATTGGGACAGTCCGGAGAAGAGCAACAAAAATGATTAAAGGTCTAGAAAACATGACCTATGAGGGAAGATTGAAAAAACTGAGCTTGTTTAGTCTGAAGAACTAAAAACCCTCCCTAAACTGAGGGAGTACATGGTAATGTTACTGGGAAAATTTTAGAGCATGGAGTACCCTAAAAACTGCCAGTCAGGTATGGTAGTCTGCCCTATTGGAATTTCCAGGGAGGCAACTGCCTTCCCTTGAAAGGACACGGATACAGCCTTCTGAGCAAGGTAGAACACACCGGTTGTGATACTTCGAAAACAGATGTTAAGATTATTTAGAAGTGAATGGTTACATTGAGGAGAGAGAGAGAAGTAAATTTACAAAAATAATACATCTATATTCTTAACACTTATAATACTTAAACTTTAAACCTTAATTATCTAACATTCAGCAGGTATGGATCAGACAGTTGCTGAATGGGTAGAGAAGAGAACCTCACTTGAGCCACAAACATCCAACTTTTTTGATGTGCAGACTCAGATGACCTTCACTTACACAACCTAGGGATGGTCTAGATAATGCTTTGTCCTGCCATAATTCATGACCTCACAAGGTTCCTTCCAGTCCTAGAATTCTATGAGTCTATGTAGAGAAAGTGGTGTTGAGGTTTTACCAAAGATGTCCTTTTTCCAAAATGTTAATTGGCCATAGTACTTAATTGCTAATAAAATAAAGTTTCTCTTGGCTTTTGTGATGCCACTGGTTTACCAATCCTCCTGGAGATTTGTAAGCTATAGAGGAGCTGAATTTCTAATTTAAAAAAAAATATCAGTAAAAAAACCTTTCAGGTCTTCTTTATACTACAGAAAGAAGCAAAAAAGAGCACAAGTCCTTTTCCCCACCCTTTTAGCAGTTCAACATAAAGCAAGTTACTGGTGGGAAGAACTGATTTTGTGGTGCTTTGTGCTAAGATAGACTTTAGGCCAAAGTTATATTCTCTTTGTGAGCTCCATTAGCTTCAGTGCAGCAAATATGGGTCAGTAACTAATCACATGTTGGAGTATCAAGAATGCCAAAGAGTATCAGTTAAATGGATTGGCTACAACAGACCCCAGTTTAGATATGTTTCAGAGGTAAGTTTATGTGAATCTCGTAGGAGAATTTTGTCACAGATATGCATGGAAATAACAGCCATGTATTCCTTGTCTTTGTTGTTATTTATATTATAGGAACAAATAGAGGTGTCAGGGCCCCTATTGTTCCAAGTACCATACAGCCACGTAGTAAGACAAAGCCACTGCCCTGAAGAATTTACAGTCTAAATAGACAAGAAAGGCAAAGGCTGGCCAAAGGCTGGCTCCAGTGTAGATGTACCTGCATCTGTGAACAAATATATTTTGATCAAAGTATATAATCTTTTGAATGGGCCTCTAAATTCCGGCAGTTGCTTTGTATTCTCAGCCTGAATTTTTATACACACAACAGTAAAATAATACATTTCTGTGTATGTATAAATACTTTATTAACATCCAAAGGTGCCTGCAATGTGAGCTCCCCATGGTGTGTATACGTAATGATTCACATCAGACACCATTTGCCAACCTTCACGAGCTTAGAGTGAAGGCACTCTCAAGGGGTTTGTAAGGTATTTATAAAGGTCTTTCAGACCCCCTTATTTATATTTCTGCCTAGTACCTTTCTACTTCTGCTGGAAACTAGCCTATTGTCAGATATCTTGGTTTTCCAAACTACTATTGCTAATCCTGGAGTATTGCTTGCAGGGACTTTTGCTTCCTACCACTCTTTCTAAAAGCTGTCAAATATGTAGTAGATTCCTTCTGATCTCTAATTTCTGTTATCCACACTCTTTTTTTTATCTAAAACACTGCTAGTACTCAGTTTGCTGTGTTTTGTTTTCAGTTTTTTTCAGCTTTGCACAGATGTGGTTGTAGGCCGCAATTCAGCAAGGTACTTAAGCATTTCCTTCACTGGCATAACTCACGTCGTTAAAGTTAGGTGGATGTTTAAATATCTTGCTGAATTGGAATCTTAGTTACCTTCAAATCACTCTAAGTCAAATTTGCCTTAACATAGGGTAAAAGTTTTTACACCCAAGCAGAAAAGCAGGTGATAGAGTAATCTGATTCTGTGTACAGTATTTATTTATTTATTCATTCATTTGACAGCATTCTTACAGATTAGCCACATTGGGCACTCCCATGAAATTCAGTGGGATTTTATTCCTGTACATTTTTAAACTGGAAACAGTGTTGTGTGGGAAGGGGCACTTGCTCCAGTCGTGGGTGGTCCTGTAATCTCAAATCTGCCCCTAGTGCTTTACTACATTCTTTAATAAGAATTGAATGGTTTTGAAACACTCTGATTTATTTGATGGAAGTGGATTTATGGTACTGGAACACATTCTTTAGTTTCTTGCCTTCATATATAAAATGTTTGCAAAATACATGGGAAGGTTTTTGAGGACCCCCTTACTATGCAATGAATATTGGAATTACGTTTCTTTTTCTTCTGTTTCCTTCATTGTTTAACATTCCTTTCCTTTTTATTGAGGATGGGGGAATTTCGGCATCTAATATTTTTCTTGATGGTAAACTCCATTAATTTGGTTTATCTTATGGTCCTATTCCCCAAACCTCAAACCACTCTTTTTCTTTTCCTCACTTTGTTACTCCTCAACTCCCACCTCCCTTGCCCCATACACGACAGGCCATGTTTATTCTGGGGAAATTTTCTTAACGTTTCCCACTGCTGCTAATGATTGCATCGCACTTTTAAATGGGGGGGGGAAGGGAGAATTTGTCTGGCTGGCCAAATGAAGGGAACAGTGCTTTAGGGCTGGGGGCAGAGGGGTCAAACTGCTGCAAAAGGGGACAAGAGGCCAATGTGGTGATACTGGACTTACCTCTGGGAACAGGATGGGTGAAAGGCTGTAAAAGAGGCAGCCCTATGCAGTGACGTCTCCTTTTACATACCAGTTCATTTCCATTAGTGGGAGCCCTACTATAGACAGCCTGTTGGTAGCTGCAGCCATTTTATGCTGTGTCATGTATTCATGAGCACAGCAATATGGCATAACTAAAGGGTACTGATATCTGAAAGCCGAGCATATTAAAAGAAAACCTTGTGTCTCACATTGAGTTACATCTCCAGAGAAGACAAAGCCAAAATTTTAAAATGCCTGTGGCAACTAATGAGCTATCCAAGCTAGGCATAACACTGGTGGTGGTGATATGCTATTAGCGATGGTGGGAAAAGGTTAGATATTTAGCTTAATGTATGCAAGTCCTGCTATCGTTTTGCAGATCTGAATTGCAGTTCTTCAATGTCGAGAAGGCGCTTTGTGAACCTTTTCTCCATGCTCTACTTGACATTTCTTTCACCCGTTTAGAAATAAGCTATCTGCTGATTCCATCATAATTCAGAAGGTTGAACATGGGTTACATTGTAAGTGAAGAGACATGCTTTAATGATAGACTCTACAATTTACAACAGGGCAAAGATACATGGGAAATGTTAGAGTAAGATGCAACATAAATTTCCCATGATGGATTTTATAATCTTGCTTGTATGGTCATAAAAAGGAATTCCCATGACCCTGTTTAAAATTCACTATCTGTTGTACAGATGCCATAATACTTAACATCTGTCTGTCATGTGGTTGTATTGTCAAACTTATGAGGCAGGAGAAATTACAGTAGGTAACTGTCATTCATGGAATAAGATCAGTGCAGTATGAGAGCGCATGTGAGCAAACATTCAAAATATAACTTTTGTTTTTCAATTGTGTGGTTTAGAAGATTTTTTTTTTAAATCCTTTTTCTCTGACAAAGTCTTGAGGATTTTAATCAGCTGTAAGCCGGCAAAGAAAATTTGCCTGAGTCAGCACTTTGGCATTTGCCATACTCTTTTTAAAACTACCTCTGTTGAAAGAAACATTATGGCCCTTTTCAGCTTATTCAGTGCTTGAAGGAGAGATTTCTGCCAGAGACTGCTGAGGAAATGTTTTATCTCACAAAATGCTTGCTGCCTTTTGCAATATGTAGCTATTTTTCGGAGCTCTGTTTTAATTTCTACCATTGGAAGGCTGAAGTTAGGAAATTAGATATCATAGCTTGGTTTCCCCCATGCAAAGACCAGCTAAAAGTACTTTGGGCAAGGAAACTGATGAGGCAACCTGGAGGTAGCTAAGGGTTGGAGCAGCAGCTACCACTCTTTGGGGTCACTATCTCCTGGTAAGGGGTTTTGTGGATTGATGGATCCATATTGTGGGCAGATCCATTGACTGCCTCTCTTCCACACTGTCCACCCAAAATAGGAACATGGAAATTGCTATTCTGTATCAGACCAGTGGTCCAGCTGTTACAACAGTCTTTAATCAAAGGTGGCCAATCCTAGATACTTCAGAGGAAGGTTTAAAACAAAAAACAAAAAAAAACAGACAAACCCTACAAGAGACAGTTGTGGGATACCTGCCATTAGAGAAAGTTTACTTCTACCTTCTGATAGAGGTTGGCTTATGTCCTGTGTCATGGAGTAAGCCCCCCTGTTCCCTCTCGGTGGGGAAGTTAGGGGGGTTACAGGCCTGCGAAGTGATCCTGCTGTTGCAGTCTACTCGACTGGTCTCTCCCCGCATTTGTCTCAAGGGACTGGGTCAGGGTGACCACCCTTGAGCCTGGGGTGGTGCTTCCTAATGGTCGAAGTCACTAGTCATCCTCAAGTCAGGGCTGTATGGCTAGCGGATGGAGTCAATACGCACCCTTTCATCAGGGCTGTGAGGCCTGGTGGCCAGAGTCAATAAATGCCCTTGTGTCAGGGCTGCAAAACCTAGTGGCCAGAATCAATACGTACCCTTGTATCGGGGCTGCATGGCCTAGAGGCTGGGTCAATACGCACTCTTGCGTCAGGGCTGAGAGGCTTAGTGGCCAGGGTCAATAAGCAGCCTTGTGTCTGGGCTGTAATATCGCCCCAAAGGAGGTGGCAGGGGAGTTAGGGAGATGCAGACCTGCCCGACTCCAGCATGTCCCAGCCCAGGCCCTGTCCATGGTGGGGGTGGCCCACACCCAGGTCAGTGCAGATCCCACCCATGCGGACCTCGTGCAGGTTGGAAGTACCACTCACCCTGTGTCCCTGGGTCATTGTCCCTGCTCTCTCCTCCCAGCCTGAAGAAAAAGGCTGCATTCCCGTGAGCCTTAGCAGGCCAATGTTGTATGCAGAAGTCATATGGCTGGATGGAGAAATACCACTGCATCATGTGAGGGTTGGTGTCTTTCATGCTATACAACCACTGGAGGGGTGCATGGTCCATTACCAACGTAAAGATAGTCAGTCCCCCGCCAGTAATAGCGCAAGATGTCAATGGCCCGCTTCATAGCGAAGGCCTCTTTTTCAATCGTTGAATAGTGTGTCTCCTGAGGAAATAACTTCCAGCTTAGTTATAAGATGGGGTGTTCCTCCCCATCAACTTCCTTGGATAGTATACGCTGAGCCCGACCTCTGAGGTGTCGATTTGGAGAATGAACTCCTTCGAGAAGTCCAGATTTATGAGGACAGGCTCCTGGGCTAGCTGTTTTTTCAAGGTCTGAAAGGCTGCATTGAATTGGTTGGTCCATCATAGTTGCATAGTTCAGAATTCTCCATCAGGTTCGAGAGTGGGTCCGCAATCATTGCGAAGTCAGGCACAAACCTCCAAGCGAGGCCTAGGAATTGGTGCACCTGTTTCTTTGTTTGCAGCATTGGTAAGGCAGATAGGGCTTGTACCTTATTGATCACCAGTCGTCGTTTACCGCCCCTCCCTCCCCATTATGTACCTGAGGTAAGTCACTTCCTCTTGCCTGAGATGGCACTTGGCTGGATTAGCAGTGAGGCCTGCGTTGCAGAGGGCCTCAAACATGCAAGTGAGGTGTTGAAGGTGGTCTTCCCAGCTGGTGCTGTAGACCACAATGTTGTCTATGTAGGTGGCTGCATATTTATCATGGTGCTGCAAGATCTTATTCATCAAGTGCTGGAATGTAGCAGTGACCCCTTGCAATCTGAACAGCATGTTCACAAATTGAAAGAGTCTGTACAGTGTGGAGAAGGCAGTTTTCATGTGGAAGTGAGGTGTCAACTGGACTTGCCAGTATCTGTTAGTCAGGTCCAGGGTGGACAGGCACTTCGCCCCTCCTAACTGCTCCAGCAGTCCCTCAATGCGGGCCATAGGGTATGTGTCAAAGCGGGAGATGGCATCGACCTTCTGGAAATCAATACACAAGTGGATTGCCCTGTTGGGCTTCAGTACTAAGACGATTAGGCGCCTCCAATCACTCCTTGATTCTTCTACCACTCCCATCTCCAACATGGCCTCCAGCTCCTTTTGTATGGCGGCCTACATTTTACGGGGGATGGGCTGGTGGTTGTCCCTCACCTTCTGCCTGGGCAGCGTTGAGATGTGGTGGCTTAAGAGGCTGGTCCGCCCTGGACATATTGACAAGACATAGGTAAAGTCCCGCAAGAGGTGTTGTAGCTGCTCACGTTGCACAGGGTCAAGGCCTTCCCCCAATATCTCTGGTCGTAGGTCCCAGGGCTCCCCAGCTCAGGGTCCGGAGGTGTCTGTGCGATCCAAAAAGCCTCCCTGGCCTTCCATGCTTTCAACAAATTCATGGGGTATATCCAGATCTTATTTTATTGGCCCTGCAACCTGACTTCATAGTTCACTGGTTCCACATGATGGATTATCTCAAAGGAGGTTTACCACTTGAGTCAGCGGAGGTTAACAGGAGCAAGACTTGATCTACAGGTTCAAAGGTATGGACCTTCATCCCCCAATTGTATTCGTGTGTTAGAGCCCCTTGGGCTTGTTCCAAGTTCTCTCGTATGAAGGTTCCCAGACTCTGTTATCACTCCTGGAGTCTCTGCATGTACTAGGCGGTCCCCAAAACACGCATTTCTTGTGCCTCCCAGTCTCCTTAGAGGAGGTTGAGTATGCTCTCAGGCTGCCTCCCATAAAGGAGCTCAAAGGGAGAAAACAGTCAAAGTCTGGGCAACCTCTCAAATAGTGAGAAGCAGGGCCAGCAGGAGTGAATCCCAGTGTCTAGGATCCTCCTCCACAAACTTGCAGAGCATTGATTTCAGGGTCTTATTGAAACGCTCCACTAGTCCATCCATTTGGCGGTAGCATACTGAGGTCCGGAGTGTCCAGATATTCAAGAGATGCCATAACTTTATCAGCCTAGAAAAGACAGAACCTTGGTCGATTAATATGTCCTCCAGTATTCCGACCTGGGAGAAGATCTTCACCAGCTCTGTAGCAATTATTGGAGCAGTGGCTGAACATAGGGGGATGGCCTTGGGATACCATGTCGCATAGTCCACAACAACCAAAATAAAATGATTCCTGGTCTGGCTTCTTTTGAGCAGTCCAACAAGATCTGTGCCAATATGTTTAAAAGGCGTACCAACCACAGGGAGAGGCACGAGGGGGACCCATGGCACTCCCTGGGGTCCTACCAATTGGTATTCAGGGCAAGAGGCACAATAGTCTTTTACCTCTTAGTGTATCCCTGGCCAAAAAAAAAAAAGAGGATGGGCTAGTCTCTGGAGGGTCTTCTCCCTTCTGAGGTGCTCGGACTCAACATCTCATAGGTCAAGTGTAAAAGGTCTCTATGTAATCACCACAGTACTAGGAGCTCTCGAATAGTTACTCGAGTTTAGGGATCTTGCACCACCCAGTATAGGCAATCCCCTTGGATCTAAACTAAGGGCCTCTGTGGGGGTTGTAGACTGCAATCCCCCATCTTGGTCTGGGGCTGTGGCCCATTCCCAGACCAGTTCCCAGGGTTGGGTCTTCCCACTGCTCCTGGATGAAGTCCACGTCTCGCTCCAACTTTCCCAGGGCATCCTCGATGGGGTGAGCCCGGTCCAAGTGGTCCTCTGTGGAAGTCTCCAGGTGGTTGGATGGTCCCTCTCCTGGAGCTTGGCTGAGCAGTTTCTGTCATGGCGCCCTTGCCCCACGCCCTCTGGGGAGTCGGGGGTCATAACCCTGAATTCTGGCCAATCCCACCCCAACACCATGGGGTAGGCAAGTCGGGGTGCCAGCCCAACCTGGAGAACCTTTACTCTGTGTCCCACGGTGAGCCTTACCCAGGTGGTTGGGTAAGGCCAGATGTCACTGTGGATGCACTATAGGTGGATTACTGGGCCTGACAGGTGAAGATTGGTGACTAACCCCTCACGAATCAGTGTCTGGCTGCAGCCAGAGGCGACCAGGGCAAGGACGAGGGTCTGGTCTACCCGCACTTAAACCAGTAGTGGATTTTCTGGGGTGGATTTCCATGCTTTGGGCCCATCATGAGGACTTGCCCAAAACTGCAATCCATGTAAGGTCAGTCCTGCCAATAGTGTCCTTCCTGACCACACTCCCAAAAGGAGTTGTGGGCCCCTCCCGCTTGGGGAACTTCCTGCACCAGGTTCAGGCCTTCCTGACGACCCCTCCCATCCCTGGGCTCTGTTCGGCTTGGGGTCCTTTGGTGTTCTGCACCGAGAGGGTGTGTTGGGGTTTTCAGAGGGAGCAAAGACTGCCTCGTCTCGGCATTGCAGTGTTCCTTTCCCATTGGTCGGTCCCTTCTCTGAGGGCTCATGGGTCTCCGTGGTCGCAGGTTTGCTCCGTCAGCTGCCTGATGGTCTTCTCCCAGGGAGGCCACCTCCACCAGGGTCCTTGGGTAGTGCTGCTGGACCCACTCCTTCTTCCCAGTGGGCAGGATCTGAACAAACTGCTCCAGGATGATGACTTCAGCAATCTGGAATCCTGTTTGTTGTTCCGGCTCCAGCCAGGGCCAACAGTCATCCCATATCCTCTCAGCCATGGCTCTAGGCTGGGCCCCGGCTGGGTGCCGTGCATGGCGGAGTCGCCGGCGGTAAGACTCAGGGCTGATACCTGTTTGGTCCAGGATGGCTGCCTTGACTTTCGAGTACTTCAGGGCCTCCTGTGGGTTGAGATTGAGGTAGGCGGCTTGAGCAGGACCCCTCAAATATGGTGCAAGGAGGGTAGCCCAGTGGTTGGGTGGCCACCTGCCGGCGGTGGCAACTTGTTCGAAGGTTATCAGGAAGGCCTCTGGGTCATCCCCTGGGCCCATCTTTGTCAGACAGACTGGGAGGCCTAAGCAACTGCCTCCCACCTCTGGCCCTGTCGGGTGCGGTGTAGCTGGCGTCGCTGGTTGTATCAGTGTCGCCATTTGCTGGATTTACCT
This sequence comes from Mesoclemmys tuberculata, assembly GCA_007922155.1. Classification (NCBI taxonomy): domain Eukaryota; kingdom Metazoa; phylum Chordata; order Testudines; family Chelidae; genus Mesoclemmys; species Mesoclemmys tuberculata. The sequence goes on from ML675644.1 coordinate 7,720,608, forward strand.
CTCCTGCTGTCCCTGGTATTGGGTGGCCAACTCCCGCATCATCTGTTGCTGCCATTCCTGCTGTTGAGCTGCCTGAAATTGCTGCTGTGATGCCAGCTGTTGGAGCAGCTGGGGCAACTGCTGCTATTGGGTGGCCTACTGCTGTTGACTCTCCAAAAGCCAGTCCCAAACCTTGTCGGCGTCCATTATGGCGCATACAATTTTCCAGTGGGCAGGGAGAGTACACGGCTATCCTTTGTGGGAGCCCTCCCTTGGGGCCTTTCCTCAGGACGTGACCGATGCCAGCATTCTCCACCAGTTGCTGTGGAATAAGCCCCCCGTCACCCCTAGGCGGGGAGATTAGGGGGTGATGGGGCTGTGAAGTGACCCTGCTGTTGCAGTCTACCTGACTGGTCTCTCCCTGGTCGTGCAGCTCAAAGGACTGGGTCACCCTTGCGACCGGTGCGGTGTGGCCTAATGGTCGAAGTCAGAAGTCGCTCTGGGGACACAGCTGAGTGGCCTAGCAGCCAGGATCAATAACTGCCCTTGGGTCAGGGCTGTATGGCCTAGAAGCCTGAGTCAACAACTGTCCTCGGGTCAGGGCTGTATGGCCTAGCGGCCAGAATCAATGCACACCCTTGTGTCAGGGCTGTGATATCTCCCCAAAAAGGGTGACAGGAGGGTTAGGGGGACACAGGCTCTCCGGACTCCACGTGGGACAACGGGGATCCCACCTCAACACGCTGACCCACTATATGCGGGAGGTACCACTCACCCCATGCCCTTGGACCGCTTCCTACCACTGTCCCTGCCACTGTTGTCCAGGGCTTGTCTGGTTTTTGGGGTCCCCCCGCATCAGTGTCTCACCGGGTGTCGGCCTCCAGACCATCGATGGCCTCCCACGGGTCTTGGTTTGGTTCTCCAGAGTCTCTAGTTCCTCCAGCTCAGGCCGGAGGGTCTCGCAGCTGAGAGTGCCTGCCAAGCATCCTTGCTTCTTGGCTGCCTCCTCTGAATGAGCTAGGCTGCTCCCTTTTATCCTAGGGCAACAGTTGGAGCATGCCCTGTAGAGTCTGAGGGCGGGGCTTCTGCTGCCCACAGGGTATGGTTAACTCTTTTAGTGCAGGGTAGGCCCATCCTATCACACACTGAAACAAAATGCCTTCTGCCATGGTTCCATGTACAGAACCTCTACAGAGTTCATTTGAAGGAGAATCACAGACTACCCTCTGTCCAGGCTATCTGTGGTCTGTCTTCTTGCTCAGCAGAAATGTGGTGTTTCTTCTGTATTTCAATCCTTATATATCAGCGGAGAGGAAGCCAAGACTTTCCCCTAAATTAACTGGTTTTTGGTTTTGGTTTTTGGGTTTTTTTGCTTTGGGAGACTTTCACTGCATTTTCACTTACATTTTCATGTTTTTGTTTCTCATTTCCTTACCAGCATTTTGCATGAGCACACACATTTATGTATCTTTCAAAATTAGCATGGCAAGTGGAAACTCAAAGGTGCTGATGTACAGGAAGCAGATTGAAATTTGGTTTCAGGATGCATTGTTTGGTTTGCCATACATATCTAGTGAGTAGGCCGAGAATTGTATCGTTGTAAGATAAGACTGAATTGGTTTTCTATTTCTGTTCTATTAAAACATAAATCATGCTAAGAGCAAGACCCCCTGACATTGACTGACTCTAGCCCAGTTGAATATAGACTATTGGAAAGCACAGTGAATTACAGAGTGTCATTTTTTTTAATTAAACAGGACGTGAATAATTGACAGGCAGACCCAAAAAATTAGGGCCCTATAGAACATCAAAGAAAGTTCAGGACAGTATCAATGTATATAACATCCTCAGTCCCAAAGTGTTCTGCAAAGTGAGGTTGACCCTGTGCAGTGGAGCTTAGTCTAGACAATGCTGGCCCAGAATATGCTCAGAATGGAATTAGTGCATTTTAACCCCAATGCTGGAATGTATGCATCTGTCACTAGTAAACACACCAGCATATGCTGCTGTTGAGACATGGCTGACACTTTTTCCCTTCTGTTTTCACTGGAGTCGCTGGCTCTCAAAGGCTGGAGAAAGGGGGTTGGAGCCTTTATAAACATACCCTTTGATGAATATACTCTCTTATTGCTAATATTAACAGATACCGAGCACTTGTGTGGTGCTTCTGCTATGTAGAGATTAGTGTTTTGAAAAGTTGTGAAGCATCATTAGTTTCACTGTGCAGAGGGGAGAAACAAAGGCAAGGGGCTTTGTGACTGACTCAAGCCCCTGACAACAAATTAGCACAGAGCTGGGGATAGAGTCCAGGTCTTTGGAATCCCAGCCTAGGGTCTCTATCTGCTGGACGTGTTCTGAATTCCCCTTCAGTCACCGTCTACGTGTATTTGTTAGTCAGAGCACTATGCCCTGATTCAGCAAAATACTTAAGCACATGCTTAATTTTAAGTATGTGGGTGATCCACTCACTCCCTGTTCAGCATAGCATTCAAATGTGTGCTTACATGCTTTGCTGAATCAGTGCCTGTGCCTGCAGACCTTACCAAGACAAATGAAGTTGATATTTCCATCAGTGGTTCGTCTATGCATTGTTGTGAAGAATCTGTGTAAACACAGTGATCCTGAAAGCCATGACTCTCAAGTGCCCAAGAAGCATTTGTAGTCCGCAAAAAGAGAAGAGAGAATAATTCATATTTTCAGGTAAACTGTGTGTATCTGTGGGGTTGATGAGTGGGAGGCTGGAAGGGAATAGTAAAATGAAGCAGTTCTAAGAAATGTAGCTCTGACAACCTTTCAAAAACCCAAAGGTCTAAACCTTGGGAACTGATCCTGCATTGAGCTCTGCATGGTCAAACCCAACCACCTGCATGGAGCCCTAGTGATTAAAATGGAGCTTGGTGTGGGGATGGGAGTCCACCAGCATAGTTCTCTTTGCAGGATTGAGGCCTTTTTAGTTAATAATGCAATTGCTCCCCCAGTCCTGTCCGTTTTCTCATTATCGTGAATCTAAGTATCTGTTTAAACAATGCAGATTCTTGAATTTGGCAGATTGTACGTTAACCTTCCACAAATCAAAATTAAACATCATGTGTTTGTGTTTTTCGTTTAAATCTATTTCCTCAGTTGAAACCAAATGAGGGGAAATCAGAACCATAGAAAGAGCTGTTGAAACTTCTGAGTGATTTCTGAATGCACAGTTTTGAAATATTTATGAAGTTCCATCATCAAATGGATAACGGTTTCATCTTCCTCCTACATTTGTATTGTTGTATTTTATACCCTGGCCTAAGTGCTGCTCCTGCGCGTCCTGAACTCATTTGAAATATTTACAGTATTGCCATAGAAAATTCAGTATGATTGAGTTGCATCTTTTCTAGTAGCAGGAAAACACTGATATAAACTGTGTAAAAGCAGTTGAACATTTGGGCTCTATTCACAGTTAGTACAAGTGTGTGCCATTCTGCCTATTTATACCAACAGAGAATTGGGTCCTCTACGTATTTTTCTAGTACCTTTTCATTTAAAAGAGCACAATAACAAAATAATTTATTCAGATCCAGCCCTAAAATATTTTCTGGTTGAAACATTTTCTGAAAATAATTGCAGTCTATCCAAAATTGCAGGTGCCCAATCAATGCAGATATTGTAAAAACTTTATTAGATATACTTACTGTACACCCATTTCTCAAAACCCTCTTTATTTTGAATTTCCAGTTATGTTACATTACATTATATTGGCCACTGATCCTCTCTGAAAATGTACCAGTTCAATCTATCTGTTTGGGAGAATTTACTTACAACCCAGTCATTATAGTATTTTTATCCCTTTTTATAATTATGTCATGTTGGTTCTTTTATAACTTAATATGGTCCCAATTCTTCCATTACACAGCTTATATATTGTCACTTGTTTCATTTATGCAATCTACGTTAAAATCACCTAATATAATTATTTCTGAATATGCCCTGAAAGCCTGCAGATGTTCTCCCAGTCTGCCTATAATATTTATGGTTGATCCCTTTGCTCTGTAAATAGCGAGCAATATGGGGTAGATTAACTCTAACAAATGCCTTAATCATTAAAATTTTCAGACCTTTCTGGCTGGCTGACATGGAGTGTCAAACTGAGCAAGGTAATTCGTTATTGTACATAGCTGGAATCCACCCTTTTCTCTTCTGAAACACAATATAGCACAAAAATATACTCCATTTTAAATGCTTATCCCAAATTAATGATTTTTTTTACTATTTTTCAAATAAAATCTTTGGCCAAAATTTTCAAACCTGGGTGTCTAAAGTTAGGCTCCAAAGTGCATATTTAGTCACTCATGTAGAAGTGGCCTGATTTTCAAAGATGCCAAACAACCTGCAGCTTCCATTGGCTTCAGTGGGATTTGTTGGTGCTCAGGATCTCTGAAAATCAGGCCAACTCTATATAGGTCTCTAAATACATGTATAAGATGCTAATTTTAAGCATCCAGGTTTGAAAATGTTGACCTATCCCGCATGCCATGTTTATTAAAACACGTGCACATATACTTAACAGCGAACTTGTGAGTAGGCCCATTGCAGCCAGTAGGATTACTCAGGTGTTTAAAATGAAGATGTGCTTTACTCATTTGGGACCTAAGCCACATCTGTATGTTGTGGTTTATACACTGAACTATGCCGCTAATGTAGCAGTGCTGGTTATACATATTCTTCTTAATGGCTGACACGAATGCCACCTCATGAAGGAGCTGGCAGAGGGTGTTTAATGCAATGGAAAGCAATCAACCATTGCACCTAGCCCAAACATGCCAGCTTGCTGGCAGGCAAACAGTATCTCAGATCCAGATCTCCGGGGCAGCAGTTAGCTTTTGCTTTATTTCTTTGGCATTTGTGTATTGTTAAAATATAAGCAGTAATACTAGATGAACCTCTGTCCCGCTGGATCCAGTGCTGCACACGGTACTTGACTCGTGTTTTCACAGTTGTTTTTTTTTGTTTTTGTTGTATGCACTAACAGTTTGTTTTCATAGTGTCCGATGCTGTAGGTAATAGCCCATCTACAAACTATTTTTATTATTGTCATGTTGGATGTTAAAGGGCTAATCCTACAAGTACTCTGCCTCCTCAGATACCCTTTGGATCTCTGCCCTGGGAATGTAGAGCAGCTTAAACTGACAATAACACATAACTACTCAGATAAAGCATACCCGGAAGGGGAAGCACACAGTTCAGTATTGTCTTTGAAAATTAATTTATGAATGAACAAATGTATTCATAACATGCAGAAAATAAGATTCCATTAAAGGGAAAAGTGTTTGTGGAATTTGGGGAGACATTATGCTTGCTGTAATTCTAATATTTCGCCCCTAGCCCCAGGCAATTGTGTTATCCTTATGCACCTCCCACTGAAGCCAATGGGGCAAACTCTCATCCCTTGGAATTGGTGGAATTCTGCCACTGACTTCAGGGGGACCGTCCTTTGTCCCAGGACAGCAAACCACTGTCTGAGGACCGAATCTAGTCTAGTAACTCTATGAAAAGCCTTCTGGCCTTCCTATCTTTTTGTTCCAATTCCAGAGCTGCTTCATTTCAGCTGTGGATGATTTGAGATTCAGAGAAGGCTGATAAGCCTGGTGGAGACAGGAATAACAAAGCTGAAACACTGATTACGTTTCTTTGTAACAGTCCAACACTGAATTCATGGATATTGTCCTGTGAAGCTTGCATACACTCTCCTCCTTTCTATTTTTTCCACAACTCTTCCTTTCCTTTCTCCTTATCACTCCTTCTCCCTCATTTCTTGCATCTCATCTTTCATTTGTTTTTTGATATTTGTTTGTTGATTCTGCTACAGGTTGTTAGTTAAATAGCAATTTCAAACAGGCCTGTTTGGTTTAAGAAATAAACAACAGCAGAGTGACCAGAATTTCAAAGATAGCTGTTACCCAGTTATCTAATAAAATCTTTGTGGTGTCCCTCCAAGCAAAAGTCCAGGGATCCAAATTTGTGGTGAGGCAACCATTGTGTGTCCCCAACACTCAGGATCCATCTAAATGCAGAGAGAGGGGGGCGGCTAAGCTGGCGAGCACAAGAGGGTTCCTTGGTTGCATCCTTTATATTCCTGCCACTCGGCAAGCTGTGACACATTCACCAGTTCTGAACTACCAAACAGAATGTGCCATATGTGCCTCTCCCTCCTCTCTGTGCTACATGGTGAAATTGGTAGATGTGGAGCAATTCTACCACTTCATGTCTGGCTAGGGATGTTCATGATTTGGGCCTCTTATGTCTACGGATCTCTGGCTTACAAAGAAATTGCCGGACCCTGCCTTTTATGCGATGACTCCATCCATAACTCTCTCAGGAAACCGTGTATCATTTCTTGGCAGCTTGCATTTTTATATGGCAAAGGGAACATATAGGCCAGTTTCACAGTTTTAACTCAGCTTTTAGTTGTGAATTTCCACTGCATTTTTCACTGATTGTCACTTCTGAATTTCTCTCCATAATGGATTAGCTGCACCTTTGGGGGGTATTTGCTTAGACCAGCTTCTCACACAAGGCAGGCTTAAGGCTGCAAGATAGTCTTCAACATGTTACTTAATAAATGGCACAACCTGCAAAAATCTTGGTACAAAATGGCAGGTGAAAAATATCTGGGACAATAATGTTGATCTCCCTTTCAGTAAATAGACATTTAAAATAAATTCTGTATACTGCTGTTCAACTACTTTCCCTTCTGACCCCCATATTTCTCATGAAGAAACTGATTTAATAAAAATGGACAGATATAACATCTGTGTTCTTTATCATTTGGAGGGCTTTCAGTTAACATTTTTTCAAGGAGCTTGTTTAACACTTTGCTTTTCTGAAGATTTTTTTTCCAGAGGTAGAATTTGCATCAGCGTTAAGAAGTTTAGTTTGGAGACAGCGCCACACGAAGTAAACTCAAACAAAACAGAATTGAAACCTTTACGTTTTCTAAAACCAAAATAGCTGATGTGAACGACCTAACTGGGGGAGGGAGGAGGAGGGGAGAAGACTTATCCAGTGGTCTGTGTCCACATCAGTTAAATTTTGAATAGCCAAGATATTAGATCATGAAAACTGCCAAGAGTTTCTTAACTATGGATCTGAAACCAAGGTGTTTCTTTAATATTTAGCTTTAGTTGTTTAAATACCTTTTTCCCTTCGGACTGAAGTTAACAGGTGATGAAAGGCAAATTCTAAATAACAAAGTAACAGTTGTCCCTTATGTTTTTTGTCCTAGCTAATAACACCCAGCTTTATGCATTCAGAAAAATAATGGGAAAGTTGACTCTTGCATTCCTATGCTTGGATATCTTAACATATTTGATTGCTGTAGCTCATTAAAATCATGGCAATTGCTTTAAAGATCTTATGTAGCTTAAATTTGAAAAGTAAGATATGCTTTGAAAGAATGAGACCAGCTCATAAAATCAAAAGGATAACATAATAAATAAAATTCCAGAAACCTGAGCATGTCTACTACAGCTTTGCCCTCCTTCTGACTGTGGTGTTGATGTTGGCAGGCGGTAGGCTGTGATCGACAACTTGGGAGTAATGCCAAGGAAGACAACTGTGGAATCTGTGGAGGAGATGGTTCAACATGCAGACTTGTGAGGGGACAAGCTAAGGCACATGTTTCACCAGAAAAAAGTAGGTTGCAAATTAATCCTATGTTGATTTATCCTTCACTATGTTTTCTGCTTATATATTAACACACACCTATTGCAAAGTCTGGCCTTTTCACTATATACTTTTTTGCAGTTATCCAAAGCTACTTATTATAAAGTCTGTGCTAGATTAGTCTTTTGAAATTCCATGAGGGATACCACACATTAGAGTATAGCTAGGAAAGAATTTGAGATATGCTTTTTCTTTTTCTTTTTTTTTTTTTAAAGAGCAATTCAATTTATTCTATCAGGAATATACATCTTATTTTAGAGGGTATCCTCATGTTGCAATATATATGACACTGTGGCAACATTTTCAGATCATGGAAACATCTTATGAATGGTCTTATGGAAATTGTTGCATGTGATTGAAAATGCCTGGTTTTTAAGTTAACTCTATTCCTTTTTCAAGCTTCTAAGGCAGTTGTGGTTCAGAGGCAAGTTAACTGCTTGCATGGTGCAGAACATATAAGGCTTAAAGAATTAGGAGTAAGATTGTGTCTGCTCATTATTGTGTGTTTAGTCAATCTGTACATTTTGGGGCAGATTCTTACTCATGGTGAGTAGTACCTTACTTTGTGAGTAGTTTGTTGACCTCAGTAACATTGTTTATAGATTAAGATACTGACCAGAGTGGGTAAAGGGGCAGAATTGGGACCCTTTGGATAGAATTGAGCAGGCGGTAGCATGTAGCTGTGTTGCCCCATACGGAGCCACAGACAAGATTTGTGACTCAGAGGCACCCCTCTAACTCTCTGTTTCCCCATAGCTCATAATTTGCTTTCCCTGCTCAACCAGCTCTTCCATAGGTGCTTGGACAGACAGAGCAGCGGCTTTGCCTGATCTCCAACACTTGCAACTCCCCCTCTGCCTCCATCCCCACCCCTTCCCGTCCCACTTGCGGAAGTACTTGAGTGAGTAGCAGCTAACTTTTGAGTTCTTGAGTCATACCAAAAAAACAACAATAGGCTTGGAAACCTGCACCCCATAATTCATTATGTATTTCACTTAGTAGCTCCCAAAAAATGTTCAGTGCCATTTGACCATGTCTTATTACTTGTTATGCAAAGGTACTTTGTCTTTCTGTAAATTGTTGAATTATGAAGTGGGCGTGTGTTTGTGTAACATATTTTAGAATGTAAGGCTTATTCATTATGTTATGGATGAGCTGTTTTCTTCTCTTCTTTATTCCCACTTCAAATGGAGAATGAACCCTTAACCCTACAGAGTGGAATCCATCCAATCATTCCTGAACAGCCCATAGTTCTGTGAAAGAAGAACAGTCTACTATTTTCTCTTCATGGGAGTTCAGTTGGATGGTTGCGTTAGGATTACTCTAGGATTTACGAGACTTGCTTGCTTTCCTGATCTGTCTTGGCTTGTGTAGGAAAGCTCTGGTTTATGCACATTGGCTGTCCCACTTTGTATTGTGCATTTCTTTTCCCTGAGATCCATTTGCCTGATGGACCGCTAATTGCATGTCTTTATTCATAAAAATCAGTGAAATAGTTTTGTTGATTTAAGTGACAGCCTGAGTCATTCTGTTTCAAATTTTAACAGGAAAAAAAACTTACTGCTAAGCTAAAATTTCTTTAAAAAGGTTGATGATACTTCTGATAGATTTAAAACAAAATTTGATCTCAAACTCAACAATCTTTGTCCTGCTTTTAAATGTACCTCTGTGTTGTATAGTGCAGTAAGTTAGCATATAGTAAGTAATTTCATCTGTCGTCTTAGGCAATGAGGTCAGTGCAAGCAGACCCCTGTGTCAATTAAATTCACCATAGGGCCCGCCTATGCAGAGTTCATTGGAGGATCAGAGCCTGAGCTATTATGCCAAACTAACTAGTCACTTGCCATAGAATACAAGAAAGAAAGAATGCTACATAGCCCCACTATTTTATGTTACTTAAGTACGATTTATGTTGTGTATTTATTTTGTAGATCAGCTTTTAATAATAATAATGAATAATTTCAAAATGAAGGTTATATCACAGGATAATAATATGACAATTCCTTTTCATTCAGATCAGAGTTCTTTATTCCTGTATCATTTCTAATACTGCACTGATGGGTTCTTATCAAACATTTAAAAATATAAAAGAATACTGAATATTAACCTATCTTTGTATTAAGAGCTACACCAAAAGTTGTCTGCCTTTGCTGGATATCTGATACATTGCTTGAACTGAAAATGAACGGCCAAACCGTGGTTAGCTCTTGTGAGTGATCCCACATGAGTGGGTGGCACTGCTTATGTGAGTAAGTTGAGCAGGATATGGTCTAGAAAATAAGTCAAATGAGGGGAAGTAAATCCTTCTATATTTGTCCAGCTTGCCTCTGTAAAGACATGCTGTGTACTCTGGTAATCAGACACAATAAGAGCTGTGTGGAAGGCATCATATAACTTGCTCAGTTAATGTAATGGCCTTACTGCCCCTGCAAAGTGAAGTGTGGTCCAAGGTAGGGCATCACTTAGAATGCAGGGGTGAGAGCCAGGATTGATAAGCTCCTAGCAACCACTTGTATCAAGAGGAAATTGTTAGGAAAGTATTGGGTTTTGGTGTATTTTATTGAAATGGGAATGGATAGGAAGCTCTTACACAACTGTTAATTTAGGTTATGGCAACTGCCACAAAGAGACCATTTTTCTACTCGTCTTTGGTTTTGATTTTGGTTAAGATAATGGTGCCCCAATATGCTATACCAAGGTCCCAAGTGGTGTTGCCCATGAATCCGTTCCTGACTTACTTTGCAGAATTACTTTCCCTCTCCAACTGACCTGATATGGTAATGAAGTCAGGAGAGGTTTCCTAAATTGCTTGACTGCTTAAACCGCGGTGATAGGAGTATGTGGGATTTGACTGCCTATCTTGATCTATCACCTCTCCTTTCTCTATCTGGGGAGGAAGGAGAGAGAAGATAGGATCTCAAAAGCAGGGAAGCAGTCTCATAGGCTGTGAGCTGGAGACAGTTGCTTCTCCACCTTTGAGATCCTATATTTAGAGCCCTGTGCAGATAGAAAATTTGTATCTGCATCCAATCTGTGATCCACATAAATGGTCTGCAGGTGCAGATATCTGTGGATATAAAGCGGATATCCACTGATTTTCAGGGCTCTATGGATGTGCATTGCAATAAGATGCCTGATATTCATATTGTCCAGCTATTTAAATAAGACCCCCCTAAACACTCAAGGTAAAGTCTAGTAAAAAAACACACACAATGCTTCATTTGTTAAATTTATCAGGTTCTGATAAGACAATGATAGAAGAAATAAACCTTTGATATTTGTTTCTCTCAAACTTTGTTTGCAGTGTGCCTAGCCAAACCATTTAATCTTCCAATTGCTTATGCCTATGTACCTGTTGTTGAGAGGTAATGTGTTCGTAATATTTAGAGTCAAGATACTGGGTTTTTTTTCCTGTCTCTGCCAGTGACTTGCTGTGTAACTTGGAGAAGTATCTTAACTTCTCTGTGCCTCAGTTTACCTATCTATGTAAAATGGGATTAATAGTTAACTAATTATTAATAAAATGCTATATAAATGTAATAGATGATACAGATGTACAAGAGGAGAGATTGCAGAAGTAGTCAATATTCTGCCATACACAATCGACGACCAGTTGGAGTTTTGATCATGATTCATGCCTTACTTGATGTGGAGTCATTGCCAATGACATTAGTGCTTCCATTCATGAACTCACAGGCGTTATGGAATCTTATTCATCGAGTGTCCTTTATAGGTAACTATTTTTAATAATTTCAGCAGCTATTCAACTGTCTAGTCACTGTCCAAGTGTAGCATGAAAATCATCTGGGTCTTTGACTCAAAGTCTGTACCCTAACAAGTAGCCTAAAGCTACAATGACTTTAGCTTTATGCAGAAGGCTGTGGCAATATAACAGCAGTCCTAAACGTTGGTGTAATCCTATCATTTATCTAATTTGACCCCATTCCCTTTTCTAAGACATCTCTGGGTATTCTGCTTGGAGAGCGGATGTTAGCTTAGAATAAGTGGCAGCAACTGATATTTCATTGTGTTCAGTGAATCAGCAGTGGTCTCAGCTGTTGCTTCCTAATGATTCATTATCCTTTTTATTTTATAAAATTTGCCATGAATGTTTCAATATTAAGGCTTGTTAGTTACTGCAAAAGTTAGTGCAAAAAAGTTAAGCTGTGATTTTTAAAGTCCAATAGCTACTCCTCACGAAGTCCCCGTGTTGACACTCTTTTATTCTGCACTAAGAGAGCCTTTTTGCAGTTTAGCTTTATACATTTTAAAGTGGACTAGGCTAAATGGCATAACCATAAAGCCATTCTTAGTGTGGAATAAGCGTGTCCACATAGGGAGTTAGTGCCGAATAGCTATTGTGCTTTAAATTTACAAGGCTAACTTCCCCTTCAGACCAACCTTTAGTGAGTTCACTTTTCCACTCAGAATGTACTTAACTTTTAACTCTACTAGACAGGACCAACTTAAATTGAGCAGCTTTACTTCATTGTATCATGCCATCCTCTCTGTGCCCCAATCTTGAAGTTTGTAGTAAGAGAGTTTCATGCAACTCCCTTTGAAAAGCATTCCAGGAAAGACTGAACATTCTAGGAGGCTTTTATAAGTCTGCTTTATAATTAGACAGGAGAGAGTCTACCTTGTTCCATCACATATACGGAGAAGCTGATGAAGATAAAGATGTATTTTAGGTTTTCACTTACATTTGCAAGTTACTTTTAATAGTTTCAGCAACTATTTAACTGTGTAGTTACTGTCCAAGGGTAGCATGAGAATCATTCGGGTCTTTACCTGGATGTTTGTCTCAAAGTATGTACCCCAATAAGTAGTCTAAAACTACAATAACTTCAGCTTTCTGTAGTGGGCTGTGCAAATATAACAGCAGTTCTAAGGAGAATGGGGCTTTGAGGTGGCTTAAGAATGTGGCTCTCCCATTTTCAGTCCCAGGAACCTGGGAGTGATTTTACCCTCACTGGGGGTCTCTCTCTGAAATCCAATGTCCAAATTCCCATAGGATCATCTAAAATTGGAGTGATCCAATATGCTGAAAAGAAATGCCAAATTTATTATGTACATCTGAATGTTGTGTGTGTCTGATATATTTGACAGAGAATAGTGACCAGTCCTTGAGCTAGGACAGAAGGTGGAATATTACTCCAACCCAACAAGATGCAGAATAACGATGATTTTAAAAAAACAGGAGTCTGTAAAATAAGCAGCATCAGGGGGGAGACACAAGATGCTTGTCATGTGTGCCTTGGTTTTTAATGGGAATGGTAATGCCTTAATGCCAGGCTTTTCTCTCCAGCTTTTGTGCACGTCAGTGTTATGATTTTAGGCTCATTTGATTTTCAGCTATAGATAAAAGTTAACGATTAACCTGCGAAGATACAGAAATAGTATAAAAATCATTTTGGAATCTCTAAATACAGAACCTGGAGTAGCCACTTCCTCTTAAATTTTTATAGGCGTGTGTATGCTTTTAACAGCCCAAGTCCCATTGATTTAATGGGAATTGTGCCACTTAAAAGCTGCTGTGCACCACTTTGGAAATACAAGGCTCATGTTCCAATAAGCATGTAAAGTATTAAATTCTAGTGAGAACCAGAGACCATTTAAATCTTTAGATTCGGGGACAGATCCTGGCTCATGCTAAGTCTTCCTTGCACTGATATAAAGCTCTCCTAAAGGCAGAGGGTAACCAAGGATTCCCCCAGCATGGGGAGTCCTCAGCTGGTATTGAGCTAGCTATTCTGTGCCGTCCTCTTTCCATTTCCTCTTATCCCCACCATTATTAACAACACCACTGCCGTGCCTAGGAGCCCTAGTCATGAACCAGGACTCCATTGTGCTCAGTGCTGTATCAAGCCACAACACAAAAGCTGGCCCTGGACCCAACGAGCTGACAATTGAAGTCCAGAAACCTCCACCACTGTGCCTTGCCAGCATTATTGTCCATGATCGTAATATGAATTGGGAAACCAAATATGAATTGTCCATTTCTGGGAGGCCTTCCCTGATTAAATCATTGTTGGCTGGATGCAGGGCAACCACTGCTATAGGAAGGCTCTCACCCCCAGGAAAAGCAGCCCTATTTGTGCATACAAGCATTACACTTAGCCCAATGATAGCCATGTGTAGCTCAGGGGAGCAATGGAGGATCAGCATCATGGTCTTTCCTTTCATTCACCACAGAAGCACTGATTGTCCTAGCTGCTTATCCTGAAATATGTCTCTGCTACTGGTAAGAGTGATTGCCTGTGTTTCGGAATGGCGTCTCAGCTCATTATTGCCTCTGTGAGTGTCCCACTGTCAAACTCCTCAGTAGTTCTGTAGCAGCTGGAAATATTGTTCTGAGCAATAGTAGTGGCTGGGCTGGTCCAGACACATTGCTGTGCATGCCCACTTTGTCTCCCATGGGGCAAGCAAAATCCTGATGTGGTGCCAGCCTTACCAAATAGCATGATAGCAAACTTAACACCCCCTCCAGACCTTTGGGCCGTACCGGGGAACACTACAGTGAGTCTGGAAGATGCCAGTGGTTCTGCTGAAGGAATAGAAAATGGGAGCTTTCAGGACTAGTTGCACAGAGTAGCAAGGTGGGGGAAATACAGCAGAACGCGGCTGTCATAGGGTGACCTCGCTTGGAGCAGGCTGCGGCATGACAAGTGCGCCAGACTCAGTTTCCCATTTCCACAGCCTGTGCAAAGGCACATCGTTTCTTTGTGTGTGATACAAAGTCCACCTCTGGGCATAATTTATTCACGTACACCAGGGCAGCACTTTCCCCAAGCCTTGTAGTAAAACCAACTTCTAGTAGCCCCAGTAAAGAAACTTTCACAGTGTTTTCCCTGTTCACCAGCAAGGCACCTGCCCTAGCATCAGTAGCAACGCTTGTTCCCAGTTCCTTGGACTCCTGATGCAGGGCCCCACTTTCTAGGCCTCCCTGACTGAGATTGACCAGTCTTCCTGCTGCCTTTCACACAAGTCTTCATGCCTCCCCATCCTGCTTTGTGCCATTCCCCCAGACCTCCCTGCCTGGGAGTCCATCTTCCTGCAACAATTCTCTTGCTTCCAGCTTTGGCTTCTTTACCAACCTGGATATTCCCTTTTACCCTGGGGCCACTGCCCAAGCCTACCGCCCTCAAGGCTCCCCAGCTTTGGTCAGTTTTTACCAATAGCTTCCTCCACGCTCCTCACCGGCAGTTCAGTTACAGCTCTGCTTCCAAACTCAGCTCTCTCCCAAATAACTCCTGGCAGCTCTTCCTTGCTGCTTCTCTCTCCTTTGGTTCTCAGGCACCTCTCACCTTCCCCTTCCCTTTCCCCTTCCTGGTTCACTCAGGTTATCACTTGCTAGGTCTTCTACTAAACAGGTATCCTCCATTCTAGGGCTCAAGGGCCCTCTTTTAAGCCCCAGTTGGGATCAGCTGACCAGTCACAAGTTCCCTCTTAGGGCCAGTGTCCCTCTGAAAAGGCCAGTGTTACAATCACCCCTCCCACACAACCCTACACATTTCTCACTTTGGGCCCAATCTGTGAAATACCCTCAAAATCACACTGAAACCAATGGCTGAGGGTGTTCGGTGCTTTCCAGGAAGAAGCCCCTACGAGAGGCTGTTTGCCCTAACCATGATCTATTTGGCTTGCAAGGAGGGGTAGAGCCATTGATTAAGTGGGTCAGACAGGCCCCCGGAAACCTTTTTTGTCTCTAATGCAGGAGGGCATTTATAATTTATTTATTGTTTGTATTATTGTAATGCCTGGTCCTAAATTCAGCAGTAATTTCGTTGCACTTAAAGGTATACTTGTTCATTACCTTTTGGCTATTGGAATTCAGCTGATGAAAAACCAAGAAGCAAAGAGATATTAAGTGGTTGAGTAGTTAATGTGTTTTCCAGGACTCCTTAGCTGATGGAATATCTAAATATGAAATTAATAAAGATCATATTTCATTATGTTCAAAATATTTTGTTATATTTAAATGACCTTCCGAGAGATTGGAAATATAAAAAAATGTAATGTAAGAAGGTGTTTATTTCAGAAGAAAAGAATTGCAGTCTTTGCTTGAAGTAGCCTGAACATTTGGCAGCATTTAATACTTATGCTAAGGAGAGGTAAACCAGAAGCTGATAATTTAGAATCTACTGTAAAAAGGCCTGATTTAGTATGGAAAGAAAAAATTCTTCAACTACTTTTAGTTAAAAATTATACACCAAATATTCTCAAAATATTGTATGAGTGTTCTGGGAGCAAGGTATCACTAAATTTCAGTTAATAAATTACCAATATTTTCTTGAACCCACTACAGTGAAATCCACCTAAACTAACATGTAGCATAAGGATAGACTTATCTACAGAATCAAGTGATTGAATATGAGACATTACTGTTCCTATGGGTATTTGGCAATACAAGGGTGGTTTGCTGGGAGAAATGTAAAATGTGTTTTTCCTACATTATGTTTGTGGTTTTGTGATTACTTTGCAGGATTTGTTCTTCTTTTGCACTGCCGGTGAAAAAAAGAAAAGTATTTTGTTTTTTTGGTTTTTTTTGGTCTTTCATTGGGAAGGCAGAGGGCTAGGAAACCTTATCAGATTTTCACCATTCCTTCAGTCTCAGCTACATTATTTTTAGCTTTCTGAGGGCCTGATGCTGTTTACATTGAATCAAATAGCAAAATTCCTATTAAATTAAATGAAAATTGGATTAGTCTTATATTTCATCTCTCTCACTACATTTCTTCATGGACTTCTTATGTAGTAACCTACTTCAGGGCAATCTAATAGGATTTTGTTGTTACTGTAGATAATCTAAAAGACAGATTAACCTGCATGGGATGTGCCTACAGAGAGGATCTCTCTGTAGATATTGGCCAGTGTGGCTGATGTGTGCATAAGTGGGTTTGTGGCTTTATGATTTTTGGGTTGGGACATGATGGATGTGGGAAGGGCAGAGTCAAGAGGCTGTCAGGTCTCTGTAGCATCCTCCTCCTCCAGAACCTATGGGAATTTACAATTTAGGACAAGGCTGATTCCTTTTGCATGTTGAATCCACCCCCTTCTGAGAGTGCGGCACATGATGGAGTGGAGATAGCCCTGTATCCAGAATCAGGGGTCTGTAAGCTTCTCCATTGACTTGCCATCAAATCCTGTGTAAGTCACAGATTGCCCATCTATAAAATAGAGGCAATAACACCCACCCAACTTCGTAAAGCACTCTGAGATCTACAGATATAAATAGCTGTATATGTGTTAGGTATGATTATTGTTAAGGGGTATTTCAGGCAAGCAAAAGCTTTTTTTGTTGGCTTGTCCTGTTTGGGGCTGGTTTAGTTTATAGTTTTAACTTGGGACTGTTCCTGGAAGGAATGATCTTATATTGTAATTTACAAGCAGACCTTGTTATAATTTGCTCTTAACTGGTCTGTAATTGGTTAAGGGTTAGTGTTATGTGGATGATTTATTTCCTGTAAATCCTGCCACTTATTAAAGTTGTGACCCTGCTCTAAGAAATGAGATGTGGGCAAAATGAAACTGAACAGCTGCGGTGGCGGGGGGGACACCAGTTGCAAGGGGAAACACTACTTAGCAGATCCCATAAGTCTGTACAGGGATTAGGAAATAAAACTAGGACAATAAAGTATAAATATGGAACTAATGTACTACTGACATTTTAGTTGTTTTTGTTAATAGAAAATAATTTACCAATAGCAAGAAAGATTTACAAGTCCACATGTAGGCCTTAATTGTTGCATAGTTTAGCAAATATACTTAATACTTAATAAAATAACATATGATCATTCTTAATAGAAACATTGTGGAACCTGTTAAATATTTCCTGAGACACGTTTGACAGTTTTCAGTCTACTTACTTACATGATATGATAATTCCCTGGTGCAAGATCATTTCTAAAACAATATCTTAATTTTCCTAGGGGAAGAAATTGTGATTGCTGTACCTCATGGGAGCCGCAGTGTGCGACTTACACTGAAAGGACCAGCGCACCTTGGTATGAGCAGTCTTATGTATTATTAATAGACAGGGAATAAAACCAGAACCTTTTATCTGAGTGCATCCAAACTTCAGGTGTTTGGGCAAGATCAAAGCCTTAATTCTTCTTCCCATTTTTAATTTTCAACCCAAACTGTTCTTACAGAACATTAACATTACTCTGAATTTGTCTTGTTTTCAAAAAAGTGTGTTTAAAAATCACAATGGTATGAATGTATGTGTAGTTATGGTTTCTTTATAAGGCTGAACTGTACAAGAATTCTTGTGCAGAATATCTCAAATAAAGTACACTGTTCATAAGACTTGGAACAATTTCCACCAGAACTATGTTCAGTGGGGGACTGAATGAGTTTTAGATCCACAACACTTATATACACCAGGGATAGGCACTACTTACAAATCTTGAAGAGAGAGAAGACTGGTAATGGGATTTAGCGCCCTAGTCACCAGTTCAAATCCAGCAAAGGCTGATAGTGACCTAAAATGGGTACCCTCTGCTGGTCACTGGCCTGTGTGAAAGAATGATGTGGTCTCAGTTTAGTTCCCCATGGATATGTATTACAAAACCTACCATTATTACAACTGGGATTGATAGGTACCTCTCTTGGCAGTCTCTGCATAGAGACCAAAAAAATGACTGACTGTGGGGATCTGAGGGCTTGATCATGCAAAAGGTGTTGAACACTCTGCCCTTGATTCGGCAAAGCACTTACACACATGCTTAACTCTAAGTGTCTGAAATCCCACAGAAATGAACCCCTAAAACTGCGACTCAGCCAAATAAATGAAAAGTCTGAGCAAAGTTAAAGAATACAAACAAAACAAAGTAACCTGCAAAAAGCCTTGGCTGGAACAAAGTCAAAGGAGGCTCCACATGGCCCCTGTGCTGGGTTAAATCCTGGGAAATGGGAAATGCTGGCCAGTGTGTGCCAGAGACTCCCAGTGGGAGGAATTACCTATTGTCCCTTGGTGAGTGTCTCCCTCCCTTGGGGCTGACTGTCCCTCTTTTACCACTGGCCTCAACAAGTTCCTCCATCAATTCATGCAGGTGGGTGGCACTTCCCCTCTAGTTATTTGTTAGCTGTGTAAAATCTTTGTATTTTTCCCACCTTTCGTAAAGTATTTGAAGCCTTTGTGAAGCATTTATTTCCAAATTTGTGGTTAATATTCAGAATTGATTTCTTTACTTATGAGCAGTTTTTCCATATATACTTTATTTAAATAGGGACTATGAACATCCGCACAGGCCATGAAATACATTTTAATCTGATATTTCAAACAATATTTTATTAGTGAAATGAAAAGATTTTTGGGCTATTCCTCTGAATCATGATAATAAAAAGGACTTCTATTGCTCTGAGAAGTGTAAATAGCAAGAATGACACATAATTTGCCTTAATTTAATATGTAATTGAAAGTTGCTCAGCGTATTGTACATTTGTTCTAAGACAATGTCATCATGATTTCATTTAGAAGAAGAAATTTGAATGATGTTAGGTTTAAATTTTACAGCTGAGGACATTAATGTAACCCCCTGAGTGTAACTTGAAAAGGTTTCATGAAAGTATAAAATAAGCTATTCTTCCTCCCATACTGACTGTGTCCAAAACAGAAACTTCTACCAGCATAAATGATACTGCTTTTTTAAAAATGTTGCAAGGGATATTTAAAGCAGTGGTCATGATTAGTTCATAGTAGAGTTATTGTTCTCTGACCTTGTTTTAGTCTTTTCTAATTAGATACTTAGATCTTATACTAATTAGATACTTCTGCAAGTACCTCTTCTAATTAGTGGTACTTGCAGAAGGGAGCTGTTTGTTGCCTCAGCTTCGATGGAACCAACGTTCCCCAGCTACACTTTTATTTTTAGCATGTTAACTTGAGTAGAGTTAGGCCTTGCTCTGCAGTGTAGACATACCCTTACGGGTAGGAAGCTTAAGTTAGGCTCCTTCTTTCCTCTTACCCTCTCCCCCACCAACCTCTCTGCAAACCTGGGAGGATTCAGACACATTTGAGCCCTTAGCTAGCACTCCAAATTAATTTAACCTATAAACTTTAAAACTAAAAAAGTGGAAAAAGTAAGTGTTGGGCACAAACAACAATTCACTCTGTGATCAAATCGTTATAGTGGAGACACTTGGAAATATGCTACTGGACAATCTTCTTGTCCCCCTCTGACTGTAGGGTGTTGATGTTGTAAAGGTCACTTAATGACAAGGCCATATGCTACTCTGTTATTCTCATGTAACTCCATTGACTTCAGTTGGAGTGTGTTGCCATATCTAGGGGCAGAATTTTAGGAAGACTTTTAAAACATCAGACACTGCTGAGGCTGTTAAAGAAGTTGTTAAAAAAAGCCTTTGTTGGCTTGTTTTAGGGTAGATATTCTCTCTCTCTCCCCATTTTAGAGTTTTATACTGCCATTCATGTTGGTGTATCTGAGCGCCTTCTCTGTAAAGTCAATAGCAGTAGCCATGTTTCTAGTAGACTTCATGGAGTCTTGGCATTTCTCCCTTTATGGGATCAGAACTGTTTGAGGTAAATTTTTGTGCAGGGGAGGAGAAAGAGAACTGAGAGAGGTTTGGGAGAAAATGAGTTTTGAATTTAGCAGCATTTCATTAAGATGATCAGATGATCAGACTTTGGATTTGCCTGATCTCCTCTGGAAGATAGTTCTACAGATCTCCTTGACGGAGAATAGTTTGTCCCATCTTTCACATGTTTCATCCTTGTCTTTGTGATCTGCATTGTCCCAGAGAAATGCAGCTGTCATGGTGATTCATAGATCAAAATTTGGTCAGTCATTTAGCAGGTAGTAAATTCCAAACAAAAGAGTGCTCCACAAAATTGGTTTTCTGTCAGTATCTAAATTGGAAAAGAGTCTAAATATTTTTGTGTGTTCATTTTATGGACAGTGTAAGATGTATGACGTATTACTAAGAAATCAGGACGGGGCTCTATTATGCTAGTCTTGTTACTAACACATAAGAAACCCTAGTCTCTGTCCCAGAGAGCTTACAGTTCTCATAGCCTCGCCTTTAAATGCCTGGGTTTGTGAATAATGCAACAGGCAACAATATTGTCTCTTTGCACCTAATTGGTTTATGAAACAAAGCCTTTTGTTTTGTTTTGGAATAAATTATGAGTTTTCTAATAGTTGTTTTAAGAGCTTTGGAATCAAAAGAAAGACAGTGAATCCTCTGAAAATAATCTCCCTGCAGAAGAAACAGGAAAACCAGAAGCTAATATTTTTACAAGTGGCTAATGCTAGATAACTGAGTTCATGAACTTTAGAAGAGTGAGTTTAACTAGGAGAAACTGAAAGATGCTGTATTTTTCCCCTTATGTGGATTTCTACTTTAGTTGATGCTACTTGCATTAGTTGAGCTATTAAGTATTTAGCCATACAGACAAATACTGTTTTTGTTCTTGGCTAATATTCGAAAAAGTATGCAGTTTATAATTGGAAAAGAATAGTTGCTTTTATTTCAGGGGCCCATTTTCCCCTACATGAGAATAACCTATGCAGGGGAGAGGAAACTCCATGAATTTAACATGTAGCATTTCCTGCACATTTTTACATTGGCCATGGGGCAGTCATCACCTTGGGATCTCCCCTCATTGAACCCACATATTCCCTCTATATCTATGCAGATGATGGGAGATGGACACAGGGTTTCCTCATGAATGTCCCAAGCCACTACAATGCTGCCTCTGGAAGTATAAGGATCTGTTTTTCCAGGGGATCTCTCAACCCCTCAATTGCCCTCTGAAAAGAGAGGTTCTACCCTGTGAAGGGGAAAACAGCATACGATAGTGTAGCCCTCAGTCCTCAGAACAGTTGATACCCCTTAAGGTACCAGAACAGGTTAACTCAGCCTTAGCCTGAGGCTGCACAAACTTGGTCTGCTTTCCTCAAGGGTTTGTCAGGGAGAGAATCTGGAGGAGTCCAGCTGGGTCCCCTCATCCCTTCTGACTGCAAATTTGGAACTCTCCAGAACTGCCCCCCCAAAAGGCTTCTGTGTGTCAAGGCTGGGGGAGCGTGCTCTGGGTGTAAAGCTTCCCGCTTCTGTGGGAGCACAGGGCTTGGAGTTCTTTTGAGTTCTGAATGAGTGTTTGGCAAACTCTTTACCTACCATTATCTGTGGATCAGGCTGTGAACTCCTTTCTCAGTGAGCAGTTACTTACTGCATTGAAATCAGTGGGAGCACTTGTGTAGGTAACTGCTCCCCAATAGGAGTCCAGGTCATAGTCCAGGTCTATGTGAGTAGTAACTTTATGTACATACACACAACTCTCTAGATGTGAGTGATAAATGTAGGGTTATTCTAAATATATTTTTTCAGAGAGCCGTTTGCTGAAGCCCTCTGGAAGGTTATTTGTACATATTTCCAGATGCTTAGATGGTAGCCTGGAAAAAAAAAAACAACCCCCCCCAACCCTCAGAGAATTACCTACATATTTTCAGAAGTAACTTTATTATATTACATGTCAGTTGTTTGATTTTGCTCTGTATGGGAAGCTTATGATGACAGGCAGTGGCTTAGGCTGAGTGAGAATATACTGCAGCAAAGGTTATCTATTGTGCTGTGGAACAGTTCTTCATCTCACTGTGTGACACATTTCCCTGGAAAATCTGAGTAGCTGGTTCTAAATTCAACAGAGACCTCCCCCTGAAATACAGACTGTCTCTGCACAGCTGTATCTTACAAATTGTTAAACACATTAAATTCTTCCCTGGTGTAGCTCTGTAGACTTTCATTACATTTGCTGGCATTGCACCAGGGATGAATTTGACCCACTGTATTTTCAGATTGTCAGTTCCTAGCCAGTATTCTCAGTTTGATCTTTTTAGTAAATTGTCTTTAATTACTTTATTAAGAAAAGCTTAGAGATTGGAAATGTTAGCATACTGGTTTGGCTCAGCTCCCTGGATGGATTAACCTTCAAATCTCATGCACCCTTCTCTAATACTCAGGTGTCTTGCTTCCTGCTCTTATAGGGTTAAATCCTTGAGAGGTCCTAAACACCTGTAGTTCCCATTGACTAGATCTGGAGTTGCAAGTACTCAGCAATTTCCCTTTATGAATTTCTCTATTGTAGCCATGTACTCCATTCCTAAAAAATAAAAAAGGCACTGAAGTCGGCTAAGAAATAAAATTATCTGCTGTCCATAAATGGTTTTTGTCTTTTTCTTAGAAGAAGTGAATCTCAAAATGTGCCAGTATCTCTGAACACTGTGGCACACAAAGTCTTTTCATGAAATTATAGGAAAAAATACTCAAATAAAAATAATAAAAGGGAAAAGACATGAGAGAGAAACTAAAATAAGAGTTAAAGTACTATAAAATATGTGTTCATCTCTCTGTTTATTTCCTTATCTGTTTTTGGCTGTAATTGCTTTGAAAAGGGCCACTTTCATTTCTGATTGCTTTTTTGATGGCTCTCAAAGAATTGTATTTGACTCCTTGCTAGATTTTCAACCCCTAACCGTGCTGGAATTATCTTTTGGAGGAGTTCCTTTTACTGAAATTTCTCTCAAAACATGTACAGGATTCTATCATTGTTTTATTCATTAGAAGAATAGAAGACAATCTTTAGAAAGCAGTTGTTGGGCACTGGTTTGATTAATGCAGATTTTATATAGGGGTTTTTATTTATTTATTTATTTTACAGTTTTACCCCTGTAGTTGTTCAAGAAAATGGCTGCTTCTTCTAAAGTGACTGTCATTCTCTCTCTCTCTCTCTCTCTCTCTCTTTGGTTAGGAGTACTACAAGCTACTTTTGAGTCTAAAAAGATTTCAGAAAATGACAGACACTGCTCCAGGAATGCATCACTTACATGAAAAAGGGTGTCCAATAATAATTTTCCTTACTTTTATTTATGATCTAGGTAATTCTTTTGTGTTAGCAATCCAAAAGCATCACTGCCATATATAACTAAGATGAAATTTACAGCTAGCCTATTAATCAGTTCAGAGCTTGGTTTTAGAAGCTTGGCTTCTGCAGGAAATTCCTCTGAGACAGTGTTGGTCATATGATTAGAGTATGAGCAAAATAGTAACTCTTTAAATAATTGAAAATAATAAGTACAGTAATGAAAAGTTTTATTGTATGATATAGCACAGAATTTATTGAACCAAATAGCAACACTTCTCTCCCTTGTGCCTAGACAGCCATCAAAATTGTAAAATTGTCAGTATTTTAAACTAATCTTTTAAAATCTAATTTAATATAACCCTATATTTTAAGGCTACATTTAGCATAATTTCAACTTTCCTCGCTCCTGTACAGTTTCTGAGAGTAATTTAGCACCCTGGGATCTAATTTTAGTAATGGGATTAGGAATTAAGGGCCTGCTCTCGCTCCTTTTAAAGTAAATGGCAAAACTAAAACCACTTCAATCAGAGCCTGTCTATATCCATATTGAAGAAAACTTTAAACAAAATCCTTGGATCTGGCAATATGTTAAGGTGCCTAAACAAGGTACCTTTAATCCCTCTAGAACATAAGTATGTAATCTATCTTTTTTTTATTATCCACCATTCTTTTTGCCATTTTTGTGCGGCTTGTATGAATTTTTGTGAAGCAGCCTTGCTGCAGGCAGTCTCTTA
Organism: Mesoclemmys tuberculata; assembly: GCA_007922155.1. Classification (NCBI taxonomy): domain Eukaryota; kingdom Metazoa; phylum Chordata; order Testudines; family Chelidae; genus Mesoclemmys; species Mesoclemmys tuberculata. The sequence continues at coordinate 7,744,911 of ML675644.1, forward strand.
GTAAAAATACTTCTTACACAGCTCTTTCTAGGTACTTCATTCTTAACCTAGACACCACTGCATTCCCAAGTCATTCTATAACAGAATCTGAAAATGGCTATGGATCATAAGATCTTTTATTTTAACTATGCAAATTAAGGAGTAAGTTAATTTCTCCACACACATTTCGTCTTGGGATTTATTCAGGATTTTAATCCAAGGCTCCAGGTTGGGAAGAGTTAGTGTATTTACTGCACCATATAAACTGCATCTCTTCTTGAAGGGTATAGGCTCCTATCACCAAGAGGCCTTTAAAACTTTATTATTTTAAAGAATTAATTTTTATCATACAAGATATATCTGCTAACAACCAGAATAAACAGAATTTCATGTCTATTTCAAAGTAAATCTTGAAGGTTTTTTGTGCACCTCCACCAAGACTCCAAAAGGGCAAATTCTATTATCTCATAAGGCTTAGAAGGGCTCAAAAAGCTATTTAAATTAGATCAATTCTTTTTAAAGAAATCTAACAAATTAATTATGTCCCTTAAGCAAATGTGTTTATTTTTGCTGTCTAGATGTAGTGAACCAAATTCTTCCGTGTTGTAAATCCACTGTTTTCAGTGGACCACAGATGACTTGGCACACTGTACCTTATCCACATTTCTCAGTTGACTCTTCCAAATTCCCTTCCTTCCAGATATTTTGTAAGATTCTATCTTGGGCTTCTAATAGCATCTTCACAACGCATTATGCGGGAGACACTACAGAATCCAAACAATGTCAGAGATTATAAAGCCAGTTCCTCAGCTACACTGATCTATAGTCCCTTTGCGGCTGATGCTCTAACTAATTGTTCTGTCGGTTGAGTGCTGAGGAGTAAATTATATAAATTCAGTTACTCATCTTTAAACAATTGCCTTTTCTTTGCCCTTATAATATTAATTGCCCACCAATTTGTCCTTTCCTATGACTAGTTCTTTTCCTCTGTTATAACTGAATTGAAGGGAAGCTTTTGATAGGACCCTTCTAGCCTGGTTAAAGGCCTATTTTCACCAGTAAACTAAAGAAAGAAAATAGGCATTCCATCAAATCGACAAAAATATGACACAAATGTATTTTACTAACATTAATTATTCTATGTATATTTATTGAAAAAAACACAAATGTCTATGTTGCAAAATAATTACTTTTATTCTTTAAAATGTTGGAGGTGGTGGAGAGAACTTGGCAGTCTGGACAGAAAAAAATGAGGGGGTGATTAATCCAAAGTCATTTTAAAGAAGATAGTGGGGAGTAATGACTGAGATCCCTTAATTCCTCCAGTCTGATCTCTTGGGGCTTCTCTTCATACAAAAGTTGTATTGCTTTAACTGTAATCTTCTAGCTAAGGCAATACAATTTCCCCTAGTGCAGACACAGTTATATTGGTAAAAAGATGCTTTATTGGTATAGCTATTCCTATATGGGAAGAGGAATAAATTTACTGGTATAAGGGACCTTAAAACTGCATTGATGCTAGGTATGTTCTGGTACAACAATTTCATTACAAATCACTCCCACGACTGACATAGTTATGCAGTACAAAATCTTATGTAGACCATGCCTTACTCTGAGACACCCCTTCAATGAGAGTGTAACCACCTGCTCATTCTAACACATGCATTCAGCATTGCCTTTCAGCACTGGGCACATACCATGTTATGGATTGCCCAGAAGTTCACCTTCCCTTAATATCTTTTTCATCCAGTTTTGGACAACAGGACAATTGATATATGGGAGGTTACCCCCATACTAATTTTTTTCACTTTTTTGGAAATTGTATCCTACTGACTTTTTCTGTTTCCAAGGAATGCAAAATAGCAGTGGTAAGGTTTTCATCATCACCTGTTCCAGGAATATGACATCCCTTATGCAGTGCTGTGATTACAGACCTTCTCACCTAACTCTTTGTTAAATTACAATAAATATTGTTACACTAAATATTCAGAATTATGTTATGGCTCCCAGAAGGATTAGTCTATTGAGGTGTTTGTCCAGTGATAGTGGGAACTTGAAGAAGTAAAAGAATACAGGCTATCTGGGGAACTGAATGGAGTCACTGACTGACATGGGTTGCATAAAAGCTTGGGTGATTTTTTCTTCATGTGGAGTGCACTGCCCACTCTGTAAATGTGTGTATCAACACCTGCAGTTTGTCATACTGAACCAATAGCTTGATACATAATATTGAGGCAATTGATTTGAGTTAAATAGTATTAACAGTACTTCCCCTTATATCCTGTATAAAAAAATAGTATGATCAGGCAGATAATTATTGCATCCAAAGAGTGCCGAGAGAGCTACTTCATGAATGTATATAGCATCCTACAATACAAAGCTGATAGTGTTCTCTGCACATGCAGTTTTCCTGTGCACATACCCTGCTTACCTCTCACAACTCATTATTTGTTCAAATCACTGACTGACTTGAAAATAATAATAATAATAAAAAAAAATACTCTGTTGAACGTAATTAATTATATCTTTTCTTTGTTAGTTATTGAGTCAAAGACATTGCAGGGAGACCAGGGAGAGCACAGCTTTAATGTCCCTGGAATATTTGTCGTAGAAAACACAACGGTTGAATTTCAGAAGAGTTCGGATAGAGAAACGATAAAGATTAAGGGGCCTCTGGGAGCAGATTTCATTATCAAGGTAGGATATGTGTTTTTGCATGCTGCAAGATATGTCTGCCAATATATTTGAAGTATATTGGGATGAAAAGTAAAGGAGTTTGACGTTGTTATATTTAACTGTATGCAGCTGTGCTGTAGGTACAAGACAATTTGTCTGTATGTTCCCTTGTTCTTTATATGTATGTTTTAACAGGCCATTGCATATAACATTGAACTATGGCTGTGATACATCAGTCCGATCCACATGGGTACACTCTGTACTTATTTCCATTGACTGAGGTGGAGGTCTGCCTGAATGCTGTGGTCTGTGTGCACGAACCTGATTACAGAGTCAGAATCTTCCTCAGCTTTGAATAAATCATTGAGAATGGTGAAGGATTTCAAACACAGTTTTCACACAAGGGAAGATTTGGCCAATTTCTGCCAGTCATTGTAGGAATCTTGACCATCCCTAAGGATCATCGCTTTTATTTACAGTGTAGAAGCTGTTATAAACACTTTTTCTGGCATTCACTCTGGTCGTGAATTTAGCACTTTATCTTAAACGTAGACATGTGTATTAAAAGGGGGTGATTGAATGATCCAGGAAGTGGCAGGCTAGTGAGGTCCAATCTTTTTCACTTTCCAGGACCTGCTTGTCCTACAAGGAAAGGGAAGAGTGAAATCAGGGAACACTCATCTCCGTTTTTGTGTTTAATTTAAAAGTTTGAATAAAATTAAATTCTCAAAATGAAATTCACTTGAAACTGGTGAATTTCACATGATTTCATTTCAAAGCCATGTTACAGTCCTGGAAAGGTTTGTGACCCTTAACAAATCCTCCAGTGATCCTGATATGAGATTCAAGCTGTTAATCCCAGGCTAGATGAGTTTCCCTCTCAAAAATAACATGAAACAACCCAAGCCCCAGGATGTTAAGAGACTGAATTTTGTGCAAATCAGGAAATTAAAGACTACATTTTTAGGAGTGTGGGAATGAGATTTTTCCTACAGCCACTAAGTGTAAAGAATATTCTACGTGCGTTTGTGCATTGGGTGAAAGTATGCCCTATTTTAAATATTGGTTCAAGCCAGGGAATATGAAGATAGTGATAAATGTACATGCATATTTGTGCACACATTATTTGTACATTCTTATTTGGCATTTTCAAACATATGAGCCTATATTATTAGTGATGGACTCTGACTTTCATTGCCCAATTGATAAATGGCAGTTACTAACATTTCTAAACATTTCCTTTCTATAGTGGCTTGAGCTCTATGCTTGTCTAGGTTGAGTTAATTTGCAAGGTTAATAACCCTAATTATTACTAGTATGCGGTGTTATTATAGCCAAGTTGGTCCCAGGATATTAGAGACAAGGCAGGCGAGGTCAATAAAAGATATTACTTCACCCACCTTGTATCCCTAGTTATTAAAACATTCCAAGTTTAAGATATATTGTAAAATGTTTTTTCTTTTTTCTGAATTGTCTTCTTTTCACTACACCCTCAAATAATTTCTGTATAAGTTACCATTTGCTGTTGGTTCCTGAAAATTTTCTCTGCCCTTTGGAGTAATATATTTAAGGAATGAAATGCCTTTCTGAGTTTAAAATAATGTTTTGGTTGAAGGAGATACCAAAAGTTATATATGCAGAACATGTAACTCTCAAGAGGAATCAAAATTCCTAAGCTTTAATACAGTTCATTTATGACTTCCCATTATTGTTATTGTTATTACTATGACTTTTTATGCACTAGTCACAATGGCATATGCATCTCTAATGTAACCTGTCTGTTTTTTTAAAAACTATCCCCAACATAAACATTATAAGATTTTCTCCAGAAATCATCCATAATTAAACAAATGTCTAACATTAAAGATGTGCCTTCTCCCATGCTCTGAAGGTTGTTAAACTCTGTCTTTGGTGGGTCACGCAAGGAGAAACAGTAAGGGTCCCTCCACTGAAATTTCCCTGCCTCTGGTCCTTGACAGCAGAAAGAAATTGTGATTTTTTTAAAAGCTTCTTTTCAAATAAGAGTTGCTAAAATGGGTATAGATCATTTAACTTTCACCATTGGTGACAAAGCCTGGCTCCTATCAGCCTGACACTTCCATCTCTTTGTGAAGATTCAAAATGATTGGTAGGTATTATTCCTGTGTACGTATGGGCCCGGATACGATACAGCTTTCTGATCTTTCTAATGCAGTCCTAGAAAAGCTTTATTTTAATTTATAAATAAGGTTTTACATTTATAGGCCACACTTCATTCCCAAGATACCAAAGTATATTACAAATTATATATGGAAGTTCTTTCACCTACTTTAGCATAGAGAGTGGAAGCTGTTTTACAGCGCATAGCAACACAACAGCTGAATTTAGGTGGCAAAAGGAAGGAGAAACTCTGTCTAATTAAAGTCGTTGAGGTAATGTAGATGGGCAGAATATAACTAGCCAAACTGGAATTTGGCCAGGCTCGGGGGCTAACTGTAGTGAAAAGCGCCATTGGATCGTTAATGACCCAAAGCAAGCAGGATCTCTTTTTTCAATTTCATCCAAAGGGCAGCAATACAATGCTCTCTGGCACAATGCTGTCACATTGGTTCAGTATTAAATCAAAGGGAAGATTGCCACCTCCTGAATCGCCTGCCCCGCTTTCAGCAGCACCCCGGGTTTCCCTTAGGGTATGCCTACATTGCAATAAAAAACCACAGCACCAGGTCTCAGAGCCTGGGTCAGTTGATTTTGGGGTGACCAGATAGCAAGTGTCAAAAATCAGGACAGGGGGTGGTGATGTGGAGGTAATAGGAGCCCATATAAGAAAAATCCCTCAACATCGGGACAGTCCCTTTAAAATCAGGACATCTGGTCACCCTAGCTGATTTGGACTTGCAGGGCTTGGGCTGTGGGGCTAAAAGTTGCAGTGTAGATGTGTAATCTTGGGCTGGAACCTGGGCTCTGGGACCCTCCCACTTTGTGCAATTTTATATCCCCACAGCCCGAGCCCCACAAGCCTGAATCTGCTGACTCAGGACAGCCACAGCCATGCCATGGGTCTTTATGGCAGTGTAGACATACCCTTAGTGGTTACCCTTCCAAGTACTGATCATACCTGATTATTAGTTATTGATCTTCCCAGATCACTGGCTGACTATATGCAGCTTTTAAAAGTTCAGAAAAATATCAGTATTTGCCTGTACCCACCTACAATGTAGGTGAGGTAATATCTTTTATTGGACAAACTTCTTTTGGTGAAAGAGACAGACTTTCAATCTCCACAGAACTCTTCTTCAGGCCTATCATATCTGGGACCAACACGGCTACAACAACAGTGCAGATAAATGATCCTATGTCATAATTCCACTTGGATGTAGGCCATTTCTTTTGCATGTTGTAGAAATATACTAATCCAGAATGTTTTATACCTCAGATATTGTGTGCTCAACTAATTTGATCCATGTCTTATCATCTTCAGATGATTGTTGCAGTGTTGAGGATTTCTACAACATGTATGCTCAGTGCTCAGTTCTAGTTCTAGATCCATATATCTGCTATGGATATTTGAAACTTTAGCTTATAGTGAGGTAAAGCAGCAGGGCACATCCAGGAACTTTGCCAGTGAGGGATGAAAAATTATAGAGACTTCTCAGCACCATTATATAATTACAGGAGAATAATTTCAAAAAGGCAACATACAAATGTTTGATTATTAGAAACTTCTGTTTGTGTTGCTCCAGCTTTCTATGTGGTTTTCTGCCTATTTCCATATAGCTCTCTGCAGTATTATTACACATGAGTTACGTTGTGAAATGTCATGAATATTGACATACAATATACAAATATGTTGTAATGGAAATTTCTTTAGACCAGGTATAGTGCCCCAAAAGACAGTGTGGTTCAGTTCTTTTTCTATCAACCCATAAGTCATCAGTGGAGACGGACAGACTTCTTCCCGTGTACTGTGACATGTGGAGGAGGTAAGTAATGGCTGTGGCTCAAGAGTGTTTACAACTGTGGATTATGAATGGCTGATTTCTAACTTTCATATAGTGTTGTTTTTAAATCAGTTAAATGAGTCTATGCTGCTTTGCACATTGGTTCTTGCTCAGATAAATAAGTGACAGAGTAATAGGTAATATCTGCAGTTAAGATAACAAAACCATATTAGTCATATTATCAAATGACAGTGTACAGGCAATACATTGTCTTATGAAAAAGAGATTCAGAAAAATTAAAAGAGGAGAGTACCAGTGAGGCTTGAAGTGAGAAAGAATGGATTGCAGTATGAAGATTGCAGGAAGATGAACAAAGAGATCAAATGGGAAGACAGAGATAGAAGGGAAGGAAGAGGTATTTCTGGATATGGATTTAAAAGAGTGAGAATGTTAGAGAAGTGCTAATAGACAGGCAAGTCAGTGGAGTAAAAAAAGGAGAGATGAGGCAGGTGAACAAGGAGACAAATATTGTAGACTTGGTACCATATTGGACCAAATGAAGTGGCCAAAGAGAGGATATTTGAAAAACTAGCATACTCAATTTTGCAGAAATAGAGATAAGGTCATAAGCACAAGGATTTTGCTGTATCAAAAGTATGAAACATATGGATATGTGAAGTGTTTAGAAGGTGAAATTTATAATATTTAGCAACCTGAAAAAGGTGTATGGAGGAAGGAAGGGGAGGGTGCAAGGTAACATCATAGTTTCTATTTGAGCCACTTGGAAAGACAGGAGTATCATATAGACAATGAAAAGTGGGGAAAAAGAATAAGTGATTGCAATGATGCAAAAGAAATGACACAATGTTTAAGGTTCACTTTTAAAGCTTACTCACTTGACTACAATTTTATTTGCTTTGCCCCTTATTCTCCTCTACACGCGGATGTGGTAGACAGCGGTAGCTGCAGTGAGTCATCTGTAGCACTCCAAACCCCAGCTGATTGGTCCTGGTGGAATTCAGATTGGCAGGGAGCCTCCTCCAACTTCCACTGCTGGTTTAAACTGCAGAGTTTACACGACCAGAGGATTAGGATAGTGCAGCTCAATTCCACCACATACCCCTCCTGCCCCAGCCCTGCACTTGTGATGTCTGATCTTCACCTTATACTGAGATGGTGGTTGGGGAAACAGTTGGCATAGGAAATGACTACCGCCTAGACCTACTTTACATCGGTGCAGATTCATCTGAGAGGGAAATTCTCCAGAGGGAATCTGATCCTAATGCTACCTTACTCATTCTCTTAGGGAATACACTAGTATTATTCATGTAGACTAAAAAAAGTGAAACAGTCTAAATAATTACCCCACTATTGAAGAACCCATTAAAATGCTATTTTTCAAACAATGGCTCATGTGTTTGGGGTTTCTTAAAAAAGTAAGAGAACATTGTCACGTGCTTAAAATACAAGTGAGGAGTCTGGGATCCAGGTTCTGTTCCCAATTGTCTCAGACCAATCACAACATTGCTTTATGCCTCAGTTTCCCCACCAGAAAAATGGAAGTAACATCCACTCATGATGACTATTTCTAGGTCCTGTGGCTCTAGCCAGAGTCATGGTGGAAACTCCTCTATCTTTAGAGATTTTTGGCTCTCTGAGGCATGAATTTTGCTGGAAATGTGAATGGTAATCCTGGGTGATAGTATCATCAAAGAAGTAGAATTGCCAGCTTAAGTGTTTTCCCCATATGTTCATCACAGGGGAAGAAATGAAAAGTATAACAATTTGTATTGTGAGCATTGCAAAGACTGGGTAGTTCAATGGACACCTTACCTTCCAGGTTGATGGCTCAAATCCAATCTAAGACAGTACTGGCCTGAAATTTATTACCATCTGATGGCTGTTTAGTCTCTTTGAAATTAGATGGTGGCTTCAGTGCAATTCCTTGTAGATGGATGTCCATATTAGGAAATCAACATCTTTATCAACAAAGCTTGGTGTTCTTGTTGGCAGTCCTGAGAGAAAGGCCAGTAAATAACTGAGCCGAAACACTAAGCTACACACTGCCCCCTGAGAGAAGCAGTGCTGAGGACTGTATATCCCTGGGGCTTGAGGGAAACTTGTTGAACCTGTTACCTCACCGAAGATTTGGTCTCCAGACTGTCTGAGCTATTTCACCAGCACTAAAATGGCTCAGACATTTCAGATAGAAAAAGATCCACACAACAAAAAAAGTAGAATCAGCTACATCATCAGTGTATCATTTCTAGCTGGATAACTCCACATTCAGTTCTATCTTTTCTGTATGGGTGAGGGAGGGCTCGGAAGTGCAGAGAGGGGAGGTGTGTCTGGAGGTGGCTCATAAAATACAGTTGAACATATACACACAGGGAAGTTTTAAAAACTTAAATGAATTCTATTTGCAACTGGTCATTCTTCTGGGTCTGCTGGGTGCCCAGAAGAACTGGGGCGTGCATGCTTAAAGTGCCGAAATGGCTTAGTTTTTCTTTATGGTTATCACTCTCATGCAAGATGACACTTTGGATCAGCCAAGAGGCACGTAAGTGAAGCTACTGATTTATGATATTTAGCATTTCCAGTAGACATTCATAGTTATGCTATTAGTTTATTGACTCCATTTGGATTTTCATTCTTGTGGTTTCATCCTTTTTTCCCCCCACACATACCAGAACATCCTTCTTGCCTCCTCAGTTAAGGCAAAGGCAATTCCTGTAAATAAGCCTATTTCTTCCTTTAGCCAAGAAAGCAACCTAGTTTATTAAACTTAGAGCTTCTCTGTTAACCAGTCCTTTTACACAGCTATTTGCACCAAGTAGTTACTTCAGGGTTTTTTGTTTTTTTTTTGGCTCTTTAGCTAGGAATGTTCTTGAAAATATTTCTTGTTTTTTTATAGTTTAACTTAACAATGTCTTTGGACTTCATCTTCAATTCTTCTGTCTTTCTGTTTTAAGTTTTTCTTTTTTTTACCACCCATGACCACATAATACACCTTTCAGTGGTGCACTCAGTAAACACCTCTGTGTGGACACTATAAATGTGGATGTACAGTAGGGCCATCCGTTTGTGCACCATGAAAGTGACATGTGGTGTATGCCAGCAGGTGTTCTTTTGAGTGTCTTCAGAAAACCTTAATGGAACAATGGGACAGACTCTGAGCTGGTGGTAATCGATATAGCTTCCTTGATTTCAGTTGCTGGTTTATAGCAGGTGAAGATCTGGCCCTGTATATCCAAGTTTCCTTATTTAAAAAAAAAATCTAAAAAATCACTTCAAATTAACTGGATGTGCAGTTCAGTATTTGAGAAAGGAAAGCCATTTGAAATTTATCTCCCTGCATCACAAGCATTAGCATGTTCCTCTTTTGCTCCCATGTTAGGTTATCAGCTTAACTCCGCTGAATGTGTGGATATTCGCTTGAAGCGAGTTGTTCCTGATCACTACTGTAACTACTATCCAGAAAATAAGAAACCAAAGCCTAAGCTAAAGGAATGCAACATGGATCCTTGTCCTTCTAGGTTTGTATGACAAGTATGTAAGTGGGATGGTATTTTTAGTTACTAAGGTGCAAGTAACCATACTTATTTGGCTTTTGACATACTTTCAGGACTTAATCTTAGTTGTTCATGAGATTAAAGACGTCTGGCAGTTGGCACCAACATTAACAGGCTTGTAGCACCTCCTCAATCTCGTACAATAGAATGAAAATTTGCTATGTAGAGCTTTAATTCCATTTGCTCTTGTTCGTGCCTGCCTCTGCTGCAGGTTTCTTGGACAGCGCTATGGGTATGTTTACCCCGCCATCATACAGCACATGTAGGAGTGCCCAAGCTAGCTTTGATGGAACTAGCTCACCAAACATGGCAGCATGGCTGCTGTGGCCCAGACAGCAGTGTGGGTTGGCCACTCAAGTATGTCCGTAGAGTACCAGGTGAAATTGTACTCACCTGGCTAGCAGGGACACTAGCGCTCAACCACGGCAGCTACATTGCAATTTTTAGCAAGCTACCGTAATCAAAGTTAGCTTGGATGTGTCTACACAGGTGGCACTTGTGCCTCCCGATTGTGATGTAGACATACCCCAGGGCACCAGCGTATACATTTTGTGTAGTTCTGTGAATATGAGGGACCGCGTGTCTGCTTTTGGATGCATTGATATTACCATCTGTTATTTGGGATTTCTCATTAATGGCAGGTAATAGCTCCATTCCTCATTCAGCATAAGGTTCTTGCACATGGTTTATCCTGGTTTATCCATCAGTCTCCCATAAAAATTTCACTCACCGTTTTCACTCTACAGTTGCTCACATAATAATTAAAGTTTTTGGGGAATTCTTTAAAGTTAAAAGACAGTCATAAAAATCAATTAAAAGTAAAGATACTTGTGGTGCAAATTCCACTGAATATTATTGCCAAATTATAAAGACTACAGTACACATAAACTGTATTGAATTGCACAGAGCTATTTAAACCTAACTTACTTTTGGATAGTCTGGTAAGGTTTCCTGGCTGTGCTGAAGTATCTTAAAATAACTTCACAGTGTCAAGTCCCAGAACCTTACATTAATATGCCATCTGGCTGGACTAGAGTTATATACAAGAAGAAGAGGAAATACTCTCAATGGATTTCATTTCCTATAGCTAAACTGTCCATTTCCTTTAATCCATGTTAAACATAATCATTGAGGTTGATCTCTACTAAGTATAGATGCACTGAGTTTAAAAGTTATTTTCTAAAAGGCCAGTTGGTAAACAAAATGGCAAGACTTTAATTCAGTTTATCTGAAAAATCGGTGGAATATTACAACACTGGAGTGGGAGCATGACAGGTAGAGAAGTAGAACTTATGAGCTCTTGCCATTCATATTTACCCTACAAAGGCAGACCAGGGGATGAGAGGAAATAATGTCATATTTCACTTCTCCTTGCAGACTTGAGGATTATACCTTCCCTTAACCTCGGAGCCTACTCCTGCTAGGTGCTGAGCAACTTCTGTAATTCAAGTAAGCAGCAGTAGAGGGTGCTGAGCACCTTCCAGGAAGTGCTCAGCACCTCTGTAGATTAAATCCTTATCATGCATTTTTTCAGCTGCATGCACTTTCCACAGATTCCTTCATTACAGATTTCTCTGTGGTCTCCATTTCTTTGTTGAGAAATGACTGTGCATTCCTGGGGAAGTGGCACAACCTGGGAGGAGTCACACATAAAAGGATTACCTAGAACTGTTTAGTGAGCATTCATTTCCTTTTGAGGAGAAATAGCCTTTTCCATTTTTGTGAAATGAATTAAGGAGTTTATAGACTGAGTGTTTCCAGCATCTTCAGAAATGATGGGTACATAAATGGGTCATCTTGTTCCACAGGAAGCTTCTGTAATTGGTCTCTCATTTCCTGATCACATGATGGGATTTGTTCACTTTTAAACATGATTGTGCATAACATGTAGAGCAAATAACATCTAAAATATGAGAAATAATGACGCGATATTTATTTTATTGACAGTGATGGATTTAAAGAAATCATGCCTTATGATCACTTCCAACCACTTCCTCGGTATGTATCAGAACTATAACGTGTAGGTCAGCATTAGGATGAGATTTCCACTGGGAAATTAATATTCAAATACAAAGACTCAAATCATTGCATAGTTTAAGACATTATCTACTGTCTTTGCATACTATCACAGTAGTTAATCTTCCAAGGTATACAGAAGAGAGCAAATCTTGGGTTTAATCCTGCAAATACTCTTTGCATGTGAGTGATTTGAATGGGACTATTCCTAAGTAAACATTTTGGCATTTTTAAGTGCTTGCATGATTGGGCCCTCTATTACTACAGTAGAAAACTGATAAGTTCATAACCTCTTAGTGCAGAAGTAATAATCTGTCAAAATTTCCTTTAAAATGCATTTATTCATTCATTCTTTTCTGTGAAGGTATGTTTTGGTTTGATGAACAAAAATGTATTTTTGATGTAACTATTCATGTAACGTGACACACTGGGAATGCATTCTTTGCTTTTTAAAAGATATTGCTCTTCTGTTCCTTATGTTGTTTATTCCTACATGCTGTTTGTTCATACACATGCTGCTTTTGTACTTTGCAGACATGTGATTTTTCTGAACTTCTTCATTACCTGAGTAGTTTGACAGCAATTTTTCACCTGAGACAGTCATAGAAAATTAATTTAGGGCTACTCTGAAAAGTTGTAGATGTTCTTTTATAAAGGAATTAGGGATTTCAATTTAGAAACACTGGGCCAGATCTGCAGCTGGTTTAAATTAGTGTAGTCAATGGAAGTATGCAGATTTACACTGTCTCAGGATCTGACTAATCGTTTAATGAAAAACTAAAATTAAACATATATTTTTCTAAATAAATAGGGATATGTTGAGAAGAGAGTGACCTCGCAGACTCACTTGACTGATTGGAACTCCTTGGATTCCATTAACTGGTGTAAATTGTCATAGTTCCATTGACTTGACAACTTACACAGCTGAGAATATGCTGCTCTCTGATTGTTTTTTTGGTTTTGGGGGGGAGCAGTGGTAGCAAAAAACTTAGCTGGCTTCAAGACTGACCTTGATAAGTTTATGGAGGGGATTGTATGCTGGGACAGCCTATTTGTCAATTAACTGATCTTTGACTACTAGAAGTAAATATGCCCAGTGGCCTGTGATGGGATGTTAGATGTAGTGGGTTATGATTTACTACAAAGAATTCTTTCCAGGTGTCTGGCTGGTGAGTCTTACCCGCATGCTCAGGGTTTAACTGACTGCTGTATTTTTTGCCTTCCTCTGCAGCATGGGGCATGGGTCACTTGCTGGGGATTCTCTGATGGATTCTCTATACCTTGAAGCCTTTAAACCAGAATTTGCAGACGTCAATAACTCAGCCATAGGTTAAGGGTCTATTATAGGAGTGAATGGGTGAATTCTGGTGAATTATAGGAGTGAATTCTGTGGCCTGCGTTGTGCAGGAGGTCAGACTAGATGATCATAACGGGTCCTTTCTGACCTTAAAGTCTATGAGTCTACAAGATAGGTGGAGACGTTTTCTCCTATGGCTTAGCACTGGAGTTTTGCAACTATCCTGCTACTTTTATCCCCCTTTCCTCTTTTCCTTCTGCTGCCAGACTCTGCAGGCTTCTCTGTGTTGACCTCAACACAATTTCTTTACATCAGTGCTTCGTGTTCTGAGTGGCTCAGTCAGGAAACCAGCTGGAGTTAAGATTTAATTTCCCTTCTGTGCCTGTAGAGTCTATACAGCACTGTCTGTGATGAAAGAGATTGTAATGAGAGTGAAGTCACGGGCAGCTGCTCTCATTTCAAGCATTCAGAACTGCAGATAAGGGCTCACGTCACTCCAGGTCTGTGCTTGCAGATACTGGCTGAACCCCATGCATGAATGCTCACTGGGAGCTGTGTTGGTTTATGGCAGTCATGACCACCCAATCCACTCAGAGACCGGTGGTCAGCCAGCACACACCCAACAGCTGGTGGTATTGACTAAGGCAGGCTGAGTCAATCTGTTGCTGATCTGTTGTTCACTGGAGGGCTCTTAAAGAGCCATTCTCTTAAAGAGAATAAAGCTGTCCTTCCCTAACAGAACTAAAGGAGGGCACTGGTGGAAACACCTGGCCACTTTGCACATTCTTGCACAGCTGGTGAATCTGGCCCAGTCAGGAGCGAAACACCGTTGAGCATTTGTAGCATATGCGCACTCTATGCTTATTGCCTGTAAAGTTGTTGTAGATACTATACATTAATTCAGCTTTTTACCTGTTCAAGTGCTGAGCAGGGCAGTTCACACATAGCAGGCATAAAACAAGTGCTCTAGATGTTCTTCAACAAAACTTTACCGACTTTCTCTTGAGCAGCAGTCACCTCCGATGTAACACAAAGGCCATGTGCAGGGTTGCTTTGCAATCCTGTGGCATTCACCACCATTTTCTCATTCAAATTAGGAAGTTGTGGGAAAGTCACGGTGCACACTGCAGGATCTTGAAAGAGTTCTGCTGCGGCTGGAGCTGTAAATGTCCTACTGAAATATTTCTACAGATGGAGACCTTTGAAATAAACAGAAAAATTTCCCAGGATAAAAATTTTCTTTTAAGGTTTTTGGAACGCCTCCATATATCTCAGACTTGTTGGATTGTTGAGGATCCCTTGACAGTTGCGGGTTCTGGAAAGCGTCTCCTTGACTGCCTGCCTACGACATTTCCCCCACCTCCCTCAGTAGCCCTGGACCTCACTCCATCTTGAAAATGCTTAAGGGAATATGGGAACTGGAGTGTGTTTGAAACTGATGAGATAAAGAAAAACAACTATAAAACTTTATGCTATAAACACTTTTAAGAGTACTGTTACATCTAGTACAGTCAGCCTTACACATAGGAATCCATGAGCTACTAACTCACTGAACAGCTAATTGCTCTTTAGTTCCTGATATTTCCAAAGAAAATGAGTTGATTTTAACACTAGCCATTTGTTTAGGTAAAATAATGAAAAGTAGAACTGTGACTTTTTAAATGCCTTTTTCTCTGGTAATATGAAGTGAGTATTTAGTCAGTCATCTATGTGTTGTCTGCTTTTGAGCATATACCCTACATTTAAAGTTCAAAGGAGTTTTCTGTATGTTTAAAATTCACTCTGTGCTATAGTGTTTGAACATGATTGATATGTCTCTCGTAGACAGTTTAATGAATTATTTAAAATAGGAAGTGTTCTTGACTTACCTTCTGTATCATAGGGAGTAGGCAGTACTTACTGATGTCTGCCTGTGATTTATAGGCTTTTCTGCTCCATCTACTCTGATATTATAACTTCGTTTACAAAATCTGTTACTCTTGATGAATTTATTTAAATGGGATATTGCTGTCCCAGCCGATTCTGTCATTCATAAATGATGTAATTTTTTTCACAGTTCTGTTCTGAACCACTGCAGTTGTAATATTTAAAGGTTTTAGACTAGCTGTAGTAAAGTATTCTTACGCCCTTCGTGCCTTGATTTGCCGAAACCAAAGATGTGATGAACTTTAAGATCAGTTGCAGGACCCAACTATTTGCCCAGGTTTTTTTGTGGGGGCAGGTGGGTGGGGCTGTGTGAGAACCAAAGGACAAGCCATGTGGTCTGTAATCATGGATGATATACTTAACTCAGGAAGATCCTTGAGTTTGTCTTCAGTATTTATTTATGTCTTTTGTGAAAGAGTAGATGGCTAAATGAGTATTTTGGGTTTAGAGCTAGAGATGAAGTCAGTTAAGCTTTTTAACTTCTCTGTTATCCCCATCTCAGATACCACAGCAAGTTCGATCTTCAGTTTGTTTATCTCTAGAGTTATAAGCTTTTCAGAGCAGGGATTGTCTTTATTTTGGTGTATTAGACAGCCTCAGGCACATTGCTGGTGCTAACAAATAATAATAGTGAACAATAACATGTAGCCATGTAAAGTAGTAGCCTAACTGTGGAACACACTTCATTATGTTGATTGATAATAGACTGTTTGTAGGCAACATTCAAATAATGGAATGCATCGTATTCCTGCTTTAACTCCTCAAAATGTATAGAAGAGAATCCGGTCATTCCAAACACTTCAGGAAACTTACTGAGCTCTTTAGTTCATTTGTATGTTCATTTTGGCACATAGTAGAAAGGAAGCCTGAAACAATAGGTTTCTGATTCTATATACATTTTTATACCAATGTCAGAAAATAGACCTGATTCAACTCCCTTTTGAAGTCAGTGGTAAAATTTCCATTCATCTTAATGGGCTCAATATTTTGCTATGTTTTATAGATATCAAAGGAATAAAAGATGGCATTATTTTTAATGTATTTGGTTCTTTTTTCCCCTCTAGCTGGGAACATAATCCTTGGACTGCATGTTCTGTTTCCTGTGGAGGTGGAATTCAGAGGAGGAGCTTTGTTTGTGTAGAGGAGACTATACATGGAGAGATACTGCAAGTAGAAGAATGGAAATGCATGTATGCCCCCAAGCCCAAGGTCATGCAAACCTGTAATCTATTTGATTGTCCTAAGTGGGTAGCTATGGAATGGTCTCAGGTAAATTGAAAAATTATTTGTACCTAATTTTGAAAGGCAGTATCTGATTTTGTGCAGTCATGCAATTGTAGGCAAAATTAATTGTATGCACATTTTGTAGCACTTAGCAGTAGATATTCGTCCACCTGATTTAGCCTACAATGCATGATGTAAGAGATCTCTGTGGGATACAGTGCATGCATAGTTATTTGTGCCTGTAGAACTGCGCTTTCATCCTTATGTGGAGGCAAAATTATAGCTAGAAAATCAGAATGTGAGAGGCTCTTTTAAAAATCAGGACTTTTATCTCCCACTTTTTGGTAGATGTAATCCTCCACTGCAGATAGTTTGCCAAAAGCATGTCTGTCTGGCGATTGAGAGGTATCTATACGTATGATTTTCCAGCATTCTTCTTACCTTTCATTATAGTAACAGGAATATAAAGCCAACTTATCTTGGCTCTGGTTACCTGGCATAGACAGATAACACTTGTGTGTTTCCTGAGTTCATTCAAATAAGATCACTGAAATACAGTTGGAGAAGCATTCTGATGTTTTTTAATGACCCAACTTAAACCAAAAACCACTGAACGTGTTGTGAGAGAGCTTATTCTCAGTAGATTTCCATCTCCATTTTAGACTGTAGTTGTTCAGATAAGCTTTCTAGAACCCAGGAAGACACTCTCCCTCCCAAATCTCTAGAGCTCTGTCCATAACTAACCATCACTAATATACTTTAGTCACTTGGCAATGAAATTTTATATTTAAATAACGTTGATCTGAAATCTGATAAAACACCTATTATAGTTTTCACTTATGGTCTAATGGTCAATGGAAGAACTCCACTTAACTTCAGTGGGCTTCGGGTAAGGACTTAAAGCTGCCAAATTAATATTTATGAACAACATTTTTGAAAAATATTTTTAAAAAAAGAAGCTATGGAGTAGGATTATTGTATTGTCTCCCTTAGTGCACAGTGACCTGTGGCCGAGGCTTACGTTACCGAGTGGTATTGTGTATTGACCACCGTGGCCAGCATACTGGGGGCTGTAATCCACAACTTAAACTACACATAAAAGAAGAATGCATTGTGCCAATACCATGCTGCAAACCAAGAGGTAACTGGAAATTTGTCTGCGTGTGTTATTGTTTTACATTTTTGTTAACAGAAGTAAAAGGTCCTTGGTCACCTCTTCCAGCAGTGCCAGAAGCTCAAATTTGCCAGGACTTGTTCCAGTGTTGGCAAAAGGAAATGTTGTTGCCATAGGTGGTAAGAAAGGTATATGGCTGATATTTTTTGCTGATAAAATAATATAATGTAATGAAAATAATGAGCTCTCTAAATTAAAACACATACCTTAAGTTAAACAGGGAAAAGTAGGAGCAAGCAATACCTTAGGAGCTAAGGGATTGCTCAATAACATTTTAAATGGGAAGAGTAATATGTTTGTAGAGCTTATGGTGCATAAAACCACGGTCCTTGTTTCTCTATAGCTAAGGCTAATGCGACAGAATTCTTGGTGAAACACTGAAAAACTTCAAATATCTTCCATGCTGATTTCCTTCTCTTCTTTTCCACTTTTTTAATTAAAAAAAAAAATCTTTAACACTTAATGATATGGATTAACAAATACCCTTTAAAATTGAGGAATAAAAGGTAGATAAAAAGAAAAAGGTATGAGAAGATATAAAAGTGACATTTCCTATTCCATTCTTGTCTCATAAATACATAAGTAGATAGGTAGGTAAATAAGTCTGCTTCTCTGTCCCCCATCCCAGTCCTGGTCCCTGAAACTTAAGGTTGGAAGTGTTTTCAGTCTTTTCATTTTTATTTGTAAAACCTTCTTGGGAATATTCACAGCTCAGCAGGCTTTACATAGTCAAATGAAGAGCAAATGTAGTTAAGTGCTATTGAAACCCAAGGACTTACCACAGATAAGTTAGTAGAGCAGGATGTTTTGAGGTTTTAGGGAGTTCTCCAGGCACAAAAGTCTCAACAGAATTCTCTAAGTCTTGCGGCAAAAATTGTAACTGAAGTATTACAGAATTTCAGGGGACCTGTGAGGAGAAGAACTTGGTATGAATATGGTATGTATCTGCACAGTTCAAAAGGAGTTTAGATAAACTTCTTTAAAGTTTGATTCTTTTTAGTAAATTTGGGAATGTATTGGAAGTCTTCATAGCTTAGGGCAGGGTTTCTCAACTTTTTTTGTGCTGGTGACACCCTTTGGACTTAAAAAAAAATTTTGTGACCCCTGCTACTAGAAAAAATTGTGACGCCCCACCTTCAGCCTGGCTTGGAGATCAGGGCTCTAGCCTCATGCAGGGCTGAAACATGTAAATTAGTTTCGTGAAGCCCCTTATGGTGTGGGGCCCCAAGCAATTGCCCTGCTTCTACCCCCTAACATGAGCCCTGCTTGCAACCCCCCTCAAATTCCTCCCACAAACCCAGCTGAGATACGCTAGCTTAGGCAATCAAGAGAGAAAAGTGTTTCACATCCAAGTCTCCAGTTTGACTCCAGCCCATCTGTATACTGACTGAAATTTGTCACCCCTTGACAATTCTTCAAGCTATATAAGGTGAGTAGGCATTGTTAATCCATTACTTCAAGAAATGGACGTCCACATCACAAAATAACATCATTGCAATTGGCACTAATCAGCAGCACTTTTGGGAGACTCAGAAAGGAAGCCAAAGATTGACTGGACATGGAGACTGAATTACTGGTATCTTCTCACAGAGGTATTCCTGCAGGTCAGGATTTAGGTCACAATGTCATAACAATACAGTGGAAGTTGTATTACTAAATAAAAGATTTGCAGTGCTGGCTAACTGGTACATTTCTCAAATAGTAAATGAATATTGCAAGAAAAACAAAATGATTAATAAAACAAAGTAATGCCAAATTTGTTCTTGCTGTAGCTTTCTCACCTCTTGATATGAGGCCTGCCAGGCAAAATGCTTGTACTTGTGCCCACATGCAGACAAATGGAATACTATATAAACGCTTAATGGATAGAGATTAGGGCAGTTGTCAGTCTAAAAAAGTAACAGCTTCAATCGTAATATGTGTCACTGGTATTAATTTCCAAAATTGCAGTGCGGGGTAACAATAGAAGAAAATGTGGTTTCAATCATAGAGATGGGCCTGTGGGCAAATTCATTTCTAAATTTCTCTAGGATTCAGAAGAGGATTTTTGAATGTGGGCTTTTGTTTTGGGCCCATCTTTACTCAATGCACTGTGTAGACACCAATGTGCTGAAGTGAATAATGCAAATATGTATTAAATGCTTCTAAGTTTGATGGAATGAATTATGCTTTTTTCCCACACCAGAAAAAATTCCCGTAGAAGCTAAACTACCCTCATTCAAACAAGCACAAGAAATAGAAGAGATCAGAACAGCCTCCGAAGAACCAATGTAAGTTCCCCTTTGAGGATGGAGAAAATGTTGCTGATATATAGTACAAGTCATTTGGAAAGCTGATTGTCATGTGAATGGATCTGGCATTTGACGCTCTTTGGAATTGGGCTACCTTGTGGGCTATTATTCTTGGTTTTATATCTTGACAGCCTGGCTTTTGAAACAGCTGTTCTGAGTGATACAGAATATATGGACCAGGTTGATGGCTCCACTGATGTCCCTATGCATCAGCAGAGCAGTGCAAGGGCATCTTAATTTAGCATTGAGAGCTGTTGAGGATTTCCCCAGTGTGGGAGAATTCTCAACTGAGGTAAGGCAAGTGTAAGCTGCTTTAATCCAACCATTCCCTTCTTCTCAGCAACGTAATGATTGCGTTGGAGATGGAGAGGGGTGTGTTGCTGGAGAGGGACATGCCCCTTACCAATTGAGCTACACACCGACACACACAAAAATATTGCACATCATGCTCGTGAATTGAGGGGAGTTAATTATAATTATCTGAGCCATTCAAAAGATGTTGTTCGGGCCACCCACCATGTTAGCCCTGAGAAATTGTTGTGTTCACAACATGTGCATAAGTGACATGCCCTGGAGTCTAGATCTATTCACACTCCTATAGTTCAGTTCGTATCTCTGATGCAATGAACATTCATACAGTCACCTATATAAAAAATATCTGTGGGTGGTGCTTATCTCCTTCATATATTTTAACTCCAGCAGGTATTTACATGGGTTTCCCAGGCATTGATTGTAATGTGTTGTGTTTGGGCCAGATTCTAGCTTAATTTGTAATTATGTAAATCTGAAGTAATTCAAATGAGCTCAAGATTTACACCATTGTACCCGAGAACAGAATATGGGCCCATGTCTTTTTATTTTTCTTCCACTGCTTAGCTATTCTTTATTTTGGTACATACATATTAACAGGTGTCATCAACAGCAATAAAGCATTTGAGACTTGCACTGGCTCGCAGAAGAAACCTCCTGCCAAACAGGTGTTATGTGCACCATTATACTAGCTACCCTTAGAAATGTTTCAATGACTGGCACCTATGGACAAGGGTTGACCTACTTGTGAATGGTTACCCTGCTCTCTAAATTGGTGGCCATGAATGCAGAGGCCTATCTGAATGTGAACTATGATTGTTGAGGGCAGTATTTCTAGTTGAATGAGCCTCTCCATGCAGAGTGTCTGCATTTAGGAATGGATAGATGTGAAATCACTTCTAAAAATGATTCAGCCTAAAAAAATAAAGAAATGCTTCTTTGGCCTTACAAAATCAGGTGTGTTAGTGTATGCTGGTGGGAAGAGTGAACTAATATACTCTGCAGGCCCTTAAGGTACTCACAGTGATATCCCTACAAAACAAGCAAAGCACAAACTAGTGTGAACAGGTCATTCCAGTTTAACAGTCTGAATGTCATACAATGACAGCTGAACCATAAACTTTTTAATGGGTTTACTTTTATCCTTAACTTACAACTAAAGCAGATACACACTTTAATATGGCTGAATTACTGTACTGATGCCTTTCCTCTCAGGTGCCCCACATTCTGAAAGACAGCAGGCATTTGGCTAGGTTTCCAGTGCATGTCCTATCACATCCTCTCGTGCATTTGGTCCTCTCTTCTGAACAATTCTTATTCCCACCTCAGAGACCCGAGCCACCCTACCCTGCCTCACCCACCAAGGATCTGACTTTACTATTGTCATAGCAAAAATATCTGGACCTGGGTCCAAAAGGCTCCTTCAGCCGCTCATGACTAGTGACTGCTGTGGCACCCCTTTTCTCTACTAATTTTCCTGGTCTCCTCAGGTCTTCATACTCAGGGTACCCTGTGCTCCCCTGGGACCCAACTCTACTGCTCCAGTCATATCCCCCATTCACCTGCTTATGTTGCTGCTGTCTTCTCTTGCCACCACTAGAACACTAGACCTGCTCTTTTCCTTTTCTTCTGAGGAGGCTGGTGGGTAAGGGGAACTAAAAGAAAAGCCATTACATAGATCTACAAGTGAAGCTGACCTTGAACAAAAGTAGATGACTAAAGTAGGCCAATCCCAGCTAACCTCCTTCTTTGAATGAGAATACTGTATGTAGTACTATGTTGTAACAGTAGAGTATGGATTCAAATTCATCACAGTCCTTGAGATGGGCTACTCAGGCCTCCATTTTCCAGCAAAATGCTGCCTTCATTCTCTCTCTCTCCGCGTGCCCTTCAGTCACATGGACAGTGCTTTGCAATCACAACAATTTGTCGCAGCACCTTTTGAATCTTGTATTCTATCTGATCTTTTTCCAGCTGGAAGAAGCTTTTTTGGGTCAGAGCATAGGATCTAAAGGAAAACTGTAACACAAGGCTGTTACTTCCCCAGAGTGAACAGTAACAGTAATTCCCTCCTGCTTGGATTATGTTTAACTTTGCTTTTGTAGTTTATACATGACACAGTATGACAACTTCTAGCCCACTTCTGGCTAGCATAAGGTTTACAATTTCCTTGGTACATTGCCACTTTTGACTTTATTTGTTCTTTTGTCATCCAAACTAAAACCGCAACATGAAATCTCAGGTCCTAGTTCATCCTTTTATTACAGCTGTCTTTTGTGTCTTCAGGCGATATTTTAATAGATAATGAATAAGGGAATAAATGCAGCAGTGTTTCAAACCCCACAAACAGGGAATGTGCCAAACCAGGAAGACAAATACCTCTGCCGCTGTGGTCTACCATGGCTGGTGTCCTGAATTTACGTAGAGGGTGAATGTTCAAAAGCCTTCTTTTTTTATTAGGAAAATAAAAAAATGACTGCTTGTAAAGCAAGGCCAAGAAAAATGTAGGTTTGACCTTTTTAGTTTTCAGTTGTGGAATGTGATGACAGTTGATACCCATCATTATTTTAAATGTTCCTCCCTTGAGCCTTCTTAGTTACAGTAGGATTTGCAATGAGGCTTCAGCAAGATTTTACAGCCTTTTCTTTTAATAATAAGTTAAAGAAATAGACACCTCTGCTGCCTTTTCTTTTAATAACTTAAGAGAAATAGAGGATAAATTTAGAATGCTTTCAATAGCTGGTATATTTTCTCAGCAACATGAGAACATCAAAAATAATTGTTCACTGGGTTAGTATAGAATTGCACTTACTAAAACTGAAATGTGGTAGGGTTCTTGAAGGTCCCAACTCATTGCATTTAAAAGAATTCCCCTATCTGTGCCCTTTTTATTTGAAATATATGTATTTCAGGCTTTCTTGCAGTCTCTCCACAGAAAGCTGGTCATATATTTTGCCCAATATGTGCCTGCTCAGGTTGATTAAATCTGTGGCTCTGAATTTTAAAGAGGTGGCTCAGTGATTGGCAAGACTCCTATGTTTTAGTGGTTCTATTCAGATAAGCACCCAAACATTTGGATGCTTCCGCAAACCTTATCCAGTCTCTTTGGAGCTGCAGAATTGGACTAGAAATAGCAAAAGAACAGCCTTTCTTGAGAGATTTTGGCATTTCTGGTCCCAAACCAAACCAGGAAGTGCAGGCATGGGAAAAATTAATAATGAGAAAAGTCAAGTTTTCCAAATCTTCTGAACCACGGAAGAAGATTGAGTTTGGTTTGCACTGACTGATATCTTGTCTTTATCAATTTGCTCATCAATAGTTTAGATCACTGCTTCTTTTTCCTAGTCGTCCCAGCATGGCCCTGCTGAGCACCCACTCTCCTCCCCATTAGATCATTATTGGTGGGCCTGATCTCCACTGCCTTGCACTGCCTTGTGTGTGGTCATTTACACATGTGCAAAGTGTGCCAAATCATAATGATTGCCCAGATGTAAATGATTACACAAGGTGACAAGACAGTGGAGAATCAGGCCTCCTGTATCTTGCATAAATAGCTTTTTGATTTGATTTGATTGATTGTTCTCATAAGCATTCATGCCAAACACTCTGAATGCATCTTAAAAATTTGAGCTGCATCTATGAAATTCTTTAAAGACCTCAGAAAACCATGAGAATCCTAAACATTCCATTATAAACTACCTGACAATTTGCAAGAGATGATAATTTGAGAGCTGTTTTGATGCTACTTAATCCTGATCTAAACTCATTCTTGGCCTTTTCCCATTGAAGTCAAAGCCAAAATTGCCATTGACTTCAGTAGAGAAGTATTGGGCTCAATATGTTGACAAATGTATCCTGTTTATGCCACACAATAAAAAATATGGACTCTTTGATGTTGGTGGATTATTCCTTTTTGCTATCTCAGTCAAACATGAAAAGCAAACAACCATAATTTCTATTTAAGGGTGTGGATTTAGCTAATTAATGCAAAACTGGCACCTGATCCAGATTCAGGATTTAGATAGAGTACTGTCCTGTCTCCAGAGCTCTACATGCTGCCCAGCCAGCTATATGGTCTCATTTTGTACTAATAGTCTCTGTTTTAACCATTTCATCTTCAGTATGCCTTTGACGAAATCACCCACTTGAAAAGAATTGCTGGAAGATGGAGTTGTTCTAATTAACTGTACAGTCATGTAATTTAGTTTAGCAAATGACAAGGTAGAATTTTAAAACCAATGTTTTAATATTTTTAATCTTGCACTTTGCTATGAAATCCCACGCACAACAGGAAACCCTCAAGTACAATATAGACCTAGTGTACGTAAAGGCATAATTGCTTAGATTTTTCTGAGTTTCTTTATAAATTCTATTTATGTATACTATTACCGAGATACAGTTATTTTTATGGAGAGAAGATCTGAATTTTGTCAAAGCATTATGCACAATTGCCCTGATCCAACAAAGCACATAAGCATTTGTTTAACTCCAAACATGTTACTGTTATGCTGATTTCAAAGGATTACTAAAGTGCTTGAAGTTAACCACACGCTTATTGTTTTGGAGAATCAGGGCCATTTTTGACATAACTATCTAGATATTTTATATGGCTCCCTTTGGAACTTAACCTAACCTCTACTGAGGTTAGGAGGAAACTTTCTTTATTAGCAGGTTTTCCTTTGCTGCATACCTCATGGTTTCTCACCCATAAGCAGCTGGCTGCTGCAGAGACAAGTTGCTGAACTAACTGGACAATGAATCTGTCCCAGCATGGCCTTTCCTATGTTTCCTGTCACTGTAGTATCTGAGCACCCAGAATTTGTTTTCGGCAATACTCCTTCCATGCAGAAGATTCTGTTAGTGCACACCAAATGTCAAAACTGCAGCGTGCTGAACACTTTCAGTTCTTGTTGACTTCAATAGGAGGTGAAGAAGTTCAGCACCTTTCTGGATGCACTCAGCATTGTGCAGGATCAAGCCAAAGTTTGGGACACTTCCATACAGGTAAATTAAAAAAATACCCCAACCAAACCAAATCTTGACAACTTTGGAAATCATTTTTGGGCAGGACTTGCAGGGGAAGTTCAGCAGCGACTCCTCTGGGGTGATCATCTTCATAACCCTTATTAGACAGTGCTCTTTAGAGGAAAGGGAAGACGCACTCATCCCTCTTTTCCACAGCAGATGCTCCTTAGAAAGTAGCCCAGAGGCCAAGTATGAATATATGTATGGCACCACTACTGTGCCATCTGCTCCTCTTGTCTTTCTCTCACCCTTCTTGCCTCTCTCTGCAGTGGCAGAAGGCAGTTGACTTGACATAGTAATTTGTTCACAAACTCTGCTCTTCAAATTTAGCAACAGTCTGAGCTTGAACATCAGTGTCCACCGTGTTGTGTAGATGTTGTTTATAGTTTAAGTAAACGTAGAGGTCAAAACGATTGTTTTGTCTCAGTTTTATATAACTGGCTGCTTTTAAATTTAAAAAAATATTTCTCTGCAACAGAACAATGGATTTTTTTAATGAAAGAAAGAGGAAGAAAAGCTTTTAGAACCAGCAGATGTCTAATTTGGATCCCAAACAATGTCCTTTTTTTATATTTTAGAAGATGATAAAGAAATGTTTTTATTTCCTCTGATCATTTCATATAGATCTGTTGTTGTTGGAATTTTTTTTTTAAATCTGTATATTTTAAGGTTTGCGTTTCAAACCTTAAGAAAATGACCTATACATTTCTGTATATAGCTAGTTGTCAAAGGTATCCACAAATCCACCCAAGATGACTTTATTTGTGGAAGTAAGCCCAATTGTATTGGTCTAATTTTGAACATTCGTATGATATAATAATGGCCCTTGAATTAATGGAAGATTAGAATTATATTTTTAAATTAACTCTGGTCAATAAATTAATGAGATGTGTACAATAAGATTTCATTTTAGTTAATCATGAGCATAAAGACACACTGGTGAAAGTGGTTGTCCACTGAGCAAGTTAATCCCTTCATTGAAGTTGGGCCTCTTCTTACAAGATGAAATCTAAATAGCATCCTGTAATGTTCTGCATTGGAGCAGAAAGTACCTTTCTCTAGGTCTATTAAACATCATTACAATCATGTCCTGTGGTAGCCCTTCTCAGAGATGTGAATAGAGTGCAGATGGGCTTTTGGCATATGTATGACATTGTGTGCCTTGAGAGCTGCTGTACCGTGTGCTGTAACTCAATGTGTAGACCTAAATATGCAATTTGGTTTTCATAATGCTCCAGGAGTTTTGAGCTACCTTAGCTATTGTTCTTTTTCCCAGAAAGGTGACTTGCTTTTCATTGCTCCATGCGACTTTTCTTCCTCACCCCCCAAGCTTCTCTGTTGTTGTGATTTAATTACGTGGGATTGTAGGGGGGGAGATGAAGAGGATGTATTTCTCGGGTTTAATTATAGAATTTGGACATGTTATGAAACAGTATCTCAGTATAACCAGTATTATTCATCATATGCTTTGTTAGCATGTTGACCATATTTATATTCTAATATTACATTAACTTTTTTGTAGCAATATTTTAACTACACACACATCAAGTGCAAATTTCTCCTGCTTCAGTATTCTTTAAGTTGTTGTGTTATGATTATTTGCAGGTTTATTCCAGAACCCTGGTCTCCATGCAGTACCTCTTGTGGCCGTGGCATACAGGTCCGAGATGTGAAGTGCCGTGTTCTCCTCACTTTTACTCAGACTGAAATGGATCTGCCAGATGAGGAATGTGAAGACCCCAAACCAGCAACAGAACAAATATGCCACCTGGCCTCCTGTGACATTGATCCTGTCCCGTACGTCCTAGAATTTTCACGTGCGGAAGAGAGCAGTCTGATTTATGATTGGGAATACATTGGTTTTACTCCATGTTCAGCCACATGTGTTGGAGGTAGTTTAAACATTTTTTCATCTATGGTGTTTAAATTTGACATTGTCAATAACTATGTGATATTACTCTAGTTACATTGATATTACTTTAGTTACATTGACATTTAAAAACAAAATCTGAACTTTTAACTTCTGTAAATTCTGTTTACCTTTGATTATAGCATCTAAATGTCTTTTCATTCCATATGCCTCACAAAGTTGTAATAAAACTGGTTTTCTTTCTATAAATCTTTTGATATTTATGATATTTGCAATATTTGATATTTATTATATCTGATATTTTTATATTTCTGATATCTTTTTATATTTATGATGTCTGATATCTTTTTATATCTGTTTGCTATTACTCCAGTTACATTGATATAACTTTACTTACATAGACATTTAAAAACAAAATCAGAACTTTTAACTTTCTAAATTCTGTTTGCCTTACAAGGTTGTAATAAAAACTGGTTTCCTTTCTGTAAATCTTTGAATGAGAAACTGGGCTGTATTCAGTCAACCAAGTTACAGAAAGATTCTGTCAATGTGGATGCAGTGTTAGTCTTGTATTATCAAAAGATATGTTAAAGGAATCACTTCAGCTATCAGCCAGTTTATGGGTTTAGATAAATGAAAATGTATGTAACTAATCAATAATGAACATGCCCAAATGCTTATTTTTCTCCTACGAATTGTATATGTGCAGTTTCTGAACTAAAATGTGCATATTAACTATTCACTATCTTCAAAATGCTGCCATTTCCTGTGGTACCGTGGGGGTGTGATATGGTAGCCACAGGGAGACATCTGTCCATAAATGACTGGGATGGAGCTCAAACAGGATTCTGTTTAGGATTTGGTACCATGTATCCCTCTATAGGAAGTCTGTGCCATACATCTGTCTGCAAGTAGTTAAGCACATTCCTCCTTTAGATGCAATCTAATCTCTCAGCCATCTGAAGTACATATTACTAGACAATGTTTCTAGTGTTGCTCCTATATAATGTACTTTGGAACTGGCTGTAGAAGTGAGTTATGAAGTGTGAAGTGGAAGCAGTAGAATTATGAACACACCTGTATGTGATAGGAATGATGACATCAATGGGAAGTGAAGACAGTTGTACCCACAGAAGAAATATAATATGTAGAAAAGGGCTGAGCAGCAACAGTTTGGAAGTCAAGAGCCAATCTAGAGCTCATAGAAAGAGGCTTCCTTTATAATGTTCACCATCTGGAAGTTTAAAGACAGGAGAAGTGGGAAAGATGCCCAGATCATTTATCAGCATGATGGTAAGTGACCAATATAAAAGCCTCCCTTATCATTTAACATTCTTGGGGTTTTGATGGCATTGATCCCTAATGAGGACAATGTACCTGATCATGCAAGGTGCTGCTCTCTGCCAACATTTATTTCTTTGGGCATTACAGGTGCTTAGCCCCGGGAGGACATGGCTTGTATGTATGTATGATTTGTTTGCAGTTTTGATGATGAGTATCGTGATCTATTGTTATAGCTCTCTGTGTCGTAAAAAAATTGAGAAAATATTTTTAAATTATATTTTAAAATAGGAACAAGACTTTCACTATCTATAAGATTTTTTCCCCCCAATTTTCTTGATTTTACTCTCTGAATTGAATTTTGTAATGTGTAGTCATTTTATCCCTATTTTTAGTCCATTTTACCAATGCTTTTGGACTTTAAATCAAATAACTTTCAATCAACATGTTTCAAAAGATGTTGAATTTGAGCATAGAGCAAAGGACTCAGGCCAAATTTTCAAAAACAGTCTCTCAAGTTTTATCTGATATCATATATATGCTTTGTCCATGTAAAAAGTTACATGTGAAAATTGTACCTGTGAGTTGAAGTTGACATTTTAGAGGCTATGTTCAGGCCCATAATTTCACTTACCAGAAGCAAAAAAGCCTTTTAAAAATAGCTAATAATCATAATCAAGGTCTTATTCTGCTCCTGTTGTAGCCAAATTGGAGTTTGAGCATTGACTTCATTGAGAGCAATGTAAGTCCTTTGTGATTTAAAGACGCATTTCAACCCAACATTTGCCTGTGGATATTCATGAACTGAAACCACTTTTTTGGCACGTAATACAGAATGTTTGAAATGAAGAGCCCTTTCATACGTGTTCTTGAGACTTGAGTAGTACCTTTAGCACCACATATCTAGACATTCTTCATATGTGCTACTCCCAGGAAATGTGGGAAGTTTTGAGACTAGTTGATCAAATGTTGAATAGCTTCAGCAATACCTTTCCTGTTATGCTAGTTAGAGAATCATGAGCTTGTTTTCCTATCAATGCTGTTCATCTAGCTACCTTGGCAAACACTTTCAAACAGACTAAAAATTACCTGTGGATAAATTGTTTTAAGAAAACCAGACTTCTTTTCTGTTTCCAACTTATTAACTAATGATCTCACTGTGTCTATTTTTTTCCCATTGTGTAGTTCAAAGGATCTGATCAATTTTAGCTCAGTTTTAAGTCTACCTCATTTCAGGAAGATGAACTGTTCAGTTATAAGGAAAGAAATGTGATGTTTTAGGTTAGCAATATCAAAATTTAATATAAAGTATGAGAGTTTCTCTGTCTTTAACGTGCATGTATCTATTAGGGCTTTTAAAATACATGCCTGAGGATTGTATCCGTGAAACTTCTCCCTCCATTTCTTAATGCTGGCCTTTCCCTGACTGAGAAGAAAGCCTGCTCAATCTAAGCAAGCTGCTGCCTTTATTGTCACTCTGTTATATACTGCTTGAGCAAGGACTGAATCCGTGTTTCAGTGCTTGTCATCTTTATTATACTTTCCCCCAAAACCTCATGTAGACGGTGCATTTAATGTAAACTGTCTCGAGCCCCTCTCCCAAAAATGCAGGAAGTAACATTCTTTTTATTAAAAATATGAGGAAAGACCTGTCTGCAACTCATTACTCAACAGCTTCTTTCTTGTCACATTAATTGTTTTAAGAAGGCTTTTTATTGTGTTAGACTGTATGGACTCTGGGAAACAGACCATCTTTTGGTTCTGTTTGTACAGCACCTAACACAATGGGATCCTAGTCTCTGACTAGAGCGTCTATGCACTACCGTAATACAAGAAGTAGTAGTAATAATAATAGCTGTTGACAGGAACTCTTCAGTTATTCTGCATGATTATTCTGCACTGCATCTGTATAAACCATTATGGCTCATGATTCAGCATATTGGGTGCCATAAAAGTTACTGCCTCTGAGGACCATTTAGCCTATGTTATTATGTCTCTCTTCATAATTATTACTTCTGTCATCACTTTCCATGAATGCAAGTGAGCGTTCTTCCATGTTAATTAATTATGAAGCAGGCATCATTTAATGATCCCTAGCGAGACAGAAACTTGAAGAATTATCTGTATTTCCCTTATTACCTCACACCCCACAAAATCCATGAGTCAAGGACCTTGCTCATATGACCCTTAATCAGACCAACCCCCATTGATTTATTTAGTGTTTTGCGTGAGTAAAAATTGAGTTGGAAACTCAAGGTTTTGCCTCATTTGTCCAAAGAAAGTATGAGTGTTTTTTCACTATTTGAAAAACTATGGCTCTGATGCAAGCACTTGGGATGTATGCATAAGATTTATATGCATGGCACTGCCTGCAAGAAATAATGACAGTACTCAGTAATTTACCTGGTGATGAGAGACATTTTTTTGTTTTAAACCTGCAGTATTTCTTCAATCTTTGACAATTAGTTAATGAGTATGCAGCATTCTAAAGAGACTGTCTCAGTTTCAAAATTATGCAATCTAATTTAAAAACAGATGTCTTTAACTACTTTCCTAACAATACCTTTGATTATAAAAGAAAATTTGCCAATCCAATGTATTTGTCATTATTAATACTCTGAATACTTCTTTGCATTTCTTTCTACTTGGACAATAAGAATGAGTTAACTATTTCACTTTCAGTAATTGCCAGTTTCATTTTAAGATTCCTAGTGCTGCAATATTTGGGTTTCAAACGTGGGAGAATGTGTGTTTATCAACTGTTTTCATTGGATTTTATTTTAAATTGTGTGAGAGTTTCTTTTGGTTGCAGGTTATATAAAAGCTGGTTTGTACCAAAAAAGGACCATATTTCACTTGATAATCCCTTTAAAAGATGCCATCAGTTTAAGATTCCTGCTTTTCTCTGAAATCTTTGTACCTAACATCTAAGAAGGATGAAAGAGATGGAGAAATACCACTACATTTTCATTGTGTACTTTCTGTATTTGTTAGCACTTTTCACATAGCTGATTCTGCTTCTGCTTTAGCTGTGTGGAACTTTCACACAGTAACAGGGGAGAGAAAAACACAGAGGGGCAGATTTTGAACCCCTTCTCAGTGTTGCCATCCCCATATATCTGAACATCTGGCATCAGGCCCCCCCAAAATAATGAGATTGGTTTAAGAATCATGGGATTGTTAAAAAAAACAATAAATGTGGAACTTTTTAAAAAACTTTCTGGATTTTGCACCTTTAGGGTGCACTTAGGTTACATTTTCAAGCTTTTCTCTGAAATGCTGAGGGCTAGAAACGTATTATTTTATGAAACATGAGATTCTTACAAGATCCCAGGACTCCAGGTACTGGGGCTTTAATTAAAGCACCAACTAGTATCGAAGTCACAATAAAGTGCTGAGAATTGGCAATTCTGTGTTTTTCATGTTGGTGAGCAGTTACTCCCATGACTATTCCTGTTGGCTTCACTGGGAATACTTTTGAGAAAAACTGTTCACTGTTGAGTGAACAATTTACAGTCTCTCCCTTAACACAGGAAAATTACATCTACAAAAATTGACAGAGAGACTCAGGCACGTGTAATATATGAAATTTCTTCTAGGTTTTTTCTTAGTTGACTTGATTTTAAATTGACAATTTCTCTTTTAAGCTGACAGCAGGACAAGAGTAATCTGAAATAAGTGAACTTTTTTTTTTCCTTTTCTAGGTGTAAGGTTGAGTGAAGAGACCATCCTCCTACCACTTATAGTTAGCAACTACTGTCCTTACTCTTTACTTTTACTCTAGAAAGGGAAAACAGTGAAGTTTGCATTTTGCAAACACTCTGATCTTTTAACACAACTTTGTGCATTGTATATTTTTTCCCACAGGAAACTTGTCAAAAATGAGAGTTGGTGAGGGTTGTGCTGGGTTAAAATAGAAAATATTCTGTTGCACTGATTAATAGAATAATTACTACAGTAGTTTATCAAAATTCTGTAAAAATACTTACAGCAACTCAGCCTCGAAGGAGCACTATCTTATACTTTTTCTTTTTTTTTGGTTTAAATGTTCTATTATCTTTATGTCACACAAGAATAACTTCACACAGATGACACTCTGCTTGTTTGCCTGAGGATTTAATCACTTTTCTGGTTTGCAAGTTGCTTCCAAAACCCTGCAGTGTAAGAAGTTTGTCACTGTTTCATATTACAAGCCAATATTAAATTGTGGTTGCAAACAAATTTATAATTAAGATCAATCTCTTACACTTTTAAAAAGTAAACTATAAGGAAATGTTGCATCAGTGGAATGTCACTGCTTATTAGAAAGAGCTGTAGATATGAAACCAAGCATATTTAACAAACTTTTACAATATCTGTTCTAACTTAAAACACCAAAACACCAAAGCTTTTATTTTCTTAATATTAAAGAATTTGGAAAACACAATTGCAACAGTTTGTGGCTCTCTGATAAGTGAAAACAGATATCTCGCACACCGACCAAACCAAGGTGGCATGTCATAGGCAAAAGAAAAGGTGTGCTGTGCCGTTTTTTTCATGGATATCCTCACCACGACATTGTAATATAACCTGCTGATGAGGGAAACGCTGATTTGCAGAGGGGCTCAATACAGAAGTATCATATCACATCTCCTTCCCTGTGTGAGAAGTTTAGAAAATATTATCCAGTTAACCTATTGCAAAATAACTCTTTTGGTTATCAACTTTGATTTATTTTAATGATTTTTTAAAAAAAATTTTTTGCACGAACATGAATATTTCCATTCTAATCCCAGTAAAAGAAATATAATTGAAGTCAGTGCTAAGGGCAAAATTTGGTCTAAAATTTTGCCCTAAAACAACTAAGAAGCTAATTATGTATTGCTAGCCAGAACAAGACTCCTGAAGCAAAAACAAACATTTAACACTATCCCCAGTGCAGGCAGGGGCCTAGCAACTGGATGAATGATGAATTTATGTTTGAGTGCTCGTCTGATAGCTAGTTCCACAGCCATACCTCAGCAAAACTGTACATCTGAATCTCTGTTTCTGAATTGTACATCGGTGTCAACACATCTTTTATTCAGGGACACTGAAGGAAACCAGAATGTTTGGAGAAATGCACCTTTAGAAGAATCAATCATATAGGAGGCACTGTAGTATCCATGGTTCCCTGGTCTTTAATCTCTGGGATAGAACCTTAGAGTTTTATAAAACTCATGGTGTTTAGTGATTTGCTTTCATTTGGCATTTTCATTCTTGGATCATGTTGTGCGGACATTTGATGTAAAGGATATAATTCAGCCCCCAGTGTGGAAGTACATCTTATTAAATATATGTGTTGCAGGTAACACAATTTTCAACACTTAATTACTTTTATTTAATAGAAGTGACAAGGCGGTCAGTTATGCACAAGGTCACTGCTCCTGTTACAGAAAAAGTCAGCTTTGTGCAGACATAGTCAAAACAATTACACTGCAAAGGCTTCCTGGAATGAATATCAGCCCCAAAAGGGATTAAGATGGATACCAGTGAAAGCCTAAAAGAAAGCTAGAATCCTGGGTGTTGTATACTTCCACTCCTGCTACATGTATGGTTTGTATTATGCTTGAAATTGTTAGATTGGTACTGGTGTCATCACAATGAAGGATTGCAGCCTTGGTCTTGAAAGAATAAATATGTTGGACTGTATCAAGATAATTCATAGACAGGGGCAATATTGGTTTGTAACAGGAATTGCCAGTATTTGAGAACATGTTTTGCTAGCCCTTGACAGAGAGACAACTGCAATAATGATACAACAGAGTAACTTCAAGTGCTGGGCAGCTGCTACTAAATTTTAATAATGAAGAAAAACAAGTCTTCTGCCTAGAGTGCGTGATGCAGTTCAGTTTGTTCTTCTACATGCCATCATGATGGCCACTGGCTGTAGAAGTGCAAAGTCTGAGGTGATAGTGGTGGATGGAAGCATTTGTGAGCACATTATAAAATCACTTGGTGCTCTCACTAGAAAAGAAAAAGACCAGTTACTACTGAAAGTCATAAAACATGCACCACTAACCTTAGGCAGAAAATTTTCCAAAACAGAATACTTCATGGAGTCAGCTGAAATCAAATGGGCTATTAAATAACCAACAAGTGTCAAGAAACAATTAATGATATACAAATTTACCTAGAAGCAAGACTATTTATAACAGTCATTGTCTAGTGGTAGTAAGGTAAAACAGAAAAATCTGTGATGTTTTAATGTACTGTACATAAATAAGAAGAGGAATTCCAGTGTTTTATGAGGAATTCCAGTTAGAAATACAAACATATTATAAACCTCTCAAGCTTTTGCACACAAGAAAAAGTATGTAACCTACTACGGAAAACGCATTTGTAACCTAGGAGATCTCTGGGGGGGAAAGTGAACTTAGAAGGAAGGAAGCAGATTCTCTGAACTGTGACCATGTTAGTTCTTGTGTATTACATTAGCCATTTTCATATGGTATCAACAAAAGTGCATACTAGAGTGCATTTCAGTGCTGTTCTAGTCAAAAGATTGATGATAATTACTGTTGTTTTTATTGCATAGGTACAGAAGATTTAAAAAGCACTTTGTTAAATTTTGTGCCCTTGATTTGTATGTGCATTTCCCCATTAAATGAATAGGGTTTGCACACACAATACTTTTACAGAATAATGTAGCATGTGAAATGGAATATACCAGGCAATTTTAAAATAAACAATAAAGATCACTAATCAACAAGTGTTCACTTAGTTGTCTTGATCTAAACCAGACTTATCTGATATCACTTTTTCTGACTGATGAGTTTAATTATTAATGTTGTTTCATGTCTCAACATAACTATAATTATAGTTACACTTGGTAGAGAAGCTGAGTAAGGAAACTTCCTGTGTAAGGAAACATTATATATACTGGACCTAGATCTTCAACTAGAGCTGAGGATCCATTGGCTTTAATGGAACTACACTAATGTCCGTCAGCTGAAGATCTGGCTCAGCGGGTATCTCCACATGCCGAGCCAGCCATTTTATTGGCAGTAGTTTAGAAAGGTTTATGTAATTTTTGTCTTTGCAAATACTAAGCTCTTTGAAATCCCACTGAAATCAGTAGGAATAAAAGGGCTTTCTGCTCCTACAGGATGAGTTCAGCTCTATGAAAAGACATTTATTATACACTGACTGCCAACCAGATCACTCCAATTGCCTTGGAGTAGCACTATTAAATAGAGGGGGCTTTCCAAAATCATGGTCATCAGGGTGCCAGTCATGATATTTTCTTTTCTGGAGTTACGGACAGAAAGGCAGACAAAGTCTCTACAAGCCAATTTTCTGTTGCTTTTTCTGAAGGGCACAATAACTAACTGGTAGCTATACATATTGTTTATTTGTACCCACTCAAAGAGCTGATTTGAATCTAGAAAAAAATCCTGCTGTAAGTTGGGACATTGTTGGCTGTGAATAGAAAACCACAAAAATGTTTCACTGTAACTCACTTGTAATTGCAAAGTATCTTCTGAGTTTCAAACATATGCTAAAATATTCCAGTGCTCTTATGAATCAAGTTGTTAATTTTAAATGTGCCATCTAATTTGATATGCAGAGTTAGTTCAGGTTAAGATTGCCAGGGGAGAGAAGGTTATAAAAATGGTTGCTTTGTTCATAGAGTATCTCATATGTGTTTTATTTTTAAATCCAGGGACACAAGAAGCCATTGCAGTGTGTCTGCATGTGCAGACAAAACAAGCTGTCAATGACACCCTGTGCGACAATGCCATGCGACCACCAGCAATGATTCACACTTGCAACATGAAACTGTGCCCACCAAGGTACACTTTAATAATGAAATCATATTGTGAAAAAGAAATGGTTAATATGACTTAAATAACCATACATTGTCTATTGACTTTCTCAGACAAGGGTCAGTTTGCAGGATTGGGGCCTTGTTTTTTCATGCAGTTTCACCATTTCTGTCAATAAAGCTTTTGGGTTTTTTATTCCGCTTGATAAAAAAGGCAAAATTCATCTGTGAAATAAATCACTATCTTCAGGCAACAGCCACAAGTGAAAAAGCAACGTTTTCTCAGTAAAAATAGCACAATACACAAGAATGATGGTACAATAAATTGCCCTTCGTTTTTGGGGTGGTGGGAGGAAATAAAAATTTGATGCAAAACCACAAAGTGTTCTGCTTTTCTTGAAATGAGCTACGGCCTCACTTACAAGGCCTGATTATTTACCCTTCCACTTGCAGAAATTAAAAACACAAATGACACAATCTTTTAGATTAAATGCTAAGCTCCTGTTAGGAAATGTTGTTTTCAGGAGTCATGTAATACTTACAGTTTAATTTCTTTAACTGATCTGAGTTAATTTGCCAAGGGAATACTGGGGAAAGAAAAAAAGATAGTCCTATATCTAAGAACATTTCTTTAATTTATTCCTTGAAAATACTGTGTGCGCACAAAATCTATACACGCGGTACCTTATCTGTTTACTATTTATTCCTAAATTAGATGCATGTGTCGGATCATTTTTCTTATTTTCATGCAATACAATTTACTGTTTTGAAAACGTAATCATTTCAGAAAGGCAGGGCAAGAATTAGCAGATACATGAGCTGAAGAGCCTTTTTTATGCACCTAAGAGAATAAAATGAAGATTTTATTATGTACTGTGGTGTAATTGTTTAGCTTCACAATGCAGAGGTCTTTGTGGAAGCCACTTTTATACAAAGCTCTTCAATAGATTTTGCACGTAACCCTTCAGAGTGGTTCTTTTTCCCAATAGCCCAATGTTAGGTAGTAATTGCATAGAGTCAGAGGACATAGCCTTAGTTCAGAAAGTGATATATGTTTTGTGAAGGAAACTCTGATGCCCCCTTTTAATTGTAAAATTTAATTAAACTATCAAAAACTTAGAATACGGCATTCAAAGAGAAAACGATGGTTCAGAGGAAAAGATCAAAGCCAAAACATTAGTATGTTTGCAGAAACCTTTTCCTGCAAAACATATGGATTGAAAGTTAACAGGGGCAGGATGTTTGAAAGAAAAATATATATATATATATGGAATAAAAATGTAATAGATACAAGAAAATTCCCCTTAAACCATATAAATGTCAGCATGAAGCTAACAGGATGCTGATTATTTTATGAGGAATGTTCTAAATGTGAATGCTGGCACTACATAAATTTATTTGGATTAGTTCTTTACTAATTTATAGTATTTATAATAAATAACATACTTTCTTACCTTCAAACTGACAAATATAATTCATATTTTTTTCATTATGGCAAATGTAGGAGATAAATATAAGTATAAATATGCCTTTGGTTTCAGCTTTATTTTGCTCTGTGTGGGTATAGTTTGTGTCAGGATAATCCCTCCCCCACACACCACTCTTCCGCATTGTTTAATTAGAGTGGATTTTTTCCAATGTGTTTTTGGCACAGGTGGGAGACTGGCCCCTGGGGACAATGTTCTGCTACTTGTGGAGTTGGGATACAGACAAGAGATGTGTACTGCCAACAACCTGAGGGATCCATTGTTGCTAATGAAGATTGCAAAGATGAAAAGCCTCATGCTTTACAAGCTTGTAACCAGATTGACTGCCCCCCTGGTTGGCATGTTGAAGAATGGCAACAGGTAGAACAGATTATGGAAATACTTCAGTTGTAATCATTTTTCTTCTGGTTAGTTACCTAATACGCTCTAATTGGAGTAACCTGGAAGGTCACTCAGAAATTTTCGTTATTGTAGCATGGTTTCAAATGACATCAAGCATATTACACCTGTACTCTCCATTCATTGCTGGCTACCAGTTCACTTCTGGGTTAAATTCAAGGTGCTAGTTAACAGCTCAGAAGTCCTGAATGGCCTAGGTCCCTGTAAGTCCAGTGATCACCTCTCTCTCCATACCCACAAGTGAGATAACAATGCTTATCTGTCCCAAAGGTGAAGCTTCCTAAGCTCCCAGCAGATATGCATCTGAGCCTGACCTGGGCCAGTTCTAGATGTAAAGTGCACATCTTTTTCTAGGCTTTCCATTAACTACTTGCCCTGGAGTTGTCTGGCA
Organism: Mesoclemmys tuberculata; assembly: GCA_007922155.1. Lineage (NCBI taxonomy): Eukaryota > Metazoa > Chordata > Testudines > Chelidae > Mesoclemmys > Mesoclemmys tuberculata. The sequence continues at coordinate 7,783,534 of ML675644.1, forward strand.
TTGAGTTCATTAGCTAGGTTTTCCTGGGTCCTGGCCCATTAATTAAATCAATGCTACCAGGAGTATATGCTGCTCGGTTTTTGGAAAATGCTGCCCACGTTTTAATCTAAACCAGTTAAGTGTTCAAGGAAAACATGGTGATGGCTGCCTTTATAAATGACTGTATAAACTAACAGTATAAATGAGTGAGGACTGGTGTGTGTGCATCTATGCAGTCCACATTCTTATCTTCGTCTTAGTGTTCCCGTACCTGTGGCGGAGGGACTCAGAATCGCAAAGTTCACTGTAAGCAGTTGTTGACAGATGGAAGCTTTCTGAAACTCTCTGATGAGATCTGCCAGGAACCTAGATTGTCTGCTCGTAAATCGTGTGCCAAAGTTGATTGTCCCCCTCAGCTCGTTGTAGGGGAATGGTCCAAGGTGAGTGGCCCAGAGTAAGAGTTCACCAAACCTCCCAATACAAAGGGAACTCAAAAGATTTCTAGCTGTGAGACTATTAGTAGGGTAGGCTCCACAGGGAATGCAATCAGGCAAAAGGCCTTACCCACCCAACACAATTCTTGCAGTTGTGGGGGGGAAGGAGGAGGAATGCTGCAAGAGGCCTGCTACAACAGAGCTAGGTGCAGCCAGCTTCAAAACATAGCTCCCTACCTGAGACACAACTAAGCACAGCCCCTTTCTGCACTCAGGTTTAAATTGATAAACAAGAGGCCATAATGCTTCTTATTCCTTTTTAGTGTGATTGCATCTGGTTAGAGCATGTTTAGCTTCCAGCCCCTCAGATTTATTCCCTAGTTGAATTTCTGAAAGGCAAAATACTGCATTGAATACTATTTTTCTCCCTCTCCTGGAATTGAAGCCCCCAGTCGCCTCCTAAAAAAGATCCACGAAAAGACACCAGCATAGTTAAAGGTTACAATTAAAAATCCTGCCCAAATGCAACATGAACATGCAGAATGACTTGAGGGACTTGGTCCATGCAGAATTTGTTGAATTAGACATCTGAGAATAACGAGTTTCATTCGGTATCACTCCACTGTGGGATGGTAGGAAATACTGTCATTTTCCTATAGTTGTTTCTGAGCTGTTTGCTGGAAAGGGTTAGCCACTGTATATTTGTGTTGACTGAAAGCGTGGAGAGAGCTTTGGATAGCATAGAGATCGATATGAAACAACATCCTTTAAAAAATTCACTTTAAAAGTAGCTTGTATGAGATAAGGCACAAAATTCACTCTGATTACATCCTTCCTTTTGCAGTGCTCTCTGAGCTGTGGTGTTGGAATCCAGAGAAGGAAACTCGCCTGCCAAAAGCTAACAGCAAAAGGCCAGAATGTCACATTAAATGTATCAATGTGTAGCAGTCTCCCTACTTCCTCACTTGTAAGGTCCTGTCACATGAATGACTGTAACAGTAAGTGTGTTATTTTACATAGCGCCTTGCTAATTTGAGATGATCAGGTAAAACCTGTGTATGTGCTGCTAAATTAATTCATTTCTCTACCCTTGCTACATTTCATAACGTTACTGATCTGGGAGCAAATTAGGCACTGTGGTCATAAGACCAACAATAATAGGATTGTTTTAATTTTATGAAATTTATATCTTCTCAGTCCAAACCAAATGGTTCCAGTCTTACTTTTTTGAAATGTAATATCTGAATTCAAGTTGAGTTTTTTTTTTCTCTCTCTATGTACTTAAATGCATTTGCCTGATTCTTATTTACCCTTTACATCATTCTGACAGTATAAAGGTACCTTAGAGTGGTTATACATTATTTTTATCCCCCTGTAGGGCCCATTTACACTGCCAGAGCAGTGAAAGGGGGCCTTAGTGTATAGGAGAATCAGGTCCACTGTGTATCTCTTCAGTGTGTGTTCTTAGACCACTGGGTGTTACACTCCCATTGGTGCTGTTAAAAGTTACAACCATTCCAGTGGGAGTTGCAGAAATAATTTCTATCAGTGCATAAGGGAGTGTGAAGCCAATTCCCTTTGGCTTCACTAGGCATTCTGAGGGCACAGCCATAGCAGAAGCAGAACCTTTTTAAAATAAATACTATATTTTGATCATTACTTCTACAAATGTTTGCACAAACATACACATTTTATAATTTGAGCCTCATCTTGATTTAATTGTGCTAACTACACATGTAAAAAAGCCAAGTAGATGTCTTTTTTAGTAGGAACAGTTATAGTGAATGTATGTGCAACCATTCCCTGAATGTGGGCTGCTGTTTTTCTTCCTTTAAAAAGGAGAATATAAATTTGTGTCTTTGAAAAGAAGGCTCTTCTGAATGGTGTAATGTCAGACACAATTTGATAAAATTCTACTGAGCACAATACATTTAATGACAAGTACTCAACTAGTTTTGGAAAAATTAAAGGTTTCACATCATACAGATCTGTAAATACCTGGTAATATGTGGAGGCTTCTTGGTTTTGATCCAGTTAATGGTCTTGTCCTGAAATAGCTACTTTGTTATGTGTTTTCTAGCTTTGCATAAATGGTTATTCATAAAAAAGAAATAGAGTAATTACTGATTCATACATAATATGAAACTTCTTTTCCTGGACTTCATTTCAGATTAACATGCCAAAATCCTGAGGTTCAAAACACCACTTAAATAAAGCTCCATGGACTTTCAGGAATGTCCTTGGCATAAGGTTTAATAAAATATTTTGAGCTGCATATCTATCTGAATTTAATTAATTGTGGATAGTTGAATGGGAATGTGGCCTGCACTGTGGTCTGCAAATTGTTTAGTGGAGAGTGATATTAAAGTAACATTGTCAACTTCCATTGTAGTAAGACGGGAGCAACACGTGGAGGCATACTGTAATTATTAGGGCATGAAATGGGGTGCAGTTCTTAATGGTGAAATAGGGCTAATGACTGTCTCTCCCTTCAAGTTCTCAAACTGTTGAGGACAAGGTTTTTAATTCATTAGCCTCTCAGGCTGGATTCTGCCTGGTGTTTACGTGAGTAGACGAAGGTGAGAGAAGAGGGCATATGCCCAATCCCTGCTTTGCTTCTTGCACAAGGAGCCAGGGACAGTAGCAATCCTGGGATTCAGAGGAACATATTTCCTCCCCCAACATCCAAGATCTCAGGTCAGGTCTCCCCAAAGAGAGTGGGTGGGAGAGAGGAACAAGGCTTCACCCCAGCAAGTGGAGCTGGTAGCTACAAAGAGGAGAGCAGGCTGAATTGTTCTAAGGGATGATGAACCGTGCACACTCCAAGATGGGGTGCTTTAGGAGAGGTGGTACCTCACAGAGCTTGCTCTGAAGTGGCATTCTTCAGTGCCCCATCCTCGGGACTTGGCCTTCAGAGCACAACTGAGCCCTTAGTCTTTACTATCTGCTGATGGTGACGGGGCTTGTTAGTCTAACCCTGACTCCTTAGACACAGTATCTGTGCATGCTCTTCACTTCAAGAAGGCCCAGTCCAGTCAGAAATATCTCTGACTTCCTAGGTCCTAGAAAATAGCAGTTCATGAGCCATATCTCCAGTTGGTAAAAATGTGTGTAACTCCATTGGAGACAACAGAGGGACACCAATTTACACCAGCCGAGGACCAGGCCCTGTGGCACCAGTGCAAGCTAATGTGTTCAGCAGTTTATCTTTCATTGAAGCCCTCCCTCAAAGACCACCCATTCCAAAGCTGCAACTGTGATGCCACCAGGGATCCAGAAAGTTCATTAAGGACTACTCTCCTACAGTCCACAAAACTGAACACTGTCTCACTTTTAACCCTGCCACCAGTACTTACATGTATACACACATACGTACATACGCATCCACACCCATGCCCTCTGTTGCTGCACTGTTGAGAAGAATTAATGCAGTCTTTCTTTAACAAAAGTGACATTGGTCAGTCAGACTTAAACGTATTTATAAACATACACTGGATGTAATTCTGTATTGGAATAACTCTTGTAAACATAACACAGCACAAAGTATTTTGTGTGTTTAAAGTTACACATGCTGTGTTTGGAAGCTAGGTTTGGAAATTGAAGATTTAATGCTGGAACATTGTCATTAAAACAAATATTTTGAGCCCAACATTTATTAAAAGCAGGACATTATTTTAATAATCTTAGCTCAGTGCCTGAAGAAGTTTATTTGTTGTACAATATAAATTGGTTGGTTGAGAGAACGCGTATCTGGATAATCAATACTGATTTAAGAATGGTGTAATTATGAAACCATGATATCCACATTGGTCAGAACTCATTAGCCAAAAAAACTGAAAGTAACTATTTTGTTTTATAAGCTTAAGAATGTACTTTTGGGTGTAGTCCATACAATGTGCATGCTTATTGAATGCTTTTTGCTTCTTTCTTTACAACATATCCAAAGCATATGTATATGATATCTGAAGCACTCAAATTTTTGCAATAACTTGCTGTCAAGCTTTGTCATTTTATTTATGTTCTCACCAAACAGTAGACGAGTAATGATTTTAGATTCAATCAAATGTAGGAGTGTTTTATTAATTTGTCTATTTCTCTGACTCATTCAAGTCATTCTGCAGCTTGCTGGGTTTTCTTCTCTGTCACATACCAACAGAATGGGTCACCACTAAAACAGAGTGTTCTCCAGCACCCGTCTAGGGAATTTCCTGACTCCCGGCTGGCCACTTTCACCTTGTCTTGCACAAAGGGAATAGCAGGGGGATATGCTCCTGCTGTTCTAATTCTGTATTGATGTGCTTCTCAGCTACTTCGTGTTTTCTTAGTAAGATTAGTTCTGCTGATCAGAAAGGGGCACAGTGGTTGCGAGTAATGAGTCAACAAAATGGTATCTGAAACACTGCAGTCTTTTTCACAGTCTCCCTCTGTCTATCCAGCCATTGCTGGGAAGGCCTGTCTGTGGCTATAGTCATAGGCAACTCTCCAGAAACCACCAAATTCCTGCTGTGTAATGCAGGAGGTGCCTCATCTTACTCAGCACTCTACTCCTCACCTTCCTGCATGAAGCTCTCCTCAGTTTTCTCTTCAGTTGCCAGCAGGCATCTTCTGCCTTACCAGCCCCCTCAGGGATCTGACTTTTTTCTCTCTTTCTCTCCCCCTTCTTTATGGGTTTCCTGACCCCTGCCAACAGCAGGCCTCCATGACCAAAGTCTCTTCCTGAAAAAGGAAATGATTAACAGTCCAGTGATAGTACGAGCATGGCCTTGTCTCATCCCTCATTGCACCTTCATTGCATCTCATCTCCCAGGCTGCTGTCAACTTGCTCTCAGTCTGCCGGCCAGCCAGCCAGCAAGTCTAACAGCTGTAGAAGGGAGAGTCCTGCTTTTCTAATAGACTTTGTGTTATCCAGGCTCCCTCCACTTGCAGCAGGGCCCAAATGTGAGAAAAGTGATGGTGAGCTCCCACCTTTGATTCACTTTTCCCACTCCCTTTACCCCCTTTCTCTTTCCTTCAACAGGCAGCAATAAGAATAGGAGATATAACATGCCTACCTTAATGCTCTCTTTCCCCTCTTCCAAGTATTGTCCTGTGCACAGATATGTTATATGTGCCTTCCCATTGGTATGACAAGAGCTGCTGGAGGTTTGGAGGGAAGGAGAATGCCTAAATTGGCAGAAAATTTGACCCTATCATTGTTCCTGTTTGTGTGTGTATGTGACATAGATAGGTCAGCAAGTTGGGAGTTGACCTGAGCCAAGTCAGAGAAAATGCTATGACCAATATTCTCAGAAAAGCAGAATTTGTTAGGAAGAAATGCCATTGATTCAGCCCTTTTCAACCTTTGATTGCTGTTTCAGAGATTAAACAAGAAATTAAACCCAAGATTCCAGAAATGTATGCTGTCCAGAGACCTCAGATTGTCAGTATCCACCGAGTCTACATACAGACACGGGAAGAGAAACGCATTCATTTTACCATTGGAAGCCGAGCCTATCTGCTTCCAAAAACATCCATTGTAATTAAGTGCCCAGTACGAAGATTTCAAAAGTCACTTATCCAATGGGAGAAAGATGGACAACATCTGCAGAACTCTAAAAGACTTGGCATAACTCAATCGGGATCACTGAAAATACATAGCCTTGAGGCAACAGATATTGGAGTATACAGGTGTATTGCTGGCTCTGTGCATGAAACATTTGTTCTCAAACTTATTGGCACTGACAACAGGCTAATAGAACCTCCAGCTTTTAGAAAATATGCAAGTGAGAAGAGTGGTACAGATCACAATGAAGCCAACAGTTTTGGAGCCAAATGGCATAAAATGAGCAAAATGTGGCAAATGTGGACTAAAAAGAATGAGCTGTATCTGGGTGATGGACAAGTTAATGACCAACCATTTTTGAGAAATTTTGAAACCCATGTGAGTAATTCAGCAGAAGAATACAGTTCTCATGAGTTCAAGAACAAACATCTGGAGGCAGCAATTCTTCAAGGTGCTTACAGCATGGATACTGTACAATTTGAAGAACTGATAAGGAACATGAGTCAGCTCATTGAAGCTGGAGAAGTAGATGATTTGGCATCCCAGGTTTTATATCAGTTAGTTGCTGAATTATCTAGACCTCTACAACTTACTACTGAAAAGTGGAAAGGCTTGCATGAAGAAAAGTTAGCCTCAAAGCTCAATGGTAAATCACTAAATGTATCTGAACGCTTCAACACAAAAACCCTAGACAAGCTGATGTTCAACAAAAAGGGACTTTGTATTAGAAGCCAAAAACAAGTGCCCAGAATTTCCTTTAATAAAACAATAACTGTGCAAATTGGAAATACCGTTTTTCTGACCAAGAACACTCGCACTGTCAATTTACTGTGTGAAACTACAGGCATAACTGAGCCTAAATATACTTGGACAAAAGATGGTGACGCATTAAAATCTTCGGAGAAGTAAGTAAATGTGGGTTCTTTTGGCTTTAAATAGTTCTGACATTACTGGCAAATATTAAAATCTATTTTGTTGTGTAATGTTGAAAACATATTATTGTGAAAATGAAGTAAATGTGAGCATTGTGCTTTTCATCTCTTTATTACAAAATTTACACTTTTATTTGAAATGTGTGTCACACTGTCTCACAAATCATTTCACTACAGAAACAGTGCGCATCTAATTCTGTGATATTATATGGCAGGATTGATTTTTATCCTACAAATGACGATGTGCTATGTGTGTTTTGTACGTTCTGCCTAAAGTAACATAACTGTGTTAGAGAATAAATAGATGTACACTGAATTAAATATAAGGAGGAAAAAAGCATATGAGAGCATTTTTGATATGCCATACTATATAGGGGAATCACTTTAATAGTTCCTTCCAGTTATAGAGATATTACCAACCCTAGTGATCGTCCCCATTTTATGTATAGGAAACATCTCTGAAAATTTTACTTTCTCTAAAACTAGAATGAACTTTTAGATGCACCCGTTGTGCATAATTTGTACAGCATAATATTGTTTTAGAAAGAAACCACAAATCCTTATGATTCTTTTAATCCTTCATTACCTACAGATCTTTCTATTAAAGATAATGGAAAGATAAAATTTAAAAGGACCCTATAGTACATCCACAGTTTGGAAATATACTTGGAGGAAAGGAAAGAAGTGTCCTATCAGATATTTGTTCAATTTTGAGCAAATATGTTTATTCCATTGCTGGTAATTGAGAAACTCACCTAACATTAGCTTCGTGGGTTACAGTTGGAATTGTAACTAGCCATTGAGCAAAGAAAAAATTATTCCAAAATGATAAAGGGATTTTTGGATATTTTTCAACATTCTTAACTGATTTAACCCCACTGCCAAGAAAAATATAGTTCTGCAGGGCTATCCGTTAGAATAGGGATGCCAAAACGAAGATATTATTTAAAAATGAAAATGTTTTTGGAGCCATGATGCTCCTACCAACTATTTTTTAGTTTGTGAGACATATGTACTTTCCCATTTATTTGTTGCAACTGGTGTTTTCATTTGTACTGTATATTTTGTTGATATGTAAGTATCTTTCTTATTTCTAATGTCTACAATAATAAATTGCACTCTCTATGACATGGAGAGAGATCCTTACCCTTTTAGGATTCCACTAGCAACTGGATCTCCGTTTCCCTCCTTTTTGTAATAAGATAAATAACATATATATTCAGAAACATATGAGACAAATACTAATGTATCTGCTAAATAGGCTGTAGGTGTGGGTGCTGTGCTATAAAAGTATTAATTTCCCACATGGGTGAGGGAAGTTTTTGTCCCATACGTGAAGGAGGACTTTTGTTGATACGAGTATTCATTTTTAACATACTTTTGTGTTTCCCACATGATATAGCTTTATTCTTGTAAGTTTAGTCAATCAAATAGGATGTCAGCTCAATAAATTATTTATGTATGCATTGGTGCACGCTGTAACTAAAGTTATTTACTGCCGGCAAATCTAACAAGGGGAAAAAAAGTATAAACACTCAAGGTTGGCATTTTCAGAATCTTCCCACATTGATTTGGGTCTTATACCTTGCCACTGGGATACTAGGAAAGGGGTTTGGATGGCATATAATGTTTTGTGGAAAGGCTGCAGCTTTATTGCTAATGGGAAAAATAATTACAAACTACATCAATGCACAAAGTCAGGTAGCCCTAAATATTGCATAATCCCTGATCCTTATTTCCTTCCCCTCCTGAGATCCCAAGGTCCCACCACTGTAGTGTCTCTTGTCAGGCCTAAGACTTTCCAATAGTCATATACCAGCCACCTAGCACTGTTGTCCCCAAAACTGCTGGTCTGAGATGACCAGCCAATTATGGTCCAGAATGCTATCGATGGGGCCTAACATAATTTTTTCTAAAAATTGCTCACCGTATTTTATTATGGTCTTAAAGAAACTTGTTCATTTCAGATCAAATCCTGCCCCTTCCCCAGTGGGGATGGCCGGTCTCTCGGCAGCAGAACCAGTGTTGTTCTGCTGCACAGTGGGAGGAAGGGTTTGGTGAGGACATGTAGATGTTGTCCATCTCCTGCATGGCACATACTGCAGCTCCACAGTGCTAGTGGAGGGGATGAGTAGGAGGGGATGAGCCTATGCTTCATTGCTTCTCCTCGACACCATAGAGGGGGCACACTACAGGCATGCAGGCTGTTCCACTCATTGGACTAGAGCAGTTTCTACAGAGCAGTTCTGTTGCTGCTCTGCGTCCTTGATGGGAAGATTCTTCCTCCTACGTTCCTGAAGGGAGACCTGGTTTACAGCTGAGATATGTGAACTGTGCACTGGATTTGTTCCTACATGAATAAACCCTTTTTTCCCCCCCTTAAACATTCTTCAGAGTGGTTCTGGATGGGACTGGAAAAATACAGATTCAGAATCCTACCCGAAAGGAACTTGGCGTGTATGGCTGCATGGCGGTCAATGACTTTGGTTCTGATATGAAAACTTCTTTGCTGTTGTACGCAGGTAATGCTGATCATGGCATCTATAGTATCAGGAGTGTCATTTCTTTGTTTAGCACTAACACTCATCCCCCACTCCCAAATCTGGATTGAGTTGGAAGGAATTAGTAAATAGAAATAAGGTCGCCTCCTTGAGGTTAAATTGTATTTCAACTAAAACCACACCAGCTATGAGCCAAGTTAGCTGATCCACCCTACTATCTGTATGTTTCTTTTCAAACTTAATTCTGATTAAGTGACGATGAATTTAAATACATGGTCTACAAAGCACATAACACTTAAAATAAATATATTTTAAATTGATAATTAATTTCTTTTTCTTTTGAAGAGGCTCCCGTCATTTTGTCCTCCGGAATAAATGTCACAAATCTGGAAGTTAGTAATCTCTCTGTAACTGTTGGAGGTATGATAGTGGCAAGAGTTGGAGCAAACATTACAGTTGAATGTCCAGTGAGAGGTAAGCAAGAACACTATTAACTACCTTGTAGTGTTGGAATAAGAAGCTCACCTTGAGTCTTGAAAAAAGTTACTGGTAGCAGCAGAACATTATTGCTTCTTACTAGGCATGTCAACCTTGCTCATTCTATTTCTTCTCTATATCTTTTTCCCTTAGAGAGAGAGACAGACAGATGCACACACACTACACACACACTCTTTCTTCCTTTGAAAATGCCTTCTTCCATGAGGTGGTCTGTGACCCACCACAGTGTTTAAGGACCATCAAAGTTGATGACCATCCTAGATATTAGCTCCACAGCTAAGTTGGATTGCTCATCAGAAAACTTGCCACAACATTGTAGCCTCTTGCCCTTATAGGAAATGCTCATGTGCCTGGGCCATATAGAATTGCAAATAAAATGTCCAGTTTCACCTCCGCAGGACTGTAAGCTTGATTGCAAAATAAGCTTGCCTATTACAACTAGCATTTTGCAGCTGCAGAAACAGACAAAGAAGATGAGATTCATTAGATGCCAAGCCACAAAAGTCTGTAGAGCTTCTTTAGTTCAACACCTCTGGAGCAAAACTTACAGCGAGTAGAAGCCGCATATATTAAATAATTTAGTGTTTCATCTTATTTTCTAGATCTCATTTTATGCAGGCAAGGTAGATATTTTACCTATTAATCTCTTCATCACTGTGCTTTAAACTAAACACCTTAAAAGTTAATTCACTGTTACAGTCATATAATTTTATTTTAATTATTTTAATAAAGCATGAGTCGACATTTGGTGTCTTGTTTAATCAAGAACATGAAGGTGAATGTTCAGCTAGCACATTGCCAATGAGTTTGCACTAGTACTTGGAAACAATGAGAGTTACAACTGATTAAAAATAGATTGTTAGACACGTCAGGGTGCCATTTCCATTTGTATTGCTTTTGGGAAACTATATTTGCACTAGTCCAGAAGAAAGATGTTGATATGAGACCAAAAAAGTGATAGAAATATATGAATGCAAATAGCTTTAAATAATGGTGGTGCCAGACTGACGGGTATTGGGACATGTGGCTCCATTATTCGTTGTTCGTACCCAGGCTTTTGCTTTGGGGAAGTAATATTTTCCAGCTCTACTTTGGCAATTCTTTGTACAACTAACCTGCATCTCAGATTCAGCAGAGATAAAGCCACAGTGTTATGTTAATTGTGTTTGGATGGGTGGGCATTTAGTAATCTAAATATCAATTAATATTCACACATGGGACTTTTCATTTCTAGACACTTCAGAGTTGTGTATGTTAGTGGGCAGGCTTTCATTATGCTACAACTGACACCAATATTGACTCTAAAATGATTTATCTAACTGCTTTATTTCCTGTAATTGCTGAGGAAGTGGACATTATTATTTGGGAATTAGAAACGTAGCTTGCACTTTTTAAAACTTCCCTCAGACTAATAGCAGAAAAATGAACTTTGAAAATAAGGTAAGGATAGTTTTTCTATCTTCCTTTCATTAATCAAAAGTACACCACTGAATTGCTCCAGGAGTAGAGAGTTAAAGAGCCTTATTAATCTGTTTATTAAAGAGAGGGGAACAAACCTACCAGAGTTTGCTTTGTAAAAAAAATGAGAACTTTTGTTAAGAATATTAATCACACATTGTTTACAGATTTCTTTGAGCCCTGGAAAATGCAGGACACTTGAGGGCTTGATCTCTGAAAAAGTGCACTGGAAAAAACGTGACTACATCTCTGTGCGCTATAAGGAAAGCACATTTAGATCCTGATGTTCCAGACACTTATGCATGTGCATAACTTTGCTCATGTGAGTAGTCCCCATGGGGATTACATCATATGCTTAAAGTTGAGCATGTCCTCAGTGCTTTGTTGAATCGAGGCCTAATTGAGAAATAAGCAATTTTTGGCTAAAATTGCAGTTTCCAAAATCCTAGTCCATATATTCAGGAAAAGGAAATACAATATACTATGTAATGTTGTTGGCCCCATATGTTTCACATCCTATTTGTGAATGGTTCAACTGAAACTCATATAGTTAATAAAACATCTCCTATACTTTGATAGATTAATGCCTTTTGTTTTTGATGTAGAATCTTCCTAGTTTCATGGTTACAAGTGGACTGCCAGTCAGGAGACCAGGGTTTTATTCAGGACTCTGCCATTGACTTGCTATGTGACTAACCTGTGTCTCAGTTACTTCACCTGTAAACTGGAAATGTCGATGTCCTCCCATCTTTGCAAAGTGGTCTTGCGACTTTAGGATGAAAAGTGATAAGGAAATAGTGTTGTTGTTACTTTTGTATTTATTTGTTTGTTTGTTTGTTTGTTTGTTCATCTCTCAGGAAATTCATTTGAAGGACTATCCAATGTATATTATATCAAATATAGGTCTGTAGGATTTATAGGTTTAAACATTCTTTCTCTTCATCAGTACCTACAGATAATATTGGTTAGAAGGTAGGCTTCTTCTTTTAGTATCCAGGAGACCCTGATTAGACCTGGCGGTGTTTTTCCCCCCACTACCCTTTCTCTTAAGTAGCCAGAAAGAAGAATGCATTTGCGCAGCTGCAATGTCTGACTTCTTTTCTGGGAATGACAGCCTTCCTGTTTTTGCACATTAAGTATTACCACATAAGGCTCAGCAAGGTGTGCTTCATATTCGGCTGTGTACACCAATCCTGTAGACCTTACTTATTGAACTCTCCCATTGATGTTGAACAAATATGGTTTCCTGTGGGCCATTTAAATGCTTGCCCTGCCACAAAAGAAGGATGTATATATGGAGCAGCACAAGCTGTCTGTGTGCGCCATGGCATATTTTATGTAGTGCCATGTTCTCGGCACAATCTTTAAATGCTTACGCAATTTCTTGGCTTTGGTGTTTTTATGTATTGAACCAAATTCTACCCTCAGATACAGCTGTGCAGCTCAGGGGTTTCCTTCTGGCAGATTCTTTACATATTTTACTTTTGCACTCCATTTCTTATTTTGCACACGCTTGCCTCTCTCTCTTGCCAGTACAGTCCATATGGATGTACACGTAGCAATTTTCTTACTGCAACACGTAGAAAATATTAGTTATGGATCTGTACAGAAATGGCACCTTGTGGCTTATTCAGCAAAAGAACACTGTGCCATGGTGAAGAAGAACTGGCAGTGGAGTAGCTTGTCACGCAAACTGGCAGAGGGTATGCTAGGAGCTGCAGATATGAGGATGGGGGGAAGGATGTATTTAGCATCCCCTAGTGGCCAGCTCATGACTGTACAGTATACCCTGTAATTGAATTGCTCATGACTAACAAGCCTACAAAAAATAATGCCTCTGAACAAAATGCTTTGGGATGCTAGGCTTATTAGATTGTGTTACATGGAGCAATTTTACTATCCATTAACATCATCAAACAAAAAGGTTTAATATTTTGTGTGATATGTGCCATCTGAATATATATTTTCCAGTCTCACTGTTTCATTAATTTGATTTTCTTTCTCACCAAAAGACTTTCTCTCATGTTCTAATCATCCGTTTCAAATTACAAAAATGGAGATATATAGTGTAAAGCATATACTCTAATAAGTAACAGACCATCAGGGCAAGGGCTAAGAAAGTTATTTCTACTAATTTGCTGAAGCTAATCGTATAGATTTCAATTTTCCTTTCAATTTATAACACAGATATTTTCCACTAATTGTAATAAACTCACTTTTATAGGTCCCACAGCATGTATGTTAGGAGATATTCATACCATTCTGGACAGATTCATATCCCACTGTTATACCCAACTACTTTTCAATCAACACATGTGGTATAAATATCAATAGTGCTTGCTCCAGATTGCTCCCGGATAACATTTATTGTATTTGCAGAAAGGATCTTTTGTGATTATTACATCAAATAAACTAAACCTGTCAGACTCTATTTATTCTAAAAGGCTGAAAGTTCTATGCTGAAGGAAAAGGGGGTGGGAATTGGACAAATCTGCATTAATTGTGCATTGTGTGCCACCTTCTGGTGAGAAAATAGAAAGGAAAACTGCTGAATATCAAGTGGTGTAGATTACATACATTTTATTGCATCTCTGAACTTATTTTGTATTGCAAGTTTCTCAGAGTAAGGTTGTTCATTTTAATCCATGCTTTATACAGCGCTGAACAAACTTTTGATGCTCTACATATAGTAACGTGCTGTTAAAATCCATTAATGATACTAAACATATTGAACCACTATGTCAGCTTGTTAGAAAGTATCTTCTTTACACACATTTAACAAATATGGACCAGTTATGTACTATCAGTATCAGATAAGCAATTTTACACCATTGAAATCGTGACAAATTAAGCCAATAATTTGATCTTCCATCTGTTCTTTTCATTTATTTGCACTATTCTAAATGTGCCTTTGATGTTGTCATTCTGTCTTTTATATTTTATTTTTCACTTGAAAAATCATTTTTGGGGGGGGGAATACCAGTAAAATCCCTGGGTTTATGAATCATTCATATTGTTTACCTTCCCTTTTGTGCTTTTAATGCAAATTAATAGTGGGTTTCAAAAGTCTGTAGGGGGAAGCACTGTAGTATTTTGAAAAAATATCAAACATAGTGGCGGGAATACATTATCAAATGTTCCTATTCCTAATTGTCTTAATGAAGGGAAAGGATCTTAATCTTATCCCTTTGTCCATTATATGAACTAATTGTAAGAATTTACCTGTTCACATTATGTTTTTTTTTCTTTTTCTTTTTTTGTTTCCCTCCCTAATTTGCCTCAAATCTCTTCAGCAGACAACATACTCCAGTCAAGGAATCTAATTTCTGGCATATTTTCTCTTTCTCAAGTCATTATATTTACTTCCCTTTGTGACCATTCGTACACTAGCCATTAGTGATGAAGAGCCAGACTAGCCTCTCCTACAGGAAAACCCAGTGGAGGGTACAAGGGAAGGGAAAGTGGGTGAGGTTTTCCCATGGAGATGCCAGGAATCATTCAGCAATAGCAGTGGGAAGAGGCTAGGAAGGGGAATTCCCCTGCACAACCACCTCCACAAAGAATGGCTAAGAGTTACAAACCCAGCACACACAGATCCCTGGAAATCTACCTGGATCTTGGAGGATCAGTTGTGGATGCCCAGATAGTCCATGTTGCTTTATGCCAACTCCTGGACAACTGTGGTTCACCAGCACCCTCCACCCCATGTAAACAGGGCACCTCCTGCAGACCTAAAAGGGGGCCAGGGAATTGTTCCATTACATTGAGGGGCGCGCCATCCTGAGGCTGCATTACGTTTCTAAGAGAACAGAAACATGAACTGAGGTGCTGTTCATCTTGATCAAGAAGCAGGAGGCCTGTGGAGGGACAGCTGTGCTTTAGAAATTAAAGGCCATTAATGTGGACACAGAGGCAAAATAAGGACAGACAAATGCATGGAATTATGTGGCAAGCTGCAACTTTTATTAAGCTTTAACATGGAAGAGACACTACTCGCCCATCACCCATGCTTTCCTGTACCAGGCATTTAATTGGCTCTTTACCATACAGTCCATAATGCAGGGACTCAGCTTACCCCACAGGTCTCAACTCTCTCTGAGTCCTAGCACCCTCACCCCTTCAAGGGGGACAGAAGGTGCAGCAGAATGGGGGCCTTAGCCTGCGAAAGCCACAAGGTACCATCCTATCAAACAAGCCAAAGGCCCATCACTGAAATCCCAGGTCTTTTCTCTGGGAACCATTCATTTTATTCTCTTAACCACACTGGGAAACTGGCCACAAGTTGCAATGAATAAACAACAGCACCTTAGTACCTCAGTTAGGTACTAAGCATGTTCCTATTTAACCCATGGTGGCGTAAAGGTGCTGCAAGGAAGGCAAAAACTTCCCTGGACCTTTGCCATTTGGTCCATGGGAGAAAAAAATTCCTTCCTGACCCCATAAACAGGTGATTGGCTCGACCCGCAGCATCATTCAGGCCGAGTTCCCATTCCTAGTTCAGGTAAGTACGATGGGCTGCTAGAACGGAGCAGAAAGAAGCTCCATGTGGCCCTGGCACTGGGCTGAATTCTGAGAGCAGGGGAATGCTGGCTAATCAGCACCCCTTTCTTCCAGCTGGCCAATGGGTGCCAGAGACTCCCAGGGGGAGGAGCTACCTCTTGTCTCTCGGCAAGCGTCTCTCTCCTTTGCTGCATTCCGATCTCCACTAGCCCCATCAATTCCTCCTACCCAATGATGCATGCGGGTGGCATTTTTCCATGCATTTTTTTTGCTCAGGAAAAACTTGCTCTAAAGTCAAGGCTATGTTGCAGGATTGTAGTGTTTGGTTCCACCAAAATCTTTGTCAATGGAATCATTTGCAGTAGCAGTTCACAGGTGTAGAAAAACAGGATAGTCCAACAATTGTCTGGATTACTGTTGCTGTGATCATCTTGGTTTGTAAGGACACAGTCAGATATTATGAATTCTTATATTGTCCCTTAGCAATAGGTCATGATTTTCCAAAATAACGCCAGGATCCTAAATCAATATGTAGGTGTCAAAATAAGTGACCTGACTTAAAGGCTGAGCCACCATTGAGTTCAGGGGAGCTAATGAGAACTTAGCACTTTTGAAAGTAAGTCCTCTTATTTGGATGCCTAAATAGAGTTTTAGGAGCCTTATTTTTAGGCATCTATTTTTAAAAATCTTGGCCTTAAATTTTAGTAGATGGAAGAGAGTTTAACTTCTCCTTGAGTGGCAGTAGAGAACCAAATAGAGGACCAGATTCTTCTCCTTATGAAGTCAATGCTAGCTTGCAATTACTTAAATAGGATCAATTATTAGGTCCAAAGAAGGTTTGTGACGCAGCATTGCTCACTAGAGAATAAATCAGGTGAATATAGAAGGATTTAAGTTGCTTCTTCTAGAGATAAGTATGTTTGAAGTGAGCCTGTAGGACAAGCAATATTTAGGTGACTTTCATGTAGTAGGTTACTGAGCCATAGTATTTTCCTCTTGAAGTAGACATGGTAGTTAGCTTCTAAAGTTAAGTAAACTTTTGGGAAAAAAATGTTCAGCAAAAAGTGGTTTGTGCCAGTAGAATTCTGCCTTGCTCTTGAATGGGAAATACAGAATATTTTATGAGACTACATGGCTGGGGGCAGGGGGTGTGGAGTTCTGAAGAAATATCTAATGTTTTAGAGCAACCATTTAGTGGGCCAAGATTTTTATAGTGTGTAATATTTCATAGGGATTTCAGGGTTGGAGGAAATTTGGTTTTGAACACTGAATATTTTAAGGATACCCTATAGTGCAGACTTTTTAAAAAACACTTCTTTCACAGTCCCTCCAGAGCTGGAATATTTTTCCATAATATTTCCTGTCCCAGAGCCACTCATTGTAGAAAATAACTTTTTTTTTCCCCTTCCATGGAACATTGAGTAGTTTAGAGCTGTTCTGGTGCTGGTGGAAAATAACCTCTGTTTGAGGTAAGAGAAATAGATTAAAATTTAAAATGAGCTTTATAGCTCCTTAGGTCTATAGCAGACAGTATTAACATCAGAGGGTTCAGATCCATTACAGGATTAAAATTCTAATTTTAAAAGTTGTAAAGAGTTTTTTTAAAAGCTAATCAAGCCCCAGTTCAGGAAAGCAACTCTGCTCGGGAAGGGCAGTAATGTACAAGCTTAACTTTTTAGCATGTGCTTAATTGCTTTCCCTAATAGGGATGGGTTTAATCACATGCTTATATGGTTTTTTCAGTTGGAGCCATAGGTTATGATCCCAGCAGAAGTCAATGACAAAAGTCCCATTGACATTGGGAACTGGATTATGCCTATACTCTCAGAACCTTATGATTGTTTGAGGAATGTCAGTGGGTTTGTTCCTCAATTGCATTGAGCACAGCTGGGGAGGGATAAGTAGGGAAGCAAAAGGTGCTGCAAGCCACCTTTCTGCTTCCTCTAATTCTTGGGTTGGCTGGCATCAAACCAACTCAGCATAAGTTCAAACAGTCAAAAAGAGAGCCATTGATTCAAAAAGAGAGCGGAACAACTGGGGGCAGTGTGGGTGGCGTCTCAAGCTAGCTGTCCAAATACGTGCCCAAAGGGATCCAGGCAAGTTTGCACTCAGGTGGCTAACACGAGCTGCCACCCATGCTCCTTCTGGCTGCACTGCTATTTTTAGCGCACTGGCTTCAATAGACCTAGCACATGCCTGTCTACTCAAGCTGTGAAGCACACTTCCAGGTGCAATGCAAAAATACCCTTACATGAAGGCCACTTTACACCACTTTGGCAATGTAAAGAGGACCTAAAATGGGAGTAAATATAAAATAGGCTCTTTTTAAGGCCTGGTGATAACAGGCCTTTGTGACAATGAGAATCAGGCCCACAAGGTGAAATTCACTTCTGTGCAAAGGGTTAGGTACCTCTTAAGTTCTGTTTAAGACAATAGGATTAAATAGCATTTTGGCTTGTGTCAGTTTGTCATTACAAAGAAGGAAAACCACCCAAAGTCTTATTCTGGTCTCTGTTTGGCAAAAGAAACCTTTGGAATATTTATAATAACTTTTAAAGCTTATTTACATGAGTTTTTAAAGGGGAAAACACAAGCCTTAACTATTTTTTCTAGGATAAGCAGCTCTTAATTTCTGTGCCATTCTGTGTACCACATCCTGAATATGTGAACAAGTCCTCTGTGTGGCTAACTCAGTACTTAGTACGATAAGAGCCCTGTCATGGGAAGAATGGGAAAAATCAGTATACCTTGCCCAGAGGTTTACAAGAGCTTATGATATTTATTTCATTATGCATCAAGAGAAGAAATATTTTAGCTCATTAGTATTAAACAAGCCGGGTAGTTTTCAAAGTCAAATTATAAGGAAGCTACATGAAGAAAGGCCAATCAACAAAAATATAAAAATGAGGTTTGTGAATTGGCTCTGGCATGGTGTGTAATCTTGAAAGAAAGGGTTTTATGTGAAGCGCCGTTGAATGTAGGCTATGTGCAAAAGGTAAATGCACTTCTAAAAATAATTTTTCTAGAGTATTTTCCAAAAGTAAGAGTTTCTGTTGATAAAAATTCCAGAAATGACAGTGTGTGAAAGACCTCAAAGTCTTCAGTGGGAGGCGGGGCAGAGATAGATCTTTTATTGGAAGTATGAACAGACAGATAAACTGAAGGTATCCAAAACAGCTTGAAATGTGTATGCTTCCATATCCAAGAGCAAAAAGTAGCCAGGGGACACTATGAGAAAGTAACGGAGCAGTTCAAAGGGTTGCTTTTCATTTTTCTTTTGCTTGTCTCATTTCTTTAATCCATTGATAGGATGCGTATCTCCAGATCTTAAAGCACCATGCAATAGAAACCAATTTCTGTACAGACTGCTGCACATCTTTGGATGCACACCCTATAAAGCCAGCCTGGAAAGCTTTATGACACCTTTATGCTTCCCAGATTCTGGGCTACTCCAAGGAATGGCGTATGGGACTGCTCTAAGTAACAGCAACCTGACGTGGCTGCCTATGGGCTGCTCTGAATGTTGGAGCACAGCAGTGCGCAGCACACACTGACCGCGCACTGCCTTGCCCCATGTCCTCTGAGGCCCCTGTACACTGCCAGAGTGCTGTGAAAGGGACATAGCAGGATCTGGAAGCTGCAGGGTCCTGGCGCCCGAGTTCCAACCTGAGCCCAGAAGTCTACACAGCAGTGTCACAGTCCCGCAGCCTGAGACCACAAGCCAGAGTTGGCTGGCATAGGCCAGTCATGGGTTTTTCTTTGCTGTGTAGACATACCCCGAGGAAATGTCTTTACTGCAGATAGCTGGGCTGTAACCCAGGTATTGCCCCTCAATATTTAAAAGAAGAACTAGAAAGAAAGCCCCAGGGCAAAGCCAACCACCCTTAACTCAATGGCCCAGAAGCCTTCAGCCCCACTCACCAAAGGATCATTTCTTAGCTAATAAAAGATTGGGGAAAACAAAATGGAATCTCAGATGCAAAAACTAGGGGAAGAGCCCTCAAACGGTCACAGGAAGGTCAACTGAACTAAATGTAATGTAAACACTCTTGGTATCAGAGGTAAACTTACTTATTATTGATTTCCAGATAAAAACTATGTTAAGACTGAGAGTATCTGTCGGTAATTTAGGGTAAAATACATTACAGAGATGTTGCAGTTATCCCAACAAATCTAAACATACTGAGGTATGGACATAAACAGTAAAGGAATTCAAACAACCTCAACTCTGCACTGTAGTGACGCCATGCTATAATAACCATACAACTGTGATTTGTGCATAATAATGTTCGTTGTCCCAGATTAGATTAAATTTTTAAAGATACGCTACATTTTTTTCTTTTTTTCCCCTCCTCATGGTGGCATTACACAGCAAATTTAAGGTTAATTGTGCATTTCCATTGGATGTAATTGCAGAACAGCCACATGCCGTTCTGTTCACTCCTCACTCATTGTCAGGGGCAGGATTTGGAAAACCAGTGCTTCAATCTTTATTCACTTGAGAAACTCAGCCCACCTCCAGCCATGGGCAGTATTGCTTGCTAGTCTCCACCAAGCAGAAATTCCTGGAGGCCTTTGAAGCAGAAAGATTATTTACTAATAATTCCAACTGACTTAGAAAAAGGAGCATGACCGGTGGTGGGGTTTGGGACCTGTAGGGAGAGGCCAGACTGTTCAGGACACGCTTTGTGTATTTTGGAGCCCAGATCAGTGGAGCTCACTAGCTCCAGCCCAGCCTTGAAAGCCTTAGATGATGTGGCTCGGACTCTGAAACCCACTCCTCTCCCTAGATTTCAGAGCCCAATCCTCAACAAATACACAGCTACTTTAAGCATGGTGGCCTGAGTATCGGAAGCCCAAGTCTGTCAACCTGGCTCTGGCACTTGCTGCTGCAGACTACCGCTCACTGTGGTGATGTCCCCAAAAAGGGATTGAGGCGCAGGGACAGAGCAAACCTCATGGGGAGAAGCATGAGGAGCAAGACAATCGTGGAACAAAGCTTAGACTGGTTTGTGACATATTTTATTTAAGTTAAGAACACAGAGAAATCCGAGGAATTGGGTAAATTTTGGACAGTAGGTGTGTGTATGTGCATACAGACGCGCACATGCTATATTGCGAGCAGCGTCCCATACGGCTTAGTGAACCAAACACATAATACTATCTCTGATGTAAACTAGCCCATTACAGGCTAAAGGTTAGAGAGAGGCCCAATCCAAATCTCCATCTCCCCTCACATTCTCATATTTCTGGGGGGGAATCTGGGTTTTGAATCCCTAGACTAGAATCCATTCTTACCATGTTGTTTCTGGGCCTTTTTTGTGTTAGTTTGCCATGATCTGGCTGTTTAACCTAAAACCCTATTTTAAAGCAGCTCATCATCCATGTGCCACCTCTGCATTATAAATACCTATGCCTGAATGACAATGGAAAATGTGGAGTGAAGGAAAAATATGACTGTATCTGAGAAGTATTCATGTTAGCCAAAAAGTTTAGGTTTAATTATAAAAGAGACACTTAAAATAAGAGCTCTTCTTAATCTCAGTAGGATTTCTCAAAATGGTATAAAGCTTCTTCTGGAAAATTTGAAAGATAACTTCTGGTTTTGGACACTTGTGCACTCTACAGATTACAGCTTGTTTTGTGCCATTTTCTTCGTGATACACAATCTACTGAACCTAAAAACACTTACTAGTTGCTAAATTGTCTAGTTTAAATCTTTGATAATGTGGTAGGGTGTTTCTGTCTGATGGTTTTCTAGACAAATTGGTGTGAGGAACATTTTCCTTAAGTGAAACAGCTGAATCCAAAAAATATATCTGGTTCTTATTATACTGAAGGAAAATCGTGAAGTGTGCATTGAAAGTACTAAGCCAGTGACTAAATTGTTAAAGTTCTTCTTAAGGGCCATTCCACATCATGAAGACATAACCTGTAAAGTAATACCATACAATGATCTGTGAAGAAAGGGGACTGAATTAGCATTCAATATGGTTAATATTTCCAAATGTCCCACATAATCAGGTAGATCCACCCATTATAATATCGTTACATGGCCAATGATAAATGTTTTTAGACAAGAAAACACAGTGCATAAGACAGTTTAGCTTCTCCATGCCTGCCTCATGTGCATCATGCATAGTGCCTCTGTAGGGCTGGCCATTGTGCCAGATATGACCAAGTGTGATCCAGTATGATTTCACTGGACCCTTGGGACTTCAGAAGAATGCCACTGATCCAGAAACTGGCATAAAGGGCCAGCAATAAAGTGTTTTTAATGTGCTGTCATTAACAGCTTGCAAAATTTCATTTTAAAGGCAGATATTTGGGGATAAGAGCAACTTTAGAAAGAATCCAACACCGATAATCTTGTTTGATTGATAAACATCACTCCTTTAAAAGAAAAAAAAATTATTCATAGTTTGTCACTTGGGATGTCAAATATCAGCCAAGCCTGAATTTTTGGAAGTTGATGGTTATAATAGGAAAGATGACAGAGTTTTAATTCAAAAGCAAATGGAATACAGTTAGCTTTCTGTAGCACCAGACTGTTAATGACTGAGTCCTACGTTAGACTGTTCCCATGTCTATCTTTTCATATGCTGCTGATACAAGTCATCTCTGCAGTTCCTGTCTTATGGAACAGCCTTGTATTCTTGGCACACATTGACCTCATCTATTTTCAAATCTCATCAGCAAATATGTATGTATTTTCCTCCAGGTGAATACTGCGCCTCTTCATTACTCTCTTTTTCTCTGCTTTTGTTTTAAGAATTTTGTAACTTTGTTATATTGCCCTGTGATGTGTTCTGGGATGCAGTTTGTATAAAGGTTACTATTCGAAATAAGGACCTGATCCTCCAAATCTTTACATGAGTTGTCCTTATTCATGTGAGCAGTCTCATGTTATCCAATGGCATAAATCATTTGAACATTAGTTTACAGAATAGGCCCTTAAATTATAAAATATTACTTTCTGTTGATTGACAGTCATTTGTAAAGCCATTCTGTTAGCTTTCCATAGAGTGCTTAACCTTTTATCGCAGCTCTGTGCTGAAGTACTAATAGAGCTGAATATTATAAATGAAAACTACTTATTTGGGGATATTTGCATTTTGTTGTGAATGCCAAAATGTTTGCTTATTTTGTTAAAACTGCTGTTGTTTTAAGATTGCATTGTCTGAAAAATAACTTCAGAAACTCAGGGCACGCAGGTATGACACTGATGGGTAGCAGCGTAAAACCCTAAGAAAGGAAACCTCAGATTTATTTTAGGTGATCAGTGTTTTTATTATTTACATTTTAAGGTGTTCCCCAACCAACCATTACTTGGCTTAAGAAGAAAGAATCCCTACAAAACAATTCTTTCTTGCTTTTGAATGGGTCCTTATTTCTGCAGAATGTTTCATTTGAAAATGCAGGAACATATATTTGTACCGCAACCAGTGCTGTTGGAAAAGCAGTAGCCACATCTGTCCTTCACTTGTCTGGTAAGTATAAAATCATAATTCACCATTCATAAGCAATGACAAACCAATCTGGTTATAAAGAGTCGTTCCTAGAATGGATAGCAATTGTTTGGGGAAATATTTAATCCTCTAATTGACATGGGTTTGGAATTTCCTAATGGAACCTGGCCCTTTGAAATATGTTTTAGATTCCACACTATCTATTTATGCTGATTTTGGGCACAAAGAATTTGAGTTCTGATGTCTCTTTCTTGGTTCTCCATCCACTTGCCATTAGGCTTCTGTGCCATCTTCTTCAAGTTGGGTCTTCTGGAGCCTTGTTGAGGCTCTGTAGGATATAAATTCAGATTAAAGCGTGCATGGTGCTTTCAACCTGGGGACAGAGGGCAGAAAATCCAGAGCAGCCCATTTACACTAATGGGAGTTGTGCTTCAAATCTCACAGGCCAATAAAACATACACAGGTGAAGAGTAAAAAATCACAGAACATGGGCAGCCCATCCTGAATGTCTTTATTTACGTTAGTAAGGGGTAAGATGCTGAAAATGAAAAACTAAAAATGACTGGTTAATCAATTTTACTGTAAATAGACTAGTCATGTAAAACTCACAATGCAACCTTGCCCCCCCCAAATATCGCCAGTGAATCTTCCAAGTGTAAAGACAAACTCCTCATACACAGTGTGCTAGCTAAACATGCTGAGTTCTGTTACAAACCCTCACTGTTAAACACATGAATATTGGATGGGCTTGTAGATGGTGGGGCCTGTAGCTGCAAGCAAGAAATTTGGGGGATAGGATATAAGTTTCTGTGTAAGAGTGAAGTTGTGGAGCTTATTATAAACAGTGGTAAGAGGATACACTCCTGGTTTCCAGCTTCCTGGCTGAAGCAGGGGACCCAGATGCTTCTGAAGAGAGCAGTGTAATTAAAGATGTGTCACAGGAACTCTGGCCAAATCCTGAACCTTCTTTCTGGTTCCAGTCACCTGAAAGAGATTGAAATGACTATGAAGTAGGTAGCAGGGACCAACTCCTGCAATTCTTAGCACACGCTCAGGCAAAACTCCCCTGATTTCAGTGGTGAAGAAGTTTTGTCAGAGTCAGGACTTGAAGATTAGGCTATATTGGATCTTCGAAGCCCCTGCTATTTTAAAGGGGCCATGAATTATCAGGAGCCCTGCAAAGCGCTGTAGGGTCAGGCACTGCTCCTGCCCCTTTCCGGCAAGTCATGTGGCAGCATAAAATGCATATGGTCTTTACGTTCAGGGAGTACAAGGACTGAAGATTTCACTGGCCCTGCTGAGGAGGGGTGGAAACGAGTGCACCCTGTCTCCTCTTTATGTCAGTGCAGGGTTAGCCACAGTTGGGCCTTAAGCTGGCCCTACATACCAACATGCACACAAATGCCTCAAAAGGTACTTTACAGTTATTCTATGTAATAAAAAATGCAGAAGAGTTCAACTAATGGGAGCAAGGCTGAGAAAGTAGTAAAAAAAGCAATAAAAGACCTAAACCACAGAAGGAGGCAAGATCATGTATAATATGTACATTCATTAAAAAATAAACGTTGACAAAGTGGCAAGAACTATGTGTTACTGACAGATTGACCACATTTTTGGCAGTTGTTCTGGCACTAATATGAAAAAAGGAGAAGTTACTATAGTGATAGGCATATGATTCCATCCATATTATGCAACCTCTACCAGGCAGAGCAGATTTTTAAGAGATTTCCTTGTATTATTTTAGCAGTTTGTCATATTTACATCAGAAGGAGCTGAGGGATTGAGCTGACTCCAATGAGAGGGGTTTTTAAAAATTGCTTTATATGAATGATAAATGAAATGATAAATAACATTGTCATGAGAAACAATAAACAAGGCCAAAGTTCTGGTAAATATTTTATTAAGACTGGAAAGATAACAGGGTTTTTGGTTAAAGGATGAAATTTTGAATGAGGGTCAGTTACAAATGTTTCTAAAAACCTCTAAAAGAAAGACAGATGTTTTGGTGTTCCTTTGTTCTCAATTTCAATGCATTTACAGGATGATGATCCTAAAGAATTCCAAAACACTGTTTCATAAATAGAACACTGGACAATTTGATCAAAAACATCCTTGTAAATATCGTTTTTTCCAGAACAAAAGTTTCCAGAGATGAACACTGTGTCAACAAAAGGTAGCAGGAGGAAGCGTGTCCTGATGGCATCTGGAATTGGTACAAATATTAGTGTGATACGTGGCGATCTGTTAAGGATAGGTATGTTGCCTTGGCTTCATTTTTATTAGAATTAAAAGTTTTGTTTGTACTAATTTTATTAAAATGGAAAGGACATGATTAGGAGGGCTAACTTCCCCCCCCAGCACAAAGCTTTAAGCCCTAGGAATGTCTATTTTTTGCCCCTAGAGAAACGTCTGAAATCAGGAACTGGAAGTTATCCTGAAACTCTGCCTAGTCACCACACTCTAGTCTACACTGCCCCAACTATGGTGCAGAGTGACAGAACAAGCAATGGTGCTGTGTTATGGTCTGCAGTGAATTCTTCAACAATATCATTCATTGACTGTTTAAAATTGTACCACCTGACAAACAAAGGTGCTAGAAGTTCAGGACTGATTTTGAAATGTAAAAATATAGAAACAAAACTGGAGGAGAAACAATAAATATATAACAGACATATGAACAATTTTATTTTGTTGCTTCTCAGTTGCTCACAACCATCTTGCCATTTCGTGTAGGTTCTGCATGCAAATATAGCTGTGCCAATATATCATGATTGCATGCTACACTGATTTATTGTTTTCAGCAAAATTTTCTTCTTCTGAGGTGTTCACCACAGTCTTGTTGAAATATTAAAGTTTCTTCCATTTTTCCTCACCATTTTTACTTCTGGCTTGGCTTGTCAGAGCCCAGATTTGTTAGCCATCAGGACATGGTATCTGCCATCCCAGATTTTTACTGAGGATGGAGAAAATAACAAATGATGGAGTCTAATTTTTATGTAAGGAATTTTTCAAAAAGAGTTTTTAAAATGGGAGCTCTGTGTATCACAGGGTCCATAGAGAAGTTTCTCTTTGGGCTGCCCTTGAAAACTGTGGGAGATCCACTTGGACTGTAGACCTCATATTGAGTTCTCCATCTAAACTAATATTTCAGTTTCTATCCATGTCTGTTTTTATAAAGTGATATGCAGCAACCCGTATCGGTACATGTATGTCATTTTAAAAAAAGAAAAAAGCCACATTTAAGATTGTTTACAGTGTTGGAGTAAAATCCTAACTCCATTGAAGTCAATTGAAGTTTTACCATTGACTTCAATGGGCCCAGGATTTCACCCTTGGTTCATAAAGAACTTAGTAAACTCTCACTTAAAGTGGAGGGAGAATATAAAGAATTGTGACAAATATATAAAAGAGCCTGCACTTTACCTTAAGTGAAAGATAACTCACCTGGGAGCACTTGAGACTAGTTTTGCATTACCTCAGACTTCTGTAAATTTATACATACCCTTCTTTTTACTTACACTGGTGGAAGCTTCCACACACCTGTGCACAAATAGAAAACACAGATATCACAATATATCCATTGAGCTCAGAAAAAAAGGACTAAAATGCCATTGATTTCTAGGTTGTCCCATGCATCCTAATCACAGAAACGTGATTAACTGGTTCTTCAGAAATCGTCCAATTGAGGAAGTTAAAGACTTGGAATATAGAGTCCTGGTTGGGGGACGTATCCTAGAGGTGAACACTGTGTCTGGTCGATTTGCTGGACAATACAGATGTTGGACTTCATCTAGCGTAAAACCGTTGTCTGTTTGGGTAAATGTCAAGAAGGAAGGTTTGTTGAAAATTCTATGATAAATACCTTCTTTTTAATAATATTTCTTCCCAATGTTTTTGAACTCTTTACTGCTCTATCGCTTATTTTTACATGAAGTATTAGGCCCCCACTTCTGTAAACACTAATGCATAGACTCAACTTTATGCATGTGAGTAGTTCCATTTCAATCAATTAAAGTTAAGCAGGTGCGTAAATGTTTGCAGAATCAGGGCCAGTCATTTTTTGTTAACGCTCATTTTATTCATTCGTTTTATAATATGCCACCCAAAGGTACGGTAATACTACTCAGTTCATGACATGATATGTTACACAGACATTAAATCAGACCAATCTTTCACAACCTTCCACTTCAGGAGGTCACATGTACTGTTACTTTGATAGTCCTGGCTAACTAACGAAATATCTTTGGGATAAAGACTGTAAACACCAGATGATTTAGAATGTGTGTGGAAAATTATTAATTGTAATATCCATATTTCATTGGTATAATGATAGTGTCTATTCCAGTGCATGTCCTTACGTTTACCAGCTTTCCTTTAAGAAATAGATATGGCAACCTCAGTATTTGCTGTATTACTTTACTACTCTGATTTACCATAGGTCACACCTGTAAAGTACTGCCTATACCAAAGCCATGTGAGCTAGCCAAAGCTATTCTGATCCTGCATTGTGATATGTGCCTGTACAGAGCCCCATTAGCTTCATTAGGCTACACCGTATAGGAATGGGGCCTAAAAAAGTAAGAGTATGTATATTAGAGAGATACTTTACATATGCATTACCAGGAGATTAGACCCTCTCTGTGAACACATCGTTGAGAACTTCATAAGTCCTTAAAGTACCATATGAGTCATTTGTACTGTATTATAAATAATAAGAGTAGGGAGTGTGATTCTGAAAAGTGCCTAAGAAAGCTAGGTACCCAAGTCCCACTGAAAGTTTAGGAGTTAGGCACTTGCATCCCATAGACATTTTGATATGGGGGCTCCTGGGTTCCACCCATATTGCCGAGCTACCCTCTCTCCTTACAGAATGGGGAGCCGAATCAGAAATACTCTTACTTTTCTCTATTTGTTGCTGTTTTGTTTTCCTTCCATCCCCTAATAACTCTGATATTTATGCAGAAAACTGTGATGTTAATTTTTTGCACTGATTTTCACCCATTTAAAAATTTTATTATAAACATTGATAATGTGTGATCATGTGTGATCCTGCAATCCTTTACTCAGGTAAGCATGAGTAGTTCCAATGTGTCACTAGTCTACGTGTGTGAATGAGGACTGTTTGTGTACATAAGGGCTTGCAGGACCAGGGCCACAGTTATCTGGTTACTACAATACAGTTATTTTACTAGAAATGTATTTATGGACAAAATATTGCCTATTGAAGACAAATCTGAAATTAAAAGTATAGCTAAATATGAAATCATTAAAACTATTAGAAAACATTACAGGTGAGGGACATATCCTGTCCTCATTCCCTGAGTGTGTATGTCATTGAAACTAGAGGAGTTCTGCACAGAGATGTAGCCAAGCATATGGCATCTGGGGGCTTTTGTCTTTTTGTTTGTTCACCAATACATTTCATACTGATAGTGGTCAGTATTTTTATTGGGGATTACTTTTTTCCAGTCATGAGCTTTGATTTTGAGAATTGCATGCGTAGATGGTTCATCATTTATATTTTGAAACATTTTTTAAAATGCAAGGACTTCTTTGGTGGTTTTTGCACAGTAGGCATATTGAAGGCACTGCTGTGCAGTGTCATCATAGTTAAACAAACAATACAGTCTCTCCATCACAGCTGCAGTTAGTAAATTTAACCATTTCTGCTTTGAAAAAAGACCTTATGTATTATTTTAAGAAACCCAGAAGTAATTAGGAAACACTGAAAAACAATAAGTTAAAGAATTCAGTATGTGCTATAGGATTGAGACTGTGGACACAGCTGGTAGCTATCAATTATTCTTGGTTATTACAGAAAAATCTGACTCCTTCTGTGATCACATAAAAACCTGTCAGCATTGCATAGTACTTCATCTTTTACTGAGTGTCAAAAAAGGGTGTGTGTGGAAGGGAAATCATTTGAAATTGTGACCAAATATAATGGCTATAATGATTGGAGATGATCAGTCTTTAATATATTATGAAATATTATATTATTATTTTTAAAAAATAATCCTTTTTCATCTTGCCAAATGCTCTCGTGGCTAATTATGTATGCATTAGGTGCTTTTTCAGTAGTTTGGACCAGGCAAGATTCTCCTAAATCGTGAAATTATGGGAAGTGTCTGGAGTAATGATGAGCTCTGTACAGAATAGGCTCTTTACAGAACAGCAGGAAACATGGAGAGCGTGATTTACGTTTCTTTTTTTAATGCTCACTGTGCAAAGAATGCTATGAAATCCTTTAAAGATGCTCATCTGTTCCTATTGGGAGCAAATTGTGTCCCTCTGCACACAAGCTGATCCTATTGACTTCCTTGGGAGGTTTATGTGTATACATGAGGACAGAATTTGGCCTTACATGTTAGGCAGGCACTGAGATTTTTTCCCACAATGAGGGTGGTGGCTATCTGTCTTACATAAACTGCTATATCACAAATACATTTGCTACACAATTAGTATCCATAATGGTCTCGCACCCTAGTTTTCATTTGCATTTCTTCTCCTATTAACAGACTATAAATGGGAATATGCTGATTGGAGTACTTGCTCTGCTACCTGTGGGAATTCAGGAACCCACTTCAGAAGGCTGCAGTGTGTAAATTCAGAAGAACAAAAAGTGAATGAATCATTATGTGAAGCCAGAAATCAGAAGCCAGTGATTAGTTTTCAGTCCTGCAACATACATGACTGCCCTGCCAGGTAAACCCCTTCTTGTGTATCTATCTGTGTTAATACTCCCTTTTAAAATATGCTCATGAACCCCTGAAATTGCTTCCATTTGTTCTCCTGTGACTGAAATATAATAGCTGTTGTGCATTGATGAGTCCTAAGTCAAGGGAGATGTGAAGAGCAACCATCAGCAATGACAGGAAAGTGAATTCTTCTAAAGATAGGGCAGCATTCAGTCAGAATTTTAAGCAGCTTGATATTGGAACAGCTTGCTTCAGAGCTCTACATTCGAAGTGTCTAGCAGAAGGATCATCCTGAAATCAGCTTTAACACTGAAGTGGACTCTCAGGATGGCACTGCTTTATATTTTTGGATCAGATGATAAAAGCCTTGTAAAACATACTTGCTAAGGAAGCGTTAATGGTAATAAATCAAACAGCTGAAATATCATGGACTTGAGTATTACTTTGAGATATAGATATAGTTTGACCGTGCACCCTGGCCTAGACAGACTTGAGGCCTTCCCAGAATTTCTGCCAGTTTCCGAGTGAGGACAACCCCAGGGCTGACTGATCCCTTTATGGAGTAGATTATGCCTCGCTCTGCTTGGGTTCACAAGGTGTTTGGAAGAGAGTGGCGCAAGGTGTTCTTTCTCCCCTTTGTGCACTTGCACAGGAGCCAGAGTCTTGATCTTTGCACTAGCAGAGGACAAAGTTAGGGTGTGTTTAGCATCAACAATGGTGCTGGACAGTGGAGCTTGCCATGGACCATTGTTACACACTGGCTAGCAGAACAGGGTTGATGCAGAGGGGGAATGCATATTGTAAGTCTTTATCTGTCATGTTCCTATAGGACCTGTTGCTATAGTATCTCAGCCTTTCAGACGGGTTGCAGCTCCCTTTCTGGCATGCAGTCCCCCACCAATCCTGTTGGCTTTCTGGCTAAATGAACTTTACTAGAATGCCTCTGGGAATGGCTCTTGAGACAACATTTCTGCACCACGTGCACAGACACCCAAAGCTTTGTCTGTAACAGCCAAGAACTCAACTCCAGTTTTACCACACACTTCCCAGTGCTTGTGAGGAACTTTCCTCCCTGTCAAGGTGCTGTTCCAGGTCTTCAACAGGAACACCCACTGCCTCGTGAATACAAGCACTTTGTATCTCCACTGTAAAATCCACGAAGAGAGGATAATTCATTCACATGTGTTGGAGTTGGTGTCATTGGAAAATTGTTGGAGGGAAGTGTTAAGTCCTTAACTGACATTGTGGAAGTACAATTGCCAGTATGTTCTAAACTTTGTATTCTAAATATATATAAAAAAACAAAACACAGCAACAGATATGTGTTTATCTTTCAATAACAGCAGCCAAAAACCAGATCTCTCTCAATTGTGAGAACTGAACTCATGCCAGCCCATAGCAAGTGGATTTCCTGCCAGTGGAAAAATACTAAAATAGAAATAATAATCTATAGGAAGTTGAGAAGCATGGGCTCCTAAAGGTTTTCGTCTAAAAATCAGACCAGTCGACTTAGGTGAAAGAAAAGAGAAAGTAATGTGAATACTTCGGGCACTAATGCACCTCTGAGCAGAATTCCAAATACTTAATGAACTCTGGCACACAACTCGGCAAACTGTATTAAATTGGTCCCAGGGTAATTATATCAAAACGCTCACTGTTAATTCATATGACAAAATATACTAACACCTAAGTTCTCTCTGACCTAACGTACTCACTAAAGTGCTTTAACTTACTGTTTTACTTGTATTGTGTGTTTTGCATAGAATTATTAGAATTTTAGAATATATCTATTACTATGCATATAGTTAATTAGAATTAGAATTTTGCATTTTTGCATTAATTGAAATGTTTGTTTCCATATCTACAGTACTTACATTTTTCTATATTTATATTGAAATACCATTTATATTGGTATTTTGTATTTGAGAAGAATGAAAATATTTAAGAGTATATTTTCTTAATAAAAACATTTTCTTTAATAAAAGAACCCTATGTCTCCTATACAGAGAGGGCCTTCTGATACCTAAGAAATGGGTCCAGGAGGAGCTGCTAGTGACTAGCACAAACTCTCTCTTTCTCTTGTTGCCTCCAGTATGGTCACTGACCAGGGATGGGAAGTAGAAAGTATTTGAACCTCCAACTCCATCCTCCACATAAGTGGCCTGTGTCCTGCTGTGAAGCCACTGGGCCATTCCCAGGATGACTCTTTAAATAGATTTTCAGAGAATTATATGGAATTTAAATGTAAAATAAAAGTCATAGGAACTGATTCAGCAAAGCATTTCAACACTTGCTTACCTGTAAGCACATGTTGGGACTTAAGCACATGCTTAGCATGCACTAAATTCTTCCTGAATTGGGGCCTTGCTGACTTATTGTACCAATGTGGTAGATTTATACAGCACTTGACATGAAGCAAATGGAAATGGAGAAAAGAACAGGTGTCCTATTTTTAAAGGCAGTAATCCATCCTGAGTGGATAAACTGCTCAGCCACAAGGGATCTAGTTCACAGCTGAGAAGAAAAAAGCATATCCTTCCTATTATCACAGTTATGCTACTAGTAATTTACCAATCCCTATTTTTAGGCTGGATTTAGAAAAATATTAAATAGAATAAATTGTTCCACTTCTTGCTTCTTCCATTGCGCCTGTTGTTCCCAGCTGTGCAGATGAACACTAAATTATTCAACATATCATCAACAGAAAAATGTTCAGTTCTTTATATAACTTTACCTACCAAATTTTGGTGACCTGTGATGCCTGTTACATTAATTACATTGGGTCACTACATGTCACCTTATAATTACTGGGTCTGTTATCGTTACTGTAAGAATCTCTTAGATTCATAGATTTTAAAGCCAACAGAGACCGTTATGATCATGTAGCCGGACCTCCAGGATAACACAGCCCAAAGAAACTCACCCAATGATTTCTGCATCAAGTCTATAACTTCTGTTTGAGCTATAGCATATACTTTTTAAAGGATGTCTTCTGAAAATCATCCCTATTAGTCTGGACTCAGAAGAAATATTGCTTAGGAGGTCATAATTCTGGATCATATGTTTCTCATGTTAAAGAGCTGACTTTAGGCAATTATCTATAACTTGCAGTTGCAATAGTAAGCGCCTTCTTTTTTTGTTTTTAAAGAGTTTGCTGTGAGATACTATTGTGTTTGCATTACTTTCATGTTTACTGTCAGTTTATCTTAAATCCTCAGATGGGTAACTAGTCCATGGTCTGAGTGCTCTGCTTCGTGTGGTAATGGATTTCGCCAACGACAAGTAACTTGTCAGCAGACTAAAGCAAATGGCACTACACTGATGATGTCACCAGATGCCTGTATGCACAAGGATAGTCCACTGGGAAAGAAAACTTGTACAGTTCATTCATGCACAGAGTGGATAATTCAGTCATGGGGACAGGTAATCTACCAGCTGAAAATCTTGTCTGGAAACTCACTGTAAACACCTTGGTGCCATCATACCACAATCTTCACATTTATGTTCTGACCGTCATGCTAAATAGTTCTCTTACTGTTGGAAACCTTTGTAGATATTTCTTCGTATTACAATAGTTAATATTATTTGTTTTGTGGTGGTACCTAAAAGGCCTTCATTGGCATTAGGGCCTATTGTGCTAGGTGCTGCATACAGGCTCATCAGAAAAACCCCAAAGATGTAGCTATTGTTAGCTTTCAGACAATGTTTTACAAGTCGTGGCTCCTTTATTTCGCAATGTCTAGTAAGTTTATCAGTCAAAGAAAAGATATCCTGTGGAGATGTAAGCAAGATATATGCAAGTTTTATCTGACAAGTGATTCCTGCACAGAAAACAAAACATGCTTTGAAACCCTAACATTAGTGTCATTTTATTTTACAACCTGGTCCATTACTTTGTCTTTCTTTTCTTTTCTTTTCACCTCTCCAATACTGTTACATTGCTTTTATTGTACTCTAACTGAAACCATAGCTGTACTGTGAAATCCACCAAAGGCAGACATATGGATATGCTTTAACAGTAGATGACACAATATTTTCACAAGAGGAAATGTGCTTTTTGCTTTCATGTTACAATGAATTAGATTTAGCAAATTTACAATAGCTTTTGAATTTTCAAGAGGAATGTGGTATAGTGTTTACTATTTGATCTTAATAAACATTTCAGAAACATTTCCATGAATGTTCACTCAAATATAATTGATTTGGGTTGAGCTATGAATGTGTTCCTTTTATGTCCATTATTATTAGCTCTTTTAACAAAGGCATTTACCAGAAGAACTTGCTTGAAGAAATGGCTAATTTTAAGTGAATTTTAGAAACTATTTGTAAAAAGCAAATTTTGAACTTGTTCATGAAATATTCGTACCGGAAGCCTGATTCTAAGATTTACATACAATCAGTCATGGAATAGGTTATGTTCCACGTGTCCTATGTGCCCAATCAAAACTTGAATTTTAGATATCAAATACAAGAAACTGCTTGTGAACAATCTACAGACCAAGAATTATTTGCAAATAATTTCAAGTAATAATTTCAAAAGCTTCTTGTGGACAAT
This sequence comes from Mesoclemmys tuberculata, assembly GCA_007922155.1. NCBI lineage: Eukaryota > Metazoa > Chordata > Testudines > Chelidae > Mesoclemmys > Mesoclemmys tuberculata. The sequence continues at coordinate 7,818,100 of ML675644.1, forward strand.
TCACAAACGTAAAAAAGGGTCCTTTGACAAATTTCCACTATGAATTATTTTCTTAGCTCTGTTTACTACAGTACAACAAAGAAACAATGTTTTAATGGATCTTGCACTATACTTTCAAAACAAGCAGATAACTTACATTTTACGTGACCATACATAAAGATGATCTTTTCTAATAGATGATTTTTTTAATTTTATTTTTTAGTGTTCTGGTCGCTGTGTAGGCCATGCTATGGGTTTACAGCACCGTCACATTATATGTCAACATCGCAATGGATCTCTCGTTCCAGACTCTTATTGTGACGAAAGAAAGAGGTACGCAGTACAGAAATTGTCCTGGCAAGTTAGATGCTTTAGAATACTTTTTACTTTATAGTATCTTTCATCCAGTATCTCAAAGCCCTTTTATAAACAATGAATCAAGCCAATCCCCCAGGAAATAGGTAATTATTATTATACTGGTGCTACAGATTGAGTAAACTCAAGGCCTAGACAAGTTAACTGACTTCCCAAGCATCACTCAATATGTCAGTGGCAAAGCCAGGAATAAAACCTGGGAGTCTTGATTCCCAGACCTGTGTTCAAAGCACACTAGACAACATTAATCACACAAAGGACAATGTTAGTCCAGGATAGGGGGGAGGGTTAAGAAAAATCTGAGGATGATGGACAGGAAAGAGACATGGAGAGAAAATATAGAAACAAGCTGCTTAATTTTAGTTTAGAGATTGTATATGATTTTCTTTCAGGTATCATTTGAATTAAATATCAGTGTTAACTGTAATGGAAGCTGAAAACACTGAGAAATAAAATAGCACCCTTTCCCATTTTTGAATAACCCCTCATCCTTGTCTTGCACCCCTCCCCTGCTGAAAGAGAGGGTGAGGGAACTTCCTGTCAGACACCACAATACAATTCAAGCCCTACATTCCTCCAGAACAGAAAAACCACATTCCTTTTAATTGTTTAATTCCTAAATGGAATAACATGGGCCACAGTGTGTGTCTTTGACTTAAAACAACTTAATGACTAAACAACAGGCCAAGAGAAATGAGATTTCTATTTTTTGTTCTGCCACACATATATTGTGGATGATAGGTTTTCATTTTTTTAAATACCCTACTTTATGTTTGGGTCCAGTTCAGTAAAAAAAAAAAAATTAAATTAAATATGTCTGCCTTCTGCGTCGTAGAGGTCTGTCACAGTTTTCTTGTCATTTTTGAACTGGGCCTCTACTGATAATATTGATCTCAGAGTACTGTGTTACTAAGGCTGCGTTTTATAAAATTTCAAAAGTTTTTCTGGGGAACATAGTATGCATCATATGGATCAATTTGACATTTTCTGAGTGCTGAAATAAGGCAGATGTTTCTTTGAAAGCACACAATATGCCTCGTCTAAATATATGATGCCAAAGCTGTACACCCTTTTACATTTAGGCCAAGAAATGTAAAATTGAATAAAGATGGCAACATAACTCTGATGATCTGTTCTCTCGAGGCATGTTCTTTTTAGGCATCCTTTTTGTTTTGTTTTGAGCTTCTAAGTAGCTCCCTGTTAAAGGAAAATTACAGGTTTGACATCACAAGAAGATTTTAATTCCAGCAGATTGTGTCCCAGATGTGGGATTTTTTGGCATGTGTTTAAGTGTTTTACTGAATCAGAGTCTATGTAGGGTGGGCAAAATCTAAATATATTAATGGGACAATCTGCCCAAGATTAAGGCCCAATGCAAACTGACCTGTGGAAGGAAAAGTTTGTCCCACATGGGATCAAATGTCTAGGTTGGTAGATGAACAGATAATGAAAAGTATGCACCTACACATTTGAATTTTTATTATGTTTTTAGATTAATTAGACCTCACTTTGTGAATATTTCTCTCTGTAAAAGTGTTTCTGAATTGTGGTATACAGTGCAGTTGTAGTCATGTCAGTCCCCAGGATATTAGAGAAACAAGGTGGGGAGGTAATATCCAATATCTTTTATTGGATCAACTTCTGTTGGTGAGAGAGACAAGCTTCATCACTCACCTTGTTCTTCTAAATTGTGAGCATTTTAAAGGCATTTTCACTAAACATTAGGAGTGAAATCTTGGCCCCATAGAAATAAATGTCAAAAGTCCCACTTACTTCAACACGCCAGGATTTCACCCCAGAAGTTAAAAATGTTTGAGAAATTTTAATATGTATTGAAGAGAATGCTTATGTATATAGCATCTATAGCATTCAATATGGTAAATGGTGAATTGACTTTAAAATAGGGTTTTGTTTTCTAACTAATTAACTACCTAGCATAAACACCAACAGTTTCTTCTGTTCCAGGGTAAAGGAGCAGTAGTTAAAATAAACTGTGACACATTTCTTCTCATTTTGTGGTGACTGATATATAATTAATAACTTTGAGAAAGCATCTAGCATAGAAATAAATCTTTAACTGTCGTGTTTTTTCTTCACAGATCAGCTTTCAGAAGAAACTGTTCTTCAGAGATGTGTGATGTTTATTGGCGGACAGGTCCATGGAGGCCCTGCAGTGTAGACTGTGGAAGTGGATTCCAGTCACGACGAGTAAACTGTATACACAGGAAGAATAATAAACCTGTGGCTGATCAATACTGTAGGTGGAGGAAGAGACCAATGACCTGGCAACATTGCAATGTCACTTCCTGTGGCAGTACGTAAACACTTATTTATATCTGAGCACAGTCTTAGTTTATAGTAGTTGTTTTTACAGAGCAACTCCAAACCATGCCCTAATGATTTTGCAAGCATCTGATTACAAAAAGCTGTCCTCTTCAACAAACATTTCATTATCCCTGTTATAGTTTTCTCCAATTCTGGGTCAGTTTGATACTGAAGAATTAAAAGCACCAGTAAGAATCAGGCATGGTATGGGTTAGTCATAGATGGGTTCCCCTACACAGTCATTCAAGTACAACTCATTTATGAGTCTCTGAGCACATTGCTGATGTTACCAAATTGTGGTGTAGTTATGTGAAATGAACATAGATAAGTGGCTATGATGAGATCACCTGTCATTTTATTTGTGACAGCATTTGAACCCCTGTTGCTAGTGCTGAAATGCTAACATAACAGTTACAACCAAACCATTGTTTGTGTGAAACTATGATGATTAGTTTTACTATTTATCCTTTATTCATATTATAAAGTCTTTTAATGTTTAAAATGTTTTTCAGAAGGAGAATGCAAGGATACAACTCACTACTGTACATTTGTAAAACATCTAAAATTATGCTTAATAGACCTCTACAAACAAAGGTGTTGTCAGTCATGTCAAGAAGTGTAATTCTTCTACGGAAAGTTTATAATGCTGCAGTGAAGACATGAGAAAAGAGGTTCATTAAATCTAGACTGTTCAAAGTATATACTTGTAAATAAGACAGTAGGCATAACAGTTAAATGGATACATGGGATTGATGAAAAATAGCATTGTAGATTGATATGCTTGACAGGAAATTTTGCTGGACGCTTTTATTGTCCACTTTACTGCAATGGAACTTTTAATGTTTTAAACATTTTCATATCTGGATTAAGAGGAGAGTATCATGGCACTTCATCTATAGAACTTCACAGGTCATCATACGACAATTTTATCGGGAGAAAACATTATCTAAAAAGGGCCAGGTAATGCTTACTTCCCTTTACTTATAAGCCAGTCACAAAATCCTTTGAAGAATTTTGGAATGCAGTGACTGATGCTCCTGTTTATTTTTATTGTGTTATCAAATTTAACAAGATATTTAAATTTATAGAAGCAGTGGCTTGTAGCTATAAAGTTTTTGGCAGTGACTGCATTTTCATAAACAGATTGATCTTAAACTATGAATAAGGGTCAATCTCACGGGACAGTTTTATTGAGATTAGCTGGATACACAGCAGCACATTTCATATTTCATTCCTGTATTTATGTGTATGCATTGTAGATAGTGTTATGATTTTCAAAACAGCAATGGATCTGTTTTTGAATAAATGCGATGTCATTTTCCTTTGCTCCTATTCTTCTACTCCAGTATCACTGAAATTTGATCAAAGTTGTGACATGATTAATCTCAACTGATTTTCAATTAGATTCAAGACTTCCTTATAAAACCTGTGACTGAAATGTTCATGGGTGCTATTCTCTTGCACGAAGTCAGATGGGGAACTAAAGCCAATAATTGGCCTAACGTGCCTGTCCAACTCTATTCCCTCAATAAGTACTTTATATTTTTCCAGTTATGGAAAAAAGTAAGAGGAAAGAGTTGTTTAATATGAAGATAGATGTGTAAAATATCAATTTAATTCAAGTCGATTTTTCATCATGACCATTATCCATTCAAGCCTTTTGTGTGTTAGTAAATTCTGACCATGACATCCTTAAGTAAATCTTTTTCTGTACTGCAAATTATATGCCTGATAAGCTAAACATTTGGCTTTAACCCCAGAGACGCCTGCACAAGGCTGAAGATTTCTTTTGCAACTTCCATACTATTGCACAAGTTGGAAGCATATATTGAATTGGACCCTGCATTAATAGGTTACTAAACTGCATTGAATTGTAGTTAGTAAGCATGCTGTAAGACAAATTTTAGAAACAGTATTCCTATACCATTGGTTTGCATCACTGAAAATTAGACTAGCACTACTGTATAGAAAGTGATTAATGTGGACAATTGTGTCTCAGCTGACTGCAATGGAGCATATTTCTGATCATTACCTTTTTAATCAATAATGGGTCTTGATTGTTTAAACAGTTTTTTAAATTAAAAGAAAACACTTGTAAAATACTTTTGTACATATTTATTGTCTGATTTAAAAGTGCAATATTTTGTTTTGTACAGTGTGTAATAAAGATTTTGGGACATATATTTTTCTTATTACCAAAATTTCTTATTCATGTTTTTTCTTTGTATTTAAATGTTAACACACAGCACTCCTTTGTTGCTTTTATTTCATCTTCAGTTAAGTATGCATGCTATTTGGAAGCAGTGCTGTAAATGTTTGTTTGTTACTGCAATTGGCATGACAGTCCTCTAGCTTATTTTTACTGCTATTCCAGTAATCAAAGATGGCTAACGTTTATCTTTCATCGGTATTTCTGAAATAAACTCTACTTTGGTTATTCAACTGCATTATTATACAGAAATTGTTTATTAAGGTAATTTTCATAGGAGCTATGTTGCTATCATCAGTGTTATATTACCATTACGTTACTTCCCTATTTTTAACTCCTCAAAAATGGCACTATTTCTCATTTTGCTGGTTTCTGGACAAGGTCTTCTGTCCCACTAAAGTCTGCCTGTCACTGCTGTGCAGACTTACGTAGGTAGGAGACTCTTCCAGTACCAAAACACTCTTGTGAGCAGCAATGTAATATGCTCACACTCTTTCTCTCATTCACACCTTATAACTCTTGGCATATGGAACATGTGTGTGGGTGGAGAGGGGATAGCCACGATGCTGTTGTGTGCTAGCACCCCAGCTGCTTGAAACAGCTCCTTGGATGCCACTGCAGATGGGTGTGAATTGGAACAAATCTGAGGCTGCTGTACATTGCACTAAAAACTGAACCAGTTTCAGAATCAGGAATGCATGTAAATGTGCAGTCTGCTCTTCCTTGCCATGCTGGGGAAATAGCAGTGTTTGAAGAGTAATCCTAGACATTAACAATGGAACACTATACATGGATTCTTGTTTTACAATATCCTTTCTGTGCTACCAACTAGCTCTTTCTCTGAATATCCTTTAGAAATAAGGAATTCTGCATAATCACTATACAGACCACTTTGGTAGCATGGTATATAAAATCTTTTTTAGAATTGTGATTGAACCTGTTTCAGTAATTTTTCCACTTTTGCATCTTTGCGTATTGGGGCACTATAATATCTTGATTTCTGAGGTTCAAGAAGGATTTTTCACTAGGAATATTAGTATTCTAACCTGCTATTTATTCTGCTATTTATTTTTAATACCACTTTGTTTAGAGAAGAATTGACCTAAAAACTTGAAAATGTCTGTAGTTGTAGGAATCTTTACAATACAAAACAACCTACAGCACTGGGGAGCTGCTGTGCTTTGATGCTATTTCTAGAAGCATCAACTCCAGTATTTTCAATAGTAATAAAGGCAGTCCATCTTTCAAATAATAAGTTTAGAGGCAGCATTCAGGGCCATAAGAGAGACAGTAAAAAAAAAATCCCCAAAGATACCTGATTTCGAAATACACCTGCATTCAAACTCTATTACAACTACTTAAGTTTGCTCTTCTGTTTCCCATTTTTGTATCTGTGACTAGCTGATAGAGTCAGCATATGACATTCCTTAAATTATTTAGGTAAGAAAAGAAAATGCTTAATGGGACAATATGTAGATAGTGGGGCTAACAAATTTGAGTGCTGCTAAATAAAAAATGAAAAGGACTAAGGGGTCTGCCTCTGATTTAGGAAAGTGTCCCTTCAGGGAAGCAAAGTATTGAAACACTTGGCAGGGATGTAATTGCAACTTAAATAAAAATATGGTCCCTGCCTCACTCCTGGGGCAGCCTTGCTATATGGTGCTCCTTGCTCAGGCCAGTCCAGCCATAAACATTTCAAAAAAAGTCCAAACCAAAACACCTCTTTAAAAACTGGAAAAAATACATTAACTTTTAAAAAAGAATTTAATTGACCTGATTTTTCAATTATAGTAAAGCAAATTGACATAGTATAAACAAGGAAGAGAAAAAAGAACATCTAAAAGCAACCAATCTTGTAAGAAAAGCAGGAGCCTCATGTAACAGTTTACAACATCAGCAGGTCCAGCAGTCCAAGTTTCTTTTTCTGCCCTTTCTGAGCAGGGCTTGCGTGATTCAGTTCCTGCTTTCAACATCACACTGTACTTGATTTCAGTCCTTTTACTGGTGATTGATATACATGCAAATATATGACACTTCAAAGCTAAAATGGCTTTCCTACAGTAATGAGTAAAAGATAAGATTTGATGAGTTACTGATACTCAGACTGAAAGTGATGAGACACAACATAATATTGTTAAACAAATAGAAGTTGTAAGGGATCACTGTAAATCATGGACATATTGACTGAAACTGACACTTTGAAATAATGCTTAACATTTCCTACATGAACACACAAATTATTTCAATAAAGCATTTGTTTCATCTACACATTTGAAACACGTTAAAATTGATTAGCTGGGAAACTAATAACCAAAATTGAATCAGCTCTGTTTTGTGTCTTAGAAATTTACTATTGCATTTGTGTGCAAAAATTAGCCAGTTATCTTTTTTAGTACATGGCCACTATGCATGCATCAGAAGTTAGAATCTCATCTTTAGGCTCTGGCCATAGTAGGCTGAAACTGCATTAATAATAGCTAAGATAAAGCCTATTGTTAGCAGCATCCTAGCAGAGTTTCTTGGACCATTAAAAGGATATTTATTTTCCTAAGTCCATTTTATGATTGCAATAGGCTACATGGAAAGCTTGTTTGTAATGCATTTTGGCTATCAAGGTTTCCAGGGAAAAAAATCTTTTTCCACACTGGTCACAAAAGCCACGTTAAAACAATGTTTCAAAAGTAATGTGGGCAGGGTCTCCTCATTTGGATTATTATTGTTTCATTTGCTGTGCACTGAGAATTAAATAGGACTCAAGCTACATTTAAGGCATCTCATTGCTACTGTACAGAATCAATTATTCCAAAATGATTTCCAGCAACTCATAATCTTATTTAAATGTACACAATATGTACTTAGTCTGGAAAACAGTGAAACCAGAAAAACACAGTAATTGTAAGATGCACAGTTAAAGAGAACAGATTCCACACAAAATGTTCAAATGAATCTTATTAATAAAGGTTGCCTAATCTTCATCAATCTTGTTATAAAGTCATTATACTTTTAAAAAACCTCAGAATCAGTTTAAGCGATTTAACCATTTAAAAATGACAACTTGACAACTGTCACTGAGTTTAGCCAAGAAAAAAATTAATCTGTAGGACTCTAAACATTTTACAAAAATGTGTTAACTACTAAAATTTAAAGTTATGAAGTAACAGCTACTTCTTTTGGAATATGATTACCATTGGACTGGGAAAATGTATTGATTTCTGGAGTAACTCTTTGGAAGAATTTGTGGCCACGAGAATCTGTGTTTACAAAGACGTATCCTGGAGGAGATGGATAATTTGCTGGACAGATCTCTTGTTTCTTTGGAGTATACTCTGTACGATACACTGTTCCATCTTCAAAATGAGCTAAACTAGGGACTACAACACGTAAAGGTTTGAAACTCTCAGTCGGAATTATCTCATGCGGTATATAGTGAGACTTGAATGTGGTCAATCCATCAAATTTTCCAGTGGGTTTTGGAATTTCCTGATGTCTTCTAATAATTTCTTGTCGACAGCTATGCCAAGCTTGAAAGTCTTCCTTCATTGTGGTGTTCCCTTGGAAAGGGACATTATTTCTTCTTCCATAAGAAACTGGTCTTATGGGGGCAACAGGACAGATCACGTGCTGAACATAATCAAGATGGCTTGTGGAGTTTAAATCCATATTACCTGGAGGTGGAACATACTCTCTTATCTTGCGAGCCTCAGGCACGGAGACTGACCATGGTTGAAAACGATCCTGGAATTCAGTGCATCCATCAAAATGAGCATTAGTCCCAACTTTGGTGTATTCAGGCTTGCAGCTTTTTGCAAACTCTCCAAGTAGCCCTTTAAAATCATTCCGGTGGGTTGTGAAATCTTCAAAAGGTTGGCTGCTTGGCTTGTATTCTTCCTTTGGTCTTACAAATTTTGGTTCAAGTTGATGAGCAATGTAAGAACTGCGATGATTAGTAATACCATCAAAAGGTACATCTGAAAGCTTAGCCACACCTGGAGGCTTAAAGCTTTGTCTGGGGTTCAGCTCCCTAGGAACAAAGTCATCTTGAAATGTAGTGGAATTCCCAAACTTTTCTGTAGGGGGATGATAAGTGTGTTCCAGTTTATTTGGCTCTCTTCTTTGAACTTCCCATGATCTATAGTCATCTTTAAGACAAAAACAATACTTAATGATAGAAAGAAAGATTATAGGTTTTATTATTGATGTGTGGGTATCCTATTATTAATAAATCTATTTTTCCCCCACCAGCCCTTTTGATCAAAAGCGTTGAGTTTGAGTGACAGAGATAATTCTGTTTGAATATTAGATATGGGAGTTTTGCTTACCTGCTGCTGTGGGAATATATGAAGTAGGCAATAAAATACCACCTAGTACCACATGATGATGATTTTCTTTTAGAAAAAAGAAATATTTTCTGTGTACATATTTAATTTCTATTTTTTATTGCACACAAATATCTGTACAGAGCATATGTTGGCAAAATTCTATATTTTATCTCAGGACTGTGGATGAAAAACATATAAACAAAAGGTACCTGAATTATGGACTGTAATTTCAGTGATGGATGCTGGTGACATATTAAACCACAAGTGTACAGAAGCTGGTAAATAATAATATTGTTATCGAAGATGTTCTTTCCCTCCAGGCCAAATGCTGCCCTATTTTCTATTTTTCTACTACTTCTACTTTTGCCACTACAAGCTCTTTTCTTCTACCTACTTTACCCCAATTCTTCTATCTTCCTGCTGTGGGCGGCCTCTTCTGATCTTCACCATCTTAAGTATCTTTCCATTCTGGTCCAGTAGCCTTGGTCTTCACCATCAGAGCACCGCTTGCCTTTCAGGCAGGCAGCTCTAATAGGTCATAGGTCATAATTCACATTCAGATATTTTTAATCTGGATAGCAGAGCAGATATGCTACAATCAAAATTATTAAGTACAACATCTCATATGTAAAAGATTATTTGGATACCAAGGTGACCTGTCAGGATAACCTGCAGGGAGGATGTTTAGGAACTGTTGCATTGATGGCCATGAATAACAGATGATCATACTGTTGGGACAAGTCATCAGCAGAATGCTGTCCCAAGTATACAGTAAAGATGAACCAAACTTGATTTCAGGTACGTCAGTCTATGTAGAAAAAGAGTAATTGGGAACTCTTCCACCATGGAAGCTAAAGTGTGCCTGGACCTCAAAATGGAGAAGGCAATGGTCTCAAAATAAAGTATATGGTCCTTCCAGCAAGCGCCAGTCCCATTCTAAAAACTGGATTCAGAAAGTGCCCATCACCATGCCGAGTCTGAAAACACCTGAGAGGTACCAAATGATAGCACTTCAAAAAGCACTGTTAAATATTATTGATAGCCAAGGTTTCAGTTAAGTCCAGCAGCAAAGCAGTTATGAAAGCAAGACTTGGCACACTGCATCCATAATAACAGTTTTCTGTTTGACATTGTTTACTAACTTTTCTTACCAAAAGGAGTTACAATTTTCTCCGAATTTATCTTGAAAATGTGCTTGCATTATAACTAGCATTAGAATCCAAAGTTTCTCTCTCTTCCCCTTAACTGGTCTACCATATTCTGACCACAGTCTAACAGCTGCCCTTCTTCCAGCTGGGGAAACCTGGAGAGGGCTTCTTTTTCAGAGCCTATTAATGTTAATTCTTAAATAATTAGAGTCCTCTGCTGAGCAGCATAGGGTATTCTCTCTTCACTACTGCCACCTATTGGGCCAGAGAGTGAAAGACCAAAGTAAGAAATCAATCCACAACTTCAATAGGGCAGTTCAGAATACTACCTTCATTGTGGCTGCTTCTCTCTTTACAATTGGCATATTTTGTTACCTTGGTAGGTTGGTATGGTGTCCAATTTTCCTCCTTTAATCTGTTTTCTTTCTAAAGGTTTTACTAATGTCACAGGTTGTATTTTATGAGGATTATAATCTCTCCTGTATGTAGTTCCAAGATCAATCTCTCCGGGTTTTGGTTTATACTCTTCTTGTACCCGAAGAGGTCGATTTACAACATCATATGGGAGATAATCAGACCTGAAATGGAGAAACATGTAGTACTGCTTCACAACGATACCTTTTTCTGATTAAGACAATTCTGACATTTTTTTCCATATATAGAAATGTAGCAAAAACTAAATCAGATCAATTGTGGAAGGACTAAAATATTAACACTTTGAAAGTAATTGCTGATTTAGGATTAGCATTACCAACATTACAGAATCAACACTAAAAGAACAATCATTTAGCAGATATTTGGAGTCTGAAATATGGTGTATTTTTTGTACTTATTAAGGTCATGGAATCACTTTTTCAAACCTGACAGCAATTTACTCTTATTCATAATTTAACAAATATCCATATTTATAAGCTCTTAAAATAAATGTGTTTTCAGTATTGTTTCATATCTTATATGACTTGAAAAAATGTCAGTGTGGTTATATAAAAAGTGATCAACTAATAGGTAGACAGAATCCTGGCTAAAAGATTAAACTTCAGTCAGGGCTAAGTATTTAAACAGTACAGGTGGAGAACTGAAAACAAAAAGTTCCAGCATTTTTCTTGGTAACTGCCACTGTATGTGCACATTGGATATTTGAGCACTCAAACACGTACAATATTGACATGTAAAGCACTGGATCAGCACACAAGTACTGACTTTTGGTGTATATGTGTCTTGCTCATTTTCTTAAATATAGGCAAAACAAGCTTCAACCTCAAGCTGGCCCATATTGCCTAATGGAAAAAATAAGGGTTTGTGCCCCCGCACACACCACCTTTTTTAAAAAAACTGAAATGATCTTCACTCACACTTCTTGGATTTGGAAATAGCAGGAATTTCAGGCCTTGTCTCCCTTACTGTTACTGGAGGACTTCTTGTATAAAGATCTTGGATCCCTGATCCTGCAAGGAGCTCCAGGTGGCTGGACCTCCAGGCCTGCACGCAGCCTCCTTGGCGTCAACTGGGCTCCATGTGAACTCAGTGACCCAATTATACAGAGCTCATTGCAAGATCAGGGCCTTGGATTAAGCGATTCCTAGCCCTTCATTGAAAGGACAAGTATGCTGAATTCTTAACAAAGAGAGCTTTCTTCTAAGTCTTGTCTTCTGTTAACATCTATTTAATGTACAGGTTTAAAACAGTATGAATATAAAATCACTTCTTTTACTCAGGTTTCATTTCCTTGGTATCTCAGATTCTGTGAACCTACAATAGCAGTTCTCCAACCATCCACAAAGTTAACCATGTTAGATAAGAACTGAATTTCTAATGTATTAAAGAAGCAGAAAAACCATCACTACCACCACAAAATACCTTTCAGATCTTCTTTAGAGATCAAAATGAATCCCCAAAGAACAAAAAGTTTGGTTTTCCTTTGTATATCACCTTCCAAGTCTAGAACATGATTGACTTATGCCATCATATACTCAAACTTTCTGCATAAATATCCTTTAGAATGAATAATCAAATTATTTTAAAATGGGAAATGATTGCAATAAACAGAGTTGTCCTTCCTAAATAAGAAAATTTGAGGACACTATAGAATAGTTGTTCTCAACCTATTTACCACTGTAGGCCATACACACAGCTTTCTGGGTTATGTGGGCTACATCCACACAATATATATAATTCCTGTATGGCCCTGTGTGCTGATTGGACCACAAGCGGTCCACAGGTTGAGAACCACTGCTGTAGAATAACATCAGTTCCAAAACACATTGCTTCAAAATATTTACTTAAATGTCGTGATTCCTTCCATTTTTCCATGATGTGTTTGGTACTCCTCCTTTGGTTTATGACTCTGGGGAGGAGGGACATTGCCGTACTGGGGATACTTTTCCACATATTCCGTCATGAGGCAAGGTTGTCCTCCATTATCATAAATCCTTGTGGATTTATGAGGGCAACGATGACGCCTGTATAAGAAATTGAAATGAGATTATTTCAAATAGTTTTTCTATGGGAAACTCACCTCAAATATACAATGAGTGTATAACAAGAGAAATAGGATTGTCATCACAGGTAACTGGGATTTAGAACATTACCTGGATGTGAAAAGGAAACAAATTATTTTGTTCTGTTGTTATGAAGGATGTTACCATTTATATAGCACTGTGTAGGCCACAGCAGTACAGGGAAAAAGCATACTTATCTCATCTTCAGCACGAATAGAGAGGATGAATAAAGTTGTCAGTCTCCCAAATGTTGATCTGTCACTCCCCCACCTCATTCTTTCTGTTCTTTTTTTTCTGTGCCAAGCATTGGCTTCCTTCTTACATGCTATTTTTTTTTCTAATCTGTAAAAATAACTCAATACCTCTCTCTACTTCTCTGGTACCTTGTCCTTTCTTTTCTCTCTGTGTATTTCAATACTTCTTTTACCATTTCTCATAACAGCTCCTGTCACCGCCCTCTTTTACCCAATCTCACCACAGCTGCAGCTCCAGCTCTCTAGAATAAACTTCCTGAATCGATCCCTCCTCAGTTCTCATCTCAATCTCTTTCTTTCACACCTATATCTCTTAAATTCTCTATCCCCCAAAAGTACGGGCTTTATTTTTTTTGTTCTTAGGTGTATATATTGTATTATGTCTTGTACTATTTAACCGTAGTAATTTTGGGATATGATTTACAAGAAATTATAATATACAGGTGAAGATTTTCAAAGTCATCTAGGAGATTAAGACATTTTGGGCCTGATTCGCATTTACATGAAGCTCCTTTACACCTCTCCAGTTGGATAAAGGACACAGTTTAAATGAGATTCAGAATCATCTTCCATTAATGTCAACCAGAGTTTATATACAAAATGCAGCTGGATTGTATAGAACAGTATTACATGAACTAATGGTTGTTTTCTGCCTCTCAAAGTATTTATTAAAAATTACTTCGTCTGATTTGATTGAATAAACCATTGTCAAAGAGAGGACTCATTAAACAAGAATGAATGGTAAGGATTCCTTAATTTGCTTTGTGTGGTGTGCACTGTAATTACACTACCATCTCTCCCCTTTGGAGGACAGACTAAATGAAAGTAGGACCTTCTAATTCTGCTAGCTGAATTTCAGCACTGGTTCATGTACAAGCAAATTAGAAGTTACTAAATATAAACTCTTACTTGGTGAATAAATGAACTTCATAAAAGTCTGTATAAGAATCGCAGACACAGCTAACGTGTATGCCAATTACTAGATAAAAATACATTCTAACCTCAGGAAACTAGACATTCAAAGAACCAGAGTGCAGGGCTGGATTAAGGTTATGAAGGGCCCTAGGCTAATGGGAGGGAATGGCCTAAATATGAATTACATATTGGAAAAAAATTATGAAGTCATCAAACATTTATTTACATACCTATTTACATATTATTTATTTATATAACATTAAGAAGTTTATTCTACTCTCACTACACTCAATTCTTCAAATGAACAAATTTCTTTTCCTAGCTTTAGCTGTGGCAAAGTCATGAATCATGTCACTGTAATTCAAAGCCCTGACAATTCATTCTCAATGCTCAAGGCGGACAAAGCACTGAGATGCTCTTGAGTCATAGTGGATTGGAGGACTTTTTTGACCCTTGTTAGAAGAGAGAAGGAATGTTCTGCATTACATTTAGCGATCATTAATGACAAATACAGTTGTAATGAAGTTTCAATATTTGGGAAACATTCTCACCTTGGATTCAGCGATAACTCGATAGAGCCAAATAGATTTGCTTTCATCATCTTTTCTTTCTATATCTGAGAGTGATGTGAATTCAAAAAATTTAAGAAATTTTAGTAAAATCTACTGGGAGATCGTCTGGGTACTTCTGACACAGACGTTTGATACCTTCACTGACTTCAGAACTTGAAAGGTTTGGCAAAAAATTTGTCAGTACACTAAAGATTTTTGTCAATATTTTTGTAAGCTTCAATCCAATGTTCTAATGAACTCTTCAGTTTGTCGATGGTTGTGGTGAAGGTATTCACTTTGAAGGCCTTCTTGTCATGTTCTTGAATGAGTAGGCAGCTGCACTGTTGGATGTCTTCTGTCTTTTGTGGCATTTGGCTGACTTATACTCATGTTAGCAGGCCTTGCAGCCCCCTGAATTTCAGTCGTCAAAACTATCCTGCATTTGTTAAAGAAAAGTTCCAAGACTTCTCGTTAGGTTTACAGCACTGGAAAGACCAATTTGAGCACTTTGCAAGTTTTGAATCATCCAATGAGTGGATGATGCACAGAAAAACTGTACAATTCTTGGACAAATCCCCCCTCAAAATAAAATTGCTTCAACACAACAATCCATGCCAGACTGGTTCTCAAGGTAGAGTGAGAGTGCAGCACATTGTTTGTAATACACCAAAGCATTGTGCTCCTTTATCTTTGCTTGCATCCCTGAATATTGCCATTCATATTACTTGCATTGTCATGGCTTTGGCCACAACAAAGGATGACGTCATTCTCATTTTCAGTGAGGAAATCGAATAAGTACGAGACAAGTTTCTCCCATGTGGCTGATGATGATGATTTCATGAAGATCGTGAAATGCTCAACTTGTCTGCTGGGTAGCACATAATGCAAGATGACAGTCAGCTGATCTACATCTGACACATGTGGTGTTGAGTCGACAGACACTGAAAAATATACCACATCTTTGATCTCATCTACAATGGCTGATAGTGTCATCTTTGCCAGCAGTACAGTGAATTCATTACCAACAGTCTTTGATAGATATGCTACATGGCCTTTTCTATGATTTGTGTGTTCATTGCTGTGCTGAGCTAAGAAAGGATCGAACTTAGCAATTAGCTCTAGAATGCCCAGGTATTTTCCATTATGTTTTGATCTAACAGCTTCATTTCAGCCCCAGAATGGCAGACCACGCTCAGCAAGAAAAACTATGGTTTCAACTACTCGTCAAGAATGTTCTTCCAATAATCATGAACTTCCAAAAACTGGTTTTCCAGTTCGGTATCAATTCTGTCACTAACTTTATTTTGGACAAGGTAGCTGCTAACTGACAATATATGCTGCTCATTCATTGCATGATTGGTAATGTGTGCAGTGTTCTTCCAATCACTGAAGCCTTCACAAAACATTTCCCACATTTTAGTATCAGAAAACAGGTGGCAATAAAAACAGTACACTTTCTTCTTGGAAGGCAAATAGATGAGCCATTCTTGCTTGCCAATCTGTTTGTTAGGCTTCACATATTCAAGCATTGATTTGGTCAGATAACTAGTCTGATTGATGTACTCTCGTTTTGTCAATGAAAAGTCGGCATCTAGATGCTAGCATTCCTGTGGGCCCTTCTCAGTCCAGTATATAATGAGATGTTGAGAAGTCATATTCCACTTGACTAGATCATTGGAGAAGGATGTTTCTGTACGACTATTACTAGGAAAGTCTTCAGAGGAGTGGGGTGAGCTAGAGAAGTCATAGGAGGCTGCTCCTTTTCATCAGGCAAAGCAGTTCACTTGCGCTGGTATTCGCTTAGACTTCCTCAACACCAGACTTAGTAGGAGGAAAAAAACATTAGGAGAGAAGGAGTACTTTTCAGCGCTACATCTTGTCTTTGCTGTCTTTCTTTGGCCTCCTTCAATTTCTGCCATCCTCCTTTCTGCAGCATGGTTTCTTTTGTCCAGTATAGGCCTACTGTGTACAAAGTTCAATATTGCTTGGGCCCACAAACACTTACTTAGCCCACAAAGACAAAATCACAACCAACATAAATTGAATTCACAACTGTGATGGATTCATTTGTACAAAGCAATATCTAATGAGACAAAAAAGTTCTGATGGCCCCACTACCATCTCGCAGCTGTTACTTCAATATGGAATGGAGGGTCTAAATATAGGAGGGCCTATCGGTTAATCTGGCCTTGCCAGAGTGAAGACCTGCTGAAAAATTAGGCTAGCAGTGAATATTAAGAACAAAAAACTGAATCAAAGTGAAACAAAAATTATATAAACTAAATACACAGGCATATAGGATTCCTGCTGAGAAAAGTTAAAAAAAAAGGGGGGGGAAACAGAGAAAGGAATGATCTGTGATTGGAAATCTGTAAAGCTAGCTTTAGCTGTACTTTTGGGCTGTGTAATTTTGAGAGCTCACTAATTAGATTTAAGTGGTAAATTGAATAATCCTACATAACAAGTCAGTCTCAGTAGATGCCTCATCTGGGATATATAGTGTGTTGGAGCCTCAATCTGTCAATTCATTTTCAATCAAATTGATCTACCAAAGGGATAACAATAACAACCTGAAACTTGAAAAGTAAAGTAGATGGCTCTGTAAAAGATAATATTCTGTCACCTACTTACCACTAATGCCCCAATCCTACCATTAACAGCGACCTGATGGCAGGGCAGCAGCCGAGAAAAATGGGAAAGAGAGAAAAGGATATGGTTGTTACCTCTGATGTCATAATCCCACCATTTAACAATGAACTGAACAGTTCAGAAAGCACTAGGGGAGGGAAGGAAAAAGAGGAAGAGAAGAAATTAAATGGGAAATAGGGAAATGAGAAGGTGCTACTTCTGAGCATACAGTTCCACCTACCCTGAATTTTTCCAGGGATTCATCTATGCTGTGTAATATTCATTCACAGAGTACAGCATGTACTCCAGATTTCACAATTTAAAATATTTTGTCATCTTAAACATAAAATAGTAAAATGCTGAATATAACTATCAAAAGCTAGTTAATAAAACAGGCTATCAGATTCATACACTCCATAGCTAAAATCAGAAATTATTTACTCCTAGTGGCTCGGATCACATTGATTTTAAGCATTCAGCCCAAGAGAGGTTGAAATAAATAGCACAGTATTCACAAAGACAGCAGCTTCATTTTTGCATCCTCATACCTTTTCCATCAGCTCATTTCAGAAAACTAGTCACTAACCACAATAACTATTCCAAATGGCTGGTCTCATATCACCAGCTGTCACTGCATTCTGTGTTCCATTCTGCAACATCCCCCACACTACTCTCATCATTTTAAAATCTCCTGCACTATCATACTTGCTAAAAGCAGAAACAACACTATTAGAAAAATACTACCCTCTAGGAGGATCCTGAAGATTATCATGAATTAAATTAAAATGGAGTCCCTCAGTGTTTGAAGAATCAAAATGAATCATGATATTGTTTATTTTTGTCAAAGAGAACCAAAGCATCTCTAGTAAAAAGTAATTATGCATGACTGAATAAGACTCCATTATTTCCAATGAGTCAAAATTGTTAACTCATATTGAATACTCCCATATCATACAAATAGTTACATAGAATAATGGATGTCTGCTCTGGTGAGTTATGTTTTCTTCCTTCCATGAGTGAGACTAATCACTTATTGCTTAGATAAGATGTTAACAGATTAATCTCAAATAATTTAAATAGACACCACATAGGGCCAGATCCTCAGCTGGAATAAATTGGTGTAACTCCATCAACTTTAACAGAGCTATGTTGACTTACACTAGCCAAAGATCTGGCCTATAACTTGTGTTCTCACACCAACAAGATTCAACCTTGAGAGCTTTCCCTCCTATAGAACAAGATTTATGATGAGAAAAGTCTCAATGCCTGTCAGGGCTTTAAATCGTTAAAAGTTTATAAACAAAATAAATATCTCAATAAGATTTTTAATTGCCAAGGCAAACATCAGACATGAGTGAAAGAAGTTGTATTTGGACACTGTATTACTGAAACTGTTCTGCTGCTTAAATAACCTGAGTTCCCTAGTGTTGACAGGAAAAATAATCCTGGGGAGAATATACATGATTTATGGACAAAGAAAAGTATGTCATTTAAACTCTTTTTAAGTAAACTGAGAAATGTGGAAATCCAGTCTTCATGAAAAAAGCAAAATTAATCTTTTAGCAAGTAGTTATTCTCTTATATGAATGTGCAAAGAGAAGGCTGTTGGTTGATTTTTCAGTGTCCTTTACGACTGCGTCATGAACTGCCTCCTATTGAGAGAGTCATACTGTGTGTCTGGTTGCCAAAGGACACCACCTTGAAACATTAACATTAATGAGAGTTATACACATGGATTGAGGGGACAACAGACCCTATAAAGAGAATGATTGTGACTGTCATACCTTATCTATGACATTTATATACAGTTAGATTCTTGCAGATATCTCAAAGTGCTTCATACACCAAGATGAAGCTGAATATCTGCACAATCAGAAGAAAAGTAACCTCCTTTCCTCCTCTATTTCCCTCTGGTGCTGCTAGGTGATTAGTTGAATGTTGAGTTGGATTGTAACATCAAATCAGTGACTCATCCTCCTTATTGTCTTCGTCTTTTCCCTTCATCCTTTCACATACCGCAAGGCTCTCTGAAAGTGTTTAAAGTCCTAAATCTTATTTTTTAAATAGAAGGCTGCAAGTGAAATTATCCTACTTCACTAATTATTTTCCATTATGTAACCACACCAGCATGGACATTTACCCAGCATGCCCTGGACAAAATGACTAGATAACCTAGGCAGTGTAGGCTTCCCATTGTTTTTCTCCAGTTCTGGAATGTCGCTGGGGAAATCTGCCAGTACACCAAGGGGAGGAGAAAGTGGGGTATGAAAATTCCTTGGCAATCACCTGACTGACTGACAGAAGAGGACTCCTCATTCATCCATCCATCCAGAGGGCAGCCACAACATGAAAGGACCACTAAGATGTGATGGGCTCAATCACCATAGGCTAATGAACTGGAGGTAGGCTGGGTAGGAGGAGATATTATTAGTTTTCTCTACTGGTTCATCTGCAGACTATCTTTCAAGGGGGAACTAGTAGTTGTATACTGAGAACTCTATTAACTTTGTCTAAGGCCTACTTTTTGCTGCTAGCACACTAGCAGATAGACACAAAAAGTTAAATAAAATGACTGAATAAAGACAGATAAAATGTAATATATAGTGTCTTTGAGATGTCAGGAAGGATACATGTGTTTTCCAAGAGTGAGGGACCATGGGCCTTGCTAATGAGCAAAAAACACTCAAATCATACTCTAATTTAACTGCCCTGTTCCCTTCCCCTGGAGATGAATCTACTGCTTTGTATCCTAAATGCCTGTCTTTTCTGACATCACTGATCTGATCTCTCTTTGTATCCTCAGGGATTTTTTCTTCCACCATTTTATTGTGCTTTCTCTTGGTTTCCTGTTGCTTTCTTGTATTTTGTCAATAAATAATATCAGCCAAATTCAATTCACCAATATTAACCAGACATTCACTTCTCTTGAACATCAAGATTTTTTGACCTGAGTCAAGGGTTAATGAGAACTGGAAAAAAAATGCTTCAGTTATCTTGAGGAAAAATAAATGCCTATATTTATTGAAATATGAAATTACAATCTGTATACCATTACATACATTATACAATGCCTCATCAGAAATATCTGGACAGTTTTTTGGTATGTATATACAGCTCTGCATGTAACAGTTTGGGTTTTTTTTAAGTTGCATTCTAAGTGGCAGATTAAATTACAAGTCCAGAAAAAAATCCATTATTTGTTGTGCCAGCAAGATGCATATGCTGTCTGATTGACACCAATGTTATTAAGAGTTTTCACTGAAGTCAGTTGTAGCCAATTAGAAGGCACCTTGAGTAAAGTTGCTCTTGGCTGCTGTATTAGTCACTTCAGATGGCCTGATCCTGAAACCCTTGGGACATAAAACTTCCAGTGACTTCAGCAGAGACAATGGACCATAATTTAAAGATATTTGGGAGCCTAAAGAAGCAGATAGACACTTAGTGGGTTTTTCAAAATCACCTAGGTGCCTAACTGCCACACTCCCAATCTTCCCCAGATCTATGTTCTAGTCCCCCACAGTCCTTTGGCTCAGCCCCCCTCATTCTTCCCCAGCTCCTCTTCCCATTCCCGTTTGGACACTTTGTCTCAGTCTCCCCAACTCACCACCCTCATAGGCTCAGCTTCTCACCCTATTTGCATTCCAGTCAAGCTATTCCTCCTTCTTGCTGCCTGAGTGCCAGCAGTGGAAGCTTTGAGAACTCTCGGGAGACAGTTTCCCTACCCTTAGTTCTTGCGCTCGTCACCACAGCAGTCTCTGCCTGCCAGTAGGATCTATTGTAGGGAAAGTCCTGCTTAGCCACTGTAGCCCTGGAATGAAGCACGCTCAGTACAAATGGAATATTTGGAGAATTTAGCTGCCAACTCTAATAAATCTCTATTAAGCACATGTGAACTCATAATTTGGCCACATTTTCAAAGATTTTCACAGGGAGAGCAAAGATGTATCCCTGACACTAGGATGACCCTCCTGCCAAATTTCAAGTCCCTGCTCCAAAGGATGGAGGGGCTAGGATCTCTTGGCAAAATGGTTATAAGAATTTTTTAACATGGGAAAATAACTTATTTTTTCCTAACCTTGTTCTGAGAAACAGCTAAACTGTTCCTGCTAAAATTAAAAAAAAAAAAAAATCAACAACAATCCAGCCAACGCAGACACCCGGCTTGGAAAATTTCAGCCCAGTTAAAATTTGGCAAAGTTATAACCAACTGAAAACAGAGTTTTAGAAAGGAAAGTGTCAGGCAACCTATAAAAAAACTAAAGGACTGCATAATTTACAGTATGTCTGAAGGCTATTTAGGTCTCAGTCCTGAAGGAATTCTGCACTAGCGGATATTTGTGCCTGAGAGCAGCCCCACTGAAGTCAATGGGGCTGTGTGCGGGTACACAGATCTTGCCATAGGGCACTCCTCACAGTAACGAGACCATAGATTGTTTTCTTTTTAAGTGTTTGGAATGCCTATGCTTTTTAACTGTTCTGATTATTTTAACTGAAAAATATATATTTAAATTTTCCATTTACCTGCTGAATGAAGAGATCCTGGGAACTTTCTGGCTTATTCCATTTTCTTATAAACTGTTCTGTAGTATTTCATTTGATTAATCTTTCTTCTTTCCTTTTCCATCAGTGGATGGGCTTCCTAACAAAGTGTAAACTTTCTCTTCCCATGTTGCTCTAGTACTCCCTAATTCCAGCCTTAATTTTCTGTTGGGTTTGCAAGCATTTAGATATATTAAGTATTAAGAATTAAGTATCTCACATTTCACTCAAACTTCCTTTTTCCTTTTATCTATCATTTCTTCAGAAATCATGATCTCCTTTAGGAAATGATAAAAACCACCAAGGGAGTGTAGAAAGACTGGGACATGGACTAAAAGAATAAGTTTTAGTAAATAATTCTATAGCTTTATATACCAAAATGAAGATAAATATAGGGAGAAACTCTTGTATATTAGCAATTTTCTTGTCTATAGACAAATATTACTTAGGTATAGTCTGGAAGGTCATCTAACTACTGCACAAGTTGTTCTTTACTCATGAAATCACATCCTGTGTTTGCCAACTAGTGGACTTTTATATCAAAGAAGGAATCTGAATCCTGTCTGTGTTCACAAGCAGGGGTTCATTTTCTTTAGTATTAACACAACACATTTGCAACCCATGGGAAATAAGAAACTAAAAATGTTTGCTTTTTATTATGGAATTATCCCAAGAACGGTTGGTAGTTGATACCTGGTCCATTCTCAACAAATATCAGTTGGAAACTGAAAATTGGGTCCTGGGATATATTCCGAGGATACCAATAAAGGATACAACCGTTACTCTGAACAAATGCAGTTACGGGAACATGTTTGTGGTTTAAAAAAAAAACAAGCAAAATTCGTCTCTCAAGCAAAGCAACTGGGAAATGATCATTTGTATACTTTGGCACACTACCATATTGCTGCTAAACACATCCTAGACTCAAGAAGCTAGGAACCTTAGTGGTGACTGGTATACAGAAAAGTCCCCAGCACTGGGCCTGACCCTGAGAAGTGTTAAGCCTTTGCAAGCTGAGGGTGCTCAGCCCCTCCAGACACCCAGTCTTTTTGGCAGCACACTTATTTGTTGGGTCTGGAAAATTATTGAAAGCATACATTTTAAACTGGCACTGAAAAGGGGATTCAGCCTAGGGAGAAGGGTGTCTACCTATTCTTAATATACACATAGTAATGCTAATGGTCAACAAATAAGGCTAGTTCCTGCAATCCTCAGCTATCATGATTAGCACTTACTCACATGAGAAGTCCAACTGAACACTACAGTGAGGGTGTTACACACTTTCCCTAAGGATGGAAGCTTTTCTTGAACTTCGGAGAGTCACCATCCAGATCAATTCCCTATAGGGGTCACTATTTGTAACACCACACACCTAACTGCATTGCTAGTAGTGGGGATTGAATTATAACCTCTGGATCTAAATGCCCAATATTTTACTACCTGAGTTAAAAGGAACTATTCAGGAATAAATGCTATTCAGCAAGGGTAATGGCTGCAGAATCTAGCCTTGAATGGACTGTCTATTCTTAGATACAAATGCCTTCTGGCTGACATTTTTTACAGTATTTGTTGAATTTGTGGAAGTATTTATTCCTTGCCAGACCTCGCCACAGGTAAAAGAATTATTCTCTCTGTTCTAATATTCAGAATGAGATATAAATGTACCTAAGCTAATGCAAAACTACAGTATGTAAGACTCCAGCAGATTGCTAAATAGAACTTGTATAATATATCATACTGTTTTCTTGTGTGTACATCACAATGCCCAGGTAACACTGCCAAGCAACTAGTCTTCTAATGAAAACAGAAACACTCTAGTGCTACACAAAAGCAAACTCAATGAGCTGCCTAAAACAATAACCTCTTGAGATTTTACTGACTACAAAACCTTCAGCAATGTGTATTTTAACCCATGTCTTTTGTGTGTATTTTATAGTACTATGATTATTCAGTGTCTTGTCTTTACGGTTAAAGACAGATATTTTTTCACTTGGGCTGAACATGGTTTCCCTCGTCCACAATGTCATCTCACACCATCTTTATATTTGATTCTAGGCTGCACAGTTCTGCTTTCTCCTCATGGAAAAAATCAATTCTCTAGCTCATGATTAAGACCAGGGATTCTAACACAATTCTGTGGGACAGATATAGCTAGAAGGCAGGGCAACAGAACGCAAGGAGCCTCACACTGCCCTTCTTGTACTCTTTGCCATGGCCAGCTACAATGTAGATGGGGAAAAGATGGACAGAATTGTCCATGCAGGGACAGAAGACAGGGAGCTCCTGTCTGCTATTCAGGAAGTACTAGGGGAAGGCTTATCCCCAGATGAAGCAGAGTTCAGGACTGTCCAAACTTAGTGGTAACCATAATACAATGGTTAGTGCAAGGACACAGAATCATTACGGTATGTGAATACTCCAGCCCTGCGATGACTTCTCCACCCCACCGCCCAATTAATTTGGTCTGTTCTACCTACCCCACCCTGGAAATTGCAATGCCCCCTGTGTGTAGGAGAGGTGGTGGAAAGTTGGTTCTGTGCTTCCTGTACAAAATGATGCCAACTCTCCCAGTTTTATTTGACGAGTCTCACAATATTTAATGTATTTAATAAAGCCCCAGATCCTGGATTTGTGTGACTATGTGAGAAGCTCAGCTTGCTTTGTAAGCTTTTAGCCCTCTTGAGTAAGAAAAGCTTGAACATGTGAACCCTAACAGTTCCCGTACTAAACACAATAAAAATATCCCTACTTGTATTATTTTTAAAAATCTCATGACTTTTAAGCCAATCACATTACTTTTTGAACTCTGAGTCATGATTCTGAAATTGTGTGAGATAGGTAATTCTGAATTCAAGGGTAGTATTCCATGTAGGAAGCTTTTTTCTAAGCTACCCATTTGCACTAGTCTTGCTGGCTCAAAGAGGCTGTAGGCCATGGTTGAAAGTAGGACAATGACCAAGCTCCCCTCTGTAATAGTAAGCAGAGTTGTGGGCAGGGAAAGGATTGGCTTGTTGCATCTATTTAAAAGAGATGAGGAGCTGATGCTGCAGTGTTTCTTACCCAGGAGGAATTCTGGACGAGTTAGCCAGAATTCCTCCTGCTGCTGTGCAACCTTTCTGCAAACCCATTCATGTAAGGCAGTGCTTTAAGGCACAATCTAACCTTAAGACCCAGTCTAGACTACATAAAAAGATGTTTTAAAAAACCTATAAATTAACATTTTTGAAACACCTTTTCTTAGTCTAGACAAAGCCTAAGTGTGCTACTTCATTTCTACTAAGAAGAACCCACATTCCGTTCCTTTTCCAGAACGGTATTCCAAAGAGAGTTGAAAATAACACAGGTAACCTGTCTCTGCATTCCCTTTTCTAAAGAAACCAGATACTTTCTTAAAAAGCTGTTTTTACTTCTCCAGACTTAATCAGGTCATAGTGGAAAATGTATATTAGGGCTGTAAAAGCTGGATACAGTTCACAGAGCTTCCAACAAAAGACAAGGGAAGAATTCATAGTTATATTGTGTCTCCTTTACACCAGCTCTGCTAGAGTAAGAGACCACAAAGCAGCTGTATAAGGCCTTCCCCACTGGGTTTCAGAAGTCTTCCTGGGAAGAGGCAGAGCTCGCAGAACTGGTTTTGAGCCTTCTCTTCTTCCCTGGAGCCCTTGGAATAAGGACATGCTAAGTCATTTTTAGAAGAGGCACATATGGGCACATGAGGAACAGTATGCAACCCTATTAATCCCCAGTAAAACAATGTTCTGTAGATCTTTTTTTCATTTGCTGTATCTATATATTCAGAATTTTAGGGAAATCTTCCACAGCAGCCCTGAGGAGATCTAGAAGAGATTGTGGTAAAATGCTAGTATCTTCTCTACACTAGCACTGGTGGAAGCTGTACTGAGATTTCCCTGAAATTCAGGGTATGAATATGGACACATTGGATTAAATTTGAATGATAGAAAGCATTAAAAGCTTTTGCTAACCTGGTAAGTGTTTGCCCTTTTGTGATCTGTTCAGTGCATGAGTGAGCAAAATATAATATGTTAACATGATGATCAAAGAATATATTTTGAAAATGGAAAGTAACCCTATTTAAAATATGATGTGAATAAATACAGATAGTATGTAGTATGCAGTAGTTTTTTTTCACAAAATATTTTTTTGTAGAAGAAATCTGCATTTTTCTGTTCACATCCTGGATAAAATCTAATGGAAAAATATATTTAACAACTATGATGTGCACATATCATTTTACATGGACAAACACAGCTACCTGGGGCCCAATACTCCAGCGGACATAAAGGAGCCTTAAAATGGCCACGTTTCCCCAGTGCTGAAGCATAGTAGAGCTCATGTACACAGTCTCCAGTGTAGGGGCATGCTAGATATAAGAGGGGAAGTGGCCAGAGAGCTCTGTGTTCCAGGAGTTATGGGCTGCAGAGTGGCCATAAATTACAGCAACCCAGTCATCGGTTTAACCTACACCTGTGGCACCTGAGGCTTGCAGAGCAGCCAAGAATCCAGACGGAGCATAGGTGGGATAAAACCCCCATCAGGCCATGACTTTTGTACTGTGCTTCCCTAGAGGCAGAATCAGGCCTATTGTTTACTGATCAGTAATGACCTCAATAATGATAGAGACAAGATGAGTGAGGTAATATTGTTTATTGAATCAACTTCTATTGGTGAAAGAGACCAGCTTTCAAGCTCCACAGAACTCTTAAGAGCTCTGCCAAGCTGGGATTCTTAAGCGATATCGGCCCAGTAAAAGATATTACCCTGCCTCTCTTAACGATGTCTACCACACAGTGTTTGAATTGTTACCAGAGATCAGCCTCTGATTCAAATGGTAAATCTTCCCTGGCAAAAACATTTGCTTTTGCGGTGTTTGCTAACTGTTCTCTGCCTCACAATGCTTGGTTAATAATCATAAATAATAATTGACTAGTTAATGGGTAGTGACAGGGCCAAAGCAATAAGGAAAAGATGCAGCCCTAACACAAGATACCATTTTGGACAGGTAAATGGGATGGTGTAAAATTGCACCTGCCCTTAGACAGGGTCACAGTGAAACTGCCCTTGAACAGCGGCAGAGCGGTTGAAGGGAAGGAGGGCCAGTTTGGGCTGCTGGGGAGAAGGGGAGTCGGTCCCGGGAAGGGTCAGTCCCAGAACCAGGGAGTCAGGGGCTGGGAGAGCTCGTGTTTCGGGGGGCGGCGGGGAGGCAGAGGCTCAGCAAGGGTCGATCCCGGGTTGTGGGGGTTGGTCCCTAGCCCAGGCGTTTGCTGGTTCGGGTCCCGGGAAGCCCGTGTTCGGGGTGCGGTGCGGGGGCAGAGGAAGGGCGGGTTCCGTTACGGGCCCGGGCTGGCGTTCGCGGTGCTGGCCCGGAGGCAATGGGTGCTGGCCCGCGGGGCTCGGTTTTGGGGGGGTTCGGTTCCCGGGGGGGGGGGATTTAGGTCTCCCGGTGGGTCGGGGGGGGACTCGGATTCGCCCCTCGGGGACGGGGTCGCTCTCCGGGGGTCGCCTTCGTCTCTTACCCGCAGGTGCAAATCTCGCAGAGACAGCGCGGCTGCTTCATCCTCCCGCCACCGCCGGCCGGCCTGCCTCCGGACCCCGGTAACCAGGGAAGCGCGCGGTCGCCCTGGCAACCCGCGTCGGCGTCCCGGCGACCGCCCTCTCTCTCGGCTTCCGTAGGTCGTCACAAAGGGGGCGGAGACAAAGGGAGGGGGCACGCGTAGTAGCAGCGACTTCCGGCCGTGGGCAGTGCGGCTCCTGTCAGGAGCGGCGTTCGCCGGGTGAGTGACTCTAGGCGGCCGTTGGTCTCGGCCCGGCCTGTGCCCTCCCCCCGGGGCAGGGGCGTCTTCGGTTTGGGGAGCGCGTAGGGTCCCTCCGCCTCTCCATGGCCCCACAGCGGGCAGAGGCCACCTCCGGGCCTGCCGGCCCTGCCTTCCAGGGTCCCCTCGGCTCCTCGCCCGGGCACCCTCCTCCTCACCCGCGGCCCCCGCTTGGTGACTCCTGCGTTGGGTGGGCACGGGCGTTTCCATGGCGGCGGGGGGGCCCTATAAAGTAGCGCTGGGCACTGCACACGTGCTCCCCAAGCCCCCCCCCCCCGGCAATCCTGGTGCTGTCCGAATGACTTTCTCTCCTGTTGTCGCGGGGCAGGACCCCGCGGTGGAACTGCCGAGGGCCGCGTTTCACAAGCTCCTAGGCAGTTCCTGGTACCCGCTCCTGAGCCGTCCCGCGGGTGTCCGTGGGGCGCCCGGGATGATGTTTGCTTGTTTGTGGACTCGGCCAGCGGGAGTGTCTGGGAAGAAGGCCAACGTAACCTGCGCAGAGTACTCCCGAGCACAGAAAGGAAACCCACTGAAGAGAGAGAGAGAACTGGTTTTGTCTGTTTTTTTTTTCAGGAGTGGGGGCTGCTATATTTACACGGCCCCTTTCAGTTGTGTGCGTGTGTCAAAGTGAGTGTGGATCTGCCCCGTTTCAAATGGACAGATTTTCACTGTGTATTTTGTTGTTTAACACAAAAATGAAAAATGTGTATGATTAAAAAAGGAAAACGTGTCCTCCTGTTTGTAAGTCTCTTTGGTATCTGATTTGGAGTGAATGGTGCTATAGAAACAGCTTATTAGCTACCTAAGTTTTACCCATGGACAGGTTTAGTTGATCTTTATTTATAAACTGTAAATGTGTGTGTATTTAAAAAATTCAGATGTTTCTTGGGTTATGATTATATAAAATGGTTTTCCTTATTCACAGAAAGAGCTAAGCATGGTTCTCTCTAGTGTGGGGAAGATAATTGGACTCCAGAAAAAGACTGCTAGTATCAGGAATATCTGTATATTGGCTCATGTGGACCATGGTAAGTGGCCCTTTTTGCTATGAGCCATCAGATAGATATATTTTCTTACGTGTTCAGATTAAATTATAACAGGATAATTCAGTCATTTTGCTGACGATAAGTGTTTCAGAGCATTGATTTCTCATGTGTTTTTAAGTTTATGGGTTCAGTTAAAGGTTAATTTAACCCAGGTCATAGGGCCACTGATAGTGAGAAGGCCTCCTAGAAGGCACCCATGCAATCAATGTCCTTTTGGTGGGTGTAGCAGACAACATAGCCCTAAAGTGGGCAGTAATGGTCAGAGGAGCATGCCAACAACAACTGGACAATATACTGATTCATATCACCCCCCTCTTCCCTTTACTTAAATAGCTGGCTGTGGTTTGTGTGAAACTCTGGCTGTAAATTAAACCTTTATTGGAGTGTGAATCTGCTGTGGGATGCAGCTCCCAGCCCTGGTGAAGAGTGGTATACATTGCCCCTGCACCCAACTCTGCACTAGTGAGCAGTGGTATTACTCTCAAAACTGTACTCATCCATACTTTTTTTGGGGGGGAATTTAAAAGGAAAGTGGAATGTAGTCAAGTGACTTCTCTTCAGTTGGGGGATCAGCATACTTGTTTGAAATCTGAAAAGTCCCTTTCTTCCCTCGGTACAGACTAATCGCCTTGCATTTTTGTGGCCAGGCAGAGTGGCGTTAATGGGCTTGGGAAGCTACAATATGTGGCTTTTAAATGAGAGAATAGAATATAAAAAAAACACCCTTCCCAAACTCCACTGTAATAAAATAATCAAGATATGTGTTTACATACAGGTGTGTGTGCACGTGTACATTAAATGATATGCGTTCAAGCAAATGAGTTTTGTTTAAAATTGTCTAATATTACTCAAGTACACACACTGCCAACACAACTATATAAAAGTCAGGAAATCCCTAGTTAAGCCAATGATTGTTAGTTTATCTTCTTCTCTTTACCTCACTTTCTGCCCACCCATTTTTTTTCCTGTTGCTTCTACATAAAAGATGCAGCTTTAATCATGTGGGGTGGTTAATCAATTAATAAATTAATGCTTTCTAATTGTTTGCAATGTTTAATTGATAGTATGTTGAAGTAAATGGTTACTGTCTATGGAGTAGATCTGTAGTTGATTTTTTTTTTAACTGGATGATTGTGTTATGTTGGATGGTTAATGTAGGAAATAATTTGAAATAGTGTTTATTGTTTTGGGAAGTTATTGTTTAATGTTAGTGGTTAATGTTTATTTTCCATGGTGTAATGAGGAGTTAAGGTGGGATGTTTTGGTTTTTTTTCAGTGGATTTTTTTGGTCACAGTTAAGGTTGCATGTTTTTTGTAGTGATGAAGAAGAGAGGCATATGTTGTGAGAGGCAGATGTAATGGTGTTGAGTAATCTTAACTGGTTTTTAACAAAGCATTTTGTTTGGAATTTCTTAATTTTTTAAAAAGAAATCTATGAATGTTGATGTTACTAACTTGTAGCAATATCAAGTTTGATAACCCATTGGGGTATATGTTTAAACAAAGTCACTTGTTTTTCTTTGCAGGCAAAACCACTTTAGCTGATTGTCTGATATCTAGCAATGGAATAATCTCTAATCGATTGGCAGGAAAGGTACAGTTATAAACTAATACCATTAATGAGTGGAGTTCCTACAAATTTTCTTCCAGACATACCTTTTCACATTTAAAAGAATAGCTTATGAAAATATCTCTGTACAAATTTATTACTTTTTGTGGTCTCTTATTTTAGCTGAGATATCTAGACAGTAGAGAAGATGAGCAGATTCGAGGAATTACTATGAAATCTAGTGCTATATCACTGCACTTTGAAAAAGGTAAGGTAAAGATGCTACCCAAAATGTACAGACTGTTTCTTTTTTGCTTTGCTTTTCCTCTTATTATTGTCGATTTCAAGATTTTTCCTGCAGCTAACTCCACTGGATCTCTCATTTAGGCCTTGATCTGCAGAGGCTTACCTTTTACAACTGTTTTTTTTAGTTGTTTTAATTAAAAATAAAAAACCTACAGTCTTGTTTCTTTGTGGTGAACATGCATTCATGAATTGAATGGGGCCCACATGCGCTTAAAGTTCAGGATGTGGATGATAAGTCTTCGCAGGATCAGGACCTAAATGAGCCAAATGTAGACATTTGAGTGATAAGATCATATGACTGTTATGTAGCATATCTTTCTTCCTCTTGGAGTCTGCTGCACAAGTGAATTGTGGTTGAAAGGATATTTTTTTTTAATAGCCCTTCATGCAAACAAAGCCAGTATGTGTGAATATGTAACACAGTGCATAACTTTGTTGGAAACTAGCTGAGTGTTCATCACTAAAATCACCTTTAAAATGGGCATCTTTTCTCTGCTGAGCATTGCAAAAGTAGGTGTGTGGAATTGAACTGTCCTTTCAGTCCTCCAAGTGATGGGTCAGTCCAAGTCATGGTGGAAGCTTGCTGGTAGGAACAGAATTTTCGAAGTTTTACCTCTACTGTAAATGTTCTGTGAATGATTAGAACTTCCGTTTTCCATGCTATCTTTTATGTTAAAGGTGGAAATGGTGGGGAGGAAGATTCAATCTCTGTTCCCAAAGTTGAGGAAACTTTCCATCAAATGCACAGAAATAGTTCTTAATTAATCTTATTTTTCTGAGATCGCTGAACTGAGAAATAGCATCTGTTTTTTCAATAACTTGGTCACAATTTAGAACAACTAACTTATTGATAGAATGGCTCTAGGCAAGTGCTGCATGAGTATTATATGATGGATGTATAAAATAATCTCCTGATTTGATTAACTAAATTTAGTGAAATTTAATGTTCACCCTCTGAGTAAATTATTCTGATATTTTAGCCTCAGGAGTAATAAATGCTTATTTTTTGTAGTAAAAGCATGCATACAACGTTTATTGATATAGAAAAAGTTACACAAAGTTTTGCTCAAATTGACAATATTTTAATCTAACCTTGTGGGTAATTAACATATGATTACAAACACATTTCCAAACTGGACCCTTGAGAGCAATAGGAATGTAATTGTATAAGACCCAGATAACCTGCTGTTGCTCAGAGTTTGCTAGTCCTTGAACTTTCTTTTGTCCTCTGCATGCTGTTTTTAGATCTTATTCATTACAGTTAAATTATTTTCCTTTATGACTCATGGAATGGAAAATAATGGGAAAATGTAAGGTATGGCATTTGTTAAAGTTGGTCTTTATAAGTGTGTGGGTTGAATTTTTCTATAAATCTGTGTTTTGTATTTTCTCTTAAATACTTTACATTATAGGATGATGAACTGTTCCAATGTTCCATATTTGTTCCCTCTATATTTTGGTTTTGGTGGTTTTTGGTATCTTGTTGATTTATGTCCAAATGTTCATATTTTTATTCTTCTAGTCATCGGCCATGAAACAATGCCATCAATGGACACCACCTTCTTTTGATCACTTCTCTAACTGCATCTGTCTTATTCTATAATAATTGCACACAGACATCCTGACATAAGGGTACAGCACTGTCCAATTTGTACTGTTTACCATATTGTTAATTGGAGGTTTGGAAAAGCAAAATTTGCCAAAGTGCCCTTTCTTCCCCTTCATCTTCAATTAGGCAAATGATCAGGCAGAGTAGATTTCTATTAGGCTGATGTAGTAGAGCTAACTTTGAGAGAGATGATAATCACCTAGGCACTTCTAATAACCAATGTAAGCCTTTCTGTTTCAGCTACATTGAGATTATAAAGTAGTTGAGGTCTCTATGCTGTATGCAAGCACTGGAAAAAGTGGCTAATTATATGGTTGAATAGAATTGCCTTCCTTTTAATTTTTTTCATTTCCCCCTCCACACCCCCCCCACACATACTATCTTTAACTTTTGTGGACAGTTAGATGAATTCTTTTATTGCTGCTTTAACACTGAATGGGTTAGATTTAAGTGTTTTCCTTTTGTAAAACTGCATGGACCTTTTTCATGAATATTTGTGATGTTTTGAAAATTGAAATGTTGAACTCTCTACATTTAATTTCTTCAGTTAGGGAGCAGTTTTAACTGAGCTTTCATGTCTCCAGGAGATATTTCTTGGTGTCTCTGTAGAACAAGATAACTCTTCCGGGGAAAGTGGGAGACTTGTATTTACTTAATTTTGAACGATAACCAGAGAACTTCTAGACTGTGTTTATTCTTACTTTATCTTCTTGGTGTAAGGCTGCTGGCATGTCTCCCCCTGCTGTAGACGGACTAATGCCATGCCCTCAATCTATTCATGCTCTTCCTTCTGAGAACAGCTTTATTTTTAAAACCTGAAATTCATGATGCTATTTCCCTGACCAAAGTAAATTGCGGGAGTCTAAAGGCCTTTCTCCTTGTCTTTTCATCTTAGTTTTAAGACTAGCCATAGGGGCTCATCTGCTTCCAACAGCAACCCTACTCATCTAAGCCACGCTCCTTTAAGAGCCAGCCATCCTATGACAGTTGGTTTGAGCATTGTGAGAGTTTGTAGATCTGTTACACAAATCAAGCCTTAAGATTAGAGTTTCGTATGAAAATGAAAGCATCTCGGTGTGTCTAATTCCACAAAACTAACGGAGAAGAATATATGAAATTGCTGCTAGCCTGCTGCGGAATTTTGAAATCTTGTTGGTAATGTTATGATGTTTTGACTCAAACATGTCTTTTTACCAGGTACTTTAAAAACAATAATTTTCAATAAGGGAAACTTAGTTTTGAATTTGGGATATCACATAAATGCAGTTCATCTCCATAAGTGATAGCTACCTATTTATCTTTACATGCTGCAGCAGCTGTTGACTTGGAACAAAAATTATACTCTATAACCGAATTATTAATTATAAGTTAGTACAGTAATAGTT
The DNA here is from genome assembly GCA_007922155.1 of Mesoclemmys tuberculata. Taxonomy (NCBI): domain Eukaryota; kingdom Metazoa; phylum Chordata; order Testudines; family Chelidae; genus Mesoclemmys; species Mesoclemmys tuberculata. The sequence continues at coordinate 7,851,566 of ML675644.1, forward strand.
AATATGCATCACTTTTTATCCAAACGTTTTCTTAAATACTCAATCTAGTTTGTCCTAAACACATTTCTACAATTTTGGTCAACCTAGAAAGCTGGTTAGAAAATTCTTGTAATTAAGTCATAGGGATAAAAGAATAAAAAAGCAAAAATAAAACTAATTTTGTATTCTTTTAAAGTGCAGTATCTTTGACAATTAGGTCCCTGGGGTCCTTGCTAATATAAATGTCTATAATGGAGTGATGGACATAAAACTTGTATAACAGTCACTTTGTGTATTTAAAAATAAATTGTTGTTTGATTCTAGGTGATCAGGAGTATCTTATTAATCTAATAGACTCCCCAGGACATGTGGATTTCTCTTCAGAAGTATCAACTGCTGTCCGACTCTGTGATGGTTGTGTCATAGTGTTGGATGCTGTGGAAGGAGTCTGTCCACAGGTGAGCTAAAAAAAATTGACTGAGAAAAGATGAAAATGAGAGAATAGACACAAATTTTACTGTTTAGCTGTCTTAAATACATTAAACAAAAGAGACATACAAGCCAATGGTCAGAAGTTCTCTAAAATGCTAAATTCTTGTACTAAATTGCATGTTGTCTATTAGGTATGAGAGCGAGTAGTTAGATTTCTGGCTGCGCTGGTTACCGCTGAGCAATTAAGAGATTAACCATAGAATGTGTTCATGGATGTGCAGTTCAGATACTGTTGCCATGGTGTTGGAGATACAAGTGCATGCTTCTACTGGCAATGGAATATTAGTACACAGAAGAGATAAAAGTAAAGGAGAGTATAGAGATTTTTGTAAAGGTTTCATATTTTTCTTGTTTAAATTTATTTTGGATCATTTTGCTATTTAAATATGAGTGTATTACAAGTATATTTAACCTCCTATGGTTATAAGCTTTTTTTGGTAAGAAATGTTTGTAAAATTTATCTTGCTATGAAAATGCTTTCTCTGGCATCATTCTGTAATAGCTAACTCTGTGGATTTGGGGATATAATCCACAGACCTGTTTTAGAACAAGAAGTTGATAAGGTATTTATTTAAATTTTGCTTTCAGACATAGTGTCTTTCTCTTTAACAGTATTAATTTTGTGTTTTTTTTTTAACTTTCATGCATTTTTTTTAACACTTTTTCTTGCTAGACTCAAGCAGTTCTACGACAGGCATGGCTAGAAAATATCCGTCCAGTTTTGGTGATCAATAAAATTGATCGTTTGATAGTAGAGGTCAAGTTAACTCCTCAGGAAGCATATTCTCACCTTAAGAATATTTTAGAACAGGTATGAGGCTTTACAGTGCAATATTAAGACAACAGATTTTAATTTGGACTGGAAACAGTGCTAAATGTAGTGTGACGTAACCACTTTTTCTCTACCTTCTAATAATTATGCACTGTTGTGTCCTTTTTTAATTAAACCCTTGTAACAAAACATGGTTATTTAATATCTATTCCTGTTCACCTTTCTGAGTATTCAAAATGTATACGACTCTGAAAATAGTATTGAATTCTTCTCTACAGCCAACAGGAGGCATTCTCACATTATTAATAGCATGTCTTGGAGATTTGATAGATATAGTATTATTTTTTTAAAACTCCTATTTACCATGGATTGTATGAGTTCTTTGGAGATTGAAATATACTATATTTATAATCTCAGTAATATTGACTGCCTGATTTGGGATTGAAATTTAATCTACTAATAAAAATGTTGTCTTCAAACATTTAATTATAAATTGATTTCTCATTAATGATTTGAGAACTGTAAATATAGTTATTTCTCTATATGTCATATCCTCCTTTCTGTTTTTATTTATTGTACTTATTGGAAATAATAGTTCACTATTTCATCATTTCTCATTCTGAAAAATGATAGTTATTTTAGTTATCAGAACTAAATACCTTGAAATCCCATTAAGACTATATATGATTTATAAAGTACTCCAGACATGGAGTGAAATCCTGACCCCATTGACTTCAGTGGGGCCAGGATTTCATCCACAATGTCTGTATAAACTTTTTTGCTAAGCTTAAGCAAGCTGCCTTAATTGAAATCTTTGTAAAAAGGTACACAGATTGGTCACACTATTTTAACTACTTTTCTACGGTTTTACATATGCTTTCCTAGGTCAATGCAATCACTGGAGCTCTTTTCACCTCTAAAGTCCTAGAAGAAAGAGCAGAGAAAGAAACAGAAACTCAAGGGATTTCAGATTCTGTACATGGAGATCAAGTTTATGATTGGAGTGCTGGCTTGGAAGATACTGATGATTCACATCTTTATTTCTCACCAGACCAGGGGAATGTGGTATTTGCTAGTGCCATTGATGGTTGGGGCTTTGGGTAAGTCAATAAATCTAGGATTTCATTAAAGTGTAATTTACCATATGTAATACAAGGCAGCTGAAAAATCTTTTGAGTTGGTTTAAATACTTTTTAGAGGTAAGCATTTTACATATTTCTGTACATCCAATTGCATGTAAAAATTGAATAGCGATTTTTCCCAAAGCTTTGATTCATGCCCTTGAAATAAATCATTGTGTTGGTTCTTGACAGTTAGTTTTGAGGATTTTATGTTCCTCTAAAAATATTTTTATACTAGGTTTAGTTGCTGGCTTTCTTTTACATTTCTGCAGATTTCATACTTGTTTTCATGTCACCTAGAAAGTTTATTTGTATTTCAGCAGATACTTACACATCAGTTTCACAGTGAGGGCAGAGATTCTACATTAAATCATAAAAAATCAAGCATCTAACAGCTACTGAAAACGTTATAGAATTCCATGTTTCATAGCTTGGGCATATGACTTTTAATTTATTTACTTAAAATAAAAATTTAAGTGTCTGCTTTTAGCATTTTGTTTCAGGAAAGGTAGGTGGGTCATAATAAAGATTTATAAACATTCTGATTATTTACCACAAGGTGGAGTGCTTGTCTTTGTCTTTAACATACAATTAAGGAGAAACAGCCCATTAATTTAGGTCCAGATTTTAGATTTTTGTAATGATTTGACAAAATTAAAGTCTAAAAGTTTATTTTTTTTAAAGTGAAAACTAGTCTTTTGTTTGGATTTATGCCAGTTCATAAGAACTAGAAAGCAAAATTGAATGCTCTAGTTCTCTTATCTACTCAGAATAACATGTAAGAATAACATGTAGTATAAATGGGGCAAAGAAAATTAGATTTTAAAAATGCTTTCACTTCTCAATAATCTAAGGTTGTGCCAGCCACACTAGAAGGAATTTGTCCATTATTTTTTATCGGATGATGCCCCTCTAGTATTCACTGTATAATGGAAGTAACTGTCTTAAAAGTAGTACTGCATTCCTAGTGTTTAATGCTAGGATCCTGTTGCTATGTCTGTGCTCTCTGCCTAATCTGAGTTCTTCGGCCTAGAAAGGTTCAGTTAAAACAGTTGCAATGCAATTTTAGGTTCAAGATAAAAGTAGTTATAATAATTGAAGATGGAAGAACTAGATTCTCTTTCTTGGCATTTTTTTTAACATAAGGAAAGGTGAGGGGGGAAGCCCTCGGAAGTTAGAGGTGTGTCTGTCACCCGTTCTTTCCAATTTCAGCAGTACTTGGAGAGTGAGGGAGATAATTTTGGGTGAAGATGCATACGCAATAGTAACATGATCCTAGCAGTGACTGAAATGATAGATGCAGTCAAATGTAATAATTTAATACAAAAATATTTAACCAAACTTTAATTATAAATCAAATTCCTTTTCAGCAGAATATGGGGCTGTATTTTCTAATTTCATACTTTTGTCAATAATCTGTTTTTATCCCTCTTCGAGGCAATGACAAATCACAATAAGCTTAAAGGTTTAATGGATATTTTGAAAATTTTCTTTGCTTCTCATTTAAAAGAAAGTATATCCTTTCTCATAGCAAGAAAATTAGATTGATTCTATCCCAGATTAGTAATTAGCAAACCTGTTGTTTTGGTATTCATTTAAAATATCATAGGCTTAAACTATATTTACAGTGTAAAAGTCCATTGGGATATAAAAGTATTTGTTCAGACTGTTGGCTTCGATGGTGTTTCTGATTTTTACAGGCTTTAATTTTCCTGACTGTAGCTGAAGCTAGAAATCTCCTGAAAAAGTTAATGATGGCAGATTAACTATATATCATCTCAGAGTCCTATTGCCTGAGATTTTCAAGGCTCTTTAGGGATGCTGACAATAGCAATACTGTACTCAGTAGGGTGAGAAGATAATGTAGTTATAATAAGCTCATACTTAGTATTTCTGTCTTTCTTCAACCATTCTCAAAATGCTATGTGGCTGTTAACCAAGCCCCTTCACAATGTGTCTGTTTCAATACCGAAGTAATTAAACAATTTGTGGTTTAAGTGGTTGTAATATTAGTAATAATTGAAGAGAAATAAATGTAAAGAGAAAAAATCAGGTGTCAGCTTCTGAGAAGAGAAATAAGTAAACTTAATTGCATAGTATTAATGTGTTCTAAATGTAATCTTCTCAACTGCTGACTGGTAAATAGCTATGTAAAAATCTGTTCCTTAAAGAAGATACTGCAGTGGAACTCTGACAAAATATAGAGTTGAAAACTTATGAGATTACTCTTTAGCTTAGGCTGCTTGATGTTCCTAACTAGAACAATGTTTGCTAGTAACATCTTGTAAATCATGTAGCCACTTTTCTGAAGCTGACTGTGATCATAAACTCACTATGATTGCCTTATTAAATGGAAAGATGAACATGTCTTATTCATAAATGTTGGATGAATGTGATGCTTTTTGATAAGTGGTGCTATATATGGCCTGATTGACCGATTTCTTTTTCTGTCACTTCTGTTCCACTGGTAGTTCCTGTGCATGTATACAATCATGATTATAATATGGCAGTACACTAAACATACGAAAAATATTGAAAAAATTCCCAAGTTCGTTTGCAAAAGACAAACGAATCCATTAATTTGGTGGATTACTAAAATCTAGAAACTTGTTTCTGTTTTAATATGTGAAATTCTTAGTGAATTGTAATATTTTGGGCTCTCCAGGTACTCAACAGCATCTTAGGCAAGGGAGCATTCCGGGAGCTCGTGAGTCTTGTGTTGGACTCTTATTTGACTTGTCAACTTTTTTTTTCTCTCTGGAATGTACATATAAGTAATAGAAAGCTTCTGTTACTCTATTCTCTGAAGTATACAACTTTCTACCTCTTAAACAGAAAAGTGATACTGTTGTCTGCAGTTAGGGTGACCAGATGCCCTCATTTTACAGGGACAGTCCCAATATTTGGGGCTTTCTTATATAAGCACCTATTACCCCCATCTCCATCCTGATTTTTCATACTTGCTATCTAGTCACCCTATCTGCAGTAGTTTCGTATTGCTTTACCTGTGCTCCTTCTGCAAATTTTTTCTGTATCAGAAAAATGTTTTAATGTTTTTACTGAAGTTGGATGAAAATTGTTTGGTCCAAGAAACCCTTTTTTCCCCCAGTAACTGGCATGGTCTGGTTTAGTGATGGCAGTGGTGGTAAATGTTTTTTTTTTAAACGGAAAAAGAAGCATTTTCTTCTTAACTAATATCAGGAGGATCTGTCCAGGCTGCCTTGCCAGCATGACCACCTAGTGAAATGTGGATCAATGAAGCATTCACTTAATCAGGGCAAGTTCTGGCTGTTACAATGTTTTGTGGTACTGTTCCTAAGGAGGTTCCATGTTTTCATGGTAGAGTAAATAAGTCATTAGAAAGTGCTAGCCAGACCCAGTGCCGAGAATGGCACATCTGCTTTTCTCATAAAATCCTGATGTTGAAAAGATGCAGTAAATGTATATACTGCAATCATTGACATTCATGAGGGTTTTTCCCTTCTAATGCCTTAGGGTAAACTTCTGAAAAGTATATGTTTTTTTTTATTTTTTTTCTAGAGGCATAACTTACATGTTGTTGACCTGCACAAGTATTAATGTCTTTTGTTAGTAATGTGAAGTCCTAACTATGAGCCTTTGCAGGTTCCAAAGATAATCAGATACCAGTGTGGCATAAATAGTATTGCCATAATTCATCTACCCATGAATACCTCTGTCTCTCTCTCTCCTCTCTGTATAAAATCTCCCTTTTTATTTCCTCTTTAGAAGGAGTAGTATACGAACTGCAATATGTAGAACTGAAATATTTTACAGTGATAGTTTCTCTCCCTTCTTACTGTTAAAGGGAAATCCTTTTGGATTGAAAAGGTAGTTTACTTGTGTACAGTGAATCAAATTGGAAGTCAATTAGCAAGACTTGTTTGACTCAAAATAAGTATATCCTCTTTGTTTGACTATACCGGATAATTGTCATATAAATAGCAGGAAAAAGTGTCAAAAGTATCAGATACAAAGTTTTATTTTATTAAACATAACGTTTTGCTTTTATCTTTTTCCATGAATGTACTTTTTGTATCGTCAGACAGTACAATAGTAGTGTGTATTCGAAAAATTTGGAAGCATATTCCATAATAAGTGCCAAAAGCAATATTGAAGAATATATGATAATGAAATGTATGCTTAAAGAAGTATGTTTTCATTTTATGGCTGACACAGGTTTATGTAGGTTATTTTATGAGTATATTACTCAGATCTATGAACTGTAGTAGCTATTGATTGATTTCTGAGGTGGGAGTTAAGATATTAGCCCTGAATGGCCTAAGATCTACCTGTTTGAAAGAGAGCCTCTATTCCCGTTTGATCTTACTACACTTATAATAAGCAGAGAGGCTCAAGTTGGAGCCCTCACAATATAGAAGAGAGGGAATTGCTGGCAGCGTGTTCTTAGCAAAGGGGCTTTAGAACTCATTCCCGTCCCTTGGTCTGAAATAGCCTGTATTTGTTGTCTTTCAGGATCCACTGTAAAGCCCATTTATTCTCCCTTACATTTGGAGTGAGGAACCATTATGAGGGTGTTAGGGTTTTTGTTTCTTTATTTTTCCCTTGATATTGATGTTTATGGAAGTTAGGAGGAATTTTTGGAGTAGTTACAGCAACTAATAGATTTGCTATAATTGCATCTAAAATATTGGCAAGGGTGCTGGGAGCTGTGGGTACATATTCTTTCTTTTTTGTGTGTATATATAAAAATAATAAACTATATCATTATCCTAGTATGGCTGTCAGTCTTGACTTTGCTGTTCTGGCCACAGTTCCTAATTAAAAATACAACATGGTCCTCTCCACAGAATGAACTTGAGATATCTGACTAAATATAAACAATGCTTCATGTTGTGTTGCAATGGCATTATACAAACATCAATTACTTCAGTTAGGATAGAGGTTCGGACTTCAAATTGGCCTTTATGTTTAAAAAAAAAGAAAAGTTCAAACTAATACAGATGCATATTAAATATTGTTGTTTTTATAATTAAGCATCCTGAGCTAAAGAGAAAAGAGTAGAAACTGGGGGTGGGGGAGGAGAGAGAAAGGGATACAAGATGACTTATGAATATCAAATAAGTTGACACATGCTTACATATTTGTATCAAGATAGATTTTGCTTTCTTTTAGCATTGAGCATTTTGCAAAACTGTATAGCCAAAAGATTGGAATCAAACATGCAGTACTTTTGAAGACCTTGTGGGGAGATTATTATCTAAATACAAAGGCAAAGAAGATAATGAAAGGTGACCAGGTAATATTGCTGGGATACATGTTACTTTGAAGCTCCTTGATGACTTTTTATCTTTGTTGGAAAGATATGATAAGGTTTTCTGTCAGATATCCCTGGGTAACACATTACTTGATCTGTAGCTGATATTTTCTAATTCTGTTCCTCACAGTGTGGAATGAAAATTATGACCTCAGCATATTTTTTTAATTCATAGTGCACAAATAGAAGTAATAGCCTCTCATTCATTGTGGCAGCTTTGCCCCAGGAGATTGGTGGTGAATCTGGCCATTGGAGAGTTTCCTTTTGCACAAAGGAACCCTCAGGTATCTTGGAGTCACCATAACACCTCCAACATGGCTCATTTCCATGCCTCGCATAAGGGGCATGCATACTAGCAGCTAGGCATCTGGGTTCAGAGATGCTAGCCATGCCCCAGTAATGGAAGATGAGAGTTGCTGGAGGAAAGATGTGTAGCAATCACTATGGCAGCTCTGTGCTATCTGTGGATTCCTTTACACAGGGAGAATCCTTCAGTTTGAGAACAGTTTTTTGTTCCAGGAGAGCATCATAAATGTGTCCTCCCAGACTAGAGATTCTTCCATCATGTGTCACTCCATTGCCTCATTGAGTGAATATGGTTTTTTTAGCCTATGAAGACCATAGCTGGGAATCTTCAGTTCTCTTGTATGAAGCATTTCCACTATCAAATCTGGGAGAATAGAGGGGACCCCCCCTTCATTTAATATAGTTTTCTTCTGTCTGTAGAGGAGAACTTTTAATACTTATAAAGTAGCTGATAGACTCGGATCAGTGTTGATTATCCTCCTTATTAAAAATAAACCTTTGTCCTTTGACTTTTTTGATGGCATGTGGTCCAATTTACTGCATCCAAATTTTAGATTTGTTGAATTACCTCACCTTATATATAGACAGATTAACAACAGATTTCACCTAATATGACTGGTTTTAAACTACCAACCTCCATAAGTAGTGTTTAACATTACAGACCTATTCATTGTGAAACTGATCAGTGCTAAGATATTGGCTATGTACTGTTTGTTCAAGTTCCTAAATATGTGTGTTCTTTTAGTCAAAAGGAAAGAAACCTCTGTTTGTGCAATTGGTATTGGACAACATATGGAGTCTATATGAAGCTGTTATGAAAAGGTAGGAGAAGTCCCAGTGTTCTCTTTTTTTAATCCTTTCACATGCTTTGTGTAGAGATTAAGATATTTTGATTATCACAATTAAATACTGTAGGTGCTTGTTACAAATCAGTCTGTTGCTATTTTTTCCATAGAGACAAAGAGAAAATAGATAAAATTGTCACCTCTCTAGGATTGAAAATTGGTGCACGTGAGTCACGTCATGCGGATCCTAAAGTTCATCTCAATGCCATTTGCAGTCAGTGGTTACCCATATCCCAGGCAGTCCTCTGTATCCTTAAGGAAAAAACTATTTTGTGGTTTTCCAGTGGTTCTTAGCCTTCAAAGCGTGGTTACCTATGTATTTTTTTTATAATTTACGTAAAATGTTTTTTTAAATGATCATCTAAATATTTATTTTTAAGATATAAACTATTATAAAATGTATCTTTTCTGAATGCATTCTTCGTCCCATCCCCTTCTTCCAAAATAGCTGTTATTTACAGCTCTTCTCTTGAGCACCTGCACAAGGGCAGAGACAAACTATACTGAAATTAACTCTTTGTTTATTGGGCCCAGATAGTTTTCCTGCACCTGTCACACCATGGAATATGAGGTGTACTGGAATCACTACCGAGTGGGAAATACGGAGTTTCCAATGGTGCCGTTGTATATCAAACAGTTGACTATAATTATTTGAAGAGAAGCTGTAAGTTAATCAAGCTGGTGTTTATTTTGAGATGTTACATGTTAAAGTACATTTTTCAAAGAAATAATATTTTGCAAGTGTCGTGGCACTGCAGTAAATGCATCTTTAGTTTCAACTAATAATTTAGCTTGCTCTATCAGTTCAGTACCCTCTTCATCTTTCTTTTCCTGTTACTTTTTTTAATAAGCTGCATTTTTGTCTAGTCACTTTGTAGACCTTGTCCATTAATTACCCATATAAGATTTTTCTAAATTCTTACTGCATTGTGTTGTGGACTAGTAGGTGATATATGTGGACACGGGCTTTTTGCACACAATCCTCTTTCGCTTCATGTCATCCATTTTTTATTCCAATTTTCACAGGGGTTACATTCCGTATCAACGCTATTTTGTCACTTCTAGTCTGATGTGTGCTGATATAGTCCTAATGAATTTAAAAAAATCTTTCCTGTTATGTTTTCAGTTTTTCTCATATTAATACAGTGATTAAATTGCTTTTAAATTTAAATCCCATACCATCGACATAAATATATTGGTGGACCTATCTTCTCTGTTCTAATATTCAGTTACATTTAAATAGTTAATCTCTGATTTCCACCACTTTGGTGTTCCTGCATGCATGTGTGCATTTAAAAATAATTTTATGAAGTCTTTTGAGGTTGGATATGCTTAAAATATTTTATTTAATCATAAATACATATTTTAGAAAGCTACATTTTCTTTTCATAATAGAATTTGTTTTTGATTCTGTGTTGATACCTCTGTAATCTCAGGAAAAATCCTGTTGCCATCTTCGGGGGACACACTCCCTTAAATCACCATTCTGCCCTTGGATGTGTGCTAGGAATCTCTTGTTGACAATGGTGGCAGTTGCGTGTGCACAACAGGGCAGATTTGGATTTTTAATCATTACTGGCAGTTAGTGCACACAAGTGGTCACATTTCTGATAAATACAATAACTGATGCATATACCTCATTTCTAGTCAATAAAGAGTCATATATCAGGTTTCTGTACTTCCTTAACAATGTGCTTTAGCTATGGTGTGTAGTAAACTCCCCAGTCCTCTAGATATCACTGCTGAGAGGGTAGAAAAGTTGATGTGTGTTGGAGCTAGAACGTTTGATTCTCTACCCCCAGAAACTCAAGAACTGAAAAAAGGTAAGTAAATGTTCTCTCATTTCAAGCTTAAAAATAACTTCACTTTTCTAAATGCACTCACAATGTCTGTTTTTAGGTCATCTGTATAACCTCTGATTTGCTGCAGTCATTTAGTCTGCATGCTGTAGTTCACCAGATCTTTGATTATGCTGTGCCTAAGTATTAGACATCTTGTTTTATTGTTCAGGATGTTTCTAAGACCCTGTGCATTGCATTGTGTTTAGAGCCCTCAAGTTGCAAATAAAGTATGTTAAGGGCTTGAAACTATGTGTAGGGAGTTTTTTGAAAGAAGGGTAGGAGGTAAGCATTATCTTCTGTTGTTTAGAACTAAATTGAAATGTAATGGAGAGGGAATTGAATGCTATACCACGTTAAATATATAGTCACTAGATGTTTAAACTTGGATCTAAAATTTATAGGTATATTGATTAGCTCTGCCCAACTAGTGGTATCACAGTAAAAATCATGTTCAGTTGTGTTTGCTGTGTCTTTAAATCTGTTTTTATCCAATAAATGTTATTAGAACAAATTAGTCTAGTATAGCCTAGTAATGCATGAAAAGGTAATCTAGCAGGTTTGTCTTCACTTATTTCAGTAGGAAGCTACTGTTCATAACAAAGGAAGGTGTTCCTTCGAGCCTTTACTATGTCCTGTACAGGCAGTTAGTTACAACATCATAGAAAGTTTGAAGATAGCATTAAGAATTTAAACTCTGATTGCATAAAGATTTATTATTGAGAAAATGCTCACTTTTTTTTTAAGAGTGTGGAAATTAATTTTGTCATTTGAATGGAGAAACTTTTTTGTACCGAGTGTTGCAGATGTTCATTAAGGGTAAATGTGACTTATCTGTATAGGAGAAAATTTGATCAGTTCATAGTTTAGCTGTCAGTTCAGGGGAGCGGGTGAGGTGGGGTGGGATGGGGTGTGTGTGTGTGTGTGTGTGCACATGCTAAACTTTTTGTTTTTGTGACAAGCTGTTGTGGTATAATATCTAAATGATACAGCAACATCATAATTATAAAATATTCTACCTGAGTACCATCTGACCACACAAGATCAGAAAATTAGGCAAAAAACCTCATAACAAAACAGAAAAACATGGACCTATGCATCATTTGCTTTACTACATCTTAAAAATTGTGTATAATCTTGGTAAAATATTTATATCACTTAACTTCTTAAATTATTAAATTTAGGTTATATCTTAACTATTTTGGCAGAATGACCAAAAAGATTTCTAAATACAAGTAAAAAAAAAAAGATAAACTGGGCAATAACTAATTTCCCTTCCTTGAGAGAGAGAGTCCAGAGCAGTTGTGAAATTCTGATCCCATTGAAGTCAATGGGACTTCTGCCATTAACTTCAGTGGCGCCAGGATTTCACCTCAATATCTAGCAGCACTCTCCGCCTCAACCAAACTATTTTTCCTTTGAAGAACCATATCACCCAATAACCACAGATCTTACTAATGGATGGAACAGATGTTGGGTGTCTTAAACTCTGAACACAAAGTATGTCAAGACTGATGATCTATAGCACTGAGTTCAAAGCTATTAAAATGACAGGAACTATAATGACCCACGTTCAATAATTACACTCAGATGCCGGCAGTAATAGAAGAGCTAATAAGAGCTATATGTGATTTTAAGTTAACAGACTAATCATGAACTCCGCATATGAACAAGACATAGTGACCCAAATCCTGAAAGTGCCTGTTCATGTACAAAAAAATCCCAGTGAACATAACCATGCTGGAGTAAGTGGGACTCGGCACTGGAGTAGGGGATGACATGCGTGGAAGCTGTTGCTGGATTGGGGCTCAAAACTATATTGATTGTGACGCAATCCTAAAATTCTTTTGTACAGATAATATATTGACTGCATACCGTTTTTCTTTGAGAATTGGAGGCCATACTGATTCTGTTAAACATGAGAACTTTCTATGTGATTATTTTTCTTTTCTATCTCCTACCCTCACAAATGGTGGACATCTGTGAATGTCAATGTTTGACCCAAGAACAGACTTTGCTAATGATCCACCAGATTTCAAATTAACAATCAAAGTAGGTAAATGGGAAGAAGAAATGTCTAAGTTACTGTTTGTTAATCTGTGGTCAAAAGAATTTATCCTAGAGAAAGTTGATTTCCACATATATTTACACTTAACTTCTAAACTCAACAGCACTACTTTAAATTTTGAAACTAAATTGAAGGGGCATAACTCACTCTTAATCCATGTTTGAATTAAAGATACTGACAGAAATTATGGATGTCAAAAGCGTAATTAACAAATCTTTGTTTTTCTGATTGAGCTGAAGATGGTGAAGTTGTATTAAATATTGAACGAGTTGAAAAATATTGAAAATGACATTAATTAGACATAATTGGCCTGTGCATATGTGACCCTGCCCTCTCTAGGAAGGGAATTTCAATAGAAAACATCTTATTTTTCCTTTATATCTTGATAGTCCTAAAGAAAATGTAATCAGATTTTTTTCAGATTTCTGTGGGAAAGGATGTGGTCAAATAGGAAACCACACATCTTTGGTCTGTGTGAAAAGTTTGATTTGTCTATTGATCATGTTTATCACAGAATGGAATTGTAGTAAAGTGTAATAAAAAAGCCCTTTTTTTTCTATTTTAGGAAGTATTCCAGTAGAACTAAAATAGAGGGAAGATATATGTTTAAAATGCTACTAGCAGCTAAAAGTGCATATCTGAATATCAGTTAGCCAAAGAAATATTTATATAATGAAATTATGTTTGAGAGAACTTCAAAAAATCCCTGGGGATGCAGCTCATCATTGTCCAATTCACAGTCCTTTGGATTTGTTTTCTCAGCTGGTGGGAACTGTTTAACCCATTGCTTAGAGAAGCAAGACAATCAAATATATTGTCTTCCATAAACAATATTGAATATTATGGCAATAAAAGTTAATAATAAAAGGAAATCTCCTTATGTCCCTTGACTTCTCAGTTATGACAATATAATTATATTCCTTGCTATTTTAGTGAGTGTCTTATTGCTTCATAGTAGTAATCCTGTAAGTTGTTTGGCCAAATAACTTACAGGGTAGTTTTTGACTATATCAGGTGAAGAGAAGTGTTAATTTTCTATGTTTATACGAAATTCCTTTGAAAAACTTATTTTGTTTGGTATTTGACATTGGTTCTTATCAGTTTAAGAAAAAAAATTGAAGACCCAGAAAATGTGCTCAGAGATATAAAAAAACAAATGTAAAGGCAGCTGTAATGTAATGGAATTCATTTACAGTGGTCTCAGAGTTACAGAATTTGAAAAGAGGGAAATAACATACAAATACCTGGTATTGAGGTTTTAGGTCAGTCATCCTGCAAGAGCTCCATGCTTACAAGACCCCACTAAAATCAGTTTCATGCAGGCACTGACATCCAGTTCATTTACAGCTACTTGTAGGATTGTGGCCTTTCTTTTGAGAGAAAGAGAAAAGAACTCAAGACATTAGGCTGGATGATTCAGCATTCTACTATTAAAATGGGTCTTACTTCTCAGTCAAATCTAAACCAAGGTCCTAAGTGTTGTTTTGATATTTTAAAATGCTTTCATTTTATTTGAGTGTTTGTAACTTGACATCAATTACTAAGAGTGATCATTTTCACAAATTTTCTCCCCTTTTGATTTCATGATGTGAAGCAAACTTAAAGGTATAAACAAAGTTATCAAATGTTAATGCTAAATCAGTGTCCTCTGCTCCTGTTAATTTGCCTTTTGCCACATTTTATACAAAACAAAAGGGGTGTGTGTGTGTGTGTGTGTGTGTGTGTGTGTGTGTGTGTGTAATGCATAAAAATAGATGGACATCTTGTATCCACAGTTTTGGAAAACTACATCACTATTTTCTTTCACATTTGCTTAGTGTTCATGAAATGCAGCAGTGAAGACACGGCCCCAGTCATTGTCTTTGTTTCCAAAATGTTTTCAGTTGATGCTAAAACATTATTGCTCAACAAACCAAGGTAAGAAAAATGTGCTATTTGGTCTTCATCCAAGATTCCACCACTCCACTATAACTAAGTTATAGTGCAAGTTTGGGTAGATTGCTTTTGGTGTAAGAAAGTAATTCACTGTTCTTTGAAATAATATCAAGTGCTTCAAGCAAGGAGAAGAATCATTAAATAAAAGATTGACTTTTTCTTCATGTTTCATTTTGAAAAAGACTTGAACATGTACATTACAAACTTCAACCTTTTTGTCAAAATTTAAAAAGTACTTGTTGTTTGGAAAATGTTATTACTCAATCCAATCCTGATACATATATTGTTCATTATTATTCAAAGATCACTGTCTAATAACATGTCTCTGACACCCCTTTGTTGTAACAGTGGGGTGTTTTAGATGAATCTGTCTCAAATAATTTATCAGATTCTATTAAAAGGAAATAGACTTTCTTGAGAAGTTCATGATGATAGGATTATTTGTAACCTTTAATTCCTGTAAATCTCTAGAGCATTTTAAATAGTTTACATCTCTACTAAGTAGCTTCTTCATATTTGTACGATTCTGAATTCTAGGACAGCTTTTCCTAGAATTTTAAAGAATAGGTATAATAGCAGTGAATTAAGCAAACAGTTTTTCCCTTGTCCTATTTATTTTTCAAGGAGGCCTTAAAAACTTGATCATAAAGGTTACTATTCCTAAATATGTTTTCTATTTCTAACATTGTCAGATGCAGAAACATCACAGTTGTAATACATGGTGTTTGTATATTCATTTTAATATATTCCTTTCAGCTATAGACTTAATATAACTATAGATTTAATATAGTTACCTGGATAGTATACAAAAAACATTGGTTTACGATAGACTGTTGAGAGATTGGGAACCTTATTTAAAAAATACTTGGTTTCAAGTGGTATTTTTGGTTGTGAGACTACCAGTTAGCACAGTTACATTTAAACTGATTACACAGTTGATTTTCAAGAACTCAAATGCTTAATTGCCAAAATAACCTCCAGATAAAGGTAACATAGAATCTTTCCTTTGCAGCACACAGATACACTTTCAGTGGTAAAGAACTAAAATAAGTTTTTAAGATGAGATACTTGACTACACTTTTAAAATGCATTATTGGCTGGTAATGTGCAAAGAGAGCTATACATTCCCTTCTGCTTTTTCAGATATTATGCTTATAAAGTATTTTCCTTTAGGTTATGTCAATTTGAATAGTCATTTCCAAATAGGAAAGAAACAAGGCACTGGATTTATGGCGAAGGAATCTAAACACTAGATGGTGCTGTTCCGCTTTCTTTATCTCATCTCATTGTTACAAATGGTATCTGTAGTACATGAAAACTGCTGTTTGGATTTCAGGATAGAGTAACACTGATATAGTCAAAATGATTTCATGCTGTAAATACCAATGGGTAGATACTCTGGCCAGTGACAATTTATAAACAAAATACATGGTTTTGTACCTGGCTGTGATGTAATTAACCTCTCTTAGTCTTAACATTTAATTAAAATTTATTGTGACTATTTTGTCTTTCTCAGCCTGCTTTACAAACACAGCCCACACGCTATGTGAAGTCCAAACCTTAGATTTTTTTCTCTCTAAAGAGCCATTCATGCAGGGATGCTGGAAAATGTTTTATAGTGCAGGTGCTGAAAGCCATGAACCAAACTGTAAACCCTGTATATAATGGAAACCACTTCAGCACTCCTAGTTCCAGCACCTATGCACTCATGCCACTCTGATACCTGAGAGGAATAATGAGAGAGAACCACCACTTCACTCTTTCACAGCAGGATCAAAACCTGTTAATGAAATGGGTGTTTTCAGACAAATGCTGTCACCTTTTACACAAGCTGAACACAAAAGGCCAAGACAACTAGTTTTAATTTCAGATTTCTGGCCAAAATTAAATGGTAATAATTGTCAATCTTATGCTATAAATGGAATCTGGCCTCCTAAACAACAGGCTCTGTGAGATACTGACTTTGTAAAGCTAACGGATTACTCAGGTGCCCGCATCCATCTACGTTCTTCCCCTTACTTTTCCAATGCCCACTAGAACTCGCTGTTAATCTCATACCCTCATTTTCCCTGGATATTCAGCCTACATTTTCTTTTGTCCATTTTATTCTCCTCCTTAGTCATTCATCTCCCTCCTTGATGCTTTACGTGCTTCAGATATTTATAGACATTTGTATCCCACTTTTTATTCAAGATATGTGTTTTTTAAAAAGTCATGTTTCTAAAACAAACCCATCTGCCTTTGATTGACTGTAGTTTTTGCAAATGGTGCTTATGTGCAAAAGATATTTGCAAAATTTTAATGTTTGTCACGTTTTCTCTTTAGTTGAATAAATTCTGCTAGTGTCAGTTGAATACAGGTAGTCACAAATAGGTTTATGCTTTTGTACCCTGGTAGGTATTTTGAAACACAAATCCATAGTTCTGAGTACCACTGACTTGCTTTGAAAAACCTTAAACAATGCATCTGTGCTGAGTAAGCTACTTCCATAAATCTTTTGGAGAAACCTGCATCTGTCTGGCAGTTTTTAAGTAATGTGTGACTGGTGTAGAAACCCTCTGATCTAATCTTTTTTGGTATCTGGATTATTTCATCAAAAGTTAGGGTTTCAGAGCTTTCATCAAAAGCAGGTGCTAGTTGTAATAGACTTCTTCCTGGAAGTCTTTGGACATATTCCTGATTATGAAGATTTTAAAAAAATTATCCCCTCAGCCCCCATTTTAAATAAATTTAAAAGACAGTGCCTCATATTTTCATATTCACATTGAAAGTATTTTAATAGATGATTAGCTTTAACTAGCCAATTAAAGTGTTTAACTTGGTTGATGATTGAATAGTATTGTTAAATAACACCTTTTGTTTTTGCTTCTGCTCATTATCAAAACCCTAGAGGTTTGGTGATTATACAGTTCTATTAATTTCACATTGTTTAAATCAGATCAGTTATTTCAATGGATTCCATTATAAAAATCAGTGAGTTAGCCGATTATGGATTCTTTCCTATTTTATGTCTTAGAGTTTAATGCTAACCAAGTCCTAAACAATCCACAAATGTATATGGTTCACTTTTAAAGAGAAAAAATACTTCAATGAAGCAAGGCATGGACCTTATTAAAAAATTAATTTTGCATAGATATATTTAAAGGTAGGTTTGTAATTACACCAGTCGCTGTGTTCTATATATGCAGTTAACAGCAAAAATAGCTAGAAGGCAGAGTATGAACTGCAAGATTAAGGGCTTAGATCAAGCAATTCCAGAAAGTTGCTCCAGCAATCTTAACTTGGCTTCATTGCACACTGTCTTTGTTCTTTAATACATTATTACGAAAAGCAATATAATTTTTTAGCTTTAAACTTAACAATTTAAGAATAATAGAAAAACACTACATGTGTGCAAAAAACGTTAATGTTTGGACATCCTTAACTTTTGGAGTATCCTAGTGTTTGGCGGCTGGATCTCACAGCCTTAATGTTGCATTAATGATAAGCTATGTGCATTTCATTTCCCAGCTGTTTTAAAATGGTGGAGGAATAAAATTTCTTAGATTTCTCCAAATTTTCCTATCAGGGAAACAGAGTTGGTAATTATCTAACCGTTATGGGGGAAAGGTAGAATCCTTCTACCAGCAATTCTTCTGTGGCTGTAACTGTTCCCCAGAGTGGGGGAAGAGTTATGAGGATAAGCTCTGTAGAGGGTGGAGGGGAGACAATTTGCAGTCTCTCACCATCTGCTTTTTCCTCCCCCTGGCTTGCCCAATCTCCATTCCTTGCTCCCTGCACTACCAGGTGGAGAAGGCTCTTCTGGAACTAGGGTACAGTGGTGCTGCAGGGGTAGTTAACCTTCCCATCCTGTACAGAAAGGGAGAGATGAACATGGGGAGGATCTGGTCTTACTCAGCAGTAGGAAGAAATGGGGATGAGGAAATACTTTAGATCTTGTAAATAAAAGCTAATTTGGGTGTCCATCTCCCTTCCAAAGAAGGCTTGTTCCTTGCTCAACACTTTCTAATGCCTTGGTCCTCTGTGGGCAAACTTCAAAGCAAAAATAAGGTTGTTTTTTCAGGATTGTTGGGCCCTCCTATACCAGGATATTTTCTACTTTTATAAATTCTGTATAATTTCAGAATAGGAGATCAACTAAATTTTGAATCTGGGAATGGATTTGGCAGTCTAGTCTGTGGAGAGGCTCAGCCTGTTAGGGAACCTACTGACTAGTAAGTCACCAACCAGTTGTCCACAGCGAGTGACATATAATTTCCCTGGATTGCTTTCTGGAATGAAACTTCTGGTCTTTTTCTCTGTTGTAAAATTAGCCACCGGACAAAACAGTCTTGTCTGGAAGGTGAGCAACTATGGTATTCTGCTTGCATATCTAAGCAGAATCTATAAGCAACTGCATTTAGTAGTTTATTACTTAAAGGGTAGAATGTCCTTTTCTTCTAAAGCTTGGTACAATTAGGCATAAAAGTGATTATTCTTAGCTCAGCTTTTGTCATAAGTCTGCTCTATAATGTTCTGTCTTAAATGTTACGGAGAAGAGAGAGGGAAATATGGCTATTTAAACATACATAAATAGTAGGAATTTTTTTCTTGTCTGGGCCATAGTAAAAGATAGGTGGAAGAAGGATATACATACCTGACATTGAAGAAAAGCATGTTTGTGCCTAGTAGAGAAAATGAAAACAGTTCATTAGAGTAAAAATATTGCATTCTGGAAGGTCACTGTCAATAGTGACTGTTTTTCTTTACACGTACTCTTGAATTTACTGCTGCATCTTAATATGTAAACTCTAGCAAGAAATGTTTGTCATGGCCAACTCTTAAAATAGTTTCATAGAATCTGGTTTATGAAGAATATTTTAAAATGTGAAACAACGTATTAAAATATACAAAAGTTCCCAAACTCCATTTTTACCTGGAACTGATTACAATGTTACAACCTACAGAACAAATACACTGGCCACGTAAAAGCTATATAGGGCTCTGTCTTTTTTTATGACTATTGCAGGTGGTATGGATCCCATAATATCCCTACCACTTTCCTTGGAATAATATGAAAGGTATTTCTTTCTGCTCAATCTGCATGAAATCAGCACTTTTCCTTAGATATCACCATGAAATTGGCACTTCCTCTACAATTCTCCATGAAATTACTGATTGCCTCTTTTGCTACTAGCAGCTTGTTTGCATGTCTTAAACCAACAGGTTGCTGTATACTTCATTTGCTAATGTACTCGCTTTCCTTTCTGATGTTCCCTAAAGATTATATTTAAAGAAATGTAAACAGTTACAATTTGCCTACACTTTAACAACATTGCAAATGCATTTAATCAAAAGAAATGAAAATGGTGAGTTTTCACACAGTTTAAAGCTTTACAATCTTCTTAACTGACATTTGTATTTAAAGCACCATGCCTTGTAATATAGCTACAGTTTGCGGCACTGAGCTGAGCTGTTCCTGGGTTGCATTTGTGGTTTGTTCTGAACCTTATTTAACTAATTTATAACAGTGAACATTGATACTATTCAATTGAACATGCTGTCAGAATTACAGGCCAACATTTGTGAATGTCACCTACTTATGTAATTAACAAAGTAAAATATGGTCCCAGAAAAGGGGGGGGGGGAGCTATTTTAATGTGGCTGCTTTGAAATACATTCTTCATTTGTATGGAAACATGCTACATTTGGGTCCAACTAAAACATATGGAATTGACTGAAGGGACAGTTGATGTTCATGGGTGAAATTTGTATAAACAATATTATCATACTTAGCAAATTCCCAATCATACCTGACATAACACAGCTTGTAAGAATCATTGCAATTTTGTTACATTGGTATTAAATAAGGGCTGGTGTACACTTGTTGACAAAAGATGACTTGTCGACAAAACAGTGCTGGTGTATCCACTGCAATACACCCCCTTCCCCCTCCCCGGCACCAACAAAACTGCCCTGTTCTTTCGACCAAATAAAACCACCTTGGTGAGAGGTATAAGCCTTTTGTCAATTTAGCTAGGGCAATGCAATGTCAATGTCGACACTGTGTCCCCTTATATCTGTGGTAGGGCTAGTTCTCGCTCCTGACTGGGCAGGGAGCAGAGGGAGGAGAGAAGCCATGGGACAGGAGAAGCCGTGCACAGCTGGACCCCAACTTCTAGCTGCAAGCCAGGACAGAAGAAGCCGCAGAAATTCCAATCCCTTCCTCTTTCCCAGAAGCTGGACTAGATTTCTCACCAGGACATTGCTCGGGCTTACTAGTGGATCAGCCAGTTGAATGGAAACGAAGTCAGAGCCATTACAAGTGTCATAAGTAAGAACTGCCCTGACTTTAGCTAGAAATGTCCCCGTAGGGTTATGTTGTTGTCAAGAAGCAGCCAGCAAACAGAGCTTGCTGATCCCATTGCGTGTTGGGAGTTGATTGTTTGGTGCCAGCTATGCCAGCTTTAAGCAACCCAGAGATTCCCCTTTAGTGACATATTCTGGCTGCTGTATGCTGTACAATTAAGTTTCAAAATATAACAAGAAAACATAGCACCCTGCTCTTCCTCTATTATTTCCCCACATTATGGAGAGAGAGAGTTTATTAGAGAGTCAACTGCCCACCCTTACAGTAAAGATGTGAGTGCTTATGTCTGCAGAGACATTCAGCAACTTCTTTAGTGAACTAGTATTGCATTGTTGCTCAAACTTCAAACAAAAAAAAATTCCCTTTTGAGGCTGAGATCAAGCATTGAAAATACTAGTCACAGAGGGAAAAGTTCAGGATGTTGTAAGTGCTTTTGCAAGCTAAAGAATACTACTGACTACCTATTCTACATATGTAATCTAATAAATCCTTTTAAATCGAATGTTTACTTATTTTTTATTAATGTCAGACATGGTTAATAGTTCCTTACTAGAAGGTACACCTCAAATTTATTCTGAAGACTCATAACTATACTAGCTTGTAATACATAAGTTTTTGTTTTATTCAATTTGAAATACCTGTCTGGAATCCTGTGGTGCAGTGACTTAATCCTAGCGTGGAAAGTGGCTTTCCACAGAACTGAGGTCCAGAGGGGAGGAAAAGAGTATCTGAAGATGCTGAAAAGTCATCAAAGAAGCAGAAATTGGAGAGGCCAAGGTTGATTTTTCTCTCAGCCCCCCTTCACAAATGCTGTGCAGTGGGAAAGTCCATAGATTGCTCTGAGCCACCTGCAAGAGAACAAACAAAGCAGTGGGTAGCTTGCTTTGCCCAAAAATCTGGTGGATTTCCAAGCTAAAACCTGCTTGATAAGTCAGTGAATGCTTGATGTTGGTTGTACACATTGTAACATTAGATTTTTTCATGATTTCTTTTTAGTGGAGCTAATAAGCCAGAGAGGAGGAGTCAGTGACAGCATGACAACCCAATTAGTGAACAGTGCTACTTGTGCTAGCTGAACAGTGTGTAGCCTTTGTCATGAGGATTCTCTGTGATTGTTGGGATTGGAACCTAAGGCTCATTTTCCTGCTCCAGTTTCCTCTTTCTTTCCTGTGCATCTGCAATTCTCTTTTCCTTACTACTTTATTTAGCTGCAGATCCCTCTTCTTTGACAGTTGAAAGTCTGGGGTTGTCGGTGTGGGTGACCCAGTAATTGTTCAAGTTTGCTTTCACCTCTTCTTGGTTTTGCCAGCTGGGGAGAACATAGGCTTTAAAATCAAAATATAAACTATCATTAGTATGTTTATGGATTCAGTATCTGATGTGCATTCATCTTGTGTTGCGTTATGCTGTAACATATAAACTTTGTCTATTTTTTAATGTAATGTCTAATAATATTACTTGGAATTGACATTGAGAGAATCCAGGTTGAACCTAGTGGTTAAATAACTCAAACTTAATGGGTTTGACCAGGAGTATAATTAACCATGTTTTAAATGTATTTTAACTTAAACCAGCTCATGCAAGGTATCTTCTAGTTCTGCCTTTTACAACTGGAATCAGAGCTGTCCTACATCAAACTTATTTAAAGTACAAATTCTGCTTTTTCTGTAAATCTCAGGATTGATTTATCCAAAGGAAAATTGTTGGATATGTTTCTTTAAGGTCTGGTGGGGTGTGTGGGTATGTGTTCATGTAGATGCTATATATTTATGGCACCACATGTAGTAAATTGCATTTATTGCATGCTTATTACCATCTCATCTGAATTTTTTTCTCTCCTGGGATTTATTCAGATATGCCATGCTCTTAAGTAGTGTCAAACATCTGCCATTTAAAAATGAAAATCTGCCATAAATTTCTCAACCCTGCCTCAAATTTGGAATTGATTGCCCTCTCACAATGACACACACGTGCACACAAATTACATTGGCCTGAGTTCCAAAGAGGCAAGTATTTAATCCTGAACAGTTTAAAAGATGGTATCTCCAGTCTCTTGCAGAGCTATAAGTGGCAATTTTATATCTTTGGTAGGGTAGATTTCCCACTTTTCAGTGGGCACACAGCACTTCTATTCCTAGAAGATTCTGAGATACCATACTTTCGAATTGTCACATGCTGGAAAGCTATTCTAGGTCACATTTAAAGATTTTAAGTTTATTGTGATGTGATTTAAAGATTTTATTGGCACTTGCTTGGCAAGACCCTGCATAATTCACTCATAGTTCGATCATCCCAAACTCATGCAGATAAAAACATTTTATTTTGTGTCATGTATCCAGCCTCTCTCATACACATTTTATTTATACAGGAAAGAGAATCCTTTACACATCTTAGGGGGAAGTTACCCTGAGAGAAGACTTTGTTACAATGTAAAAAATACTACGGCCATTTACTCAAAGGAAAAGTATTTATCAGTTGCAGAAAGTAATGTACATTTCTGTAACTTGGCTGTACTCTGGCTAACACAACAAACCTGTCATTATGCCCCCAGGTAGAGCTACTGTATATATTGTGCCTTGCTCTGTGTTCTTTTATTACATATTAAGTAGAAAAGGTAGAGTCATCCTCCCTTTTATTTGTAGCGTTCATGTTGATCTCAAAATTTTGTTTTTGTTCACACCAAATATTTTTTCTTCAATTTACCATAATTGAATTAAAAAGGAGTCTATCTTAGTGAACTGAAGATATCTGTTATGCATTAGACTGAAAGACTGTCTACTTGAGGAGTGCAGTAAGTGCTGTGTGTTCCATGGCCTGAAGTCTGACCTTAGAGGAATTCAGAGGAATTCAGGATGCTGGTAGATGATGTTGGAGACTTTCTGACTTCTTGGTCAGTTTGCTTTAAAAAGGAACATATGATACTGGATTAAAACTGGCAAGCAGACCAGTGTCAAGTGATTTTGTTTCTTGAATACTGGTTGGACCATTGCTTTTTAAACTAACTAGAAAAATAGTGATGAAAACAAAATAAGACTAAGGGAAAAGAAGGAAGCAGCAAACTGATGTGCATTGTTTACTTCTACTTTACCATCTTTGTTTTTGTTTTCATCCTTTCAGACAAACTGATTTTTCTTTACATATTTGTAACCACTGTCTTTTCACTATGAACATTTAACTGTTTAAATCCTCTTCCCATGACATTCTGCATAAACTTAAAAACAGAACTATGCTGATAGATATCTGCCTATTTTGATTTTTACTCTGTGCTAAGGCCATTAAAGAGTTCTGAATAAAATGTGCTCTATGTTTACAAATGGACTTGAATCTCTGTCCATTTTTAATACTCTATAATAACCTTGTATAGGAATTTTAGTTCAGAAGAAATGTTCTTTGATCAGTCATGCTTATGTTTCTTTGCTTAGTTAATGCTGTGCCTATTTAGGATATTACTTCAGGATGATAGACAAAGCATGACAATTAAACTTTATATAGGAAAATCCAGTAGTGGAAAATGAGTTTTTTGTTTTTTTATAAGAACCGCATCATTTTGGGTATGTCTACATTGCGGAGTGAAGTCTATTTATTTTAAATTGACTTTCACCTGTCGTATTTTAGAAGTCGGAAGAGCGTGATCATACCACACTCGTGTCAGGGAATTGCGTCCCCACTAGCTGTGCTTGGGTTGACAAACAAAGCAGTGCACTCTGGGTAGCTATCGCCAGTGCAACTAGCTGCAGAGGCTTTTTGGGAAAGTTGTCATACTCCCATGATGCAGCGTACTCCCGCCCCTTTCCCCGCTTGCACCAGTCCAACACAAACAGACGATCTCCTCTTCACACCATTTTTTCAAACCCTTTCTGCCATATGCGTGCCATTTCCTGAGAGGAATGGAACCCGCTCAGTTCTGCATCATTATGCACTTGACAATACATCAAATAAGCAGTGATGGAAATTGAAATTGTTTAATGAATTGAGATGACTACTTTAATTCTTGAGGTGAAATGATGAATTTGTAGTGCCAATCATCTCTGAAATCTGGTGATCTCTCATAAACTAAGCATTGTTGGTCTTTGGCGGTACTTTTGGAAGATGCTTGAGTAAGTAGTGTTAATTACCCAATAAATTTCATTCTTCTCTTGGAATCTAATAAAGCTCTGCTCTGGTATGGTGCTAATGAAGGCATAATCTTGCTCTGAGGTCAAACCAATTTTTTTGTGTATATATCCAGTTGAGATTAGATATAAGCAGAAATCTTTAAAGTGTAGCTGAAGTTATGAGTATCTGTTAAAGTGTGTGTTTGGTTGCGAAGACAAGTCGCCAGGGGGACAACAAAGTGTGAGGTAGCTGTGCTCACCTAAGTTTTGAGAGAGGTGATGACTTTTGAGTGTACCCAGACATGTAGTTCTTTCGTGGTCTTCACCCTTTTCTCTGCTCTCCATGGGTGTCTGAGCAAATGGGCAATACCTCTTTTTGGAAGGAGATGCTCTGAATTGCTTTCATTGGCCATTGGTCACATGCTCCTGGAGAGAAGTGTCTGCAGTTATCAGCTGCAGTTGGGCTAGCCTTGTTAACACAATTGGAAACTGGGACTGCCATCCCAGGATCCATTCGGAGACTGGTAGAACTGTGGGTTTCATCCTGAAAGAGGTAAAGGTAGCAAAATCTGTCATCTGAGACCCGGGTGCCCTCAAGAGAGACTAAAGCACTGTAGCGCGTGGTACAGTGGGAATAGGGATGGTTATAGCCTGGTGAACTGCAGAGTTCCATTCTGGAAGGAGTGCAGGCAGAGGCCTATCACTTAGAAACAATGCCCGCAGAAAAGATCAAGGTGCAGCTCGCTCGCCAGTCAGCCATCACAGATAGGAAGCTAATGGAAGGTATTCTGACCGTGAATATGGTTGGACTGAAAGTAAACTTTCTGTTTATGGTGCCTCCACATATCTGAATGCCTCATATCACAGGCTTTATTAAGGGCCAGATTTGGAAAAGAGCACAGATAATTATAATAAATGTTTAAAAAGTAAATTTAAAATAAGCCATTGACACGCAGTGAAAATGTCTGAGAAAAATTGTGTAATTGTATTTAGAAACAATTCTACCCATATGAGTTTTTGAAAGGAAGTTACGCTGCTAAGCAAAATAGAAATGTTAAAGATCAGGTTCCCTCAGAGCTAGCCAACCTTGTGGTTAAGTTCTTTAAACCTAGCTTTTTTTCCCTAGCCATTCTGCTTGTGACTTGGTACGTTTTGTGTTTTGCTGTAATATCATTTCTTTAAAGAAAGGGGGACTGTGGCCTGATGTGAAGTAGTACTGGAATACTAAAATTCTCTTTGGCTGTTTAAGCGTAATTCCTTTGCTCTGCAAGATATGAGACGGCAGGTTTTTGGATAGGGATTAATGTTAGGTGGAAATAGCCTGTGAATTGGTGTATGAAGGATATGTAAATACAGAAAGTAAAATCCTAGGTCCCTTGATGTCAGTGGCAAAACTGGCATTGACTTCAGTGGAGCGAGGATTTCACTCAGTGTATTTAAGAATTTCTTTTTAAACTGTTCCTTCACTGTTTCCTGTTCAGCTCCTTAAAGTGAATGGTTTCACATGCTATTTAGGATAGATTTTTACCATCTTAGAGGGCAGGTAAACCAAGCAAATCCTTTTCTCCACTCTGGGTAGCTTCCAGTTTTGGCTTAGAGAAATAAATTTGAATGACCAAAATAGTACAAGTAATCTAAAAGGAATGTATTTATTGATAGTTAGAAAATAATTTTTCTTGCAATTTGTTCAAAGTAGTTCTAAACTGCACACTTACTCCATTTTATTCTTGGCTAGAACTGTAGCTTATGATCCTAGTTATCAAGTAATTATTCACCTAAGCAGTGATATTTCTCAGACCAATTACATGTGTCATGGGTTTATTTTAACACCACAAGTATCCGCTGAAATGTAGCCAAATAGATTCCTCCTACATGTATTAGAAGAATGGGATATTTTATTATTGCCATAAAAACTCGTGGAAATACTTCACTAACGTATCTTGAAAACTTTTTGGAAATTTAAGTTCAGTTTCACATGTTTCAACATACTATTGCATTTACTTTGTATTTATCGGAAAATGAATGATCTATTCAAATGTTAATGATTTTAAATGGTATATAGGCCTTTAACACAAGAAGAAATTGCTCAAAGACGTGAGCTTGCAAGACGAAGACATGCAGAAAAATTGATAGCCAGTCAAATGCAAGAGCTACCAGAACAGGCCCTTTCTGGAAATAAAACTGAATTGACACTGAAGACTAGTGAGACAAAAGGTATAGTAATTATTAGGACAGTATTTTTTCATCCATTTTTCTCATGAGGAAATAACTGGTTTTATTACATTAGTGCTTAGGGTCCAACTGAGAATGAGACTTCATTGTGCTATGCATGCACTGTACAAACATACAGTATGAAAGAGTGCCTCCCCGAAGAGTTTACAATCTAAATAGACAAGACAGACGAAGGGATAGAACACAGAGTGAAGGTTTGCAGAAACCATATTAGTGCCAGAAATTTTTGTTTGGTTATTTAAATGTTCTAAGTGTGGTTTAGTGAAGTGGGATTAGCTAGGTGGAAAGACAAGGAAGGTGGATAAGGGGAATAGGGAGAGAAGGAAGGAGGGGAGACTGGAGGTCAGGTGGAGTGAGGATCCAGAGGAGGGGTTGGAGCGAACAGCCAATCATATTAGTCAATCAGTATTACTATTCTCTTTAACTTGCCTGTGGTTATATGTAAATAGTCTAAGTGTGCATAATTATAGGTAACCTGGACATTTAAATAAGTGAACAGGTTAATGACTATTGGTGGTAGTGTTACTTATAGACTGTCTCCACCATCCCCCTTCACCTTTTTAAAAGCATTTGATTTGTCTATTTAAAAGAACATCTGATAGGTACATTTGACCTGTGATTCTTAGATAATGCTTTATCTGAGGGCTCGTCTACACACACACATTGTGCGCCTTATCTCCCAGTATAGTTACAGTAGTACAACCCCCCTGGCATGAGCATAGTTATGTCAATAAAAAGGTGCTTCATACCTGTAAAGCTGTTCTTGTGTGGGAAGGAAATTAAGCTATGTCCGTGTAAGGCGCCTTCATACTAATAAAACCCCATCCACCATAGCGGCTCTGCTGCTAAAATATTTTGGTGCAAAAAACTTGCCCCTAGCCAAAATAGTTATATCAATACAAAAACGATGTGGATAAGGCTTGAATCTTGAGTCATTATGGCAGTTCCTTGCTTTCTCCTAATGTTTCTTCACAAGATTCGACACTGTGATTCATTGTTTTTTCCCTATGCTACAGAAATGGTTTTTATACTTCATTATTTAATTTTGATTAGGTGATGAGGAGGAGTTCACTAATCAAACAGAGAGCATGACCCTAAAAAGTGCGAAACTGGAAACAGACAACAAGGAGTCTTTCATTGCTTTTGCTAGAGTGTTTAGTGGTGTGGTGCGAAGAGGGCAAAAGATATTCGTGCTGGGACCAAAATATGATCCTGCTGAATCTTTGAACAAGGTAAGAGGTGATTAAAAAAATATTAAAATAGTTTGGGATTGTTTCACAACATTGATAGCTTTTCAAATGCTTTTCAAATGCTGTTCACCAATTAATAATTTCGGATAACATTTTCAGAAATATCTAAGTGATTTAGGAAACTAATTGCCAAAATTTTACTTAGGCGTTTTTTTTTTCCTAATAAAAAAAACTATTGTGTGCCTAATCACAGAAAGTAAAATGAGCGGTTTCCGATTTGCTATCAGTCTCAGTTGCATTGCAGCTCAGAGTGGAAATTTAATAAAGTAAGTATTGATGGGTTTTGTATGTCCTGTATCCTGTTTTTAAGAGTGCATATAAAATCTGTGTATTGTGTGTATTTAAGTTACATTAACTATTTTTCATGTGACTTGTAATACCCCTATGTGAGTATTTTAGTCATTTGGCTTGTATCTAAATACTGTGTGTTGTCTAGCTGCCTATCTTATTGCTATCACTTATGTTTTGAAGACTTTTAAATCAGGATTTTTGAACTTTAATCTATGAAACCTGGGATTTTGCTTACATATGTAAGGGATGTCTTTTATGGGCATATGATTGGGTCTTGTTAAATGGGAGATATAGACTATGCTCTAGGGAAGAGCTTGCGTGATTTTTCTTTTTGAACTGATCAATTCACAATGGATCTTACTGGAAAAAGTCTGATA
The DNA here is from genome assembly GCA_007922155.1 of Mesoclemmys tuberculata. Lineage (NCBI taxonomy): Eukaryota > Metazoa > Chordata > Testudines > Chelidae > Mesoclemmys > Mesoclemmys tuberculata. The sequence goes on from ML675644.1 coordinate 7,880,811, forward strand.
AACTTTAGTTTGACTATAACAGTTCACTTTTTCAAAATGTTAGAACTGAGCCAACGGGGTACCTTAAAGATGACCTGCAAATGATTTCAAAAGATTTGGGCTTGTGTCCTTTTTAGTTGCTTCACAATGATAAAGAAGGCCTGAAAGTTTTCATGTAAAGTTTTCATTTTCTGTGTTTTTTACCTGAGGAATATCAGACAATTCAGTTCTCATCATGTCTAGTTTTGCTCTGACTAAGAATTCCTCTCCTTCTCAATTATTCAACTTCTTCTCTTTTGACTCTGGTGAGGTCATCAGTTCACCAATTCTGCAGTCATTTTAGAGTCTTCCAAGCTAGACAGAACGTGAATTTCTAATATAATACATAATCAGAAAGAAAAAAATGTGTCTGGAAGGTGAATATTCTGACCTTTCTCTGCTTCTTTATAAAGATAGAGCTGTGAAGTCCAGTTTTTGGGTGTTTTTTTGCAGGTCACCTTTATGAGGAGGAAGGGACAGATAACTAACTAAAACTTAATGCACATAAAGTGTCTTGGTTTAATTTCAAGCTGGTGCAGGGTGCTCAGTTGTATATAGTTCTATGCTTTCAGATAAATTCAATAAATTTTGGAAAGGTAAAAATAGAATTTGATGTAGATGTGATCATACAGAATACACACAGGCACTATCTGAACACACACTTGCACATACGCAAATAACTTAAAATATATTTTTCTTTTTTTACTGTTAGCATCAGTAAATTGCTAGAACCAATATTTTGGTGTGCAAATTCATATTTTATAATTGGATTGTGATACACAGGCACAGACAAAAGAACTGGCCTAAGTTTTGAATAAAGAATAAATTAAAAAAAAACAACTCTGTAATGGCCGGCATCTGTTGGGGGATATTTTTAATGCCGTAACAGGAGGTTTTAAGTTAGTGCTTATACTCATAGGTATTATGAAAGTTACTGTGTTGTTTCCAAATTCCTCTTTCTGTTAAATTATGCTAAATTGGTTTTTATTGTTGCTTTTTCAGAAACATCTAAGGTATCTTTTCCGAGGATCACATTATCCTCAATTTTGGCCTAACATCTGGAATCTAGTTGTTTTAATTGTTTACCTGTTTTTGGTCAGTTAATTTTTTTTCTTGAATCTCACTCTTTCATCCTATGTTTACTTCCCCTATTGTGAAAGTAAACATGTAATGGACATAATTATTACCTTTGTGTGTGTGTGTATAAACATTTCTTCAACCTCCTATGTAACTTTATATTCCCTTCCTGAAGATGGTGACGGTACACTGAAACCTATTTGCAGATGTCATCCCCCTTCACGTGACAGCTTGCAGAAAGCCGTTGTCTCAACCTGTAGTGAGTGGAGAACACAGTATCATGCTCAGGTGATACAGAAGACCAAAGAAATAAGATTTTTTTCCCTGTTTTGTTCCTCAACCCTGTCACAGACTTTTTTTGGGGTTGGAACCCCATGATATGCTCAGTCTGAGTGACTGAGCTGCTTTTGAGGGAAGTATCAATGGTTTTCAGGTCATCAGTGCTGTCATGCAGATGTTCATAAGTGTAGTGGTACAGAAGCTCTTTGGGAGGAAACTAGAGGAGTCTCTCTCTCTTGCATTTTCTTGTATTCCTTCTAGCTCTTGACCTTTCAAAGCCAAGCTGTGCTTCATTTCCTCTCACCCTCCACCCTGTTTGCTCATTAGCACTTCCCCATCTCTTAGCAGGAAGCATGCTGACATGTTTCTTAGAAAGCATTCAGAGAGGCTTTGAAACTCTGGAAGGGAGCCCAGTTGATTTGTGAAGAGTTTTGTTTCTAATAGATGTCTGCTCAGCTAGACAAGTTAGTGAACTTTAATTCCTGTGCTTCAACCATATTTTTTACTGGGATTTTTTTCACACTCTGACCAAAAGTCAATTCCTTGTATTTCAGGCATGACAAGGCCTTTTACCCTATTTTGTCTTGATCTGAGTAACACTTAGGAAGGCACATTGCACTGTTCATACGTTACTAGAGTACAGCTAAATCTCAGAAAGGTTCAAGATGGTAAATGTCAGAAAGTATATTCATTCTGCACAAGGACTCTGCCAAGTCCATTTTATGTAATTGGATAAAACAGTTCCTCTGAGAGGCTTACTGCATTAGTGGAAAGGACATGCTAAAATCTTTGAGATCAGTCTACAAGATCAATGTTCTCTTCTAAAACAGCGAAAGTGGACACATCTCTTTTGATACTTAATATAACTACGTGGGCTTCATTTCACTTCATGCTTTAATGCATTATAAAATTAGGCCTGAATTTTCAAAAGTGGCAGCTAATTTTCGTTGTCCAGTTCTAGACAGCTATAGTCTAATTTGCAGAAGTGCTGAGCTTTTGAAACTCATACTGACTTTAGTTAAAGTTGGAATTGGTAGTGCTCTGTACTTACAAAAAACAGGTTTTACTGTCTGAAATTAGACATCCAAAATTAGAAGTCACTTGAAAATTTGGCTTCTGTTGACATGGCATTCAGATGGAACATCTTTCAATGCATTAACATTACTCCTTCCCTTTTATTTCATAAATACTGCCTGGACTGACACAGAAGATTAAAGATGAAAAAGTGAAACTTTTCCTGTCTGGTAACTTTCTTCTTCAAGATCTTCTGTTCCAGTCCAGACTCAATCACTCTCAGACCTCTATTTACTTACATTCTAATATCTTGTTTGAAGGCACGTTTCAAGTATGTTGCTGTGAAGGTGGTATGTTTTTGTTTTGTTTTGTGGGTTTTTTTTTTTTTTTTTTACTGTTTTTGAGGTTTCAGCTGACTGTTGAGCCAACAATCTTGTTCCAGATATTCAGGATTAGCATTGCCAAAATAGTTTGAATACTGTCTCTACTGCTAACCAGGAGAACCCAACATCTAGACCATTAGAAGATCTCAAGAAAATGATCAGGAAGAAAGTTTTTTCCCCTTGGAGGGAAAAGATAGTTAATGAATTGTGTTACATTTTGGCTTTCGATATTTTGGGGCTGTGTACATAAAAGCTGATTTATTACTTATGAAAATATTTGCTTTACACTTAAAAGAAAAAATGATCTGAGATAAATATGCCCTCTAAAATTAACAATAGTAACTAATTACATTGTACTCTTGCAACTTCTTTCTAACAGTAATTTTTCATGGTTTCTGTTTATGAACCCTGTTTCCCCACAAGTTTTGATTTAGAAATGAGTGCAAACAAAACTATATTGTCAGAATTTCTTCTGACAGCTACCTTTTGTTAAACTAGTAATGCGTTAGGTATGCATTTTTTCAGTTCTGGAGTTTCGCTTCAGAAACAAGTTAATAGCCTTTTAGAGAGAAATATCCAACACTGATTATTTTTCTCTGTGCCTAGTTACCTTCAGGTTGTTCTGCTGCAGATGATATACCATCAATACCTCACATGGCTTGCTGTATATTAGAGAATCTCTATTTGCTGATGGGAAGAGAACTGGAGGATCTAGAAGAAGTGCCTTCCGGCAATGTTCTAGGTAGGACTGTGTTAATGGTTCAATTCTTAGAGCCTTGAATCTTGGGGTCATTCAATGTATAAAAGTCGTGGAAATCCTTCAGATGTGATTAAAGTCAATAAGAAATAAATATTAGTTTAAAACTTTGAACTTCATGGCTTAATTGAATTGAAGATCAAAAAGGACTAGGCCATTTTAATTGGAATATTTGTGAGACTTGAATTGGGAAGAGGGAAAATACATGGGTGGGAGAATCAGGGATTTAAAGTTAAACAAGTTTTGAGTCCCTGTTTATATTCAGTCCTGGATCACTGCTAGGAAAGCATCACTAGCATGAGGGACTAATGGCAATTTTGGGGTCCAGTGTTTTGTGAACTGCCAGGATTAGAAATGCTTTCCCAACAGTGGAAAACTTGTAATCCCATTTTTTTATGTGGTGTGGATGAATTGTGGTTTTATTTTTATTAGCGATTTGTGTTGTGGTTTGGTAACATCAAGAGACCCTTATCAAGACTGGTATCCTATTGTGCTGTGTTCTGTCTGAAATCATAAAATGACACATCTCTGCCGTAAAGTGTTTACAGTCATGTTGTAATGTCTGTTTGTGATTGGTTTCTAAAATCATATCATAACTGACTTTTTTGAGGGAGTAGGAGAGGAGGTAATCAAAATGGTATTTGTAAATAATCGTGATTTTTAAGGTTGCTTGTCTCTCAACCTTCCAAGGCCAGAAATACTTTAGAGCAGTACAGATTCTTTCACAACCAATCAACTTTTCCAAATCTTCATCTCAGACCAGTGATTGCTAAGAAATATTCGTATGCCTGTGACAAATTCTCACACTTTTTCCCCCTGCACACTTACTACTTTGGATGATAAATAAATTGCCCTAATCCTTTTGTTTTGCTTTATACTGAAAATTGAGTCCTGAATATTTTGCTTTGGAGCTCCATTTCCTGCTACTTATTTCTTTTATTAATTATCTTTTTACCACAAAAACAGCATTAAAGGTTCAGCAAATATAAACTTAAAATGACCCATGCCTTAATTTGACGTATTTATAAAAACAGGAAGAGTTCTGTGGCATCTTAAAGACCAACAAATTTATTTGGGCATAAGCTTTCATGGACAGAAACCCACTTTGTTGGATGCATGAAGTGGAAACTTCAGTTTGTGTGTGTGTGTGTATGTATGTGTACATATATCACATCACAGTGAAGAGGGTGAATGTTAATGAGATTAATACAATCAGGGTGGATGAAGCCGTTCACAACAGTTGATGAGAAGGTGTGAATGTCAAAAGAGGGAAGGTTATTTTTTGTAGTGGGCTAGCCACTCCCAGTCTCTCTTCAGACCTAGTCTGATAGTGTCAAGTTTGAATGAGTTCCAGCTCTGCAATTTCACGCTGGAGTTTATTTTTGGAGCTTTTTTGTTGAAGTATGACAACTTTCAAGTCTGTTACTGAATGTCCAGAGAGATTGAAAAGCTTTCTTACTGGTTTTTGAAGTTACTATTTCTGATTTGTCCATTTATTCTTTTGTGTAGAGACAGTCCAGTTTGGCCATTGTACATGGCAGAGGGGCATTGTTGGCACATGATAGCATATATCACATTAGTAGATGTGTTGGTGAACGAGCTCCTGATGGTGTGGCTATTGTGGTTAGGACCTGTGATGGCGTCACTTGAATAAATATGCGGGCAGTTTTGGCAATGGGGTTTGTTGCAAGGATACGTTCCTGGGTTAGTGTTTCTATTGTACGGTGTGCAGTTGCTAGTGAGTATTTGCTTCAGGTTGGGGGGCTGTCTGTAAGCGAGGACTGGCCTGCCTTCCAGGGCTTGTGAGAGTGAGGGATTGTCTTCCAGGATCGGTTGTAGATCCTTGATGAAGTGTTGGAGACGCTTTATCTGGGGGCTCTAGGTGACAGCCAATGGCGTTGTGTTATTTTCCTTGTTGGGTCTGTCCTGTAGTAGGTGACTACTTGGTACTCATCTGGCTCTGTCAATCTGTTTCTTCACTTCCCTAGGTGAGTATTGTAGTTTTAAGAATGCTTGATAGAGATCCTGTAAGTGTTTGTCTCTGACTAAGGGATTAGAGCAAATGCAGTTGTATCTTAGGGCTTGGCTGTAGACAATGGATGGTGTGGTGTGTCCTGCGTGGAAGCTGGAGGCATAGGTACGTATAGTGGTCGGTGAGTTTTTGGTATAAGGTAGTGTTTATGTGGCCATCGATTATTGTATTTATAGTTCCTTTCAAAATGTGCATGTATTATAATATAGATTTAAAAACCTAAATTTTAAATTTATCTGAAATGTAAAAATAGGTTGCATATTGTTAATATAATAGACAGTAATTTGGTATGGTCTTTTTTCTATATATACTTCTAAAGGGAGGTATTTTTAAAACACAGGTGTCAATTTTCATGTAAGAGCACTTGCATGTTTAAACTGGTATGTTCAACTAACTTTTCATTACTTTGTAGCTCTTGTGTTAACCAGCTTCAGTAAAATATCAAGTCATATTATGGTAATAGATGGCTTAAAGAAAAATAGAAACCACTTTATAAAAAGTACCTCTATGATACTTAAGAGTGTGGTTTATAAATTCCAGATTGTAAAATTCTATCAGAAAAACAATACATAATATAACTAGCTTGAGCAATTCATGGTTATTTGGTGACTATATTTTGTATGAAAAGTACAAGGTTCACTTTGTGTGACTCATGAAGCCCAGTAAATATAGCACTTCTCACATTAGACTTCAGCTACAGAAAGTAGGAGGTCTTGAACTGATTTAGTAAAAAAACAGCTCGTGGTCTAGAAGTGAAACTGGTTGTGATCTAGCATTTAACACCAGCCAGTGTTAATCTGACTATGGATGAAAGTGGTGAAATTAGAAGGGGCTAATGATCTCTTAATATACATCAGCTTTTTTGTGAAAGTGCACACACATTTCTAAAAATAGATGTTTGCTAGCTCCTCATAAAATCTGCAGGAAATTAAGTTTTCAAATCTTTAGACTTATCATGGAAATTTAAATCAGTTCCAGATGTTTTTGTCATTCTCCTTTAAAGTGCTGCAGAAACATCCTCAGATGCAATATAGTAATCATTTGTCAGTGTTGAGAAATTAATGAATACCAATAAACTGCATTTTTGTCCATGCTTGTCTTGATTATGTATTTTGAGAACCATTTAGTGTAGTGATAGTAAGTAGTTATTCTGTGTTGTGTAGATACTTAGTCATATAGTAATGTAAGAGTCCTCTGAAAGGATGGTGTGTTAACTATTTCAACTGAGGGTGTATTTCAAGGAATAAATGTGTCCTAAGTCTAAAAACCTTGTTTCATGTAAGGCAGTGATGCTGTTACCATCCTTATTGCAACATTTCCTAAGAATTGGATTTTCCTAGTAAATGATAACTGAAATCTGTCACTTGTAGAAGACATTAGCTAATACTGTTTAATATGTTTTTGTCCTTTGCTGAAACATGGAGATTGAATTAATCCTTTGCCTTTATTCCATTCAAATGGACATTATAGTTATGGATAACACTTCATAGTACATGACACAAATGCCTTCTTAGCAAGATCTTACACAATACCCCAGGGATATATTTAAGAACAGCAATTTTTTAATGCATTAGTGTAAATTATTAAAACTACATAAATCCAGTGCATTTGAATAAAGCATAATCACCAAAATGAGTACATAGTAGCTTATATTATGTACGATATTTTACTTCATGCGTTCCCAAAACTCTGGGTCTTTTGAGCTGGAGACAAAGGGAAGACCAATTTGATTGGCTTGCTCTTAATATTGCTGGTGGGAACAAAAACTCAGATGGGACAGAGAGCAAAAATGGAGCTCTGAGAATCACAGCAAAGTGAAGCCATGGTTTCCATCAATATAAATTCAGTCCTAAACTTACCTCTCTCATGCTAACCTAAAGACTTCCAGATGTTGTTTACCAGTGACTTAAATGCTACCCAGTTTTGAAAAGGGAAAAAAACACACACAAAACCTCTGTACATATTGGGTCAGCTTCTAGAAGAAATAACTCATGCTCCAACTTTTTGTACTGTAATTTGTTCCTTTTTAAAAATTAGAGAGGTTAAGATATACTGGCTCAAGATAGGGTTCCATTAATCTAGGTGTTTAATCGTGCCAATCACTTAATATCACATTCTAATGGCACGTATGTGTCTAGTGTTTAGACCTTCAGCAGCTGGTGAATGTGAGTTTATCTGCAAATGTCTCATGTTGAAGCTCTGAACTAGATCTTAAAGTAGTTTGAATTAATGACCTAGGTTGCCTCTTTTTGGTTAAAAATAAGTGGATAAATATACACTCAATATATTTTGGTATTTCAAAGAGGAAACAGAATGATTATTAAATATTTAAAAGAACAAAACCAGTTCTTTCAGTGTAGAACTGACCCCTAAAAAAAATTTGATTATAAACGTCATTGCTATTTACTTCTTTGCAGTAGGCACCCTTAGAAAGGCTTGCTGGTCTGAAAGTCTGCTGTTTCCAGAATATTCCCAATTAAAAAAAGAAGGGTGGGTGGAATATCCCTGGAACCAAAAGAATCTTTCAGAATCTCTATTAAGTTCACCCATTGTATAATGAGCATCTGGATATACTGTTTTTTAACTGAGCTAATGTATAGATCCTTTCAGAAATGTGAAACATCCCAAATAGTGGCACAAGCTTTTGTCTGGATTTTATGTGCAAAATTATTCTTTAGTAGAATAAGATCAGAATTGGCACTAAAGCAAATAAGGCTGTTAGCCAAAATATATGTAGTATTGCACCCTTTTAACACACTTACATCTGATCTCTGGGTATATTGACAAATGGGTTTCAATTTCTACTTATATAGAACATGCAAACTGAAGCATCATTAATAATCTGATGTCATTTTAAGCATTTTCAAAAGAGTTAAAAGCCCTATCCGTCTTCTAGTTCATCTGTTTCTTTTCCCTTCCCATAAAGGTACATTGTTAATTTATGTAGCTTCAACAAACACCTTTTCTGACTTCTCAGTGAGAGAATGTAGTATCTTCCATATAAAAGGGAATTTGTAATAATTGCCAGTGCTAGGCTTTTATGACTGCAGTTAGTAACAATGATTTCTGTTTCAAAGCCAATTTATCTTTCATCATCAAAGGATGCATAAGTGCTTTCTCTCCAGCCATATAAGGAAATTACTTGTAAATTATCTAGTAAATTAAGGCAGCCAGAGTTTTACCCTTTGTAATTAAATTATTGCCATATGGAATATGCAGTTAATCATGACTGCCTGTGTTCCTCTGTCTAAAATTTACTGTATAGTTTTTCTGTTATAGGTTGTATATAATTGAATTCTAACAAGTCACTCTCTGCCAGGTCCTAATGAGCAGCCTTGCATTACCTTTTGGTTTCTAATCAGATGTAATGGCCAAGGAAATTGTTAGATGTGAAAGCTATATAAATGAAAATGGGGAAAGTGTTCACATATTGGTCATTGCATTCAACTAACTTTGCCTTGACATAGTAATCTTTTTATAAGTGTTTAAGAAACAGAGAAATTTGGGGCTGATGTCTGTAATGTGCAAAAGTTCTCTCTAGAACTGCATAGAAGGATGCTAACAAAACAAACTTGTCCTGAAATAACAATAAGGTTATTGTTAACACAGATAAACAAAATCAAGATGATTCAGAGTTAGGATTGAAACACAATTCTCAGTCCTTCACTATTATCCATAATTGTTGTAGGGAGTTTCAAGAAGTGGGCAAGTTTCAAGAGGTGGGCAACTTACTTACTTTTGTACCCTTTACTGGTGTGCACTAGAATTTGCACCCCAGCTGGTGTGCATTGACATACTATGTAGACAAACCTAGAGATTTATATGCACTAATGATTGATTTACTCTGTTAGGTTTACAACAAAACATATGTATGTGTGCAAAATTTCTTTTCTCAATAGATTGAGTGCTACTGTAATCAGTTAATTACTCTTCAGCTTTCTCCTTTGCATTGAATGGACAAAGTCCTTGGAAAAATGAACTTAGGCAGGAGTTGTCACTGTATTAGAATACACATGTTTTCAGGGATATTGTAGCAAGCATGCATTTAGTTGAGACTTTTGGCTGAAAAAATCTGAGCCATTGAACTGAAGTAGGAAAAATTCTTTAAGTTCGGCTGAGAAAAAGCCTTGACCAGAATCCTAAAACACCTGAAAAAATCTAAAAACATCATAAATTCTCAAAGTATTTGTCTTAGGAGCAAGAGGTAGAGTGATGTGGATTTTAAATTAGACTCTTATAAATCATTAAGGTCTTATTCGATAAAAGATGTTTTTAGATACAATAGCCTTTTTTGTTACAGCAACTTTTTCAGATATTTCTTCCTTACCTCTCTTCTTTAGATTCTCATGTTTAAAGAACATGGTAGTTTTTGCCTGCCTGTCTGTCTGTCTTATGCTTATCATTATAGTATGTGTGTTTTCCACTTCCCAGAAATTTCTGCTTAAGGTTAATTCTTATTTCCACATAACAAATCTTTTTGTCTTGCCTACTTAGTGTTCTGAGCCTTTTTCTTAAGAAAGAGCTGCCCATATCTCTTTTAGTTAAGGCATACCGTAAAGTTTTATCTGACCGACAAATAGTATTCGAGAGTTAAAACATTATTTTATATTTTGATTTTTGCAGCAACAGGTGCCTCCAAAATCACTGTAACTAGATAAGATTGTATATTTGCCACATGACCTTGCCAAACAGCCCCATCCTAAATGTTAAATATCACTTTGGCAGCAGCATGGTAACTTTTTGATGTGATCTATGTAGTGACCCTTTGTCTTCTGGATGTGGATTTAACCAGCTTTACTAGTTGCACCTGTCAGCATCCAAGAACCTAATTTGACTGGAAAATGTTTTAAGTAGTACATTAAAGTCTGTCCACCTTCTTTGGTACACTGCTTGCTATATCACTTGGCATTCCCCACTGTCTTCGATAGAATGGGAGAGCCATAAAACAAGGGAAAACGTTTTACTGGTAACTGTTGGTTAAAATTGTTTTTTCTCATGCTGCATTCTTCCCCTCCCCTTTAAGACATGCTGCTTATTGAAAGAGAGTTAATGGACTTGTTTCTTACTTTAGAAGTTCTTTGACAGGAAGTGGGTCAGCTGATACCTATCCTTGATAAGTATTTTCATTCCTGGTAGGTGAAGTAATTACCATCGTCAGTCTTCTCTGTCTCTTCTAGGGTGGAAGAGGAGAAACCTGTGACAAACAATTAATGATAAGCAAGTTTCTTTTCTGGGTCTTTGATCTTGCAGAGTTGCATATAGAAGGAGTGGAGTCTGTTTATGCATAATTGTTTTGAATAGTCCATTTCTGCATCATCTTAGTAGGCTTTTATTTAAAGTATTTAAACATTTTTGTTTTTAAAAAAGAATATAAGGCAAACCTTTGAAAAATGCTTAAGTTTTATGGGTTGTAGAATTGAGTACTTAACATTTCCCTATATTTTGCAAATGAAATTGTCTTTTGTCTGGAAAGTGGATGTGCATATTCACACAGAGAGTCGGAGACTGAAGCCTCCTTTGGTTTTATCCTTATTTATCTCCTCAGGCCTTCAAGATTGACTGCCCTTCTGGCAATCCTATAAAATTTACACTTTTTTCATATTCACCTCAATTATGATTTGTTTCCCCTTTTTATTTTTAAATTAATGTTCATTCACTCTTTCCCATTCTTCCAGTGGTGATGATGCTTGCCTGACTTTATAACATAACTAGAAAGATTTAGGTAACTAACGCATATATAGCCACAACTGTCTTCCCTCCCCATCCCCATCAAAACTATGTAAAATCCATTTACATTTAAAAACATTTGAACCCAAATGGTCCATGAGAGTTGTGCATAATTTTTTTTCATTGGATCAGTACTGATTCACACTTTTGATCCATTAATTTCAATGTAAGTCTTTATTTCTCAAAGGCAAAAGAGGAGGATAGTTTTGTGGTTAAAACACTGTACAGGAACTCAGGAGATTTGAGTACAGTTCCTGGTTCTGCCACAGACTGTAAATTTAGGCAGCTCACATAATCTTTCTGTACATGAGTTCCCAATATGTAAAATGAAGCTAATAATGCTAATTTTCCATTGTGTTGTAGGGATACATTCATGAAAGTGTCTGATGGGTTGAGTTACCATGGTGATGAATGCCATAGAGAAGACTACCAATAAATTAAAAAAAATTTAAATTAAAATATAAATAAAAACATAAGGGAAAAAACGTTAGTCAGGTCTATTTGATTTTTGTACTTACCAAAGATAAACGTGCATTTTAGAGAATTTTAGATTTTTATCACTTTATAAATATGTGGCTGGAGTGGAGGAATTGGCTCAGCTTCTGAAAACAAACTAAGAAAGAGCTTATTGAATCCATAGAACTATCAATAGCTGTGTCATAGTAGTTGGGATAATAGTCATAGTGGTTGGGATTTGCAAAGGACCTAAGGGAGTTAAGCACCTAAATCTGAGATTTGAGTCCTGTTTCCCTTAGGCTCCTATGTAAATCCCCACCAGAATGATTGGATTTTCTCAAATATTGAGGGAGCTCTGACAATGACTTAAAAAGAAAATTAGCCCTCCCATATCTTGAACCCCAAAATTCTGGATTGCGGAAGTGAAGTGAAAGGGAAGGGCAGGCTCCAAAGATCAACTTTTTCTATATGATAAAAATTTAATTATATTCTGAAAAGTGACTATGAAAATAGCATCCTAGGGCTTCCTGTTTAAAGCACCAGGTCAATTACACATTTATTTATTTTACAGATAAAATGTTTTCTTTCAAACTGCCAGTCCCACAGTCTGTGTGGAAAGTCAGTCCAAATATTCACAAAATTTAGGTATGCTACTGTGTGCCTAATGTTTGCAGATGTGCCTAATGTACAGATTGCTAAATGAGCACACAACTGGATAATTAGCTGCACTTGCATATATAATGTGTGCAGTCCCAGTAACTGAATGCATAAATTAAACGTGTGTCCTGATACTTACACCCTTAAATATTGCTCTTTTAAATATTTGCAGGTGATATTTTAGAACCTGTACCCCTAAATTCATCCTCAACTGACTTTCTGCAGATGTAATTTTATGTTCCTGGATCGTATAGTATAGGAGGGAAGTGCTGAGGTATCTTTAACTGTATTTTCACAAATGGAGGTACTATATAGGTAATGCAAAAGAAAAAGGGGTGTTTGAGGATCCTAGAACACAGAGCCTGTTTTCTTAAAAATCTAGGTGGAAAAACTGTACTTGCTACCAAATGCAATATTTCAGAATAAAACTATGTAAAATTCAAGGACACCAGCATTTCATCTTGATTAGTTTCATATTAAAACAACTGGAAAGCAGAAAACAGGACACTAATAAAATATTCACTATCACAGTGACTTGCATCGGTACTATTACATTGGCAACATTGGATTGCATGAATTTAGTGAATTCATTCAGTCCTTCTGTTTTAAAATTCCTCCTGTCCTGTAGGGGATTTCCTTCCTTGAAAGATGAATTCCATTCAGAAAAGTGACTTCTTGTTTAAAAACATATTGCCGCCTCGCAGGACTGAAAGAATTTTAAGGGACACACAATGCATGTAGGACTTAGTTTTTGCCGTGAAAGGCCCCAGTCCAGCAAAACACTTAAGCATCTGGGTAGGAAAGGGTCTAGTATTGTCAGTCTGGTTTTGGTGAAAAAGTTTAAGCAAAGAGGGCTTTGCAGCTGCAACGGATGAGGAATGTTTTGACAAAACTTTATCCAGAAATGCCAGTTTGTTGAAACTGAAGCTTTTTGCAGAAAATTAGACTCAACTAAACTTACGTCAGGAAGATTTCTTAGGTCCCGTATGGAATATAGAGGGAGATTGATTGATAGATTCCCAGGCAAGAAGAGATTTAGTCTGACCTTCTGTATAATATAGGTTATAGACTGTCCCCAAAAATAATTTCTAGATCATATCTTTTAGAAAAACATCTAATCTTGATTTTAAAATTGCCAGTAATGCTGCTGTGCCTCTTGGTAAATTGTTCCAATGGTAAATTACCCTCACTGTTTTAAAAAAAAGTTACAACCTATTTCCAGTCTGAATTTGTTTAGCTTCACCTTCCAGCCATTGGATCATGGTATACCATCCTATGCTAGATTGAAGAGCCCATTATCAAATATTTGTTCCCTACGTAGGTACTTATAGACTGTAGTCAGGTCATCCCTTAGCCATCTCTTTGTTAAAATGAATAGATAGACTGAAAGAGCTCAATCAGATTTTCTAATCCTTTAATCAGTCTTATGGCTCTTTTCTGAACCCTCTCCAATTTATCAACATTCTTCTTGAATTGTGGATATCAGAAATGGACAGAGAATTCTAGCAGCAGTTGAATCAATGCCAAATACAGAGGTAAAATAACCTCTCTAGTCCCACTCGAGACCTGTTTATGCATCCAAGGATTGCATTAGCCCTTTTGGCCACAGCATCACACTGGGAGCTCATGTTCAGCAGATTATCCACCCCCAAACTTTTTTTAGAGTCACTGCTTCCAAGAACAAAATTCCCCATTCTGTAAGTATGGCTTACAGTCTTTCTTTCTGGATGTATACATTTACATTTAGCCATATTAAAACACACATTTGCTTGTGCCCAGCATACCAAGAGATCCAGATTGCGCTTTCATTGATCTGTCCTCTTCATTATTTACCTCTCCCCTAATTTTTGTCAGCTGAACTTTATCAATGATGATTTTATATTTTCTTCCAAATCATCATCAATTGGAATGTTAAATACCATAGCACCAAGAATTGATCCCTATTAATTATATATTGTTTTAGTTTTTAATCAAAATATTGTGCAGTACCAAATCAAACATCTTACAGATGTCTAAGTATATTAATCAGCACTGTTACCTTTATAAACCAAACTTGTAATCTCACTAAAAAAAAAGGTAGTTCAACAGGATCTATTTTCCATAAAGCCATGTTGATTGACATTAATTACATTATCCTCCTTTAATGCTTTATGAATCTAGTCTCCTATCAGCTGCTCCATTTTCTTGCCTGGAATTGATGCCAGACTGACAGGCCTGTAATTACCTGGGTCATCTTGTTTATCCTTTTAAAAATATTTTTACATTAGCTTTCTTCCAGTCTCCTGGAACTTACCCAGTGTTGAAGATCAACATTATCAGTCTACTGAAGGCCTCAGTCAGCTCTTTCAAAATTCATGGATGCAAATTATCCAAATCTGCTGATTTTTAAAATGTCTAACTTTAATAACTGCAGTTTAACATCCTCCTGAGATACTAGTGGAATGGAAAGAATGTTACCATATAATATGACTGTCATCTCTTTTTTTTCCCCCAAACACCGACTCAGAGGGAGAAGAAATGGACCCACCCCAGAATAGCTGGTAGCTTGTGCATTCTGCCTGATTCAGAGCAGGGACTTGAACCTGGGTTTCCCACAACCCAGGTGAGTGAGTGCCCAAACCATAATGGTACTGGCTATTTCTAGGGTGGAAGCTTTTTTTTTTTTTGCAAAGCATTTTGAAAGGTCTCATTTTCGTTCTGATGTAAAATGAAAAATTTTGAAATCTCAATTTATTTTTGCAAAACAGAAATCTGGTTTTCCAGCCAGCTCTGTTTACTGCTTTTTCTGAAAAATGTGTAGAATGTGGGATTGTCTAAACTACTCTGGAAGTTAGTTCCACAGCCAGATCCTTTTAACTGATGATACTTCGCATAAGCACAAAGTCAAATGGAAAGAAACTGCATGCTTTTCATTATACTCTTCCTCAACTGTATTAATATGGATGGACTTTAGAAAACATAAGGCAAAATAGTTACAGTAACTTAAACCTACTTAATTTTGTTTTAATTTTAGATACTTTCATTGGTTTTGCTCTAGAATTGTAGATACTGAAATCTTTTCAATCACGTTCTCTTGCCTGTAATTTTACTATATACTTCAGCATCTTGAAGGGCTGCCTGTTGCTTGGGTTTGGTTTTTTTTTTTTTTTTTTGGACACAGGTAATTTTCTTACTGGACAACTAGACCTTTATAAAAATTTAAAAAGTTTAATTTGAGATTTATAAGCATATGCCAGCTATATAGTAATGGTGCAGACAGTAACTTTTTTTTATAATGTGATGCCAAGACATCTTTTGCTTGAGGTAAATGTATGGATTAAATTAGACTAGTGAATAGTGATTTTAAAAAGAAAAACAAAGCTAGCCAGAAAACTTCCTGATTCAGCATGGAGTCTTGAATGTAAACATTTGTTTTACATTGTGTTATCATATAGCATGTGCTCACTGTTGCGTTTGAAGCTAAACAATCTAGAAAATGTATTTCAATTTAACTTCATCATTAAGCATCTTGCTGCATTTGAGGCATTTCCCAAAACGAGGGCTTTGTTGTGCCCCTGCCACACACCAAGAACCCATAAAGTAGTGGTTCGTGAACTGTGGTACGTGTACCACCAGTGGTATGCAGGCCACCTCCCAATGGTATGTGTTCACCATCTAATTAAGGCCTGGTTTACACGTACTGTGAAATTTGGCAGCAGTTGACGGGAGATATGCAAGCTACATAGAATAGCTTGCGTATCTCCCATTGACTTCTAAATTTGAATGAGAGCAGCATACCCACTATGCTATGTTGACGGGAAATGCCCTCCCGTTGATGCAGTGTTACTCTTTTTACATGGGTGGATTTACTAAGTTGATTTCTGGATTGATTGAGCGGGTCTCCTCTGTTGCTTATTCAATCCTGAAGAATCAAACTGATGGCGGCAAATTTGCCTTCGTCAATGAAGATATATCCTAAAACTGCAGAATTCTTTTAAAAAAAGTATTTCACTCCACTGTTTCAGATGGGATAATTTTATAATGCATTTATCGATATTTTGCAAGACTACAGCTTTTTATATACATAGCTATGCTATTGAAACAGTGTGTTAACAACATGTGGGTTTTAAGACGGTTTTCATAAATAGTCTGTTTTATACAAAATTGGTGATGGTGGCATTTTATGTTGGTGGTGCACAACATGGTAGAGTTTGGGAACTGCTGCCATAGAGGTATTGCCACATCTTATATGGAAATACTAGCTGACTCCATACTATACCTGACCATTACATGGTCCTCCCCTGGCCTGGTAATCAGTATATGAGAGAGGTCCATCTCTTGTCAAGAGATCAGCATGT
This sequence comes from Mesoclemmys tuberculata, assembly GCA_007922155.1. Taxonomy (NCBI): domain Eukaryota; kingdom Metazoa; phylum Chordata; order Testudines; family Chelidae; genus Mesoclemmys; species Mesoclemmys tuberculata. Next base: position 7,897,548 of record ML675644.1, read on the forward strand.
AGGGAGGATAGCTTTGCTGTGTGTTTCAGTGCAGCTGCAAGAAGCAGCAGATTTGCTGAAAAGTTAATGCGGTCTGAGATTCTTAAGTTACGCTGATAGTGCTAAATATATAATGCAGGAAACAGTAAAGAATGTTTTTTTTTAAATTGCAGGGGGCATGGAATTGGGACTTGGGCATGGTAACTTACGTTTTAGATTTTTCTCATTCTGATTGTTAGGCTTGGGCTAGTAGGTGTCAGTTACATTTTTCAAGCCCTTTATGGTTGGCACTTTGTGGAAAATAGTTTATTAAGAGCCAACTCACACCTTCTGAAAACAATATATTGTCAATCTCAGAGAAATAAAGGAGATCCATGGTTCCTGGACTATGTTCCAGTTGCAGTACAAGTCTGGGTTAAAACAAACACTCTATGGTTCTACCTCCAGGACAAATGCCGTTACTGTTTAATGCTAATTGACAGGAGTTGTGGATTATCCCACTGTACCTGCTCATGTCCCCACTAGTCCAATCCCAGTACCAGATCATAATTAGATAATTTTCTTACTCCTCTTCTGTTATGCTGTCTGTTCTTGGGAAAGACGATATAATTATGCTGGAAGGAATCAGAGCTTCAGAAATGCTCTAGAGCTGCTGAGGCCACTGGCTAACTGATGTCTGTGGTCTCACCCATTGTTCTTTGGAAATAGGTGATGGCCATCATGCTCAGGGCTACAGTGACATTCTCAGTAAAAATAGGGGATGACTTATCTACCTATGTTATATTCTCTAGCTCATCTTTGAGAACATCACACCGATTTTGGATGGTATCTTGACAGATTTTGTACCCTTGTATGGTATCCCGATCTGAGAATCCCAGAGAGTTTTCTAACAGCTGGTAAACACTGTTAAAAAGAGAAGAGCATTTACTCCTTCTGCCTCAGTTTGCTTTGAATGTAGAGTCATAGTTTATAGGTTGTTCTTGGCCTCTCCCTCTACTCCCACTCCCCATCACAAAGCAGCCCACACCCTGACTGTGTGTGCTGTCTTGCAAATTGTCCAGCTATCTATCCCTGTCACTAAGCTTGCCCCCTCCACCTCTTTCTGGTCCTGCTTTTGTCTGTGTGTGGCCTTTTATAGCTGTGTGGTAACTCATCAGCCGATGGAGAGTTGAATTTAAGCTATACCTAATGAGTTGTGTATATCCTGGCCATGCCTAACTTCCAAGTGTTCTTTGGCTCCCCCACATCAAATTTGAAAATTCCCGTGAATTCCTAAACTCTTTGCCATGCCTTCAATGTCCCAAAATAAATATGATTATTTATGCCCAGAGGTCCTAGGAACATATATTGCTCACTTTTTGAAAAATCACCTGTGCCACCAAATGAAAGTCAGATGATTTACTAGGCATCTAGATGGTGATTTAGGTGCTTAAATTCTTTTGAAAATGTTACTTATTAGTTGTCGTCTTTTTAAAAAAAAAAAAAAAATTTTTTTGTAAGAAACCTAGAAAGGGTACTTGAGTAATTTCTCACCACATTTTTTTAGATTTTGTAACTGACAATGATATGCTGTCCTAGTGTCCTGAAATAGTAGTACATTATGATAGTTCCTGCTTTTTAAAAAATCTGTTTGTCTCCCTCTGTTTTGGCAGGAGAGAAAGAAAGGTAAGAAGGGAATAGGGGTAGACAGGCTGATGGTTGCTCTAACGTGCCATTCTGGCTACAATAGCTGCTATATATATCATAACAGCCAGGCATCTCACACCCTGGAAACGTCTGCTGTACTAGGGTCTCGTGCTACCAATGAAGCTTCTGCACCCAAGGTATTCTCCAGGAGGGCCTTACGGCTACTGAGGGAATCCTTTTGAATTCCCCCTCTTTGATTACTAGGGCTATTAAACCCAGCACCTATTAATAGCATTTAAATTCACTCACAAAAAGGTGAAACAGAAAAAGGTATAAATGAATACTTCATTACTGAAAAGTGAATAGATTTCATTTAAATCTCTTATGCAGAACATGTAAGTTATCCTGTATGCTGGGCAGTATTTATTAAATAAATATAACTGAATTGATGATGAAGGTGGACAAATAAAGAAATTAACAAAATACAACTAAATTTCATTTCAACTATAATCACAGGGGGGTGTGTGAAATTAGTTGAAAAGCAATATTTGCTGGGTAGGAAAGGATGTTAAGTGAATAAAGAAATTTTGCTTTCATGAGAGTAGGGAAAAACAAGGAGAGTAAGATTTTTTTTTTAAAAAAATATTTATTACATAAAGTAGATGTAATAGTTCGAGTTAGTTAAAACTTCTATTTTAAGAAGGGTTTATCTAAATCAATAATTGCTGCTAAAACGGAGCTAATATGATTTTTAAAGCAATAGTAAGTTCATTTTGGAGGAGCAGGGAAGGATAATTTGTTGGTTTCCATGTCAAAACATATTTGTTGCTCAGGAAGACAGGAGAAAAGTACAAATACAAATAAAGCATGATAATTCTGTAACACTTGTTTTGATATTTTGTGTTTGAGGAGCATAAAAATAATTTAGTCAACTGTCCCTAGATGACAGTTAAAAATTAGATTCTGATGTTTGAAGAGAGAGTAAATTTGGCTCACAAACTTAAGAGGTTGAGCAAGGGCATGCCCGCATGAGGAAAAACAGGAAGCTACCATGTGCATCTGCTTGTTAAAAGCATTTTGGCTTGGAATTTATTTTTCTTGCTGCTGTCCTTCAATTGGAAGGAAAATGCATTTTTTTTCTTTACTGGAAGAAAATAAGTTTTTGTCATCTTTTTGATTCAGAAACCATTTTGTTTGTGGTGATGCATAGGATTTATTTTAAGCGGGTAGAAAAAAGCGATGATTTTGTATTTTTGTGGTGAATATAGGCGTCACAGTAATGCTTCATAGACTGCAGTATGCATGCTATGCTACCATGTGATTTAGGCTAAAGGCTGATTAGAAACAAAATAACATTTCTGATAAAAGAACCTGTCACTTGTAAATCAGTACCAAAGAGCCAGAACCTCACTGCTATTGATATATCTCTGTCTTGTTATTGATCTTTTAGACTTACATATTGTGGCAAACGGCCGGCTTCTCCTTAGTGCGTCTCGCACTTTTTTTGCCTCTCGCAGTGGGCCAGGGTGTTGCCGGTCTTCCCAGGGAGGGGCATAGGGACTTGGGTCCACCTGCTCCTCTGGGTCCCAGCCCAGGGGCCCTCCGAGTAGCAGCTATGTGCTGCTGGCACATCACTTGCAGCTGCAGGCTTTTCCCCTGGGCCATTCTCTTCCCCCCCCGTCTTTCTGGCTTCTTGAGCCCAGTACCTTCTTCAGGACTCCACCTCTCTCCCACACACCATTGTACTCCATTCTGTTCTCCACTATGACTCCACGCACCACCGTACTTCGGTCTGTTCTCCTCCACGTCACACACTCCTCTGCTCACCACACACTTACTCCTTCCACTCCACACTGTCTCTCAGGAGTAGAGGGTTTTTATAGGCACCTGGGTGGGGCCTTAATTGGTGTCAGCTGACACTAATTACCTTCTATTGACTCTGGCTAGTCTATATAAAGGTATAAAGCCCAGATCATTCTAGCACTTATATAGCACCCTTCCAGAACTTTCCTACTGCCCTCTGTCCTTGCTCTACCACAATATACCTCATGCTAGCAATTTTTGCTTATACAGTTAGCTCACAACAAATATTAATTCAAGGAGCAATAACTTGAAAACTTAGTGTAGCTTGTTTGTCTTCAAGGGAAAAGTGAGTCACTTCTCTCAGTTGCAGCATGCGTATCAGCATAAATAAATTCAAGAGTTTTCTGTTTACAGTTCAGAGCAGCTTTTGCACCCTACAATTCAGAGAAGTACGTGTACTGTATTTTCTGGATGACATACCACAGTGATGAGCTGATGTATGCTGACATACTCAGAGATGATCAGTACATTCTTACAGCTGTTTACTCATGTGGAGGTGGTGTATTGATGAGTAAGTTTAAGAGGGAAACTCTTGCTTACTCCTAGAATTGTATGTGTAACTTGATAACTAACTAAGATTAGAAACTCGTAGCGGGCCAGGTGATTTTCTGATTCTTTCATATGCAGCTATTTGGCCATGTGAATTTTTTCAGTGTTCTGAAAAACTAAGTTTATTCTTTAACTTGCTATTACTGGGGAAGGATCCTGTCTAAAAGCAGAGACTAGCAGTCACTCCTATTCCCAGCTGTGCCTCAGACTTTCTGTATGACTGTGGGCAAGTCACTTGACCTTTCTGTGCCTCAGTTTCCCTATGTGTAATGTATTCATCCTTACTTCCCTCATGTGGCTATTGCAAGGCTTAGTTGTTTTTTAAACCACTTTAAGATTCTAGAATTAAAAGCCCTTCAGAAGTTCAAATTACTATGAAATCTGGAGTTCTAATAATTATAGATTTGCCTTACTAGATGGCCAGTTTTTTTTTCTTATCTAAAGGTAAGTACAGGATTGCTATAGGCAGTACATAGCATGGGGTGTAGAGTAGTATGGCTACATTCATTGCAGGTTTTCTAACGAGCATTTTATCCCTTTGGGTTTCTTCTAACGATTTGGAAGCTTTTAATAAGTAGCCTCTGCTTAAAAAAAAAAAAGAAAAGAAGCTGCAAGCAGTGATGCCACTTTAAAGGCCCAGAAAGGCTTTCCAGGATCGATGCCAACTAGCAAGCGTTACCACCTTCTGTGAAAGCCCTAGGAACAGTCCTGCTGTTACACCAGCCTTTTATTTCTGTGCAAACATTTGGTGGGCTAATTTCGCTCTCTGAATCGGTAATGTGATTATAAAAAGTAGCCAGCTTGAAGTGATTCCAGCTGTATGGAGTATTGCAACTCAGCTCAGATTAATGAACACATGAGGGCAGTCTTTCTCAAGAATGTTATTGAACAGAGGGGAAAACAGTAAATGAAACAAAGAAAGCTGGAACCTTTGTCTTTAATTCTATAACATTGGCAATTTTTGCTAGTAACTGCTGATTACAAAAACAAGAAGCATAGCATTTTGAAGTGGTGTATAACCCTGACAATGTTACTAGGTTAAAGGTACATAATTTTGTTATTGAATGGGCTGTATCTCTGTTAAGAATCAGGGCTATCCAGTCAGTATCTTTCAGTGTCTGCTAGCCTCCCAACTGAATGCAGTGTTTTATAAATGTCATGGAACACTAAATTGGTCAAACAGCAATATAGGCACGTTGTTGTTTTGAACCAAAGTAATAATCATAAACCCATCACTTGAATCCACTTTGGCTTTTTTCAAGTGCTTGATACTAATACCATTATCTGACTCAGTTGTATATTTCTAGTGCAGAGTGATCAGTTATTGTTCAGTTAAATAATTGTTCTTTAGTTGCTTACAGTTCCAACAAGCAAGCTTTATAATTTACATGAGTTGCTTATTGGGCATTGTAGCATAGTACAGCACATTGGTAATAAGCTGGTATTCAATGGAATTAGAAATACGTTACGCTTATCACTTATTAAATTTTATGCTTCCAAGCAACTGTTTGTTTCTACCTGTGCTGCATATTGTTGTATAGATAATCTCATTTCAAAGGGCTTGATTTTATAGACTCCACTGCAAAAATGAAGAAACAAGTGATTTTTTTTACCTTATGGTTGTACCTAATGTTGACATATTTGAATAAAAGACATCACAGAAGAAGAAATATACGAAGTCTTGAAAGTCATTTCTCTAATATAATAGTCCATTTCTTTCTATGTCTTTTGTGTAGTAACACAACATCAGTAATAACTTACTTTACACTAAAGTTTTTGAAAGTTACCTTTAGCTGATGAAAGTTGCTGGTTTCAAAAGAAACTTAACGAAGGTTAAAGTAAGGTTGTGTATCACATTTTGAGAGCTTTTAGGAAATTGAATAGTTTTGTGTAGTTTTTCTAAACAGGCATTGCCTGTTTAAGATTACCAAAGCAAATACTACTTCAACCTAAATGAATAAATGTTCATGTAAGTTTCATTTGGTTAGCCCCCTGGAAGATTGTAGTTTTGCAATGTACAGCTATCCAAGTTTTTAAAAGCACTGTTCTAATTTTCCAGGTACTTGTGATGAAGTCATAATAGCTTGTTCTATTTCAGCTCTGGGATAAACTTTATTTATGTATTACTTTAAAAAAAAAAAAAACCCCAAAAAAACCAAAAACCTGCTGTGTATTTTTAAATTTAAGTAATATTACTGATCAAATGGCCATAGGATTTTTAAATTAGTTCTTGCTGGCTGTTGGATTATAATATGAAAAAGTTAATTAGTAACTGTTAAACTAACAAAACAATACCACAAAACATACAGTGACAAAGAAAATTACTCTTAAAGCTAAGGATGCAAATTTTTATTATTAATACAATACTTTAATGTAAAAAGGATTTGAAAAATCAATTTGCCAAGGGCAATTAGTAATCTTTCCTGGGCAAGTGCTGTCATCTTTTGCAGAATTTGAGCTTTCCTCTGAAAAATATATGTCTAGGTAACTTTCCAAACATGAACCATGTGTAATTGATACTGTGGAGTTTGTGTGCAGACAGACAGCTCCAGTGCTTTACTGCTCTGAGCTTTTCCTAACAGCAGCAGAGTGAAAACTGCCTGGGCTTGCCACTGTTCACTGCTGCTGTTATTCATATGCCTCTGGGCAGCTGTGAAAGTAACAAGAATCGGGTCAATTTCACACCATTCCTGCTTGGAAAAGCTGGCAGCAGAGAGACAGGCACTGCAGCTATTGCAGTGGAGAGAAGGATCCAAACACTAGACTTGTGGAAGCTTAAAGGAGCAGACATTCCCTCTGCCCACCTTGCAGTAACGAGGAGGTTTTGAAGAACTGGGCCTTCAGATATCTCAGAATCCAATTAATCAAAGAACACAAAAGACGAAGCCCTGAGCAGGAGTCAGGGATAGTCTCTACAGAGGAGTCTCAGCATTCCAACAACTCTAGGGGGAGGAGAGCAGAGGAAAATTGGCTTGAAATCTGGTCATTGCCCTTGCACACTTGGTCCTCAACATTTCAATGTGTGTGAGACTGTAGGTTTAGTCCTCTGGTTGTAACTGTCTTTTAAAATTTCCAACCCCCCTGTGTAGGGTTGAGTGTGAGTTTAGTGCCTCTTATATCTGAGGATAGCGATCTTTCCCATTATCTGACATTGGCTGACTTTGGCTAATATTAAGCATATTATTACTGACTTTAATTCTCCCTCTGAAAATTAAATCTCATGTATCCCCAAATACATAAAGGAAGATCAGATGTATACCATGTCTATATAATATGCATCTTATTTTTCACAGCACTCATTCAAAAACTTTTGCATCTCATTGCAATAATATAGCACAAGAGCATAAGGGTTGGGACTATTACCAGCATAAAGTGGGAAAAGTCAAGTTTGAGTGAGATTTTCAAAAGCACTCAGCATTGTCCTGTCTCTGTTTTCATTGAAATCAAATGGGCATATTATCATTGACTTTGATGGAAGCAGAGTTGGGCCAGTGCTGAATGTTTTGAAAATCCTGCCCGTAGTTTCTAAAGCAGAGTATGAAACACATTCTTGAGAATCAATACACTCCACATCACTGGTACAAAAGCATGATATGAATATCCATGAATGTACAAATGATTACATTGTCCAATTTCTGTTCAGAAGGTCATGATTTTTTGTTACTTTCTTTAAAGAAAACACTTTTCATGCTGTTATATTGTGATATAAATGTATTTGATTCCTCTTGAATGTACTTTACATGCAAGAAAAAATTAGGATGACCATCAGGAGAATTTTCTAATGAATCTTTTAGGCTGTAAGAGTAGCTTCTAAGTGGTAGAGGTGCCCTTGCTTTTGGCCATTTGAAAAATGCACTGGAAAAAGAATTATTTGAATGTGGATTGCAGACGTTAATCTGTGTTTTCAGCAGATGGGCTAAGTAACCTAGTGTAATTCCCATCTCCATTATAATTTGTTGTGCCTGGCCCACACCAAGAACTTCTTTACCGAAGGGTTTTTAAAAAAGGATTCCCACCATTGTTCTATCAATGGTAGCTTTATTGTAATTGCTAGGGTATGTATAAAGTCTGCTGGTAGCTGTTGGCATCTTAACCACTGTATTGTCTAGACCTCCCCTGAGCATTAAATTACCGGGGTGGGAAAATAAACACACACACATGGACCATGTCCATTTCTGCTTCTTCCTCAATTATCACTGGAGAAGCTGCTCCCATGGTAGTACCAGTGGACATATTTAAGACCAAAAAAAAAAAAATGTTAGCTGTTAGTTTTAACATTGTTCACCCATGTCAATGTGTACAGGCTTAAATCTTTATTTTGAATCATGGGTTAATCCTAGCTGTGAAAAAGACCATTAAAAAGTAAATAGAAATTCCATATCTTTGTACTTGGCCAAAGGAAAGAAGATGTTTTGTGGCATATTTTTTCATCATGGTGCAACAGAAAAAGTTAATAATGAGAAAATACATAACCAAGTTATAGACTAAAAAAAGATAAAGGAATGGAAACTAGTTTAATTGGCTAATTTTATTTCCTTATTAACATTTTTCAAATTATCCTGTTGTGTAGGTCTAGGCTTAGCCGCCTCTTATTCTTTCCCCAAAATACAAATAGACATCTTTTATGGGGACCTCACTATAATTAACAGTTTTAATATTTTAATATCTACCTTTTATTGGCTAGTTTCAAATCAAAGACAGGTATGGAAGGATTTAGTCTAAAGAAGGTGGGTCACTGCCAAAAAACAAAATCAGTTACTTCAGAGGCTTTTTGCTAACAAGTTGAAATGCAGGTGCTGGAACAATATAATCCACACTAAAGATTAGTATAGACAAACACCATCCAGCAAAAATGAGGAAATGATGTAATATAGTGGATTTAAAAAGAATCTTACCAAAACCATTTTCAGATTGCTCAGATTACTTGTCCAGTCAGCTGTAAGATAGAGGATGTAAATTTTGGTGATTTTTTCAAAGTTGATCTCTAAAGTCCATAAATTTAGCACCGGATGTTCTGAAATATTGAAAGGGATACAAGTCCCATGATGTTACCTGGTACTTAATCATTGGAGGAAATCGTTAATTTTTAAGCAGAAGTAGACAATCGTTGTTGCCTCAAATTTAAAAAATCCTCTTGGCCTAGCCATCCATTTTTATGCTGATTACATATTCTAAATGTCAACAAGTGTTATAGAAGTCATTGTTATTGATTTCAATCATTTTGAGAATAGTGAAAATAGAGCCATTTACAGAGACATCTGCCATGGAGATGAATATAATCCTATTGAGGAGAAAAAGGCAAGTTGAAGACCTGCTTGGAGAGAAGAGGCTCAATACAATGCAGTCACGAGATGCCTTTAAATTATTTTGATATTTTAGACTGTTCTATTCAAAAGTTTCTTTTGAGGGAGTACTCTTCAAACATTCTGAATATTGTATCCTAAATTTATATGTGAAATAAATTTCATATTAGTTTTCCAGCTTCAGTAATATCTCTTGTTTTTCCTTGAGTGAAATGGTAATACTGCTAGTCAATAAATGACAGTCTGCTGTGTTAGCCTTGTGTTCACAACATTCTTGGGATGCAGTTCTGAAGGCTTCCATCTGACTTCTGGATGTCTGAAAGTTTCAGGACTATGTATCTGCCTCTAAAACTGAAACGCATTTATCAATGATTGATGAAGCTCACTTATTTTGGTTCTGAATTCAAGGGCATCAACTAGAGAATCTCACGTGCAAGTGTATCCTGCCTGTTGGTACAGCTGAGAAATATTGCATGATGAACTGGGGGACCTCAGTTTAATGAAGAACTTTTGGATTTCGGGTCCCAGAGCGAATAAGCAAGCATGAGTAATCTGAGGAATTAGTGTACGATGTTCAATCCTGAGCACAGAAGCATGCTGCTGGTTTAACAAGGATTATGGAGCTAGACCTTTTATCCTTCTGGCGAGAGAGGCATTAGGATTGTTTTTTCTTTTAAAGTAACCTACCAGGCTGGAAGATTTGCTTTGCAGAAATATTCTGCTGTAAAGATTTGCCTAGCAAAATTTTCAGAAAGTTGTTTAAATGTTTCTGAACTTTTCCTTTGTTACATATGGCTAAAGGTCTTCTCTGATTTTAAAATCTGAACATGCCAGGGACGTTCCGCATAGAGACAAAATGAGTGCTATGTGTTTGAAATAATACTACATTTTTTATCTTAAACTAAAGTAAGTTGAAGATCTGAAGGGAAGTTTTCAAGAACAAGGGGATATGTGAAGTGTAAAATAGGATATTTGAAGTCTTAATGAAATGTCATGGGCTTAAAATTAGGCACACATTTAAGTACCTCACTGAATCAGGGCCTATTTGCTGAATATATTCTATACATTATTCTTGGTCTGTAGACTGTTAGCAAACAGTGAGTTAACTTGAATTTCATATATGGGATATTTATGCTGCTTAGTTTTGATTGGACAAATAATATTGTTTCTTTCCCACAATGGTTGCGTTTGTCATATTCATGTTTGCAGTATAATTACTTGTGTGTATAGGTGTAAAATCTTTTTTCAATGCATATTTTTTTAATATTTGCTGTTTCTGTGAATATTTCTGTCTACAAACTTGTTTAGCAGAAATTGAATGGGAAATGAACACAGAGACACAGGAAATCTAATTATTCAAAGGAAAAATACTTGCAGAAAATTAGAAGTATTTGCCTGACTATACTATACAGTAACTGATCTCTGCTTCCCCACCTCTGTATTTACATACGTCTGCAACTCCCATAATGTATTCATGTGCATCTGACACCCAGGTAAACACAGGATTTTAACTCGACTCTACCACACATAACCTTCTATATTTCAGTGAAGCTGGCATACTTAAATGTTTGGAGAAAACATTGTTGTCCATTGAGAATTCCAACATTCTGGGTAGAATAGAACAAACTGGCTATAAATTATTATTTCTGCTTCACATGCAGCAGGTTAAAAGGTGCTTTAATACTAATATGCTAGTGTTTAATTTTAATAATGACTTTTTTGAACCTGAGTGAATAAATGAAAATTGTACCAAGACATGTTTTTCCTTTTTATTTTAAATGTAAATTAGCCAGCTCAGTTCAATTTGTTATATACTAGTGATGGTTATTCCAAACCCTTACTGACAGATGATTTAGTTGAAACTATAATATCCAAATGATACATAGGAAAAAAGGCACATTTGTGGGCATTTAAACTAATGACAAAACAACTCTGGTATAATGCAGTTGAATTCAATGGAGCCACACAATGGAATGAGTTTGAACGTACGTGTTTATTTAAAAAAGAAGTCTCAAGACATGAAATAAGATACAATATAAATCTACTTTATTTTATTTAAATGTGTGACTGTTACAGAAAGAAAATCCTCATAGACTAGAATTCCTCTTCTGCTTTATAGTTAACAAACTATGAAAAATGCAACTTTATTTTTATAGTCTGATTTCAGAAATGCTTTTTATTTTAATCAGACAGCGACATCTTTACTAAGGTCATCTGCAATCCTAATCAGCTAGTGCTGCTTCATCTGTTCAAAGTCAGATGTGGTTTAATTTCTATCAGGAAGTAAGGCCTTTACTTTCCTGGCAAAGGTAATTTAATGATGTATGGTAAGGTGGTTATAAAGTGTAAATATCTACCATACTGTAGTGCCTGCCATAGTTTCAGGTTAGTAATTTCTTTTTTTTTCACCTTCACTGAATAACCCAGAGGGATAAATAGCATACTACTTCATACTTGTCAGCCTAGGTATTTAGTAAAACATGGGATTGCAAAGGCAGAATTCAAAGTGGAGACTTCCTATGATTAGATCCTGGAATTGGTCAATTCAGGTAACTTATGGTCTCCATATCACAAAGATAACTTTCTATATTGTTGTCCATCCTCCTATCAGAAGTTTGGTTTTATCTTGGTAGGCACTGTGCAGTGTTCTTTTTCTTCTCCTTTAACTTCAAAGAAAATAATGTATTTTTTCCAGAATATCTCAAAACTACATTAACTACCTACTCTACTACCTAATGTGTATTCACTTAATTAAAGCAAATACAAAGAACAATTTGTCTTTAGTTTAGGCAGTCTTCCTTTGTACTGAAAGATGCCACATTTTAATTTGTTCGGCAAGTTGGGAGAGATTGGATTCAGAAATTACAGATTTTAATCACCACAATCCATGCATTTAAGCAGGCAGTGAATCTGTGGCTGGGCCTACACTGATGGCGGCAAATTTGCTGCCGTCACATCGATTGCTCTGGATCAACTGAGCGGTCTGTATAGAGGCGCTCAGTCAATCCAGAAAGCAACACAGGAAAACCACCCCTGTAAGCGGAGTAGCGCTGCGTCGAAGGGAGCGCTGTTCCTTTCGACACAGCGCGGAGGAGACGCTGCAAAGTCGACGGGAGATACGCAAGTGATTTACGTCATTTGCGTATCTTCCGTCAACTGCAGCTGAATTGCCAAGGTAAGTGTAGACCGGGCCTGTAGTGCAGAAGAATAACTTTTGGAAAAGGCCAGCCTAAAATGTGGTGGTTTTATTCCGTTTGCCAGTTAGGTGGCTCAATACATGCCTCTTAACTAATTTCTCTTTAACCTTCCTCCCTTTCCTGGTCCTTCATTTATCCTGAAATCTGTCACAATCTATGCAACTCTTCATACATCAAAAGAAGTTAAATTACGGGTCTTTAATTGCTAAAATTCTACATTCCTTTCTAAGTCCCTGGTTTTCAGATCTGCACAAAACTCAAACTCCTGAAGACAGATGTAAGTTGAGTTCTTGTTGCATAAATAATAATGCTCCCCATCTTTGTGCTTTTAGGTTTTGGAATACTTAAACTAAAGGTGATCAGGAACTTTTTGACTAAATGTTTAATTAGAAAATGTCAATTTTATGAAAACCAAAACTTTTCAATAAAAAGTATCAGTTCCACGAACATTTCATTGGGAAGGTTTCTGTAGTCCAGGATGGAGTTTTTGGTCAAAATGACAGGAGAGAGTGCACCCCAGAAAAGCCAGAAGCTCAGTGGTTGGGGCACTCAGTTGGGATGTGAATGTGCTCTGCCTGACTCGGGCCAGAGGCTTACACTAATCTGTCGAAACCACTGTTTTATTGAGTTTGTCAAAGAAATGTATCCAATTAGATTGATTCTGTGATGGTCAGCAGTTTTATGAGTATATTTGGTTCTCCCTTTCTTTACAGTTGCCAATAAAATATTCTTTAGTCTAAATTGAATCATTTATGATTAGAGGTTTGTTTGGAGCAGTTGCGTCCAGAGAAGTTGCAAAGAGGCCTGTCGCAAGAGATAGTGAAATAGTTAACTGCCTGGCTATGAGGTCATGGATACATGCTGTCCTTTCCCCAAACAGTGCTATACCAAGGCTTGCAAGGACCCTGGTGGGCTTTGGAAGAGCTGAATAATCTAAATGGTACAAGGGTCTATTAAAGTATTTGACTTACCTTTATATTTTAGATTCCTATTGGAAGGTTTTGCTGTTTGATGGGAGAAGTATCTTGCAAGTTGAGAGTGAAAATTACCATGTCAGCCACGTTTGGTTTTTTTTTTTTTTACACGATGCATTTTTAGAGTTGGGCAGTAATTTAGTTTATCTGCAATGGAAAATACTTGAGCAATGACCTAAAATTCACAGTGCTTTACAAAAATGGGTAATCGTTATTATCCCTACTTTACAGATGGGGAAGCTAGAGGAGGAGAGTGGTCACACGACTTGCCCAATGTCTCCTTAAGAGAACGGAACAGAGCCAAGGTGATCTGACTGTTGCCCCGTCCACTGAACCATGCCATCTCCCATTTCATAAGATGTTGGCATAGAGTTTAAAGCCAAAAGGGATCACCACATCATCTAGTCAGAACTCTGTATATCACAGGCCACCAACACCATCCACGCACCACACTTAACAATGTACAATGTCGGAGAAAGTGATTGAGTGAGAGAGAGTGCTCGATGCCACCTTAGAGCAGTGGGCCACCTTATCCCATTGTCCCATCTCCAGCTGTGGCCCTCCCTGAGGCTTCAGCAGAAGACGACCAGCTGCAGCCCCATAATACAGTGGGGGTTAGGGAGCCCTTCCTGAACCCCTATAGGTGCCTGGCTGAAGCCCTGAAGGAAGCTTTTAGGAACATAAGGTGTAAACCAGCATTGAGCCACAGGGCTGCTGAGCCCTGCCCTCTACCATCACATAGTCATGGATTTGTCTAGCTCTCTCTAAAAGCTAATTAAGATGTTTGCTCCCACGACTGCTGTGGCTGCCTATTCCAGCACTTCACTCCTCTGATGGTTAGAAACTTCCCATAATTGTTGATGGCCAGTTTATATCCATTTGTTCTTGTGCCAGCATTGTCATTTAGCTTAAATAGCTCTTCACCTTTCCAGGTGTTAACCCAGCAAGCTTAGCAGGGTACTAGTTTTCATCTGATGAAAGCGTGTCTGATTATCTCAATCACGGATAAAGTTACAGGATGCTTTTGATATCTTACTGACTCTGGATCCATTTTTTAACCTTTGTGCACATGTACACAAAATCTCCTAATCACGATTATTTAAAATTGAATAAATAATAAAACCATAGGAGTCTAAAATCTGCAAAGTGTATGTGGCACTTGGTTTTCTACTTTAGCTCTAATCATGAATGTTATACTGGCTTCAAAGACAACATGGCTTTGGCTGAAGCCACTAACATTAACAGAAAAAATGTAGTCACGAGAAAATTGTTTTTAAAACTGTCACTTTATCTGGCCTGAAAAAGCTGCCACAGATATTTCAATGGCAGGTGGTGCTACTGCCTTCTCCAGGGCATCTCTGAACTTTGATGTGTCCACATAAGCTGCTGTCTGCACAAAATAGTAGGCAGATTGTAGAAATTATGCTTCAATTCTTGTCAGCCTGTCTTTGGAGTGTTGACCTGGCTTTGAAATCCCCCACCCCGTTTTCTCGATGTTTAACGTTAACCAAATCTTCCTCTTCTGACTCCTCCATTCTGCTCCTTTTCACATGCTCTTCCCTCTTGAGCCCTTGCTTTTCTTTTTGAGGAGTCTCAAATTGTTCCATGATAATGAGATGCTTTATGAGAGCATTTTAGCCAATTAGAGCTTTGTAAACTTGAATACTATCCCCTCTTCACTTACACTATTTCTGCATTTTAAATCATTAATTGATAAGGGTCGTTCCCTAGAATCCCTTTTAAATTCTCCTAGAAGAGTTTTTACCTTAACCATGTGTCCTTTGTGATTGATGAAGAAGCAGCATACACGTTTTCAGACTCTTCGATGTGAAGAAATGTTTATTTTAAATTTTTATCTTGTTGTGTAATAGAGCTAGTGTTCATGTATGGGACTTTGTTGTAATGTAGTTGCGAAATGCCTCTGTCTACTTCAGCATTTTAGCAAACCACAAAAGCCATTTATTGCTTTGCTTACTTCTGCACCATTTTCATTATCCTGTTACCACCATTTCTAAAATTTGCTGAAGGAGTTGCAACAGAGAAGAGAAAAATATATTTGCTACCAGTTTTGGATTCCTTTCTGCAGCTAATCTTGATGTATGTTAACACAGAGGTCAGAAGATTGAGCTCCTCTTTGTTAAAAGTGGAAGTTGTAAGTCAAAAGGTTTCTATAAAAGGCTACATTTAATGACATATTTTTGAAGTATTTTGCTGAGATTTCCATTTTGTTTCATGCGGCACATTAAATTGCAAAAGTATTTTGAGGGTTGTTTTGGCCTGAAGAAGGGTGTGAGTCATAAAGTTGGCTTTGTCTGGCTTGTGAACGGTGGGGGGAGCTAAAGCAGAGCTATATTTAGGCATCTCAAGTGATGTCAAACTCTGTGGAACACTGCAAAAATCAACAATGTTAAAGGGACTCCATCAGATAGTTTAGACCCCAAATTTAGATTTTGTGTGGGTGTGTTTAAGGAAAAAGGAATTACAAAAACTAATAGAAATACTCTCAAGAAATCAGAAGTAAAATCAAATCCAAACAAAAATGGTTTTAGTTTAAGGATTTTGCTGTCGAACTCTGTCCTGTGACTAGCAGCCAGGTGTAAACAAAGTTGAAATTAACTATTCTAGTTTCATGAAAATGAAGCTGCAAACAACATTTAAAAAACCCTGATTTTTATTTGTCAACAATTGCCATGATTTAAATTTCGTAACAGAGGTAAGAGAGCTTCATTTTTTTAATGACCTCCGTCTTTACACTTCAGGGAAGAAAGGACATAAGGGCTGATATTTAGTGGGAGGGTTATTTGGTTTGGGGTTTTTTGACTTAAGAGGAGCAGGCTATGCTCCTAGGGCATGTTAACACTAGAAACATACGGTGACCTATATTATGTGGCATTTCAGCCTGCACTAGTGCATGTCTACACTACCGTCCTTGAGTCAGTGATTTGCGTCCTCACAAGGAGCACTTCCACCGACCTAAGAAGGACAGTGTGGGGAGCTGAGATCCTAATCTCTCCGCTCCATTGGCAGCTCCCTACCATGAGCCCAGCATTTTCACAGGCTCCCAGTGGCTGTATCCCCCCACACCTCATGTTCCTTGCTGGGAGCAGGGGAAAGCCCCCCAGGGCTTCTTGCTCTTGGGGAGCAGTGTCCAGTGGCCCTGGCTTCTTGCACTTTTCCTCCTCTCCCACACCCACTCCCTGCCCATAGTGAGGGGGAAGCTTCCAAAGGGGGGTGGGGAGCAGCTGGGCTCTAGCTGCCCAGCTTTTGCTGTGAAATTGACAAGACCGCTTATCTAAGGGACACAGTGTCTACACAGACACTCACCCTAAATACAACATAAACCTTACACCTCTCGTGGAGGTGGAGTTATGTCTGTGTAGTAGGGCGCTTACATCGGCGGGAAGAAGGCTGTAGTGGGGAGACTGACCTAATTAGGCCAATGTGAACGGTATTGTGCCTACCTAAACGTGTAGGGTAGACCATAATTTGACACTATTATACATTTTTGGCAAAGACACCTGGAACCAAGGACAGGTGCTTTTTTCTATATAATATAATATTGATATACACACAGTCCTTTCTCATTTCTACAGTCTATTCCATCTGCTGTGATGTGCTATGGATCTGGACCTAATTCAATCAAGTGACTTCAAAACGAAAGACTTCATGTCCCATTCTTAAGGCAGTCGTTCTGCCATAGGAATTATGGATCTTGACTTGTGGTGTTTAATTTTTATACGCTATGATAGTTGGTAATGTTTGTAGGGGGGATGTGAAGGTAAATAGTTAAACTAGTTTTGATTGTGAATTTTGTGTACTGTCCGCTTTTCACAGAATCATATGATATTAGAGTTCGAAGGGACTTCAGGAGGTCATCTAATCCAACCCTCTGCTCAACGCAGGACTAACCTCAACTAAATAATCCCAGCCAGGGTTTTGTCAAGCTACAGTTTAAAAACCTCTAAAGATGGAGATGCCACCACCTCCCTAGGTAACACATTCCAGTGCTTCACCACCCTCCTAGTGAAAAACGTTTTCCTAATGTCTAACCTAGACCTCCCCAACTGCAACACTCCTTGTTCTGTAATCTGCCACCACTGAGAACAGTCTAGCTCCATCCTCTCTGGAACTCCCTTTCAGGTAGTTAAAGGCTGCTATCAAATCCCCCTCTCATTCTTCTCTTCCCTGTGCTGAATGGGAGGCTGAGTAACCCTGTCATGACATAAAGGAACTGACTAAGAGCTTTTTAGTGAAAGCTTTCCTTCAGGGTTAGTGAGGTTCTTTTCCTTCTAAAAATAGATTTTAAAAGTGAGTTTCTCAAAAGCACTTAGCTTTGGCTTAACCCTGCTCCCATTGATTACAGTGGGAGCAGAGTTAAGCCAGCACTGTATATTTTTTAAAAAAATCTCACACTCAAAAGACTTACACTTTTGTAAAATTGGAGAGTTTGGCTAATATTTTGGTGGCTAAGTAAAGCTTTTCTTTACTAATCTTGTCTTTATCATAAATGGAGGAGGGCAAGGTTTTGCTATTTCTGATTTTAATGGTAGGTGATCTACATTATTTACTATTTTGATATTTAAAATACTAATGTATTGAGCACTGCTCTTAGTGATGCTCACTTGAAAAGTGGTGTGAAAGTGCAACGTTTTGAGATTTTTTATTAATAATCAATTATGCAGAATTAAATTGAGTCAACCTTTGTCAGTTGCATAATTTCAAATCCTTTAAATAGGTAATGGAAACCTAAGTTTGTTTAATTCTTACTAAAGAAATAATATTGATATAAAATTCAAGGTTAGAATCTTAAAAATTGTCTTCCCTTTTTTAACCAGTTAGTGGGTGCAAGTAATTGTAAGGACAAATGTGGCATTCTGATGACAAACTATCTGATTTTTGGATGCAGTGAGTTATGCCTGGATATAATTTTGGGTAGCACATTGTACTTTCAATTGCAGACCCATTCAAAACCAGACCCCCAAAGTGTTATCTGAATTTACGGTTCAATGTTTCTGAAGTCTAAGAAAATTTTCAGAGTTCTTCTACAGTTGCTAATTGTTTTGGGATTTCTTCTTTACAATTTTTATAGTGGTTGGTTTTTTTTTTTGTTTTTTTTAAACAAACTGGTTTCCACACTATCTGAATGAGGAGGCACAGCATTGTGTTGCAGGCCTTTCTTCACAACTGATAGACATTTAAAGTAATCAAATTCCACAGGAACCATTTTTGTGGAAATATAAGGCGGCTGAGTTGGACTTCTACACAATATTTTAAGATGATATCTAGCAATAGCAAATGGTCAAATTTCTGTTGTTCAGAAAAGCAGCTGATGTGAGTTTTAAGATTTTACTTAGTCTTGAAGAGGCAGCCAAGCCACGGTTGTTTCTTGTGGGTGATACATGATACTGCACTTGTGAAGCACTCAGTTTAGTCAGCAGAATATTAGCTAGACCAGTCTAGTTTCTCAAGGGCCTTTGGTGTCAGGGAGACACTGGGAGAAATTAGCTTGTTTCAATACCATGAGGTGTGTTTGCTCCACATGCTGCTAGGATAAAAGGAAAGGAGGTCTCTTAACTAGTTATACAGTGGACTGATTGCTAAAGCAACACTGTAGCTTGCTGTTGCTTCTTCCTGTTGGCTTTCTTACCCTCTGGGTCTTTTGCTGTAATAATCATAATTTGCTTTTTCTTATTACTCTTTAGAAGAACACACACTTGGCTACAGGCACGCTGTCTGTCTTTGTTTCTCAGCTGCACTCAAACACTTATCTTTTCTCCTCCCACATCTCCCTTAGTTAATTTTTAAAAGTATATAAGCCTTTCAAACGTTTATAAAATAGAAAAAATATTCACAGACTAGGTGATATTGGGGATCAATTTTGATCCCTGAAAAATTATATATAAAAAATTGTACTGGTCTGGATAGCATATTTACTGTCACTAATTGCTTTTGCATCTGACACTTCATCTGATTTTACCGTTTTCTAATAAAAATAATAACCCAGGCGATAGAGATACTGTTTAATAGCATTGGAATACCGAAATACTATGATTTGTGAGATGTCAGAGCTTAAAACTGTCAAGCCTCTTCAGGGTTGAAATACTGACTCTGTTGAAGTCAGTGGGGCTAGAATTTTACCCTCTGGAGTTTATTCTAGAAGTGCCTGGTTGAGTGCTGGCCCAGGACTGAATATGGAAGACCCTGGACCTCAGACCATTTAGTGATTATAAAATAGTTTATATTTTAAATATATCATTTGTGTGTGCATGTGTGTTTACACATGTGTAGAGGTTTTTAGCAATTTAACACACTTTAGGAGGTAATTTATTGCATACAAGAAGACTCATGGGGCATAGATAATTCGAAAGGACATTAAGAATCATAGGACAGGATCATTCTAGACAATTTCTCCACAGCCCTTGGAAATACGAATGTAAATTAAATCTTTGGGCATATCATTTATGTGCATTCACATGCTATTGTACACTGCTCTGATACATTAGGAATGAGCATGAGATAAACACACTTTGAGTTAGGAAATCAATGTTACCTCACCCGCTTTGTGTCGTAAGAGTATTTAAGGCTTTCTCCGTGTTCCATTTCATGCCATCTGTTGACACACCCACTATATCAAAGACTCTTTATCAAAGGAGTTAGAAAGGTGGTTACCTTCATTAGAAATATGCCCTATGATATTGACTGAAGGTACAGACGAGTTATTTAAAGCCTTCTTCAGCTTCTGATGATGTATTTGATTTTCTTCTTGCTTTCATAGTTCTCCAAAAATATTTTGATTTCAAATAAACAGTGATTCTATAGGACATATATATTAATATATCTGTTATTCAAGGTACTTTTGAACACACCCAGCCACATTTGCTAATGTAACAAAATAAGCACTCTGAAATCCTTTGTAAGCAACTGTAACTTGAAGGAAAACTGCCTATAAAGGAAAACATTAGGCACTGGGACTTATTAGGCACAAATAAGCTTAGTTCTGAGTAAATTGAACGTTAATTAGTTAATTGCATGTCTTGGAAGTTAACAGGATAAATGGTCAAAAACGATTAATATTGTATTTCCCACAGGATATTATACATATATGATAATGTATGTGCTTTTTATAATGTATTAAACATATTTTTATGGTCACCTAGTATTTGAATGGAATGTGGCTTGTAGTCTAAAAGGAATTTTAACAATTAATGCAAATCAACCCAATTTGGACCCATAATCTAGGCAGTTTATGTATTCATTGCATGAGAACAGATGTTAGCAAGTTTTTGAATTATCTAGTTCTTGTCTTCCTGCCTTCCCAACTATATTTTAAGTAGGAGTTAGTTAATTTCTAATTCCCAAAGATCCCCTGTTTCTCCAGCGCAGAATTTGTAGCAACATGTTTCTCTAGCCCTTTCTAAGCAAACAAGACAAAACCTCCAAGACTCCTACAGATTACCACAAATTCTTTGCACAGTGCCTGCAGGCCTCATTAATTTTAACACCATTTATAATCGACATCTGGCAAGTACCAGATGCTATTTATCTTTTATAATATTCAAATTAAGAAAACAGTATCTAAATTCAGTCTGCCCATATTCGGGACATAGCGCTAAGGGGAAAAACAAGGAAAATGGTACTGCTGCCGAAGGTTCTGCAGATAGTTAGGCCACATTTGCTTTTGTCTGACTGCAAGAGAAGTCTTTTTATGTTACTAACATGTGAACTGAAATTAGTGATTTTGTTCACTTGTAGGAGAGATCTGGATCAAAAAGTTTAGTGCACGTAATGTCTAGAATCTCTGTTGTGTAATATGTTACTGTATTCGTACAATTAACACTAACAGTGTTGGAGGTGTGATGTTGGTGTGGCTTTTTAAAAAAAAAACACATGAATCAATAGAGAAATGAAAATAAAGCATTAATCCATTCTAATGTGAATTTTCCATTCCTTCTCAATATTTGTAGAAAAACAAATATTGAACTTTATCTCCTGGGAAGTTCTGAGAACCTGCAGCTCCCACTGATCTTCAGTACCATTTAAAATCGGACTTTGATGTTTAAAATAACAGAAGTTAGGGGAAAGGGTCTTAACTTTTGGTCTTTCTAGTAAGAGAAGCCTGAATAGCTAAACAGGTCTTTTGGTTTCTCACTAATTTACTTCCTTTTAATATCTTGAAATGTGTAAGGCACGCTTTTCACTTGAAGCAGCAAGAATAGAAACATTTTGAAAACAAGGACAGATAGGGTGGTGCAGGCCTAAATGTGAGTATGTGACTGTTGTAGTGTGCTGATACTATGAGGTTCATTATTTTGAAGGGGAAAAGAAGAAAAATATATAAATGTAAGGATTCCTGCAATCCTTAGTAATGCAATCTGTGCCATTGAATGTTGTGTTCAATGTGATCATTACCTTATCATGAAGAGACTGACAAATTTCAGGAACTTCAAAGATGAGCGTATGCACACACACGAAGTGCTGGGGGGATTAATAGCTGACAAAAGACGAAGGGTAAATTTTCAAAAGGGTCTCGTAAGAACAAATACATTTTAAAAAATCTAAACCGCAAGGAGTGTTAGAAAAATGCACTATGATGAATGTTCTGGAATGAGCAGGGAACTAGAAAAGATGACTTAGTCGGACAAATCCAGTCCTAGCATAAACAGGCATGTCTTCAGTGAAGTCAATGCGTTTACCCCAGGACTGAATTTTGCACAGTAGTTTTTTCTCTAACTTGTATGATTTTTGCAGTGCTTAGGTTTTCAGCTAAATGTCTGTCACTCTTACTACCATTTCGTTTGACAAACATCAATATTATGGCAGCACTAAGTTTACATAAATATTTACTATTGAAAGAGATTATTTTTATAATCAGCCATGGATTCGCTAACACTTTTGTTCTTGGCCTTGAGAGATTTCCATCCATATATAAACAAACAAGGAAGATAATGCTGATGCCTCTTTTTAAATCCACAAACAAATTGTGGCCAGAAAGTTTCCTCTCTCTCCTACCCTTTTCAGATTGAGTGACTGAATGTGAGTGAGTGAGAGATCCAAATTCATCTGTTATATTTTCAGAACTGAACAAATCTGTGACTTTGCTTTCTCTATGGGAGAGAGATTAAAGGTAACCTGCAAAGGATTTTGTAATATTGGACGTATCCAATTATTTTTGTTTTTTGTTTTTTGGGGTGGGAGCGGGAGGTTGGGTTGTTTGGTTTGTGATTCCTATGATGTATGAAGTGGGCCTGAAAAGTTTATTTTTTTAAAAAGTTTTGATTTTTTCCCCCCTTTATTTACTTTAAAAATGTAATGACTGTACAGTTTGGTCTTGCCTGTCTTTATTGGAGGGCCATTGGAAAGTATGAGATTTATTTTGAGCTCCTGGCACTTTAATTGACAGTTGATGAAGTTGGATCTTTAACAAAAGCTTTCTTTATTCACAATGTTAATTAGCTATAGGAATTAAGTAGATGTGAACAAACCTCCAAAAAAGTTATGTCTGACTAAAAATGTCTTCTCTTCTGACCAGCTCAACTTTCACTTGTTTACTTGTGGTGATTTTTCACAAACTTTCTAGACATCATAGATTCTTCCACTCTAGATGGAACTTGAATTTCTGATGCAGAAAAATAGTAATCATCCTTTAAAGCAAAAACAAAACAAACTTTCAGCCCTCTTTTAATGTTATAACATTCCTTTACATGTCCCTTTTAAAATATGTTAATAGTCTTTGTAGCACAGAGAGCATACTTTTGGTGGATACACCTTAACACCTTTTTTGTCATTGTCATCTAAATGGGGGTTTGAAAAGTTGTTTCAATATCCCCTTTATTATGGAACTTTCGCTTGGAAAATATATTGCACGGCAGATTTTTCTACAGAACTGACAATGAACCATATGTTACAAATGGTTCAGTAACGGAGCTGTAAAAGGTTGATACCCCATGATCAGATGTGTTAAGCAAGATCTGCGGGTACAGCTATTATACTGGAAATCAAACTTAGCACATGGGGAATAAACACATGATAGAGATGCAAATGTGCACTCTTAGGTTAGAATTCTTCTCTCATGCACCAGACAGCCAGTGAAATGGCTTTGTTTGGATCAGTTATGTCAAGATCCATTTCCTATCTCAAAAACTTCCCTCCGCACCAAGAGGTGTGGCACACTGGGCTTTTGCCCAGCATGGCCATAGTAATTACTACATGAGCAGTAGTAGCAGCCATGCCCCACACTTCCCATTGTGTTACACAGGCATGCATCGTAGGGTTCAGAAATTTCTTCACTTGATGGATGCACTTGCAACAGTCTTCTACTTTCTGACACCCTCCCCACCCCCCATAATAGCCTTCCTAACATGGTCCCTCCTCGTAGCATGGTTCTTTGCAGTATAGTGAATGGAGTGGAGTTTCCACACAGTGCCTCTGCTCTATACCTTTTCTGCTCTACATTTGATCTTCTGTAGTCACTCAGTAGGGTACTCAAGGTTTGACCCTAAGGGTGGAAACTGAATTTGCATTCATGAAGTATTTAGTTTTCCCACAGTACATGTAATTATTGAATGTGAACAAAAGCAGCATGGTGATACATGGCATTTGTGCTCATTGCCATGTGACTGAAGTAGTTGAAAAATAGTAATAATCATATTGGACAATCAGAAGTACACTAATGACAGATGCTTCTGGTTTTTAATATTTAAACAACTTACCTTGAGGGCAGATGACTGCAAATTTCAGTAATTGCTAAGGCCTCTTTTTGGCCTATTTTCCATCTTTAACCATTTCAATATTAACAAGACAGGCATTAGTCCAGATGAGTGGTAGGCAACATTTTGTTTTACAGTTCTAAACACTTTTCTCTCTTGGTTTCTTGTTGTAAGGCTTACTCAAGTAAATAAAAGGTCAAGATAAAACAAGTTAAAAACCTCAAGCTTTCAGAAATCATAAATATACAAGTTCAAGGCTGCGAAACCAGATTGTTTTGCAAGTTTTGAAGAAATTACCCAGAACCACAGCTGAAAGGGACAAACAACTGCCAAATATACACAGAAAAAAACCTTTCTTTATATAACTTGCGTGTAGGCCAAGTATAATCGTGGTTTTGTGGAAATATCTCTGAGCTTGCATCACATGCATCTCTTCTTGTGGTTATCACCAGCCGTGTGTTGGAAAATTAGTTCATTTGTTCGTTTTTTGTGGGATTGGCAAAATGTAAATTTTCACAACTGCAATTTTAAGAGTATTAATTTTTGTATTTTATAATTAGTGCAGAGTAGTCTTGTGATATATCCGTGATCAGTTACTGTTCTTTGTTCAGATTCTAGTGGGCAGGTTTCCACATTAACTGGTACCTTTGTTGATGGTCTCAGCATAGAGGCCAAGGAATGAAGGAACATTTTTGACTGAATAACTCTTGCTTCAGGCCTAAAGGTGATTATCTGCAGGTGAGCCCTGAGACATTGGTGCAGCAGTGTAAGGAAGCTTCCCAGCAATTTCCAGTGCTGTCAGTGTGACACCCTTAGAAAAACACTGTTATCATTTGGGGAAAAGAAAATGACAATCTCTTTAGTCAGAAAGTTGAGTATCTATCTACAGTTTTATGAAATGGTTACTTCATTTTTATCTTAGATGTCTTTTAGGCAAAGTTATTTCCTTTACCTTTGGTTACTCAATTCAAATTGAACAGCTGCACATTTTTTTAGTAATGTGCAGTTTCATGGTTTTCCTCAAGCACAGTGAAATGAAAGATACTAGTTCAGGATTTCAAAGTGATTTCAGACTAACTGTATTGAAACAAACTTTCCTGAATCTCAGTTGGTTGATACAGCATACTAAACTGCTCTGAAGTTCTGATGTTTTGTTTGTTTGTTTGTTTTTCCAAGTCTTAATTAAGTTCAGATGTATCCCTGTCAGGTCAAATTAAAATTATTTCCTCAAAGCGATTGACTAAAATTTGGTTTGTTTCAGAGAGCCCTTAGCATTAAGATGCTTTGGATGGTGTTAAACACATTCCACATACAATAATGGAAGTATTAATTTGATGGGCAAGTTACCTAGTAAGATTTAAATTTTTATACTAGATGATTTGTTGTGTCCATAATCTACCTTACAGTGGTCACAATACAAAAACTACCACTGCAGTGGTTTTATTTATTAACATGTGTGCAGCTGAATTAGCTTTAACTGCTTCATCTTCTTAATTGTACCTAAGGCCGGTTTGCTGCTTATCAGAAAGAAAACATGTAATATGTGGGCACTGACAAAATTGTTAACTTCTCTCTAAGGTATATATCTAATGTATTATAAAAGAAAACTGAGTCATGCTGATAATGAGAATAGTAAGTATAAAAAGATACAAGTATAAAACATTCATTATTTGATCATGTTACATGTAATCATGTAACTAAAGTCTATCAGTGCAAATAAATAGGGGGACAGAGTTAAGGTTATGAATGCAAACCTGAATTTCATAATTTTGTGGCTTCTTAGTGCTTAATAGTGCAATCTCTTAACTCTCTTAAATGCAGGATTTTTAAGAATGTTAGATTAAAATGAAATTTAACTGTTTATAGGGAGCGCCTCATAAATATCTTATTTCCAAATATATGAATATTAGCTGATATTAGCAGTATTGGGCAAACTAATACTATGCATATGTAAGTTTTACAGTTGAATATTTTGTGTGCTTTGAAAAGAAGTTAAGAATTTCCAAGAGTCCATTGTACTTTTTTCAGCCCAGATTTGCTTGCATTGCATGAATGTTTCTAATAGCTCTTTATAAAAAATTTTCCAAATACATCACTTATATTTTAGAAAACAATAGACTTTTTTCATTTTATACTGTGCAAAAGTGTAATAAAAGCCTTTATTTTTAAACACTGTTCAAAATGAGATATAAATACCAGTTTTAAGATTTTGTGCACTTACAGAAAATCTTATCAGTTCTCCATTTATATGAACCAAGTATTAGTTAGTATTCATAGTCTTTCTTCACTGACCAGAGTGGCATGCTTGGAGAATTTCAACCCCAAGGCTTTGTGTGTCATAAAACCTTAATCTTTCTAAACAAACATCATTGATAAGAAGTGATACATTTGAGTGGAGACAGCACCTCATTGGAAAGCTTATTCCATTAGCTCTTTGCTTTACTCAGTTCACCTAAAGTGTTAGTTCAGAACATGACAGGTCTCCATTCCAAAGCAGTCAAGGATCCTTAAGTGGTGATATCATCCGTGAGAGCAGATAAAATCCTCTGAACTGATGTGCCGAGATTAACAACAATGTGATAGAGGTTAAAATTTAAACAGTCCTTATTTTGTTTTGTTTGGTTTTCACACAGCAAAGTAAATGATTTCCTTATCTGATTGAAATAGTTTTCTAATAATGTTGTGCTTTGCAGCATTTTCTTGCATCTAGAAGGAACTTCCTAATTCTTTTCACCCCAAGACAGACTAATTATTTGTATCCTGTAATAGATCTATCATGTGTCCAGATCTTGACAATTGAGTTCTATTGAAAAGGTGTACTTTAAAGGTCACAATTATTTTGTGTATAGTGTGATGAGTGATAGCTAAATACACAACCAAAAAGTAAATGAAGATATGTCCTAAACCTCTGAGACTACTTTGAAAATTTCAACTGTAATATCTTGGTGCTTTTATTTATTTTTGTTGGTAACCACATCATTAGGTACTTTTCATATTTTGGCCAGAATACAAGTGATACCAGTCTACATAAATTGATTTGTTGCTTGTAGCTACTAGTACTAAGAGTTATAATACTCTAGAAACAGGTAAAACTTAAATTAATCTAATCTTTTCCTATCAATGCAGGTTTGCTCCCTATTGCACATTTACTAGTGATTTGTTCAGACTAGTTTTAAATGTACAAGTGATTAGACTTCCAGCCTCCTTTTTTTAACCCTATTCCATGAGCTGGCAATAGACTTTCATGGTCTGTATAGTAGGGCAGTTGTGTGAATCCAGTGTTTCTTTTGAACTCGCAGGTTGGTAACCACTATAGAGAGAATATTGCTAATGATTAAAAGTCACTTCTTTCAGAACAATGTGAACAGTCTGCCAAACTAATCTGAACATAGCCTATGCAAAAAGTGAGGTTTTATTTACACTTTTATGTAGATTGTATTCTTAATATCTAACTTTTAAAAGCAAAACAATCCAGTCCCAAAAGAAAATGACCTTAGTTTGTATCCTCTTTAAACACTCTCCTGTCCTTATTTTTTGTACAGTTCCTCTGTTTCAAGTATTTTATTTTCCCGCATACACCACTATTTTACTTTGTAGCACGGTCAGCCTTTAAAGTATTATGCAGTTGGAGTTCAGCTGGTTAAATTGTTTTTTTTTATTTTCCAGTAAGCATTTTTGAAGAAAAGTTTTTTGTTTCTTGTTTTTGTTTTCATCAAAAAGTTCTGCTGACTTGATTCTGTTTTGGTTGAAAAGCTGAACACCAAAAAATGTGAGTTTTAAAAAACAGCCAAAAATAGGTAGGGTTTTCAGCTAGCAATTCTGGACAGGATTTGATTTCAGGGGGACAAGAGGAAGGCCACTGTTAAGCATTTTTGAAATCGCACCCTTTACAATCAGGTAATAGAAAGTCTGGCTGTATTTGTTGTGTGATGTCGTAGTTGCTTGGTCAATTGCACCTCTGTGCTAGGTCAATTGCACCTTGCTTGTGTCTCTGCATGTAGGCTCTCAGGTCTTATGCCTCCTGCCTTTAACTAAGTGGGGGTAGAATTCCACAAACCTCCTGCTCTTATTGTCCCGCTGTTTCCTTGTACTCCTCTCTGTCTGTCTGTATCCATCTGTTCTTTCCCCTCTTCTACTTAAATTGCAAGCTCTTTGAGGCAGGAACCATCTTTTAGTTCTGTTTGTTCAGCATCTAGCACAGGAGGGCCCTGCTCCATGACTGTGGCTCCTAAAGCTACGATAATATAAATAATAAATAATACATTTTGGACTGTGTGCCAAAATACCCTGTGTATCAACCATTTATATTCTGCAGGCCTGACTTAGTTTGTACGTCTGCAGTTCTTTGAGCATCTGTGATCAGTGGTACACAGTGATCATGCAATCTTCTTCACACACAAGTATTTTTTGTTTTTCAGTTGGAACAAAGCAATTACAGAAGAAGGATTTTAAAACACATTCCCATCTTACCTACAGGCTTACTGTTCCCTGATGGTAACCTAGGCAGACCTAATTTCTTCAGACTCCACCATCAGAGTCTTGTGTGTCTAATTCCCCCAAAAAACTCCTCTCATCTTTTGAGGGTATTTTTCTTTTTTAAACATGCCACACTTCTTTTCATATGTTGTTTCCAAGAGTCGTAACAACTCTCAAATGTTTGCTGAGAAGTGGCTTGTCTTGAGCCATTCATTCCCTTCCTGCTTGTTTTTTCCAGCAGCTCCCTAATTAAACTAAGCAAATATATTAATATAATAAATATCCCAATAACCAGGGCTACATATAGTATAGTATTCATATATTATAGCGCAACTCTGCTTCAGTCAGGCATGATATTTAGGGTACAGTATATTTCAAACAGTACCAGTATGTATTTTGTTTTGCATAAGAAGTTGGGTTATACTTCACAAATATTGTTTTCTGATTTTTGCACAGGTAAAATTCTTAAGTGTTGTATGTGCTAACGTAATGCTGATTATCCTTTCGTTTGCCTTCCCAGACTGGCTCCTTAGACTTTATCAATTTGGTAATGTTCCCCAATTTCAGCAACCAGTGGCAGGCCAGCAGTTTAGCTGCACTGGTCCAAATCTCTAGTAAAAAGGCCAATATAAGCTGTAACTTACGTTGTTGCAATTTACCTAGGTTTTGAGCAGGGGTCAGTTGTGTCAGAGCAAAGGTAGTTTATAGTGGTTTACACTACCTTCAGCAGAAGCTTGCACTAATGCAGCTGCACCAGTAGGTGACCTCTGATGGCTGAAATCTCTAGTGTAAACGAGACCTCAGAGTGGAAGGCAGAGAGTGAGGGAAGTGTCCTCACAACCTCCTGTTTGGACACTTTCTATCTGTTTCCTGGGTACCACTCTTCAATACAGGGGCCAGATCCTACAAACATTTAGTATCATGTATATCTTTACTCTGTACTGTAGTTCTTCTAACCTCAGTAGGACGATGCACAGGAGAAAATAAATGGACAATAGTAACTGTTTGCTGAATATGGCTCTTTGCCTTCAGAACTGGACTTTGAGCTCTTGCTGTCAACCAGGAATTAAAAACCAGGATGTTACATTAATATAATCCAAAATTAAGATATGTATTTTCAAGAGTATTTACCTTCGCAAAGATAAACCTTTACTCTTAAGGACCTAACTACATGTAAAGTGCTCTTAGACAGAATATGGGAACATATGAAAGGTCCATCAGCAGCAACTTTCTGCCAAGTTTATATGATCCCCAGGGATACTGGACTTGGTAATTTTCTCTGTTTCAGTCGAACCTATAAGATTCGTGACCTGAGTGGCACACTCTCTAGTCCTGCAGAGTTTATAAACTACAACATGCTGTCTGACTTTGCTGACTGGAGTGGTTTAAAAGAAATCATACCAAATCATTTGAAAATTAACCATTAAACTTCCTAAAGCATAATTCCTCACTGAATGACACAAATTTAGACTTTGTAGACTTTCTGAGGGATGACTATTCAAACTAATTTAGTGAGCATTTTAAAAACGGAAATACCAATATTTTTTAAGTCTTATTTCTCAAACAATTTATTTTTTTCTGTCTAATTTCGTCTTCTCCCAAAATCTTCGTCTGCAAGATGATCATATCACAAATAAGAAATGCCAGGCAAAATGGCCTTGTTTTAATGAAGTTAGGTGCTGGAGGGAGCAGAAACGGTTCTTACAATGGAAAGCCAATTTCCGACTTACCTATGGAGTAGCTGCTATGTATCCATGATTCAGATAGTTGTTAATATTTTGAGTATTGTTGTTCAGAATTTCTGAAATAAGTTATCTTTATAGATTTTGCAGTGGTTTAAACATAATGATTAAATGTGTTTAAGGTATTTTTATGATTGATATATAGCTACTATAATTCCTTTATTGGTATTTTATCTGGTAAATTGGAATTATTTATGTACTCCCTTCATCAAAATTCTGTGCACTAAGAATATTATGGATTGAAAAAGATACTTTCATAATCACCTTAGTGGTGCTCAGAAATTTCACCTGTAAATCTGCAAAGTCCTGCTGAAATCTATTAGATATGCAAAATATCTGAAGGCCTTGTATCTTTATAGATTTTGCAGAGATTTGCATCAAAATTGGCCACACTAAATAAATTAAAACTCACATCTGGTTTGGGAGTTGGCTGTTCTAATTGCTTCATGCTGTAATTTAGCATGCAAAGCTATAAACCTCTCAAACTGGGATTTTGACAGAAACGCTCAGTTTTTACTGCAATGCATTGTCCTTGCCAGATGCCAATATAATAGACTCTCGCTCTGTGCCTTGTTAGTTTTATACTTGGTTTTTTTTTTTTTTTTGATACTCTAACATGTGTCAACAAAGAGGTAGGTTTGATCTGAAGTAACAGATTTGGTAACTTGATTTTCTGGTTCTCGCTGTGAAATGAAGCAGCTCACTTCCCTGTACATCATTATTTCTTTACCAGCTGAAGAAGATCAGAGTAAACTGACCATCTGTTGACTCAGTCCCTCGTGATGATGAAGGTCCAACATTTGTTTTTCATTCAAACCACATGATACATTAGCAAAAGGAGGAAGTGTATGCAGGTCATAGGTCAGGTGCAGGATGTGTTTATGAAGAAGTTTTTCCTTCATAGCATCTGCTGTTCTATTTTTAACTTTTGGATTTTCTATTACTTCTAGTTATTCTGAGGCAGGTTTTCCCCAAGTATAAAACTTCCAGTTACAATGTACCCAGTTGGCCAAAAAATGCAGACTTCTAATCTGTAAAAGCTGTGTACTGCTGTAGATGCTGACTTCATGATTTGGTTTGGATGGAATAGCTCCTTTGTGCAGGCCAAGGTGGTGGTATGAAGGTAAGAACAGACCAATTCTTGGCCTAGCCTCAAGTCTATCTGACTAATCAAAACAAAACCAAAAAAAGCGTGTAAGTGTTTGTGGCAGTGAAGGCTCAAGGAAAGAATTGCTCTGCTCATCCTTGATCATGGGTCTAACATAAAGAGAAGTACGCAATCATCCTACACATTCAAATTTAATAACCTGTTTCTTTAAAATTGAGAACTTCCTCTTTAAAAAGTTTGCTTCCAAAATTCTTAGTTATTAAGGGTATGTAAATTATTAATACCTTGTTCTTCAGGTATGTCTCCAATTTCAAAATTTCAGTGAGTATTTGTTGTTTGTTATTGAAAGAAAAGCAGTAAAATGGCTGCATTAATCTGTATAACCTTTATTTGTCTTTTTTTTTTTAATGTGTCAGGTTGTCATTACAGCTATAACTAATGAGTTCTAAACAATGTCCATATGTCTGGAAGTTTTGAGACCTCATATTGATAGTGATTTTGAAGGCAGTACGCATGAACCAGCCACAGTGTGACACAAGACAAAATGTGTATTTACAACAGCTATTTTATATAATTCCAACTCTTATTCATTTGTCTCCACTGTAGTTTTACTGTTTTATTATCACTAAATATTGGGCTAATTCCCTTCATCCTCTCCAACAGGATTCAGCGTTTTAGGTTAGGACCTACCTTTACATTAGGACACTGACTCAGTGTCAAATTATGTCAAGTATTTCATGTTACAAAGTCAAACCACCATAGAATAACATTGAATTAAGTGAAAAATGTGGAATATCAGAAGAGAGAACTCCTCATCCTTTTTTCTAGCATGTATCACTGTTTAAAAAACTGCCTTTCTTTCTGTGTCTAATATACATTCTGCATGCAAAAAATACAAAGGGAAGCTAGTGTGAATTGAGGTCAGAACATATGATCACTCTACCCCATACAGAATCTTTTCATATCCAAATTTTTGTAGAGGTAGTTTAACAAAAGTCTTGTAAGAACAGTGAGAATTGTTTTAACTCCTGTTGCCATGTCCTTGTAGTCAGTATTTTTTTTCTAGTATTGCTTTGAGAGAGGAAGGTAATATTTTGTTTTTGTTAATATACTGTACTTTATTATGCTAATCTTTCATTTTTTAAACATGCGAACTTCTGTTTTCTGTGCTTATTAGGAATAGGAGGTTTGCAAGAGTTTGTACTGAAGTCAGCAACTTTGTCAACATCACCAGCTTGCCCACCATTTACACCTCTCAACTTTGAAGCTACCCCTATTGTGCGCGTTGCTATTGAACCAAAACATCCAAGTAAGAATTCAGTTTTTCTGTTTTTATAAGTGAAGTTCATTTTTGAAAAATAGCTTTATAAGTGCTGTTTTGATGTGGTAGTCTTTGATTATTAACTTTTTCAAAACGCAGGAAGGGGAATATCATATTTTTCAGTATAAATTGTGGTGAAATTCATGGGCCCAGTCTTACAGGAGGCATTGATGGTAAGATACGTTTCTGAAAACTGCTGTAATTATTACAAACAATCATATGCATATATTGCATGCACATACGTACTGCCAGAAGCTTTCTTTGGAGGGAAGACCTTCTCTCTAGCTCACAAAGATATTTATGAAGAGTAGAGTTTGTCTTTCTATACCAGACTTTACCAAATAGCAATTTATTTATATTCTAAGGGAAAGCAACATTTTACATGGGATTTCATCCCGTTAACTTCTCACCTGCATAAGTATTTACAGGATCACCCATAATGAGGACATGTTATTTCTGACTGTTTTTTAAAATTGCCTTAGGACTTTTTAAAGTATCATTATTAATTGTAATTATGGTATACTAACAAAGAATATAAACCAAATTCCTCTAGTTCCTGTGGAATCTGAAGAGAACAACAATATTTTCAGAAAGCTATTGTATGATATATAATATGATTTTTTTAATTGTTAAAGTTACACTTTTTACTGGAAATCCAAATCAACCCCTTCGATAGCAGGATAAATGTCATAGCTCCTGGAAAAAAAATGTGATTCTCAAACTAAAGCCCAGTTAGAGGACTTCAGACAAATATACCCCAAAATAAATCTAGGAACAAATGATGGGTGGGAGAGAGACACCTAAAGAATTAAAATCCAGTGTAATCCATATGGTTCATGAGTTTCATCCTGTTTACATATTGAAAATATAATGCACAGAACCAGACAGATGTACTTCACTTTTATAGCATCATGCATACACCATTAATGGTAACTGGACAAGTTTTTAACTTACGAAGTATTTGTGTGAACTTTTTTTTAATTAATTTCATTAATATGGGATGAGACCCATTTCCTATTGCAGTGGAGAAAAGTTGTCTTAAAATAATGACTATTGCAGTAAGGAAGATGAGAAAATGTAATGCTAAACTAAATAAGCTGATGGTCTTACCATGATTTATTTACCTGTCAATGTCACTGCCTGATACATCTCCCATTACATTCATCCCTTAGGTCAGCTGGGATCAGGCCCATTTGTCCCTATTTTTTGTCATTTCTAGAAAAGTTATTTTGAAGGCTTCTTTGCACTCACAGAGCATCAAGACTCATTCTTTGAAGTACCCTTTTTCCCCCCACCATCTCTCTCACACATTTTGATCTGCCTTTCCATTATAAGGCCAAAGACAAGTTTAATAAATATGCTTCCAACAAAATAGAGAGCAAACCGTAAAATTTAGTTCATACTTCTTTGTATACTTTAAAACTATTTTAACTTTCAAATTAGAGATTGCTGGTGTATCTTTTTAACTCAAATATGAAATCTGGTTAGTAACAGAATTATTTAGCAATGAATCTGTGCTGGTACTAGAACTCAGACAGCATACCAGCAATCGAAAAAGAGGAGAAGTATGTTGTCAGATCCTGTGAAGGGATTATGTCTTTGAATATACCAAAGAGGATAACTGTATAGTATAACTAAAACTTATGTTGGGGGGAAACTAAAACTTTTGAACCGTAAGCTTGATTTTTAAAACTTTTGCATTATATCATTAGACAGATGGCATATTGCTTTTAAATTGAATAAAGAAATAGTTAATAACTGCATATCAAACAAACATGTATGCATAAAGGTGAGTGGAGATAGTGCACCAAATTCACTCCTGTAGCACCACATCTGCTTCTTCCTTCTACTCCTGCCATGATTTGCTTGGGGGCAGAGAGGGATAGCTTTAAATTCTGGCCATTGCAGTCCTGTTAGGAGAGAGTGATATGACATTTGCTGAATCGGCATCTGTCCTGAATGGTCTGGCCTCACCCTCTCATTGTGGTCTTTACGAGCCAGTTTTTTCAGGTCCCCAATAGATCAGGAATTGCAGGTAACTTGTGGTATTATACCCCTGCTCCTGGTGAATTTTTTATCCTTAGCCTTGTCTACACTAGAAAGTTTTGCTTATGATAATTACATCTATGATAATAAAGCGCTATTGCAACAGCGGTCGCGCCTATCCACACAGCTCTCCTTTTGTCACCAAAATGTGTCCACACTTGTTGAAGTATCGCCAGTGAGAGCAGTGCATTGTGGACAGCTATCCCACCATGCAAGTCAGCACCTTTTGCCACTAGGAATTGTGGGATGGGGGAGAGGAGTGTGGAGCAGCATGGGTGCTGACTCAATGCCCCATAGTGCATTGTGTTTCCATACCATCAGTCATTGTGTTGCTGGCAGCAAATCGTGCCATTTTTCCAACGGCTCCCTGCCGTTTCCTGCGCACTTGCCTTCTGTATCCGAAAAGATGGATCCCACTTTACTTTCAACTTGTTGCTTTCGGCATTCTGAACACCTCGTGGCAGGTCACACAGTACATCATGAGCTCCAAATCAGAACAAGAATCCAAGGAGCCTAATCAGCTGAGTGACATGCAGACAAACAGCACCGCATTACTGTTGTCATTCACAGAACATCTGCACATGGTGAACTGCCACTTCTGGGCGCGTGAGACAAGCATTGAGGGGTTTAATCGCATCATTCTGCAGGTCTGGGATGACGAACAGTGGCTACAGAACTTTAGAATGCGCAAATTGTGGAACTTTGTGCGGAGCTGGTTCCAGCCCTGCAGCACAGGGACACTAGAGTGAGAGCTGCCCTTTTGGTGAGAAGCATGTCACAATCACTGTGTGGAAGCTGGCAACTCCAGACTGCTAGCGGTTGGTCACTAATCAGTTTGGAGTCGGGAAGTCCACTGTTGGAGCTGTGTTTCACAAGTGTGCAGAGCCATTAATCGCATTCTGCTGCGGAAGACTGTGACTCTGAGCAATGTGCGTGAAATAGTGGAAGGATTTGCAGCGATGGGATTCCCTAACTCTGGCAGGGCAATAGATGGGGGACACATCCTGATTTTGGCCCTGGACCATCTCGCGACAGAGTACATCAATAGAAAGGGGTACTTCTCTATGGTACTGCAGGCACTTCTGGATCACCAATATTGCTGATATCAATGAGGGTTGGTCAGGATGCATGATGCTCGTATCTTCAGGAACGCTAGCCTGTACCAGAAGCTACAAGTAGGCACTTTTTTTCCAGACCAAAAGATTCAAATCAGAGATGTTGAGATGCCCATAATGATCCTGGGAGACCCAGCCTACCCACTAATGTCATAGCTCATGAAGCCTTAGACAGACAACCTGGACAGCAGTAAGGAGCTCTTCAATAACAGGCTGAGGAGATGCCGAATGACTGTTGAATGTGTGTTTGGCAGGTTAAAGGTGCGCCGGAGATGCTTTTTTGTCAGGCTGCACTTTAATCACAGGAATCTTGTCCTCATTTAAGTCGCCTACTATGTGCTCCGTAATCTATGTGAAGCAAAGGGTGAAAAGTTTGCCCCTGGGTGGAATGCAGAGGCAGATCACCTTGCATCTGCATATGAGCAGCCACATGCCAGGCGCATTAGGGGGGCGCAACGGGGTCCCATACGGATAAGGGAGGCATTGAGGGCCCGTTTTGACAAACACCCATGAGATGTTTTTTGAAACAGCACTGTGACATTGTATGACTGCTATAGAGCTGTAGATGTGTGTCAGTGGTAGGTGAAAATGTCATGCAAAACAGAAATAGAGTGCATATTGTTCTCAGAACTGCCTTTTATTATTAAACGCAATATAGTTTACAACACAAAAAAAACCTGGAGGGGGAAGAGTAGTGGGGAGCAGTACCAGCTCTGACAGTTGTGTATAAGTCCAGTTGCTGCTCTTATAGCTGTCCGAAGGGGTGGAATGAAGGGGCAGCGAGACACTCTGTGCGTTTGGAAGGAATGTGTTGGGGGAGTGCAGGGAAAGAAGTTTTGTTGCAGCTGAAGAGGAGGGCGAGTTTGCATTAACTGTGTCTGCAATGACACTATTGTCTTTAGCGGCTCTGTCTGCTCCTCCATGGATTTGATCATACGCTCGTGCTCAGCTAAAATTCATTCTTGGTTCTCCTTCTGTTCCTGTCTCTCCATCTTTTGAGATTCTGACTTTGATTATCCCAAAGCCCTTTTTTCTCGTTTGGCTGCTTCAGAGGAGTTCCTGAAACAT
Organism: Mesoclemmys tuberculata; assembly: GCA_007922155.1. Classification (NCBI taxonomy): domain Eukaryota; kingdom Metazoa; phylum Chordata; order Testudines; family Chelidae; genus Mesoclemmys; species Mesoclemmys tuberculata. The sequence goes on from ML675644.1 coordinate 7,934,621, forward strand.
CTCCTCCTTGCTTATGCATGGTGGCTTCCTTATCAACCAGAGGCAATCAGCTGGCATAGGGGCCTTGGCTGCAAAGGTCATATCTGTGTAAGAACAAGAAACAATTAACAGAAGCATTATTGTAAGTGCCCTGACAGTATATGTGAATCACTGTGAACCACACCTCATTCTCACTGTCCCCCTGCGCAGAGTACAGCTCCTTGATCAGCCTGGGAATGGTGAGTTTGTGGAGATGGGGGGAAACCATCCAAGTAGGTTGAGGTTCTGGGTGGGTGCTCGCTTTGGGCATGAGTGCAGGTGCATAGGGAAAACAAATGTCAAATTCTGCCACCATTTGCCATAGGCTGCGATCTTAGAAGCAGATATCTCGCTCCTTAGAGTCAGCAAGGAAGATAGGATGCATCTCTTCCACGCTGGTTGCTTCAAACCAGGTCCTTATGCTGCATGATTGTGCACGACTGCCCGGTCAAGTGATTGCCAGTTGGCATGGGAAAGTGTCCTACAACAGGGGCAGAAACACAGCTGTTCTGCCCAGGAATCAGAGGCAGAGAATCAGGGAGTATCTCCAAGAAAGTTTCCTAGAGGTCACATCAGAGGATACCTGCAAAATCTCGGCATGCATTAATGTGCTTCTCAGCCATGCTGCCTAGGTGCACAAGGGAATGGGAAACCATATGCAAACACAACTACTGTGCATTTCTATCCCGTCACTACCTGTATGTGTTAGCCAAGCTAACGACCCCCATGGCTCCTCTACGCAAGCCACATCAGCTTTCTAACGCTTACCAGAGCTCCCCTCCCCTGCATCCTGAGTGTCTGAGCTCAAGAGCTGGGGCTAGCTGTAGCCTTCTGGGGTCGAGAACAACTTCTGACTCCCAACTTCAGCAATCGAACTGCTCCCCAGCTCTAGGTCATCTTCCAGCTCCACTTCCTTGTCAATGACCTCTTCACTGGGGTTAAGTTCAGCGTCTGGTGGCCTCAGGGCTGCATAGGTATTTACGGGTGTCTTGGGGCTGTATGTGGGGTCGCTGCTGAGGATGGGTTCCAGCTCTTTGTAGAAGCGGCAGCTCATTGGCTTTGCACCAGCCTCCCTGGCTGTCTGGTGGCTCTGCCACAGCTCCTTGATTTTAGCTCAGCACTGCAGTGTGTCCCGCTCATTTCCCATTTCCGCCATAGCACAAGAAATCTGGCCTTAGGTATCCAAGTTCCTTCAGCTAGAGCAGAGCTGGGACTGCATGGCTGACTCTCCCCAAATGCTGATCAGATCCAGCAGCTCTGGTGTATTCCAAGCAGGAGAGCATTTAATGCATGGAGCCGCCATTGTCAGCTAGGAAGATTAGATGCAAGCTCTTCACATTGACGAAGCAGAAAGTGGAATAACAATTTCAAAACTTACCACAATTTTACACAGGGAGGGGCAGGTGGCTGCAGAGCAGCAGAGAGCAAACGGATGTCCACAGAGGTCAGGATTGGAATTGTGGGACACTTCTGGAGGCCATTTACTGCAACATAAACATACAGCAGTGTCTACACTGATGCTTTTGCGACAGAAATTGGGCAAAAAAAGCTCTATGCCTCTCATCAAGGTGGTTCCATTTTGTTGACAAAACAGGGCAGTTTTGTAGTGTGTACTCCAGGACTGTTTTGTCGACAGAAGCTGACTTTTGTTGACAGATCTCTCTAGTGTAGACCAGGTCTTAGAGTTCCACAGCCTTGGAACTATCTGATACCTGCAGTTTATATTTCCATACTTTCAAAATCCTTGTGTTTTGTTAAATGTAAACATGCCTGGCTTTGACTTTTTAACACTGCAGTGTTTTTTTATGGTATATCATTAATCTATGGATACATATTTACAACCATACTTCTAATTGAATAACTTTTTTTGCTGAAGAATACTTTTATTGTAATTGTATATTGGAATTTGTCCAGTTTCCATTTGTTGCTGAAATGTTGACAAAATCAAAGTAACTGTCTGTTCAAGTACAAAATTTTCTGTAACATTAAGACTACATGTTCTGCAGATTAGGATTGTGTTACTGGGCAGTTAGAGAGACAAGGAAAGTGAGGAAATAGCTTTCATTGGACCAAATTCTGTTGGTGACAGAGGCCCAGTCTACACTTACCTTTGCAATTCGGCGACGTATTTCCTGTTGACTTCGCGGCGTCTCCTCCGCGCAGCGTCCACACTGTGCTGCATCAAAGGGAACAGTGTTCCCTTCGACGCAGCGCTACGCCACTTACTGGGGTGGTTTTCCTGCGTCGCTTGCTGGATCAGCTGAGCGGATCTACACAGACTGCTCATTCGAATTTGCCACCGTCAGTGTAGACCCAGCTAGAGACAAGCTTTTGAGCGACACAGAACTCTTTTTCAGGGTTGAGAAAGATAGGGAGTGGATCACAGTTAAATTCAAGATTGAAGAAATAGTTTCACATAAGTAGTTAGCGCACATTCTAAGGGATCATTCAATGTAAGGTGGCCTGTTAACACCCCTGTAGTGATAGGACAAAAAGGGGGTTAGTGCATTACTAATTATTGGGCAGTGTACCATTGACTGTTGCAGTGTTTTGAGTAATGGATGAGCATATCTCATGAATCCTGCAGTTGTTCAAGCAATTTTGGAAATGTTCTGGATTGACATTTTCTAGATCCAGAGTTGAGGGGTGGGTCTGTGGTTAGTCCATATACACTAACACATTAAGACTTGTGTAAAGCTCTTACTTAATTGGAAACATTAAGTGAATGTGATTGTGGCACTACAAAGTGTTTTTGGTAGGAAGATATTTGGTTCCATATCAGTTATGTTGTCTAGCAGTTGTCACTCAGATGCTTTTAGAAAGAAGTTTCCTTTAATTTACTCTAAAATAACATCTGGTTTTTAATTTGGAGAAAATGATTGTTAAATGATCAGTTAAATTACTGAGAACAGTCCTGCAAATATTTGCATTGGTGCATGTCCTGCAGATTGTGTCAAAAATCTTCATGTAGAATTTCCATCAGCTCTCAAAACAAGTCCACCTACCTAGCTGTTCCTCAGAACTCAACTGCTGAAGATGACAGCTGAACGAAAACCTGCAATCCTAGGGCATATGGTCTGAAATAACTCCCCCTCCATTTTTTTCCATTTTTGCTCATTTTTTGCAGTGTATCCAGTTTCCCACGTTGTCTTGTACATTTATGAATTTAGCATAAATGAGTAACGTCATATTTATTTTAATAGCTGTTGGAAGCAAACAACAAACAGTGTCAAACTCCTTCTTGGAATATGAACATTTGATCCCAGAAAGTCAGTGTGTATTCGCTGCCTAGTATGTTAAATAAGAAAAGAGAAAAACAATTAAAGCTTTCAAATTGTATGTATTATATTATGAAAATCTACTGGCATATATGAAATAGCAATTTAAAAAAAAAAAAATTCTCCACCCAACTGCAGCATATACCTGCCATGTCTCACTCATCTGGAGGGTTACTCCGTATTTTTTCATTAATTTAAAGACGATTCTGTTCTTGAAGCATCTTCCTCTTAAGAATTTTGTTATATATTTCATAAAATAATGAAAATCTCATAGATTGGGGAGTTTTTCCTTTAGATTATCACAGCTTGATAGCCTTTCAGTTTGTGTATTTAAATCCATTCTGTGCTTCATTCAATCTTTGTCCCTTCCAGTAGTGTTTTTGAAAAATTTCTGTTAGGATGTTAGTAATGATGGTACAGTATTATTTATATCAGTTGAGTACTTTTATCATACAGGTTTGCAAGTACAGCTATGCAAATCAGTTTTTTGTGAATATATGCAGTAAGAATAAAAATGATTCACTAAAAGCTAATTTAAACAAGTGGTGGTGTGTTTTATTTTGACAAATAAAAATATATTTATTTAGCATTGTGTATTCTATCTTTTGGCAATCAGTGCAAATAAGGGGCCAAACCTGAGGTTCTTGATCAGCTTTTACTTGGTTCATAGACAGTGGAAAGTAAGGACCTTAGGACTTAGCTCTGTGTATTCAAGTGTTGTTAAACTTGGCTTGGTAGAAATCAATTTATATATTTTTTTTAAATTTCAATAGTGATGTTTATTTTGAAGTATATTTTTATTTTTTATTTAAGTGTTCACAGTTGCAGGAAATTATAGATGGGTCAAACTATAATTATTTAATGACAGTAAACGTTGAGATTCAAAAAGTTAGTTTTATAACAATTAAAACACAAACTGTGAACCTATACAAAGGAAAAATCCTTAAATCAAACTCTAATAAGGTCTCAAGCTTTTTTGTTATTTTGCCTATCTGTGTATTTTGATTATTATCAAAGAAATATTTTTTCATTGGTTTGCATCCATACAGTGAAATCTACTGTTGCCAACATTAACTGATAAAAAATCGAATCCTTGCAAGCTTAATTGTATATGTATTTTGTTGGTGCTGTCATAAAAAAAAAATCCTCTAAATTTTTCTCTTTACCCAAAAATATGTCCTGATACAAATATTTTTTCTTAATTAGTTGGTTATTAAGAATGGTTTATTTCCATCTTTGCAGGTGAGATGCCTCAGCTGGTCAGAGGAATGAAGCTTTTAAACCAAGCTGATCCATGTGTCCAAGTTTTAATCCAGGAGACTGGAGAACATGTATTAGTTACAGCAGGAGAAGTCCATCTACAGCGCTGTCTGAATGACTTGAAAGAAAGGTGAGGAGGGGAAAAAAGAAATATTTCAGGTTCAGAGGCTCTGTGGTATACATTTAACTGCCTAAGAAATAACTGTGATTTATTTTCTGGTTAGGTTGAAGCCACTTCAGCCCAGACTTTTGCACTACTGTTGGATCATAAATATCAATTTTAATAGCTATAAAATTATCTGCAGCTGGCAAATGCCACTGACTTCCTACTCATGCATGGCTTCAACACCTTTTTGGCAGGTTATTTCTTTACAGAAGTCATAAATTGCAGTAGTTTCAGGATTTCATTTGGAGTTGTAGTATGCATTCTGTACCAAAAAAATTGTTAGAAAAATGGCTAGGTTTCAGAGTTCAGCGCTCTAGAGTCAAGAAATAACAAAGCCGAGGCCACACATGCACCCTTAACTCTGCTCCTTTGTGCACATGACAGTTTCTAAATACATTAACTTATGCTGTTTCTCATATTCAGTATATCATTGAACTTCCTCCAGTCTTACATACATGTGTTTTAGCATCTTCTAATATTTCTTTTTTTACTCTTCTGCTATTTTCGTTCCTGATGTACCTTAATTGACTCAGATTTTTTTCTGTGATAAGTTCTGTTCTCTAAGGCTATGTCTACACTTACAGTGGTGTGTAGTGTACGTACACTGCGTAGTCCCCCAGCACAGGTATAAATAGCAGCATAGATGATGAGGCACTGCTTAGGCAAGTAGAGCGTAGAGTAAAGGCATGCCAGAAGCATACGTTTCCCTACCCTACATGGCTCTCTACACACCCAATCCCTGCTTCCACATGTATGCTGCTATTTAGCAGTGTAGCGTCCCACTGCCGGAGTCCTTCCCCACTGCAGGGAAAGGTTCCCGAAACAATTTCATGGCTTCCGCTGTGAGTCCTGTGCTGGACTGCCCCCTGCTGCTAGGCAGAGCGCCCCCAGCTGGGAGCCTGGCTGCCCAGCACTACTCCCCATGGAGGTTCCGGCTGGGAGACAGGACTCAGCTCCGTGTGGTGCTCCCAGCTGGATGCCCAGCATTGAGCACCAGGGCTTCCAGTTCCCCATGGAGCTCCCAGAGTGCCGCTGCTCTGAGCTGGGGACAGTAGCAATGTGCAGTTGACAAGAATGTTAATTTCATTGCTTGTAGGTGTCCTGCTGTGAAATTGAGCCCTCACCAGGCTTACAGCTGGGGCTGTCAACCAGGGGCCAGGTGGGGGTCTCCTGCTGTGAGCCCCTTTTGGCTGTCAGTGCCCCACAGTAATCAATGCAACTACTCCTGGAGAAGATGTGCTCTGCCAGCAGGAGGGTAGTGTGGACACCAACAACTGATTGAATCACTGCAGTGGCTGTAGGCCAGCCTAATTTTATAATGTAGACAAGCCCTCAGGCAGCAGGGAAAGGTTCTGGCAGGTGGAGGCAGTGGGAAAAGGCTCCGGCTGCAGGGAACTGCTATAGCCTTTTTCTGCTGCCTCTCCCACCAGAGCCTTTCACTGCCGCCTATGGCTGCACGCAGCCATGTGGACGCAGCCTGTTCTTTTGCTGTGGCGTATAGCAACATAACCTACATGCCACCACCAGTGTAGACAAATCCGAAGGCATGTTTTATTAATAATGTCAGCATCCACGTCCTTATTCTTCATTTTCTTTTAAACCTGCAGCACATCCTGCTTTAGGCGCAATTCAGGAAATGAGGCTGTTACCATGATTCTAATTTAGGGCACTGGGTCCATTCTCACTCCTATTAAAGCCAAGTGATAGATTCCCATTTGATTCTTAGGGACGTTGGAATGGGTCCATAGTTCTAAAAGTAGGTGATGTATCTAAATGATTACTATTAATCTTTATTATACAGCTCGAGTTGTAGTGTATGTACAAGTATGGTTCAGTATGCATGTTTCACGAGATCGCCCAAAGGGGCCTCAGTGATGCCTGTTAATAGGCTCGTTTTCAATATTCTGAACAGCCAAAATAGCCAGGGGTAGAAAAGTCCCAAGAATGTTTCCCGTAATGCAGAAAGTTTTTATCTTATTCTCCTACTGAAAACAGGCTGAACTGTTGTTGCTGAATGTTTAAAACAAACAAAAAATCCTTTTGAGCAGAAAGCAAGCCTGGGAAACTTTAATCAGAAAGGTTAAGGTTTTATGAATGACTGACTGAAAAAAAGTCAGAATGGAAGCTATCATATAACATGTTAACCATAGCAGTAACTTTCATACCCACTATTCTTAACTGCTAACGTTCTAATGGAAAAGCAACGTGTAGAAGATAACACTAAGGAAAAAATAATCCCTGTTTCTTTTGGGTTTTGTTTGTGTGTTAACAATTTCTTTCTTATTACATAATCCAAATTAATATGTATGGTAGATGGAAAATAAACCTCAGGATGAAAGCTGCTGCATCAAAATGTTTTTGTAGCTTTTCAAACTCTTTTCACTCTTTTTATTCTTTCTAATATTTCAGTCTTGCAGTTAAAAGGGCTTGGTCTTCCAGTTACTTACACACAAGTATTTTACTTCCTTATTCACATGTTGGTAGGTTTTTTCACTTGCAACTTGTTCTTGCTATATAAATCTCCTGAGTGTTTAAGAGGGATGTTCAGTGCTCTACTTTGGATCTCTGCTAGGGGAATGTACGAAGTATGCTCTTTCCTGTGATAGTATTTGCCTCATACCACCATATCCAGTGTTTGTAGGCCTGGAATCGTTTCATCTGACTTAATTTAAGACATTATCATCTTGTAATAAGAGAGAATTATAATGGAGGTCCTTAATCTGAGGGTAAAATAATTTCTATGAGTTTTTAGTGCTGGTTGCCTCAGTGATGCTATGCTCCATTTCAGGTTCCACTGAAGCAACCATCCTGGCACTTTCTGTTCATGCTCGGATGCAAAGCAAACTCAAACACAATCCTAGCAGGCTCTTTTTTCCAAGAGATCCTCACCCTCTGGAGTTCTGACATTTGGCAGATACTGATTGTTTCTGAAAGAATCTGTTTCAAAACAACTTCCAGTGTGAGGAATTGCACCCTTTGTGAAGGTTCAGTACAAGACCTAATAAAAAACTTAAGCACACCATCATTGCAGGTCAAAGGGAAACGGAGTCAGTATGCATTAAGGATCAACCTTTCCATTCTCAAGGCTTGGATATTTTTATTTGGAGTAAGATGCATCAGAGCTCCCAAATTTATATAATCTGCACAGATTTAAAGTGGAGGAGTCATCTGTTTTTGATGGTCACCAAAATTGATAATTTAACTGTGACCCTCCTTTTTGGGGGGGTCACAATTTCTATAAGGTATACCTTATTTAGTGGAGAGATCCACCTTAATTACTTGTGTTGTAACTAGGGGTTATTGATCAGTAGGAGTGTTTAGTGGATGGATGCAGGGTTGGTTCATCTGGGATTTTGATGCTGAAACATTTTTTCTTTACGATCATTGAACTAAAGGCTTGAAGTTTTTACTGGTCCTAAAAGCATTAGGCCTGGTCTACACTTACCTGGCGATTTGGACCTGTCGACTGCTGTGCTTCCCTTCTGCGTGGCGTCTTCATTGCACTGTGCTGACACAGCGCTACGCCACTTGAGGGGGTGGTTTTATTGCGTCGACTTCTGGATTGACTGAGAGGGTCTTCATTGACCGCTCAATAAGTCCAGATAGGTTGATCAGTGTAGACGTACCCTTAGTATTAGTCCCACAAAAGTGCATTTATGCCCATGCAAATTATAACCCATTGGGCCTTTAAATCTTGCATATCATCAAATACATTATTTTTTCTTTATCTTGTTGAATATTAACTATATAATATATCTTAATTGTTTCATGACATTTTGTTAATGTAGTTGTAATTCCTTGTCTGAGAAAACTACAAGTGGCAGTTTGAGTCCCATGATGCAGCTGACATTTTAAGAATTTTTGTTTGTGCTGTCAGAAGCTGCTACAACCACTCAAGAATGAAAAGAGGTGAAGGTCTTCCTCCTGAATACTCACTTCAAGAAAATTAATTAATGGAAGCTAAATCTGAAAAGAAATGTCCATTCATTGTTATTTTGGTGATGAACAATATATTGGCACTTTAATAATTGTGCTTCAGTATGGTTATAAATGCTTTTTGGGCATACTGAGATGTTGCTGAAATGTTTTTAACTCAGACTAGTTATGTCCTGCTGTGCCCTTGCTCTGTTCTGTTTGTCTTTTGCTTACAAAACAGGACCTCTCATCAATTTATTAAAAAAAAAAAATCCTTTTCAAACATATCTTCAAACTGTTACCCTAAAATAATTACTTCTATAAAGATTGTTGAGATGCCCTGTAGCAGACAAGAACAGACACAGTGTAACGGGCAGATGGAAGCTGAGCTGCTGGGTTCAGATGATTTTTTCCTTTCTTTTGATATCTGTTTGAAAAGGTCAATCAATACTTTCAATAGATTTTAATTATGAAGTATGAATCAGCACCCTTACCCACTATATCACTATCCCATGCTTCTGTTTCTCTATGGTCTGATGAAGGCAATGATAAAAAAAAATTGCCTTTTTCATTTACTAATAAAGGGGTTCACCAGAAACTTGGTGGTATTTTTATTGTATTTTGATTCTTAGAATTCTCTTTACTAATCTTTCCCTTTTTTAACTTTCTGGACTCTGATTTTATGACATGTAGTAATAAGTCATTGGCATTCCTGCTATAAAAGTTTAGTATTTTTCTGTAGTTTGTCAAATTTAATTATTTCCCATAGTTACATTTTGTATTATTGTCTGACAATCTTGTATACAGTTGTCTTGCTTATATCAGAAGGTCTCTTGAAACCATTTAGTTGCTTTCAGATGTTTTCCATTTAGAGCTATTGTATAATGTAATGTTGTTCACTTGAGATGTATTAGTTAAGGGATTTTTGGATAACCAAACAAATAAGAAACAACGGTTACTAACTTCTAGCATCGGAGTCGTGCTTTATGCAATAGGGTTTGGACTAGATTGTGATCTGAGCCATGGGCCTGCAAAAGGGCTAAGAAGCCTTCCATCTCCTAATCGTAATCCTTGCATGCAGGGAGCAAGGCTAGTGACCACAGTGGTAATCACCTCCCAAAATGGCATAGGGACATGGCCTCACCCTCTCTACAAGAGCTAATTAAGCTTGTCCAGTACTTAGGGTTGTCATATTTCAGGTTCCCCCAGAATTGACACTGCTGGATAGGTGGGCTGGAGCTCGGGAGGCTACAGTTGGGGGTGTTGGAGGGGGTACCTGTAGTGGGGGCACTCACTGGAGGTGGGGGAGAGTGTTACTCCCTGTCTTGGTGGCAAGGTGGCTGGCGCAAGCCCAGGATGCAGCGACGACAGTCAGTCAGCGCCTCTCTGCAGGACCCCCTCCTCAGCTCCCCTGTAGCCAGAGGCTCCCTTGCATCCAGAGGCTAAAGTGGCACAATCTGGTCCTTTTTGTTGAATTGGGTGTATTCATGGGCACTTGCTTAACAATATAGGGCGTTATTTTACAAAGTTTATAAACTAATATTTTTTACAATTTTTGTAGGTTTGCAAAGATACAAATTAGTGTATCGGAACCAATTATCCCATTCAGGGAGACCATAACAAGACCCCCAAAAGTTGACATGGTGAATGAGGAAATAGGAAAACAGCAAAAAGTTGCAGTCATACACCAGACTAAAGAGGACCAGAATAAAATCCCCGAAGGAGTTCAGGTTGATTCTGACGGACTCATAACAATATCAACGCCAAATAAATATGCCACGCTCAGTGTAAGAGCCATACCACTTCCAGAGGAGGTAACTCGACTCCTTGAAGAAAACAGTGATTTAATTCGTACTATGGAGCAGTTCAACTCCTCTTTGAATGAGGATAAAAAAATGCATGAAATTAATCAAAAGACCCTGGACCGAATCCAGGAGTTTAAACAAAAATTAGAGCAAAATCTGCAAGGAAGAAAGTGGAGAAATGCTGTTGATCAGATCTGGTCATTTGGTCCACGAAAATGCGGGCCTAACATCTTGTTAAATAAATTTGAAGGTTATAAAAAATCAGTGTGGCAGTGCCTTGATAAGACTATTAAAGAAGTGAGTAAATATCGAGATTTTGACAACAGCATAGTAAGTGGGTTTCAGCTGGCTACGCTTTCAGGTCCGATGTGTGAAGAACCTCTCATGGGTGTCTGTTTTATAGTGGAAAAATGGGACATGAGTAAAGCTGAAGAGCAAATATCAGTTAATAGGCAAATGCCAGAGGAATTGGAGCCTACAGAGCAGGCAAAAAATGAAGACGAAGTCACCTCTGTGTCAAGTAATTACACCACTGAATCAACCAGAGAAAATAAAGAGTTTCAAGATGGCAGTCAAGGTAGTCCAAATTCATCTGAGAAATCAAGTAAACACAAGGGGGAAACTTTGCTTGCAGATTGTTATGGCCCTTTCTCTGGGCAACTAATTGCCACGATGAAGGAAGCTTGTCGTTACGCATTACAGGTGAAACCACAGAGACTTGTGGCAGCCATGTACACATGTGAAATTATGGCTACAGCAGAAGTTCTAGGTAAGAAAGAAAATATAAACCTGTATAAATAATTCCATTGCTAACTGTTAAATCACATAGTGTTATGCATTTATTATTAGACTGTCAGAAAGCTTAACTTAATTAAATGTTTTACCAGAAGTATTTTATAGTTGTCCAGTTGATGACTACCATGAATCTCTGATGCTTTAATAGTGATATCATACTGAAAAGTAACAAAAGATCTTTATGCATTTGCATCAGATAGATAGAAATAGGAATATAATATGTTTTTGGAGACACCAGGTAAAAGCATTCATTGTCTGACAAGAAATAAATTGCAGCTTTAACACACTCACACTCTCACACTCTCACACTCTGTCACTCTCTCTGTCTCTCTCTGTCTCTCTCTGTCTCTCTCTGTCTCTGTCTGTCTCTCTCTGTCTCTGTCTGTCTCTCTCTGTCTCTCTCTGTCTCTGTCTGTCTCTCTCTGTCTCCCACAATTTAAGAACTTATGCTTTTGTGGTATCCAAAAGGCATTGAGCACCAAATATAAAGCAGAAATTGTTCTTCAAAAGATTGAAAGGAAATCTCTCCTCACTGTAAACGAGGAGCAGTCTTGGTTGTAGGTCCCAGGGCCCCATTGATTTAAGAAGGTAAAATAAACAATAGTGTATTCAGATAGGATAGCAGGAAAAGTACGATAAAAAGGGAATCCTACTTACCATCCAGTTAATAGCTCTTTCTGGTTTTATTTTAACCTTCACTTTTCTCTCTCTAGCATGAAGTTACTCATTTTGCTAACCCACTGAATGCCAAAACCATATAATTTACATTACCTTATTACTTACACCTACTTAAACCCATTTTATGACATACTTACATCACCATTTGTCACTTCTGATTCTGACCCAGAGATGTCCATGGGAGTTGCAGCCACTTACTGCTGCAATGAATTTGGCCCAGTACATTGAGGCTATATTTAAACTAACTTTCCATTGCCCCAAAGCCACCTATGTATTTACTTTGACTTATGACAAAGTACTGCTCACAACTGTATCCCACACACAATACTTTAAAATAGAGCTAAGGTTGTAAATAGATACAGGTTGGTAGCACTGACACAAAACAAGTAAGTCATTTCATGAGCAAAACATGAGATTGGATGTGTACGATGTTAGTTACTCGAGAGATGCTTTGGATTTAGCTAATACTTTGTACACCTTTTGTACTTCTGTTTGGGGCTGCAGGCACTCTGAGATCTAAAAGTCTGGAGTCGATCTCATACGCGGGTTGGGGGAGGCACACAAGAAACTTTCGCTTAAGTGTTCCTCTTCATAAAAACAATGTGTTATGAAATATGATTTTCATATGCAATAAAGTAGCTTTTATAACTTTCATCTGTTCTATGCAAATAAGGCCTCACAACAACGGGAGAGATACTTAGGAACATAAATGGATAACTTCAGCCCCTCCACTGCAGAGTGCTCATGTACAGCAGAACTAATATAGTCATGCTGGATGCTGAGGTGCATCCACTTGCCCAGCAAGCGCCCTGCGGTGTGCAAACACCCACATGCTGCATTCTGCTGCACAGGGAGAGATTGAGGCATTTGTGACTGCTGCTGATTCAGATCCTCCTGTCATTCAACCCATGGCATCCCCCACTTCTACCCTGGCAACCTTCTGCTGGCATATCTCTTCAGTGCCCATTTTGTCTACTTGAGTTGAGTGGTAGATTATGGAAATTGGCCAAAATGGGCTGAAATGGCTAATAATGTTGTTAAGAAAGACAGGAAAGTTGAAGTGAGTGGGCAAGTTTAAAAATGTGGTGAAAGTACTCCTGAAATGTGTTCTCTAAGAGCAATTTTATATTTTTCAGTGTAGCCCTGGAAATAATTTCAGACTTTTCCAACATGCAGAAAATGCATGTTTTAGAGATTACCCAATACTGCTCCAGCAATATAGGGAACCTTTGAAAAACCTCCTGGTTCCCTGACCACATAAGATTTTAAGTAAATACATCCATTCTGAAACTGTAAATGCAGTGTAATGTACTGTTACTTAAGTCTATTTTTTCACTGCCAAAAAAAGGTGGGGTTTTTACAGCGAGATAGCTAATGTACGTGTTGTTTCATTCTAAAATCCTAATGGAGACAAGACAGTCAGTTTTTACCATGATGTAATTAGGCAAGGTCAAACCTTCCTGGGGGACATTACGTTGCCCTTGCCAAGGCACACTGCATTAAAAACTGCTTGCGCCATGTCTCCACTAGGCTTTTACAGCAAGATAGTTATCGTGCTGTAAAAGCCCACTGTTTTTGTCAGTGAAGACGTTATAAAACTGGGTGAAGGGGCAGAAATATGTTGTAAGCTTGCATGTATCTGACTGAATGGGACTTCATTTTAAATTGGATACCTGGATCCCACAAACACCTTCAAACTTTTCCACAAGCATCTGCTCCTTTCCAGTAGATTCTAATGTACAATAGTACCTCAAAGTTATGAACATCAGTTACAAACTGACAAGTCAGCCACATACCTCATTTCATTTGGAACTGGAAGCACGCAATCAGGCAGCAACAGAGACAAAAAAAAAAGAGAAAAAAAAAAGAAATATAGCACAGTTCTGTGTTAAGTGTGAACGACTTATAAAAAGGGGGAGAGAAAGCTTTAAAAAAGATTTGATAAGGTAAGGAAACTTTCTCTGCTTGTTTCCTTTAAATTAAAAGGGTTAAAAGCAGCATTTTTCTTCTGCATAGTAAAGTTTCAAAGCTGTATTAAGTCCATATTCAGTTGTAAACTTTTGAAAGAACAACCATAACATTTTCAGAATTGCAGACATTTCAGAGTTACAACCAACCTCCAATCCTGAGGGGTTCTCTCAGGTTCTACTGTATATTTAGTATTTGATACCTGCAGGTCATTCACTATAAAACTACTCCTAAACTTACTCCTCCTCGTTTTCTTAAACAATGATCTCTTAGAAAACTCTGAATACATGGTGAACCTTCTGAATATCACATTTGAAGTGATTATGTAACTGGTGCTTCCTGTTGATATTGCTGCCTTTCTGTTGCACAGCTTCTCCCCTCATTAATTACTAGTGGGCTAATGCTCCCTACCTGTGAAGAATTCAGAGGTGGTCCAGTGGTCTTGCTGGGTAGAGACCCATGACTAAGTTCTGCTTTTCAGCTCAGGCCACCAGATTTTCTGCCTCTGGCAGTAGAACAAGTTTGTGGTACAGTTTCTCTTGACCATGTGGTTTTAAAACCTTTATTTTTATTCATTTTCATGCAGTTGCAACTTAGAATCTTCCTCCTCCCCTGGATTGGGTAAATAGCATGTGGTGGTTTCAAAACTTGGATCTGCTGCTGCAGCACCTCCTTGCTGGACTTCTCTGCCCCCACTCAAGCACGGCAGTGCTGTCCTGCAATCCCCTAACTTAAATCAAAGTAGTGCTCCCTGTATGAAGCAGCATTTATAAGCGCTATAGAAAGTGAATTATGCCCTGTTTGTTCCCAGCCAGCCATTGTTCACACTGCCAGAGCACAGGGCTCTGATTCAGAGAAGGATTTCAGATCCCCAACCTGCACCGAGGAGCTGCAACTCCACTGCAGAAAAGCCAAATCAGAAGCCATTCTTGCTTTCAGGGAGAGAGTCTAAGGACAAGGAGGAAGCTATCCGGCTAATTCAGGGGATAAATCCAGAATTGATCTGGGCTGGAGGGAAAAGAAACCCTGAGGTTCCAGAGGTTCTCCCCAGCCCTGGATATTAAAGTAGATCCTCAGTTCTTTGGGGAACAAATCAGAACTCCTACACAGCTCCCCTTCCTCCCACTGTGAGCCAGGGGATTCTCATGATAGTCGGGGTAAATCCTGCAAATCCCAGAAACACCAGGTCTCAAAAGGACAAAAGCAAATGAGACTTTCACAAGACAGAGATTAATATGGTTAGTGAATAAGCAGGGTGTAAATTAGGGGATAAAACCTCCTTTGCCTTCTCCCCAGGGGGAGTGTTGGGAAGTTCTCTTACACAAAGGCTCTCTCCGAGTGCTCTGTGGCATGGTCACTGCTGTCTCCTCCCCACTCTGCAGCATGCCTGGGCATGCAGAAAAGCCTGTTCCTCCTATGCAGCCCTGCATAAGGCTACAGTTTACTGCAAATTGTGCCTCTCTGGCTTTCAGCCCAAAGGCCCTTAGTCTGCCAGGGGAAGGGGCTCGGATTTCAGGCAGCAGCAGAATGGAAATTGTGCCTTCTGATCATCATCCATAAACCCTTGATCTGCCAGGGACAGCTGCTGAGATGCTGAAAGGGGAGAAAACTGTCTCTCCTCCTCACCACCGCTAGACAGGGTGGCTCCACATGAAACGCTTAGGAGCACTTCAGGCCATCTGTGATGAGAACACAGGCACATCTAAGTTGCTCCCACTATACTTATTTGGATGCTAATCAGGCAGGCAGTCTTTCAGGACACAGGGACATCTAGCAAGCTACTTCCACAGTCGAGGGAAGTGTACCAGTACCCCTCTTCTTTGATCCCCATTCCAGGATGAATAGTGTACTATCCTCCCACCTGTAAACAGCTGTGGAAAGAAATACCACACATGCATAAAAAACCCTCAACATGCCTTTTCCAGGATGGAATGCCAGTCAGTGGCTTGCAAGGAACTCATTAACCTTTAAAAAAAATCTTCCCTTTCAAGCATTATTAGATACATGTTTTCTCATTGATGCCTTGAGGGTGCCTTCAAATGAGGACACCTGATTAAACTAAATGTTACACTAAAACTTTTTATGAAATTCCTTTGTTTGTATGTAATTTTGGGAGCCTGATTCTGGTGCAACAGTATCTCCTCTAGTGAAAGACAGTCACACTTTCCAAAAGGGACTTCTTTCCAAAAGACCCCATAGACCAGAAGAGTGATGAGACACTGCACAGCAGTTTCAAAGCCTCTGCTATAACTATTTAGACAAAAGGTTTATTTAGTAAGGAAAACCTACTCTGTGGCAAACAAGTGGCTCATCTTCTAGGAGTATGATCCTTGCTTGGAGTGAGATGTCTCGAGTCCTGTCTTGATCAGACTTTGATGTGATTGGTGACAAGCAGTAGGTTCTAATGTGGTGGCTATAAGGGCAGCCATTTTACACCCAAAAATAGCCATCGCTTATCCTAACTAGTCTTGTGCATGCAAACTTACGGAGGAGGAGCTACTGGCGGAAACATTAGAGAAACTAGTATCTGAGAAAGCAGAGTGGCCTCTACCCTCACTATCAAAGCCAACCTAGCAATTTGTTGGTTGCTACCAACACTAAAGGTATCCAAGAAGGGTCTCTTACCCTGGGACAGGGAAAAATCTGGAGCAGAAGCTTCCAAGGAAACCCAGATAAATTTTTCTCCAAAACAAGAAAATCCTCAGTACAACACACACAAATGCTCTTTTTGTCTGAGACCCCACAGACTCTTGCTTCTGACCTGCACCCGGAGTATTAAGTGACTCTGTAGTCAGAGCAAGACACAGACTGCATCTTATGCATGTATATCCAGGCATGGACAATAAATGAACAGCTGCTGGAAAGGATCCATAGCTACCAGTTCTTCAAAATCAAGAGCTTTGATCCCAGTGCAGAGAATTGCAAACACAGAGGTCAAAACAGACATGACTCTGGGCATAATTATCATAATGTGTACCTATTTGCAAAGATCCAAAATTTCATTGCATCCCTCATTTCCTGAGGAATCATTAGCCAGTTATCTCCAGTGACTAGGATTGCTGATGTCATGCAACAGCTTCATCCACTGCATGTGCTTCTCAAAATGTACCTCCTGAAATTTCTTCTAGAAACCTAGCTATGCATATTATGCAGTGCAAAGTGAGGTATGATTTTCAGATCACATCAGAATGCCCCAGGGTGGGCAAGTAGGTGCAAACAACATGCTGAGAGCCAGCTCCATTTTCACTCTAGACCTCTGTATGCTGTGCTTACTATGGAAGCATTGGAAAAACAAATTTCCAAAATCCCATAGAGTACATATCCTGTTAGTTCATTTTTACACCTCTGGGTGTCTTTAAAAAAAACAAACAAACGCACTCCTGTGGCTATATGGGCTCAGATCAGTGGTCCATCAAGCCTGTATCCTGTCTGACAGTGATCTGTACCAGCTGCATCAGTAGAAGGTCCAAGAAACCCCATATTGGGCAATTATGGTATTCACAGTGGAAATCTCTTCCTACCTCCTGTTAGAAGTTGGCTCATGATTGAGGTGTGTTTATATTCATTCTGAAACCAAGGAAGAACCAGAAGGCAAAGCTTCTTCAAGGCAATTGAAATAATGTTCTGGGTATAGAAGAATCCCCTACCTTTCAAGACAATTCACATAAAGGGTACAGGAAAGAGGAAAAGGGAGAGTTGTGGTTCTCTTCCACTGACCCAGAAGGCACTTTGAACTTGCTAGGGAACGAAGGTTCCCACCTTGCCCTTGCAGAAAACATCAGACCTCTTGAAGCATGGACTCCTTCATTCAGACCAGGAACACCTACAGTTAACAGTGTGGATGTGGAAAGAGAACTCCTAATTCATTACAGATTCTCCATTAGCTTCTCATATAGTTTGATATCCAGAACTCAGCCAGGATATTTGTTGTTCATTGATATGGTGAAATGTACGTTTCTCCTACGTTAGTGTTTCTCCAGGAGGTTTGGTTAGAATCCTACAGCGAATCACCTTAGAAACATGGGAATCAGCTATAACTGCATTTTGTAGACAAGTCCATTGGATCCTCCATATGAGTATCAGCTGGCGAGTTTAATCACAATGACAAATTAGGCAAGCCTGAGGCTGGCCTTTCTAGTCTCTATTATCTCCAAAAGGCACATTTTTAATTAGTTGCTACAGTTTATGCAAGAGCCATGCTGTTTTTGTCATGGAAAAATGTTATTTCTTTAGCTCCAGTAACCTTTCAGTTCAAGGTAAATGCCTTTCTCCACAATTCCTGGAGAAAACATCCTTCATCATTTTGTTCTGATTCTTGGAAAGTTGTGGCATCAATGGGTATTCCTTGAGCTCTACAGATATATCTCAAACATATGGATTACATATGCCAATTGTACACTGTTCATCTCATTGTATCCAAACTGCCAATGCCTTAGGGCCTCAAGGTTGCTGCAGGCAAGATGTAAAAGCCCTGTAACAGATGGTGAGCTGTGCATCTGGAAAACTATTCACAGAAATCCAGAGAGACAGTGAGGGGAGAGGGAGTTTGAGAGCCTCATCTGAGAAAGATTTGTAAAGCACATTTCCATTCCTCTGCAGAGCCATCCGTTGGCAGGAAGGTGCTTCTGGATTGGTTCCCAAACTCCTTAGTTTATAAACCTCTTGCTTTATGTTGGGCGAACTTCCATTCCTGTCTGTTGTTCTACTATAATAATTAAACTCTGCTTATCCTTCCCCTCCTTGCTTCTGGGATTCACTGCTCACTACTTCCCCTTAGTAATGAAGGAGGAGAGATGTGCAATAGAATGAGAAATTTCTTACCTGATGATTTTCTTGGTTAGCAGCTTCTCTTCAAATTCAATGACCAGAACATAAATGGAATCTTTAATCTAAAGGGAGAGGTTAATTTAATGTTATATTGAGTTGTCTTAATGCTAATTGGCTGCGGGAGTGTTTCTACAGCTGTGGAATAACTCTTCTGGTGGCCTGAGCTGAAGGGCAGAGCTTAGTCTTGGAGCCTCCAGCAACAACATTGGACAACCTCTGAATTCCACGGGGGGAGGGAAAGAATTGGCGATTAGTAACGAATTCGGAAAGAAGCTGCTAGCAGCAAGAAAATGGTCAGGTAAGAAATTTCTCATTTAGGCTGTTGATCTTTCTCTTTCCTCTGGCAAGTTTCTGTGTTGGATTTTGCTGACCTGAGTGAAATTTTGATGGAAATGCCTTTTACCATAGAACTGTTCTACTGATAACATAAACATTGGTACTGTTCTTTCAGCTGTAGCTTGTACGTGGATATATAGGGTGCAATTCTGTTTACTTCATAGACCTGAGTAGTCAATTCATGGTAATTTCATATTTACTGCACATCGCTATGAATAGATACCTTAGAACTTGTATTTTTATCTTTATTTTTAAAGAATTGAACTTCATTAAGAGCAGGTGCTTCAGTAAATTACATCTTATTCAGGCTTTCTGGTATATTGCGTCAATATACTCTTGCTCTACTTTTGAGTTACTGATATTACTTCAGAATAAATTTCCTATTCAGATATTTAGAGAGAAAAAAAGTGCTTCCAATATGCATACACAACCATTCAAAAGGATAACTTAGAAACCAACCTGCCTGTAGACATGGAACTACAAGCAGCCCCTCTGTGGCCTCTACTTTAACCAATTGGGTGAAACAGTGGCCACTGCTTCCAGTATATCTCACAGCTGTCGGGCATCTATGTCCAGTAGGAAATAACAGCTGGATATACTAGTTTAGCCTACCCTCAGAACCTCTTCCAGTGACACAGTTCCTCTTCCTCCCCTTAAGGGCTAGGCTCTGCAGTGTTCAGAGCATTTACTTCCCAGCTCCCAAGAGCCTGACTCCCTCATCTGCTGCAGTTCTCCATCTAGCATAGTTCAAAGGGGGGGCAAAAGGGGTTCAGGATATATCCCAAAGAACAGTTACACTTTTTAGACTCTGATCCTCATGTAACTTCTCTGTGATAGCAAAGACTGAAGCAACGATCCAAACTACTTGGATGAAATACATATAATTGAAAAACCTTTGGTGAGCTAAAAAAAAAAAAATCTTCTCTAGCTTATATGTTTTGGAAAAACAGACTTCAATAACATTTGGCCTGGAATACAGCTTAATATGTGCCTCTCCAATGGATTTGAAAGACCAGTTCTTTGTAATAAATGGTGCTGATAATATCTAGTGTAACTGTACACAAGGTTTCAGTGCTGCTATTAAACATAAGGAATAAAATGAATATTTTGACACATAGTAATATCTGGTAATATAGTTTGGAACGTATTTGCTTTAACAATTAGTTTTAATACATTCTGTACAGGACCATGAATATTTCCAGTGACCTTGATAATGCTCTTGTGCAATGTGTATGTATGTCTAAGCTTGTGTTTTAAAGTAATGTACATTTGTACAATAAATCAGCAGTTGTAAGCTGTATAAAAATGTAACCTTTTGGTGTTTCAGAATTCCCTGGACTCTCAAGGTTTCCTTAGGCTTGAAATTGTTTGGTTTATATCAACAAATCTCATGCATGCCACATTCAGTACATTTGTCTTTTAAATGCTCTGACCTTTGTGTCTGATTTCACAGTTTAGAACACTTCTTTTTTTCAAATTTCAGAAGTAACAAGAAGACAACATATGTAGTAAAGGTGAAATTCACCCATTTGCAGAGGACCTGCTGGGGAGTGGGGTGGGAGGAGAGTGTCCTGGCAAGAGCAAGGGGAAGAGCAGAAAATGTCATTGCAGATGGTAGGCAAGAGCTATTTGATCCACACTTATTTGAATCGACTGGCCTGCAGATCCTGCAGTGATGCAAAGGTGCAGTGGTCATTGTTCCCATTCATAGGGGCTGCACTGAAGTCTTATGGCCTGTCTGTGAGTTAGATTTCACCACTGCACAGCCTCTGTAAAGTTCCGCACACAAAGCCCAATTCATTGGCCTTAAAGGATTGAATTTCACTGTAATTACTCATTACCTTGAGATTTTGGAAGTGTGGAATGTTTATACAGTGTAGGAAAAGAAGTAACAAGTAGTGGAGAGTGACAGATTTATTTGTAAATATCCCCACAGCAGCACACGCTCAATAACAGCACACACTCGGGTTCTTTTCAGTCCACACCGTTTAAAACATTCAAGATTAATGGATATTTATGCAAACTCTTACTTTACTAAAGTGTGCCTTTGAGAAATAGACATATGATAATACTACTTACCCAGTGTAACAATCACACAGTAGTAGTAATTTATTAAACATGTACATACCATGGATTTGAATGTTTTACTAACTAAGGACTTTGTTTTGTATGATTTCAATTAATCCAGCCACAATGTTACAGGAAAGAGACTGAGCCATAGAAAATATATCCCATATACAGTACTTAGCTTTCCTAAATAAATAATTACGTATTTGTCTTAAAGCAAAGGATATGAAAGGCTCAGTAAACTAATAGGACTTGTGCCTTTGCAGGTCGTGTATATGCTGTCTTGTCCAAAAGAGAAGGCCGAGTGTTACAAGAGGAGATGAAAGAGGGGACTGACGTGTTTATTATTAAGGCAGCGCTGCCAGTAGCAGAAAGCTTTGGGTTTGCTGATGAAATCAGGAAGAGAACGAGTGGCCTGGCCAGTCCGCAGCTGGTGTTCAGCCACTGGGAGGTAAAAGATCTATTCACTCCATCTGTTTTGGTGATCTATTTCCTGTAGATGTGGCAGCAAAAAATAATAAAGGGGAAAAGGTTAAGTTTTGGTCAAGACATGCATCTGATTCATCCTTTTTCAAAATAGGAAAAAGTAGCTTTTTATGTTCTTTAGAAATAAATATTTCTAGCCTGTTTGGATAGGTTTAGATTGATCTGAAAATTAAAGGAAGTGTTTTGGATAACAGAAATAACTTTTCTTTTTTCTTTCCACAAAATGTTTCCCCTGGAGTTGATATGCTGCTGTTTTCATGTGGGTTCTATGGTAACTTGCTTCAAATAAATTAAGACAAAATGTGGCTATAAATAGAATTTCTGTCATATGGGAAGATTTTATTGGTCAGTAAAATATTCTGGTGTTGATCAGCTAACTTTTCTAGACAATTCTACAGTTTCAATAGTTATAAGGCACCAGTCAACATATATTTAGATACAAGAAAGCAGAAGAAATAGGTTTGGTGGTGTGATGGGTATTTTCTAGACTGTTTCTTCTGGAGAGGAAATGGTGTCTGTCTTTGCCCTTCAAAAAAAAAAAAAAATGGGGAGATGAAAGTGATGCCTCTACATAGGGACAAATGGGGGGTGGAGAAGCGTCTAAGAAATGAATTCAGTTCAGAGACATGCTACTCTGTTCCTCTCATATGGATAGTTGATCCTGAAGTACAGAAGACAGGGAAGGCTTTCAGTTTCAGCTCTTTGTTCAAGAGAACAAACGCAAATAGTAAAAAGGCTCAAAAGACCCATCAAAGGAGCTCGAAACAGGTTCATGAGTAGCCATAGTCAGTAGGTCAGCACTTTTATATTTAAGAAAACGTTTAACTGCAGTTTAATTTTTTTGGTCCCTTTTTAAGATCTATTTTCAAAGTGAGAACTTCAGATTGATAAATGAATTAAAAATTCAATTTGTATTATCTTCTGCTGAGTTGCTATTATGTGACTTCATAAATCTATCATCCACACTCTCCCGAGTGTATTTGAGATCTATTTCTTACAGTGATGGTATACTACAATGGTTGCTAACTCTGGTCTGTAGAGCACTCTTTGTCAATGAAATGCTTGCCAGTGGTCCATAGAGAAATGGCTGGTCACGTGATGCTGGCTCCTCTTCCTTATTTCCAGCTTCTAATGTGCACTAAAAGACCGTTAAAAGTACATTCTTAATATTATTTCTATGTAAACTATTGCTGTAGTCACTACAGGAATATTATATGATCACTATGGGTGGAAAGGAAGAAGGGTCTATGCAATCAGAACTGAGAGATCCACACTGTGAGAGAGTGTGGAAACACCTGACATAGTACACTTAGGAAACTACTTTTCTTTTTAATGATGATACAAGATGTGGTGTGCCAAGTGTTTAATCCTCTCACTCAGCAATAATAGTGTAGCTTTCTCAGACTCTTCCAGCATTACCTAATTTTAGCTCAGTATACAGGTCATAAACTAAAATGTAGAGAAGGGGGAAAGACTGAGAACTCAGACTTCACAGAAAGACAAAGATGGGGAGAAGAGATTTGGGAAGATAATTGGGTAGGGAGAAAACAAAGTTTAAAAAATGGAGAGCAAAACTTCAAAAGTACTTAGGAGACCTTTTTAAAAAGCAGAACAGAAGGATGGGTGAAAATGGACAGAAAACAGGTGAGAGGCAGCAACAGCTTTAGGAATATGGGGGGGAAGAAGGGTGTTAAATTCAGATTCATTACAAATGAGATGCTCCAAACAAAAAAAGAGGTAGTAGGAACCGTTATGTTAAGTTTTCTGTGGCTTTAGGAGTATGCATCTGGAGGGCAGTTGAAGGCGGGTGGCTTATCTCTAGAGCACCTTTGTAACAAATCTGAACTACCTCCAGTATCCGTGCCTAGCTGGTAGATCAATTGAGGGGATGTTAATTCCAGTTAGGAAGTTGCTAGATAATGAATTTTCCATTTTAGTTTCTTTAGGATTCATAACTACTATGCTCCCACTAAATAAACCTATATGTATGTAAGCACCCAGATTTTCTCAATTGGATGGAAAGAAAATATGAATGTATAGTATGAGCACATGGTTTCTGTAACTGATCCATAGTTTCAGTAACTGCTTGAGCAAATTTCCAGTTACAAAAATGTAATTGCTGCTTTCACAAAAATTATATGGGGCAATTTGTTTCTGACAACTGCTCTCTAGCATCATTAGTGCACTTTGTACTATCTATTTGTCATGGGATTTTCTATATTTGATTGAAATGATATCCTGATTTATTTGTCAAGACAGAAGAAATATGTGATTAGAGTTGGGTAAAGAACTGATTTTTCATTGCGCTGGCAGTTCTGAAAAAAAAAATTGGGGGGGGGGGATCTGTTCACGTTGAACCGAATCCAAAAATGCCAACATTTTTCAGCAAATAAAAGTCCCTTTTGGATCAAATGAAATATGTAAATCAATGCAAAACATTTTGGTTTTGGGTAATTTTATAGGGCTAGATTCACAAAACAGCCAGCATTGGACGATGGTAGAAGAGGTGGTAATTTTTAGCCCAGTGCTTAGGGCACTCACTCGGGCTGTGGGAGGCATAGGCTGAAATCTCTCCTCTGTCTGATGTACAAGAAAGCACGTTAACTAATCACTGGGGCATGGGATATTTTGGGGCAGGTCTCTCTGAATCTTTCCTGTTGAAGCTAATTTACAGATACCCAAGCATAGCCCAATTTGGAATTATTTTACTGGTTTAATTATTTCAAGGTACAAGAAACCTATTTCAAAAGTAGATATGTGACTGTCCAAATTCTTTAGAGTCGTGTTAGATAAATGTTAGAATGGTCTCCCCCAACTTACTGTAAGGGTCTAGAAAAAGTTAGAGGGAAAAAAGGTTGAATGTGGGAGATCTTAGATGAGGATATGGTAGATTCTTCTTCATCTGAAGTCTTTAAATCAAGTTATGGGCTTGATACAGAAATTATTGGGTGAGGTTCTTTGGCCTGTGTTATGCAGGTGGTCAAACAAAGTGACAGAATAGTCCTTTTGGCCTTAAAATGTATGAACCTTTAATCAGACGGAGCTCCAAATGAATCATCATCTTGATTGTCGTCCTGACACTTACATAATTCTTAGAAGCCATCTGGAACCTTCCAACCCTGTGTCCTACATGTTAAGAGTATTAAATGGGGGCTATTTAATTAGCCAGAACCGTTATGGGTTTTTTAAATAAATAAAAATGACCAGAGGGTTCCATGAGCCCATTTTGTGGTGATATTTTAGTTCATTGAAGTGTGGCTATAATGTTCTTTTCCTTCCACCCACACTTGTTAAATATTTGGGGAAAAAAGAAAATACACTTCTTCCAACTTCAACAAATAAGTCAGGGCTGCTATTGACAATTCTCCTTCACTACACAATCCAGATTCATTCCCAGAGCATGTCCATCCTGTATACTAAAAAGACGGGATCCTGTAGAAAAATTATGATGTGATCCTATAATTAAAGACGGTATCACAATGCTTACACACAAGGAGCCTGAATTAGGGTTGCTGGGTTAGGCCAGGGTTCATTCTGGAATTGCTATTTTTGAGCGCTTGACTTTGCAACCTTAATGTTCTATTGATGTAGGTTTCTTGAGTGTAAAATAAATGGATATAAAAATATTTCACTCTGTATAGTTGTTAGAAAAATATTACATCATTCTGTAAAAAGTGGGGAGAGGGGGTTGCAAAATATGAAGATTTCAGAATGAGTTCCAATGGAGAAACTTCCATCTTTATATAGAGGCTTCTACTATATACACTTATATACTGTGTCATACTTGCTACCTAAGTCCTCTGTACTGCAAAGGGTGGTGGTAAGGGTCCACTTACACAAATCCATTTGTGTGACTGGAGGGGAGCTGAAGAACTTCTATTAGGGAAATTTTCTGAAGTTTTGAAATGTTACGTGTCTCCAAAGAGGATGTTAACGTTTACTGAAGATGATAGATGATGATTTTAATATTCAGAACAAACAGAGGAAGAACCAAGTAGTGACTTTGCTGTCTGTAAAGACATGTCACAAACAGGAATACTAAATTTGCTTTTATCCCCACACTAAAACTTCTTTTAAAAAAGAATGTAATGTGTGTCTGCCTAGGTAAGTTAGTAAATCTTTGTTTTTTTGTTTTTATTAACTTTTTAAAAATCTGGGGTGTACCTGGACAATTTTTGTAGTTCAGAACTTGCATATTTTTGCGTGCATGTCTGGGATTATGGCATTTACAAACAAAGGTCCCAATTCCACTTTGGGATGCAAATAATGTGAACATCAACCAAATGCATACTTGTGTGTACAGAATAAAGCATATACCTAAGTCATCTTGTTAATTTCATGAGGACATCTTGAATGTCAAAGTGCAGGATCAGGTTTAACACTGTGTGCAGACTTTAATGTTATGAGTTACACTGAGTGAAGAAACTGGGCTGTTCTTAATTCAGTCCTATAAAAATAGGCAACTGTATGCCTGAGTTCGGTTACCTTAGTTCTGTGGAAGGGCAATTCCATAACTGAAGAACACATTTTAAAATTTAAATATCTTGCCAAGCAGCCTTCGAAACATATTCTGGTGAATTGCCAAACAGTCTAATCATTTTATGACAGCCACGTAATCTGCCAAGGTTTTGTGCTATCATTTTTTTCCTCTCTTGCTTTGGGAATAGGTCAGCATACTTAGTATAAAATAAAATTGTGGAATAAATAAAAAGTCAAAGGAGTGGAAAAATAAAATTTCCCATGTTGCTACCACCAAAGGAGTGTACCAGTGGTAGATATGGTGGGAAAGCCTATAGAAAATTTTCTTGTGTTGACATAAGTTTTGAGGCTACACAAGTATAAACCATTATTTTTAGTTACGGTTTTCATTACTTTTACATACAATTCCATTGGCTGATAGATTTTGTTGTAGGTTTTTAACCACTTTTTCAGAGCATGAGTGATCATTTACCTTGTTGGACTGATAATCAAAAGGTGCTGTACGGTCTATGCAGCTGTTAACCCGGTTGACTCCTAGAAAAATTTTAGAAATTGAAAACAATCCATCAGTTCCCTTTGAAGATGTTAAAATTAAAATAATTTGGCTATAGAGTACTCCAAAATGTGTGTCTTGCTTTTTGGTGTAGGACAAAAAATAGTCTTAATGTACAGTTTTTTCATGAAGTATTTGATAGGAGAGTTGGAATCTTTTGAGATCTCCAACCACTGAAAGAGAATTAAATATCCTAGATCAAAAATATTTCTTTAGTCTGTAGAGGCTTTTGCAAGTTGGTTTTAGAATTGAAATAATTGGTCTTTGCCACCCAGCTTCTAACTTCTGTCATTTTTTTCAGTTGTATTCTACCAAAACCATGTAATTTCCAATCAAGAGCTTTTGAGGGAAAATAAGTTGAGTAGAAAGCAGAAATAAAATTACATACCTTTCCCAAGTTAGTCACTAAAGTCAGCAATCTATTTTTACAGTTTCTCTCTTCAGATACCTGTATGAAAGTACATGTAATAGACTTGAGAAGAAAATGTTGCACTGTATATAATTCTTTGGTTTATAACTTGTTATATTTGTTTGTTAACCCATTCCATATCTGCAGCAATACAAAGTGATATTCTTTAGCAGAGCAGTATTGAACTAGAAACTTTACTTTTTCCAAACAATTGGAACAAATGGAAGCTGATATTTGACTGATGATATTCAAAATGTGTTACAGGTATTAATTATTTAAAACCTTGACAAGCAGGTGAAAACATACAGGGTCTGGTGCAATGTGGAGTTTTTGGGGGTTTTTTTTAAATAACTAGAGAGGTCAGTCAGTCCTTTGGAACATTTATTTGTAGGTATTTCTATAGCATGCATCACTGTCGTATATCGTAGGTGCTACTCCTCCTGCAAGACAGGCTATCCTCCATTCTCGCTCCTATCTTTTTTTATCTTTACTAGTTGATGCCCCCTATAAGGAATGAAGGAATAATCTCCTAAAGCTGCTGTCTCTCAATTCATGAACTGTTCTGACTTAGGGCAGGGAAAAGATCTGTTGAGATTTGAGGAAGGAAATCAGAAATGGGTTCTTCTTGCCCCTGGTTATTCTAATTGTTTGCTTTTCACGTTCCTTTAAGTGCTTCACCATTCACAACTGAGATTCCCAATTGAGCACTGGTATTTCACTGTCATCTACCAAAACCTCCAAGATCTGAGCTCCAGGCTTTTGGGGGCCAAAGGAGGAGAAGGCCTGCTTTTCCATCAGTCCTTATTCAGTTCCCTTATATGATACTCTTTTATGAAAGTTCAGCTGCTTCCTCCTTTTGTAGAAAGTGAAGCACAGAGGTATACCTAACAGCAGTTGTCTTTGCCACTCCGTTATGGCCTACGACAGGTACTATGAGTGTACTCTCTGACAGCACACACATCTCTTTGCTTCATGTGTCTTGGGTGGGGAGGCGGAAGCTTTCTTTGGAGGTCATTTGACCCTACATTATTTTCCCTCTGCTTTCAGATTCTCTGGAGAGGAGCTTCTCAGGAAATTCTCTTGTAGCCCTTCAGTTTTTACTGTGGGGCCCTGGAATATTTCTCATGGTCCCAAACTCTGTGTTTCTCCTGGCACAGTTCCAAAGATCCCATCTCACAGTTCCCTGTCCTACTCTTCACAGTTGTGTGCAGCCTTTTCTCAGCCAGACCTTAAGGGGAATCCTTCTTTCTATGTGATACTTCCTTACAGCTCTCAGTCTTTGCTATTTGTCTTCGATTCTCTGCCAGGAAGCCCTTTCTCTGGTCTGCTGACCAGACACCTCTCTTTTTCAGAGTCTATTAAGAAGACAGCACTTATATGTTATAGTGATAGGTGGTATTTAAAAACCAAAGATAGCTCTCCCCTCCTTAGTCTCCTGAGTTGGAAGATCTCTGTCTGCCATCTATGGGGGCATTTCCTCCATAGTAGTAAGTTGTACTTGCTACAGTGTCTCAGTGATAGGTACTGCTTCTGCTTTATCCATATCTGATGCCGCCACTGTATCAATCCAAGAGTGGATTGGCATTGCTGCTATTGCCAAACTGAACCACACTGGCTAAATTAGTGGGTCATAATCCTAATCCTTCACTGTGTCACCATTTTATGGATCTTCTCCATGTGTCACAGGAAAGAGCTCTTGACAAGTCCTCAAGCAATAAAATAGGGGGGGGAGGCAGAAGATGCAGAGACTATAAAATCTGAGTGAGGAAATGTAGCTACAAGATTACACGCTTTTGTACTCCAGTTCACATTTTCGCAGCACTTACTGCATAGCAAATAAAAGAGCAGCATATATGTATTTAAGAATTTATAATTGTCAGCTATCAGCTTGGCATTGCCCATCTTGGAATCTTCTGCAGATGCAGTTAATTTGCAACTTGCATCCTAACAAACACGCACACTCTCTCTCGTACACCCATGCTCTTTTGGGTCCTCATCATTTCTCAAAACTCCTTTGAAATTATTTTCCATGCTTTGTGCTGGCCCAAACTTATTTTTGGAAACTTTGAGCGGAGTCTATTATATTCTATTGTAAGAGGAGGGGAAATACTTTCCCAATATGTTCTGACTGGGATTTGTTCTTGCATATCTTTTAAAAATGGCTGACATTAAAAACTTCAAACCTGACTTGTTTTATAGCTCTCATTGAGGCTAAAAAAAAAAAAAGAAGAAGAAGAATTCAGCAGTTTCAAAATTGTGTAGGTTTATCCTCAGCTGTTGTTTGTGTCCTGTGGCAAAACTCTTCCTCTACCTCGGTAGGTCCAGCACTTCCTTCTAGTGGTAGGTCAGGTAGCTGGTTCACCCTTTAATGTTCTTCCACCCTCTGGTGGTGGGGGAGGTTAATATAGCCTTTCTAAGATGGCCGCTCCTTGCTGGTTCCTGGTCCTGTCTTTGGTTCTCACAGGCCCTTGCCTCTTTGTTAGGGCTCTTGCCCCTCCAGTGAATGGCTGGGAGGGGGTGGGGGGCTAATCCCACCCTCGACTTCAGGCTCCAACCTAGAGACCCTACAAATAGCAGTCTCTCACTGTGGCTTCAGGAAAGCTACTAGCTTCCCTGGGTTACTTCCCCATGCCCCTTGACTTAATGTCCATACCCTGCTCGGACAGGGGCCCTTCCTGGCCTCCTTGCCAGGGAAGGCTCTTGACCCCTGACAGCTCCACAGGGCTTGGTAGTGCCTAAATCAAATGCCCAGTTCAATCCTTCCCTTCTGGCAGGGTCTCTTCTCTTAGGTCTCCTGACCTGGGAAAGATCTTTTGCCCTCTTCAGGCAGGGTTTTTCTCACCCCAGTCTTTCTCTGGTGGGGAGGCTTTTAACAAGTCCTAGGAGGGGCCTTATTGGCTCCAGGTGTGTTAATTAACCTGGAGTAACCCTGTTGTAACACATTGTTCCATTTTTAAGTTTAAAGTGACCCAACTCCATTTTAGATTAATAGAAATACAAACTTGTTGGGCCAGGATGTGGAACATTAACTGCTTTGTAACTGCACTCAGCCTTGCCCTGTCAGGAATTCCTGTAATGGCCAAATTCTGACACAGGAATTCCTGTAATGGCCAAAGACTGACATTGGGATTCTCCCGGTGTCAGTCTTTGAACATTACAGGAATTCCTGACAGGGCAAGGCTGAGTGCAGTTACAAAGCAGTTAATGTTCCACATCCTGGCCCAACAAGTTCTTATTTCTATTAATCTAAAATGGAGTTGGGTCACTTTAATCTTAAAAATGGAACAATATGTTACAACAAACCCCTGATCAGTTGCCACGGGAAAAAGGATTTGCTGAGCATGGGGTTGATATATTGGTCTCCTAGCACTCTCTGGTAGCCATCCAGTCTGACCCTGTCAGAGCACATTAAACTGTTTTGGCTTTGAAGGTTACCCTCAGTTAAAGGTGCACTACAGTTTAGCAGCCTTTTTTCAATATTTCCTCCTTCCAAAAAGGAGGTAATGCAATCAGTAATAATTGATCCAAAAAAACTAGTGTCAATGGAGTTTTAAGGATAAAAAGTGTAGCATACACATCATACCAAATCCAAAGGTTAAATTTTTACTGTAACACTAATTCAGACTTTTTTTTGGCTGGGAATAAAACTGGGTAACTGCTTGCCAGATAGTATCTGTCCCATACTTTAGGGGCATTCATCAAATCCCACGGTGAGGAGTGTGGAACATAAATAGAACAAAATGGAATTTGTGTTGTATGCCACTGAGACAAAAGAAATCTCTTCATTATTATTTGAATCATCTTTAAAAGGAGCAAAAGAGGGACATACACAGTAAGTGATTTCTCTCCAAACTTACTCTGTGCTCAGAGTGAGGAAATGAGTAAAGCACTGCACTATATTCTGAGTCAACTGCTGGCTATAAATGTGGAGGATCTTTTCTATACTGACTCCCACTCTTTGTCATTTATCCTCATCCCAACCGGATGTTTTGTGTAAGACCTCAGAATCCAAGATCTTTAGTGACTTGATCAAATACTTATTCACCTTTTCCCTGCATTCCTTTCAAGGAGTAATGCACTTTAGCAAGTTAAGTTCTAGGCTTTGTAGGGATAGAATGTGTTCTGTATCCTGATGTTGAGATGAATAGGGTTTATGTTTTTCCTCAGTCTCACAGATTTTAAGGTCAGAAGGACCCATCATGATCATCTACTCCGACCTCCTGCACATTGCAGGCCACAGAATCTCACCCATCCAATCCTGTAACAGACCCCTAACCTCTGGCTGTTATTGAAGCCCTGAAATCATGGCTTAAAGACTTCAAGTTACGGAGAATTCGCCACTTAACGCTAGTTTAAACCTGCATGTGAGCTGCGCTCCATATTGCAGAGGAAGGCGAAAACCCCCCAGAGTCTCTGCCATTATGACCTGGGAGAAAATTCCTTCCCAACCCCAAATATGGTGATCAGTTAGACCCTGCGCATGTGGGCGACACCCACCAGCCAGACACCTCTGTAGTAACTCAAAGCCCTCCCCATCTATTGTCTGATCACTGGCCATTGGAGATATTTGCTAGTAGATACTGTTTTAGGTAATACTCAGATTAGCCCTTTCCAGGTAGAAATGAAGTTCTTGAAGTTTTTTTTCCCAAAAGTGGCAGTGTGCATTTGACATGCCAGTGATCTCAGTTTGGGTGGGAACCATTGGATTCTGGTAACTCTAGAATCATTCACAGAACTGTCGAGATAGGAAAGACCCATGAACTCATCCAGTCATTCTCCCTGCAAATGTAGAATTGTTCCTTCCAGTGCATTTTGTAGAACTGTCCACTCTACCCACTTGGTTAGAATCCAGTCTTTATTTCGCATCTGCAGTCCACGGGGGGCTGGATTACACCCGGGTTTTTCCTACACAGTCATAGCTAGGAATGTTGCTATGTGCATCAGAGAAACAGAGCTGGCTCTGCTAATCTTATAAGGCTCAGCCATTCACCACCAATCAACTTTTCCAAGCAGAAAAGGAATTCACATCTGCTTCACTATGAACTGTTGGGAGTTGCACAACCTTGAGGGGCAAAGTCCCTACAGCACTACTGGGGCCAGTAAGACCTCAAGGGCAAAGAGGAAGCCTTTCTTCAATTTTAGATAGGAAATACCTTTCTCCAGGAATATCTACACAGGAAGAAGATAGCTGAGACTAGAAGGATGAATGCATAAGAAGAGCCAGTGTCTGGAAGTTGAAGTTGAAATAAAAAAAATACAAACTGAAAATAAGATGCAAAATTTTAACAGGGTAATTAATTGTTGGAATAATTTACCAAAAATGTGTTAAATAATCCATTACTTGGAGTCTTTAAATCAAGATTGGATGCCTTTCTAAAAGACAAAGGGTGAAATCCTGGCACCACTGAAATCAATAGGAGAATTTCACTGGAACCAGGGTTACACTCGTATTCTAGTTCAACCATGAGTCACTGGGCTGGATAAAGGTTTCCTGGGGGAAAAGTCTGTCACCTTTGTTAGTCAGGAGTTCAGACTGGATGATGATTATCTTCCTTTCTGGCCTTAAAATCTGCGTGGGATCATGGGGATATTAGGGGAGTCCTAGAGGTTAATGTCGGAAGGGACTGCTCTTGCTGCTGGCGGTCTGATTGCAAAGCCAATTGCCCAAGCTGGTGGTATCCCTTGAAGTAAATCCAGACTCCTACCGTCCTCGTGTAGCATGAGCCACTTGACAAACCACTGGAGTGGGATTCAGGTGACGTGGGTTCTATTCCTGGCTCTGCCTCTGGTCTGCTGCGTAGCACTGGGCAAGTCACTTCGCTTCTCTGCGCCTTTGTTCCCCCTCTCACTTTTGTCTAATTAGATCGCCAAACATTTGGGTCAGGGAACGTCTCTTACCACGTGGTGTTACAGTGCCTAGCACAACGGGGCCTGTCTGTGCTACTGCAATACACGTAAAGCGTCATCAGACCAGGCCAGTATAGTTCAAGTATTATTAGAATTGGACTGAATCCTTATTAATATCAAATGCTGTACAACGTATATACTGTGTTTATATATATCACACTGTATACCTGTTTGTGGGATTTAAGAAATAGCCATGTTCAATAGCATTTAAATGGCAATTAATATTTTTAGGAGTTGTTTATTAAAAACAGATAGGTGTGTTAAAGGTACAAAGACATTTTTTCTTTTCCTTGAATGATTAACATGTACATAATTAGATTAAAAGAAAATTAAGCCTGTTTTCCTTTTAGAGTTCCGTTTGCTATACTAAGCGAGTTGTGTGCAGCTTTCTTTTGAGGATTTGTTCAGGAAATTTGGTATTAAAAGTTGTTGATTCTGTCTAGTTAAATTTTTTTATGCTTTAAAGTTATTTTTTTCTCAAGAGTGCCCTTACAGTATTTGAGTTAATATATTCACTTACTAAAAATACATCACCCTCTGGCTGATTTTATTATGAACACCATTTTATTTATATCTTTAATTGGCTTATACTTTTGCAAGTGAGTTGCTGAACAGAAGAGTTTAGCCATTATTCTGTCACAATTTTCAGCCTGTATTTCATTGATGTATTTAATTATAGTGGTATTTTAGTAGTGATTTGGTTATAGTCTAACCTCAAATAAATGGGAAATATAAATTCCAAAAGCTTTATAAAGTAGATCAGTGAAATTATTATTAAATGGCAAAATAAAAACACTTCCATCATAAACAGATTGCTTTGCATTTGAGACATCATTCTCAAAATCTGTTATCAGCAAAAGCGTGCCCTAGCTCATTTTATTGTATCATGTTTTATATGGATGCGTTTAGAAAAGTACTTCACCTGTAATAAAGTAAATTGTTTTAATGATCCATTACCCCAATGTTCAATCAAAATATATTTTTGAAAGCTCCTGTTTTTAATTAGCTTTGCAAATCTACTGTTAAAACATTTTTCTTCTGATTATAACTTATGCCCTTTAGAAAAGAAGTCATGTTTTCCACTCTGAAATATTTGCATAGCTATGGACCTTGCAGTTATGATTGCCACTGTCCTCCCTACTACTTGCTTTGGACATGGACCAGGTTGCTATCTACTGGTTGGGTCATGCTACAGTAAAAATCAGCTCATATATACGAATGAGAACTCTTAGATGTGTAAAGAAAAGAAAATGTTTGTTTTTGTAACTCTGTCAAATTGCATCCACTGCAGTGGCATTTTAAAATATACTCCTGTATTTCTGCTATTCTGTCTAAAGTATTTATTCCATAATGGCAGGAAAACCATAATCACACAGATTGAAAAAAAAATCAAACCAAGTTTACATTTACAATTAAAATGTTTATTTCTTTCTATATTTTATATAGAGAGCCTTCCAACAGTGTGTGTTAGACAATATTAGCATTACAGTATGAATAACTTGTCTAAGATCAATTTCACGTGGTGTCAGGTCAACATTTTCAATCCCTAAGTGGAGGATGGGTATAGAAAATGGGGTAAAGCTAAGGTTGTTAGATTGCTAACTGGATTTCCTGTGTTTTTTAAACTGTAACATTTTATTGCTTTTAAGGCAATGTATTCTCAATCCTAATTCTGTTTTGACAGAGGTTTTTGTGTGGGAATATAACAAAAATATTCATTGCAAAAAGCAGTGTTAGTAATCTGCCATATCTAAATGGATGTGCAGTGTAGTTTAGCATGTCTGTTTTTAAAACGTATCATAAGTTATACTTTTATCTTATATTTTAAATTTTTGCACTGTAACAAAAAGTATTGGGGAACTTATGAAGGGAATTTTAAGTGAAAATAATTTGGAGCACAAGATAAATAACATTTGTGGATGTCTCCCCTCTCCCTCTTATCCCCTACCCCCAGCATAAAATTTTAATGTTAGTGAAATAACTTCTTCCTACACTAATGGGAAAATCTTTCTGTCTTAGGTTTTTCTCAAGCACCCATCAACATAGTATCTAAACATTTCCCAGTTAAATTAGATCTGTATAATGAGGTTTCTAATAGACTCCACAGTGTTTTGTCATATCTTTTCCTTGGTTAGAGGAGGCTTTTCTTGAGGCATAGTGTTTGCACTTGTTCATGTGTGTATGCCTGTGTTAATCTTCCTGCTGTGATAGGGAAGCCTCAGCAAAGTGGGGCAATTAGCAACATGTCCTGTAAGTGGCCAGACTCTGGATCATTCTAATCTTCTTTGGAAGCTCTTTGTGCAGCACATTCCTATACTTACAAGTAGAACCGAGACACCCTCTTTGTGTGTTAAGTATCGGTTATGAGGGCATGAGTCCTTAATCAAAATACCAGAATGGCTATACATCGTGAGCTGGCAAGCCTTAGTTAATCAGATGTGCCACTGCCAGAGACAGTAGAAATGTGCAGTTAGGTTATTTTCACAGATATTCCTGTTGTCAGTCAATCGCGAATTTTCATATTAAAAAATTTCTAGTCTTGTTTGGAAAGCTAATTTTCATATTAATACATTATAGCAGACTGAGCTCTTCCTTAGTCCCCTGCCAGACCACCGTAAGCAGGTTCAATTTCTACCAACAGAACTGGGTATTTGGGCTTAACTTTGTATATGAGTAGTCCCATTTATTTCAGTGGGATAATGCATATGCTTAATTTTAAAAACATTGCTCAGGGTTAAAGAGTTTAGTGCTTTGCACGATTGAGCCTCCAGTGCGCTTTTAAGTCACCTTGTCCAAAATAGCCATCTCCAGCTTTAGTCATTGTAATATCATTATGAAACAGATACTGCATGATTTACAGCAAAATGTAATTCCATTCATATGAATTTCACTAAGCTTCATAATTTACAAATATGCCAGCACAGCTGGGTGCTCTAAAACCTGGGGTATAAAATTCCTGCTTTATAAAATGTTATGCTTTTGGAGAATTTTTCTTCCTATTTTGCCAATTTTAAGTCAATATTTCCTAACCCAATTTTTGTTTGTTCAATATAAATAGTTTTAAACGGCCATCCTTGTCTTAAAATGTCATATGGCAGCTAGAAACAGGGTCAAGTACAATAAGACTTCTTCCCCCAACATACACACTTAGAAATTCCAAATGTTGGGGTAAAATCCCTAAAATTGGAAGTTCCTGGTCTTTGTCCAAGTGCTAAAACAGCTCTAATCTTGTACTTTAAATTATTTTTGAAGTAATATCCCTGATTATTGTGAGAATTAAACGTGTAAAACACAATTGATATTTAACTATATTACTATTCTCATTAATTCATGGGAGTTAAAGAAAGAGACTCAAGATTACCTTTGTCTTTTTTAAAATATATTGATTACCTTTAACGGAAATTAACAAAGGACATTGATTATTAGAAACTTAACATGTGCTTTTGAAACTTAACAGGATAACCTAAACTGACATACAGTGGCCAAAGTCATCATTCAGTATTCATATCTAACATTCTTGCTAGGTGACCTTGTTAATTGTAACTATAAGTTC
Organism: Mesoclemmys tuberculata; assembly: GCA_007922155.1. NCBI lineage: Eukaryota > Metazoa > Chordata > Testudines > Chelidae > Mesoclemmys > Mesoclemmys tuberculata. Next base: position 7,971,121 of record ML675644.1, read on the forward strand.
CTCAATGCCTTATTAATTCCAGTTAGATCTAGGTTCCTCATAGATAATAGTCCACTAATGGAAAGGTAAAGTTGAATCTCAGGACTAAAGTCCCATACAATTTTGGTTAATTATCCAAACTTCAATTCACCCAGGGCCTTTTCCCAGATTTGATTACACACACATTTTATGGGAGTCTAAGATCTGATGAACACACTTAATGATTTTAAGTCTGGTTCCTGGTATCTATGATAAAATGTATTACGTAAGAATAACACTAAAGTGGATTCTTAAATTTAGTCCTTAGAACATTCACATATACATCTATAACTTCTTAATTCAATATGATAGTCACTAATGGTAGTGAGTATTGCATACTCGGTCAGTGTACAGAGTTCCACAATCTCTGCTGCTGATAGCACTGTGCTAACTCAAAGTTCAAGCGCAGCAGCCTGAGTAGTACTTGTCTGTATTTGGGCTTGAATGTAACGATCTGTCTCACTCACTCGCACATACAAACACACAGTTATTGATTTAAGTACTTGTATTCAGGACATGGTTAACAAAAAATTGTATCGTCTTCTCGTGGAAAAAGATTTGTTACCTATTACAAGATCTTGCTTATTTGTCCACATTCAGCTGAACTTATAGTTCAGCAAGTCGCATTTAAAAATGATATTATGAATGTAAATGAAGGAGAACGGCAATCTTCAGTCTCGTGTTCTAGCAGGCATTCTACTCGTATATAGACTGGGAAACATACATTTAACAAGTGGCGTATTCAAGATAAATCTTACGACGTTTCTAGTAAGGATTTCTTTGTGACTTCAATCTGGGGGAATCCAGTTTTGTCCAATCTCCTGTGCAAATATGTTCTTTCAGTTTAAGAAAAGCAATGAATTGGAACTAGCATCTCTGTTCTGTTTTGAGGGGTACCTCCCCCATTTTATGTCTCTTCCAAGAAAAGATCTTCAATGAGTCACTGTGGAAGATATGTTTAATGTGTCTTTGTGCAAGAATCCAACAGCAACACAGAGCACCTACAAGCTACCAGACCTTCATATTATCTAGTGCTTATAGCTTGGCTTTTTGAACTTCCAAGAACTGAACAATCCTTGCTCTGACTATCCAGTATAAAAGTCAACATTTTATTTTTATCTTGAGATCTTGACAGCTCTCTAAGTAGAAATATCTTTTATAAGAGGAATAAACATGTCAGCTTTTCTTTGGATCAGTTTATCATGGCTGGTGTTCTCTCTCTCTCCCCTCTGTCTCTGTGGGAGCCCCGGTGGCTTATCAAAAAGTCCACGTTGCTTTTGGCTAATAGAGGTCTAGGGTGTGATTCACAAGGAAACGTTAGGTACTGCACCACTCAGCATAGCAGCATCTAACTTTTAGACACCTGGTTGCCTAGTGGAATCTTCAGCCCCAGTTCTGCACCCCAGCTCCCTCTGTAATGCATGGGGAGAGTTTGGCACCTAAAAAAAGGATTCACAAAGGCCATCATGTTGAACAGGGAACGGCTTGAGCTAGCCACTAAGAAAAGCCAAGGACAAGGATGTGGCCTGCCCCTCAAATGGAGATAGGTGCCTAACTCAGGATTCACAACTGTGAAACCCTCTCCTGGAGTTAAGCACCTAAACTAGGTTGGTCCTTAAAAAAAGAGGTGGTGGTGGTGACAAAGCTGCCCCCTTATGACCTTCACGCATTGGTTCGAATCCCTACTTTCCCTGGCATGGAGCAAGGACTTGAACTTGGTTCTCCCATCCCGAACTTCTGGACGAAAGGATATAAGGGAGGCTGTGGCACCTCCACCTCCTTTTGTGTGGGTTTAGGAGCGCTCAGAGCACACATCCTGGATCAGGACTCAGAGGCAAGATAGGCAGGGGAACATTTAGTTTGTGAATCCTACTGGCACTTAGGCATTATTTATATGCCAAAGTGCTGGGCAGTGTCAAGACTTAAGAACCATCTCTCCCCGGACCTTGCCAAGAACCCTTGCTTTTTTTACTAAGGCTTTGTGCAGGGGTTGAGGCATCTGAGACATAGAGTATATTGCCTTCAGAGCAACTGAATGCCAGTACAGTCACAGGCAGGACAAATCCAACACAAATCTAAACGAGAAGTGGCTTTTTGAAACTTAGAGTGAGTTTTTTAGTTTGAGTTTAGTGCATTTATGATAGCTCTGCCAAATCTCTGCTTTTAAAAAAGACACACACAAAAAAGCGCAAATGCATATAGCTAAGATACAAAAAGTGCTGTGTATGTCACTCATTGAACGTGTTAAGGCAGCCTACATGAATTTGACTTGAATACTTATAGTATGCCACCCAGGAAGCTGTACCTACCTTTGTTTTCAAATGTGTCACGTCTAAAACTATGGTCATTCAGGACACACACAGTTACCTGAAATGCTCTAATCTACTTTTAAAAAAATTAATTTTCCTCATTCTCCAATCGTCTCTTTTTAGGTCATTTCAAGTGACCCATTCTGGGTACCAACTACTGAAGAGGAATATTTGCACTTTGGGGAAAAGGCAGACTCTGAGAACCAGGCCCGCAAGTACATGAACGCAGTGAGAAAAAGAAAGGGACTTTATGTAGAAGAAAAAATTGTGGAGCACGCTGAGAAGCAAAGAACTCTGAGTAGAAATAAGTAACTGCCTCTATTTATAGTACTACACTAACTCAGCTAAGTACAGGTGGATTATTTACTGTACAGCAGATTCAAAATGTCAACTTCAACTTGCAGTTTTACACAAGATTTCTCATATGCTGTAATTTGTCTGTGGCTTCAGTTTTAATAAACTTGAGCCTTTCCAAACTTTTAATTCAGTAGACTGACTCTCTCCATTTTTAAGACTCTCCTCCAGCTGCTGTCCTAGGATGGCAAGTTATTTGTCTGAACTTTTTTCTTTCTGATTTACCTGATGTAATCGCAACTAGAGCTGGTCCAAGTTATCCATTGCAAATAAGTTAGGCAATGAACTTAGCCCTTTTCTTCTGTTCCTGACTCTTTTGCAAACGGATCCTGATTTCTGTTAATGCGTTCATTGTTCAAAAGTATTTACCATAAGTACAAATTTCAGTCTGTGGGATGTTCATGAACTGATCACTCTGCACTATTCCTGGTGTGTGAGTTGTCATCTAAATCATGTGGTATTCTTCCTGCTCCTGGATTGGATTATTTAAACTCTCTTCAAAGAGGAGAGGAATAGCAAATATGAAAGAGTGAATACTCTATTACTCACGTGAATACTATTATTTGTACAAAGAACAGCTGTTCACCAAATATTTGTGTGAACAAAAACTCATTCACATACGTGTTTGCCAAATAGTCATAGTTCGCCAGCATTCTTTTGTAGCTAATCAAAATAAAGTTGCACAAGTTTATTAGCCTGTTCGGCAGATAACTTAATAAAAATTCTCAAATTTTATGTTCAGAATAACCCACATGGGTGGGGAAAACAATGATAAAGTAGGCTTTATGTTAAAAAACAAAACAAAAAAAAAACCCACTTTGGGGGGGGGGAATTATTCAAAGTCAGATTTTTCAGTTTTTAAACTACTGTAACCAATTGAACTTTGTGATCAGTACGATGTGACATGTCAAATTCATCCATCCTTAACTCCAAAAATTACAAACAAACAGAAGTTAAGCTAATGTGAAAGCATGGAACTAATAGCACTGGCTTGGTACTAGTATTGTGTGAGCTTCCTCATAGCTCTGCTCAAATATCTCAGACTTTACCTGGAACACCCTTGTTACAATGGGAATCTCACCCGTGATTATTATTTATTTCTATTGCGATAGCAACTAGGAGCCTGTCATGGATCAGGACTCCATGGTGCTAGGCACTGTATAAACACATAGCAAAAAGATGGTCCCTGCTATTTTAGACCTGGACCTATCTTGAACATTTGCTGTTTGTGCTGACCACCAAATTCATTGTAATTTGTGATTTAATCTGGATTTAGATTCTGCTTTCTGGAGGTGAAAGGCTAGTGCACTAATGTACCATGTCACTGAGAGGCAAACTTGATAAATACTCTATTAATCTGACATTTCAGTTCTGCTGGATTTACAGTCTGCTTCAGTTCCACAGAAAACTTCTCACCCCTGTTCAGAAGGCCTAATGTTTTGTGAGTGGCCACATGAAACTCTGCTTTGTTTTACCTTTTACTCCTCCCCAGCATATGTCCATCAAGGGTCTCAAGTAATTAAGTTTAGAGAGCTGGTCTTTCTCAGCCAACTTCTGGCTTGGGTGTGCACTGTCTTGCTCATATATGCATACAGACAAACACTTACAATAAAAGAATTTCTCCCCACTCAGCCTTAGAAAATATTTCAAACATAGTGAACCTGTTGCCTTGAATTCAGCAAAGGTGAATCCTCTTACGAAAGTATGCAAGATGTTTTGCTGTTTGATTCAGGCATCTATGTGGTCTTCAGAGGACTCTAATATGGGTCAAAACTTAATTAACATGAAAAGAGATTCTTCAGTGGGCATAACTGACTGTTGAATGAAATGGAAAGCTGAAGAGGAGGAAAACATACTACATGAGGTATCCACTCATTTGGTAGTCAAGTGTTCAGAAGGGGTAACCAAGGGGGAGACAAGTATTGTGTATTCAGGAGGGTTTAAGGCTGAATAATCCAGATAGGTACCTTGGAAGACTGTTGATATTTAGTAAAGCTAAAGGAGAGGGAGATAAGTTCTTTAGAGTCTTCTGCCAATTATTTTTCGTGCAAATGGGGAAGAAGAGGGCAGTATGTGTTCAGTTTCAAACAACCATACAAACATAGCTGTCAGGATTCTTTTCTTCCCAGAGTATCTCCAAACTTTTGAATAAGCTATTATGGCACTGTTCCTTTATTTACATGGAATGCCAGGTAGGTGCTATTCTGAGTGGCAATTAAAGAGAAGCAGTCAGAAGTTACTTATACAGGCAGTCTCCCTAAGGAAAAGGAAACTGTTACTTATTTCCCAAGTATAATTGATTTAACATTTACTTAAATAGTAACCCTTTTTCTTTTCCAAACGCTTTACTTTCATTATAGAAATAGAATGTTTCACCTTCCGATTTTATTGAAAACTTATTCAAGCAGATGAGACAACTAGATTACTCCCTCTAGAAGGTTGACTGATAACTTGTCTCGTGAGTAGTGCCTACCTGAGAGATGGGTGGGTAAAACTTTTTTTTTTTTTCCGGCAACTGTTCAGGTGTGATTCTACAATATTTAAATAGTTATTGAGCTATTAAACTTTAATAACCAGGGAGAGGCTATTAAAAGAAATTAAGATTTTTATTTTGCAGGAATTTTCATATTTTGCCACGGTCTGTCTTCAAATTGCGTCAAAAATATGTAGCACAAGGATCCTGTAAGATGCTGCCCAAACGGCATGTTTGTAAATGAACATTTAATGAATAAAGCTGAGTAACTTTCTTGAACACCAGCTTAATCTAGTTATTTTATTTAAAAAAATGTGTTGAAATAAGTAACCTAAATGAGAAAATGTAAGTAATTTGGAAACATTCTCTAGCAACTTTATATAGGATCTGCTTGCCTCTAATACCAGCCACTGGTGGGAGGAGAATCTGATTGCCTATGCAGCATGCATCTCAAACCACACTTCTCGGTTTTAATCCAAAGGCAACTTCCTGGAGCAGTTTTTCCCTGCTTGTTACACGCTTATGACAATATGACAGAGTTTTGGAAACTCTGCTAAGCGTGACAAATAACTTGCTGATGAAGCAAACCATGGTGAGATTTAATTGGGAGAGCTCAGCCATTAAATCATCTGACCCACCATTGCCAGCTTTATTGCTAAATGTGATGCTTGATAAAAAATGAACACAAGCAACTTTGAAGATGTATTTCTCAGCCTTTATTTTTCCATGCATTTTAAAAGTTTTTAATTACCTCAGCTGATGTAAATTGGCATAGCTCCATTGACTTCAGTGCAGCTATGACAACTTGAACCAGCTGAGGATCTGCCCCTTCGTGTGCAAAAACACATCAAGCTTCTACACAGCTGTGCAGTTATACCCCTTCACAGAGAAATAAATAAAGAACAAACCTGATGTCCCAAATAATTTTGCATCATGAAGTGAAGGAGCAGGAATAAGAGTTGGATTTACTTGGAGAAAACAAGGTCCAGCTAGTGGCAATCAGATCCCCTATCATGGTTGTCTATAGGGTCCTCCTTTTATCTTCCTACTTTAGGAAACCTTTCCTTTTCTCAAACACTAATCATTTAGTAGATTAACTTGTCTTTTTGTCTCATCACAGAGACTCTTCTTCCTGCAACAAACTTCACTACCATCTAAAAGACAAGAATAGGAGATTAAGAGTAGAAAAAGGATGGTAGGCATGTTGGGCAAAATTTTTGTGTTACACTAGGGATGTCTAATTCCTAAACTATCTCAATAGAGGGGCAAGGGGGCACCTGGGTGAGAAGTTTTCCTGCACCAAAATGTGGAATTCCAATAATAGCTCTGGCTAAATAACTATCAAACCCCTTAGTTCTTGGGGACTAACTCACCTTTTTTGCAGGGTACACAATAATATGCTATACTTGGAATCACACCCCAAGAGAAATAGAGTACCTCACTCATTCACAAGGTCTGCTGTGCTTTTCATTGGACCTAATGAGAGACACATTGAACTATACACCGCACAAGACAATGCTGAGGCCTGAAAGGCAGTTTTGAATATAGCTGATTTGGGATTCTCCCCTTAATTTGATCAAGTTTTTATTCTGATAGCACAGATGTATTTTCAAAGAGTCTGGAATCCAAATGTTAACTGGTTTGGGGTGCACCTCTGTTTCTCAAGTTTCATTTGGCTAAGTATCCAAAAGTTCAGCTGTACTCTGAATTAGTTGTGTACATAAGTAGGACCAATTGCTCCTCCCAGCACAGTTCAGGTACCTTGTTGTTTTGTCAAAACATCTGAATTGACAGCTGAGGCATGTGGAAAAAGTGGGTGGGGTCAGGGATTGGAGTAGACGACACTGAGCAAAATGAGTTCCCCCACTTCCCTTGAAAACTTATGGGCTTGGTCCAATGAAAAATTGGCAGGGTTAATGCTTGAGGAAACATTAATGTTACTGGTGGTGTCCTATCAATCCTAGCCAGGTTAAAAGAGAACAGTGAGTTAATTGCTTTGCTGCTCCTGGACCTGCCACGCTGCTGTATCAAGGGAAAAAGTGTGCTGCATGCGTGCACATAGGAGAGGTGTGGAGGGTCAAGTACCCCACCAGATTTCTGCTGGGGATGGGGAGAGAGAGGCTCTGTCTCCTCCTGTTTTACCTGCCCCCCAGCATGTTTGGCCCTGGCCCTGGCAACCAGGCCTGGGTGGGGAGCGGAAGGGGTGGGCCAGAGCCACTTTCCATTCCAGATGAGGGTAGTTCTCCAGGTAGCTGCTTTGCGCAGCACAGCAGCTGCCTGTGAGAACCCGGCTGGCGAAGTGGCGGCAGCCTGCTCCCTGTCCTGGCCCAGCTGCAGGGACGGGCTAAGCAAGCTGGAGCCCCTCCCTGGCACATTTCCAGCTTGCTCAGCCTCTGCTCAGCTGGATATGTGAGCATTGCCTGGGTCCTGCGCATACCCTGCTGAGGTGTCCATGATCTCCAGAGAGACACTGGTGCTGTGAGTCTCCCTGGGCCAGGGAGCCAGGCCCCAGCCAGGCCCGGAGGCACGTCTCCCCTGCTCCTGCGGTGCCAGCCCCCCGCCAGCAGCCAGCAGGATTGGCTGCCCTGGCCCGGAGAGGTAGGGCTGGAAGTTCTTTCCAGAGGCAACACGAGGGGCGATCACGTGTGCTGCCCTAGTATCCGGAGGCAGGACTCATCTAGGCTGCCTGGAAGCAAGAAGCCACCCAGCTACCTGAGATCAGTGAGGCTGAGGGCGCAGTTCTCTGCGGGGCATCAACCTTTGCTGTCTTTGAGCCCCAGTCCTGTATGTTCCTCAGTCCAAGAGAGTTGTGAGGGATAGGGGGAGTAGGATATGTGGACTCCACGTCTCCCGTGGAGCCATGGAATTCAAGGATTAATTTATTCCCTTGGCATTTTTTTGTTAGCTCTTCATGGCAGGAAAGTATCGTTTGACAGAAGAGAAAATGCAGGCCCAACGGGGTAACTACCCAAAGTATCTCTCAAAGTGATGTGGTGCCCTAGCCGGGAATGGAACCGAAGCGCCTTTCAGGCAAAATGCTTTGAGCTGGAAGTGTTGAGATAATGTTTCTTCATGAGATCTCCACTTATTCCTTATTGTGACCCGGCTAAAAGTACTGAGTTTTTCTTGGGTCACTCCCTGGTTTCTTTAGAAACAGAACTAGCAGTGCAGGGAAGATGTGAATCAACTGACATTTTGCTACCATCACATGTTCTGTACTTGGTTTGAGTTTTGGCTCAGCTGCAGTTGGTTCAGACGTTGTTCAAACGAGTTTGCCCAACCTTACTGTTAAGGAAATAAGTCTAGTGGGCGTGAGAAGCACAATCTAGTGGTTAGAAGGCAGGCCAGGGATTCCAGGCTCTAGCATCAGTGTGTGACACTAGCAAATAACGTAATCTCTCTCTGCCTTTGTTGCCCCTTTTGTAGAATAATGATAACCAAAGGTAACCCCCAAACTCTTCGCTACCTGAGGAGTGTTGAACCATAATCCATCAATATTTTCAAAGGGCTTTGAGAGCCTTTCATGGAAGGTACTATAGAAGTGCAAAATATCATTAGGATTTATTCATTTCTTACTATTGAACACACATTCACAGGATATTTACAAGAGAGCTCAATCAACTGTCATCCATTTTGATATGTAAAATTCATGGGAATGAAAACCTCTCTGAAATGTGATTTTGGAGATCAAATATTTATATAAATTTTTAAGGTGGTGGTGTTCTATCATAGCACAGCTACCAATGGAATTTTGTGCTAACTATAAATTTGAACTCAACATAGCCAGAACTTCGATTACGAAGCAAAGTCATTTTACATGGAGATAGATATATATATATATAAAATACGGCTTTTCACTGGAAGCATACTTTCTTTGTTTTAAATATTTTAAAGCAAACGTGGTCTCTGTAGTAATGAAGCATTTTAGTAATTCATGGCTGGGCCAATATTTTTATTTTTATAGTGGTATAGTTTTTTTTTCCTCCCCTCTCTCCCTCCAACTCTTAATCTTGTTAAAATGTGCAGGAAATACAGAGATTTAGTCTAATTTGAACTAATTTTATTTTGCTTGCAATTTGAACTGATAGGTATCTTGGGATTTGTTTGCACATAAGCTTTGTGACTGATAGTGTAAAAAATAAAGATATATGTTGACAGGTATTACCAGGCAGAAAGATGCTTTTATGAAGAGTTGATGCCAAATTTGTAGCTCAACTCTCACTTATTGGGAGTTTTCTGCAGCACTAGGTTCAAAGGAGTTTGGGGAGGAGAGAGAATATACAGTAGAATTAGGTTTTATTTATTTTAAAGCCTGCATCAATGTGCATATATAATAATGTATACCTGTATTTCTTGTTAGTTGTGTCTTTATCGGTTTGATAATGTAACTCCTTCCACAGTTGCATTACCAGAGGACTTGCTGCCATCTTCAGCAAATTCACGAGTGCATCTGATTTATTTAGCCATCATGGCTCTGATTCAGGAATGCATGTAAGTATGTGTTTAATTTTAAGCATGTGCTTAAACCCAGTTGACTTCCATAACACCTGAGCCATATTTATAGTTAAACACATGCTTAAGTGCTGTTCTGATAAGGATGCTTTCTTGACTGGTGGCTCAAATCCCTACAATGTTGTTCAATTCTGCCAGTCTGTTTTGCCGTATCTACAATATTATGAATGGCTTTATTTATTTATTTATTTATGTTCTGTCCTGGTTTGTGTTTACTGAAAAGAGAATGGGATAAAAATCTAGTTTGATTCAAACAAAATCTATTAAAAATAGAGTAGTCAGTATTGATTAGCATATTCCTTCAATTGAGAGAGACAGTTTGGGATTATTGTTCTTTTACAGGTATATCATTTCGTGATTACAAAAATCTCTCAAACTTGGACTAAAAAGGGAAAAAAACAGACACCATGAAATGGTGTGGTTGGGCTGTTTGGCAAGGAGATCGCTGTTTTAACAGGTGCTGTTTTTCTACAGAAGCTTTTTTCCTTGGTTTTTTTTTTTTAATCTCTCTCTAGCCTTCTTTTCCATTTCTCAAGGGAGCTGACCCCCTTACCTATGTTTTACTCTCCGCAAGGATTTTTATATAGAAACTGCATGTGTTTGTAAGAGTTACTGATACTGACTTCTGAACAAAACAAAGCAAAATGGGCCCCTCGCCCTTATGAAATTGGGATGCCTCACTATTCTCTAGTGAGATTTCTGGGTACATTTCCCCCCAGAAAAGCTGATCGTATAAAAGGTTAGCAATAACTAATAATCTGCACAGGAAGCAGAAATGGACTTTTGACAAAAGACTCTGGACTTTTTAAACCCCACATTTTCTAAATCTGCACAAACACCTTTTCCCCTCTTCAGTAACATTGTGTTGCTTTTTGTGAGATGGGCACAAAGCACATCTAAAATATGCAGATTCATAAGTGGCATTACAAATGAAAGAAGGCAAATTGGTCATTGCCAATTCAGTGCCCATTTTTCCCATCTGTAGAGAACTCGTCCAGGATTTTTTATATTGTCCTTTGCACTGTAATAACAAATCAGGTAATGAATCACTCCTGTTTCACTGCTTCTCCAAATGATTTAGAGCTATGTAAACTACCCAGGAATGTTCTGTGCTTCTGTTGCTGTAGTAGAAAGTCTCAGTACCAGAGATAGGAGTTAATGAGCATGTTGCTTCCTCTTTGCCTGTGTAATATTTGTGCGTACCAGTCTCCCCTCTACAATACACTCCTATAGATGTTTTTCTGAAATCTAGCTTGTAAAAACTAGCCTTTGTCTATAAAGCATTCAAAAGAGAATCGCAATGCCTTCATTTTAATAAGGTGTGTATACAGAAAGCAACTGGCAGCATTTTAGAAAAGGATATGGCAAAATGATTACTAGCTTCAAAACCAGTAGTGTATTATGGTAGTAGCACTTAGCACATGTTACAGTGTGAACTCATCCATTATAAGGCGTGTGTGTTCTGTAGGCCTTATACACAGCTTCAAGAGAATAATTTGGAATGCCCAATATGCAGTGATGCAGACCAGGAGGAAATTAAAGAGGGTAAATGAGCCTGATCAAGTATATTTTAACTTGGAAACACAGCTGTAATTGTGTCCTGAGGTTAGAATTACAGGGTGAGGTGATATGCAACACGCTAATGAAAGAGCTTTGCGTATATTGTCCCAGAGAACTGTATATGTGGGTCTCTAGTCACACAGTGAAAAGTTAATTATGGGTGGGGGAGGCACCTAACCTGGCTGAAATGCAAAACCAGACCAGAAGGTGACAGCACACTGCTGCTGACAAACAAGAAAGCTGGTCTAAGATGTATGGTTTTTTCCAACTTGTTTAGTTGTTAGATTGCATTTGTGGTCAGGCTTAGCTACCTATGTTTGCCGGAGATTTATTCTAGCTAGGCTTCATTCTGCTCAATGTTATTTTCTGATTTTTCTCTTTATTTTTAATCCCATGCCAAGGTGTCTGGAACTGTGAGGGATAGACTGTCTGCAGACAAGCACTGCTGGATGCTCTCAAAAGAAGAAAATTTGTCTTTGGCATTAAGGGAGGTGTAAGCAGTATAAAAGGCTGCTGTTAAACACCAGCGTAAGCACTGCCTCTAAAAGGAGCCGCAAAAGGACTGGCAATGGCCTGGGGAGAACCAATAATGCTTAAGGAGCGTTTAATATGGTCCCACCAGTTGCTTGGGAATTTCTGTGAGTTTAAAATATTCTTTTAAATGTCAGATCCAAAGCAAAATATTGTTTGGTCAAATTGCTGCCTCGGTCTTCCCAGATTTTAGTCCATCTTCGCTCAAGAGGTTTTAAAAAAAAAAAAAAGATTGACAACGGAGGCAAAAATAAGTAGCTTGAAATGTGTCTTTAGCTTGTAGTATCCTTAATGAATGGAAATTAATTAGGCTGGGCAGATCACTATATATAAAGTAGTAAGTCAGAGAACTTAACAATATAGCAAAATAGACTGGATGATTCAAAGGTGAAAAGACAAGATCACTCATCTAGGAACAGAAGCTATGATGTTTGATCAAAACCAAAAGTGGTTTTCATAGAAGGAAATAATACATTAATGGGTTCTGGCTGCCTCTACTGTGTTTGCTTGATTGTTTTTTTCATGGTCCTTAAGATGAGGTGGTTTAGAATAGCCCCCTAACTCCAAGGGCTTATTTTTGGTTCCTTGATATAGACAGATCTATCCAGAACCAACTCATAATGTAATACTGTAGCAGGCTATGGGCATATTACTGGGCACACTGTTTAGCTAATTTTCTGCCTTTCGTCTTTTGTCACGGCAGCACTTACCTTGAGGATGTCAGGTGAATGACTCGTCAGAAGAAAAAGCGAGTATTGCTTCATACGTTGACTAACAGAAGGAGCTGCATGCATGACAGCTGAAGCTGCAGAGTCCCTGGAGACAAAGCACAGTATGTTCATGACAAGTGCAGCTATCACTGGTTGGGGGATTGAAAGCTGATCTTGTTTCTGAACCCAGGTCTTCTCACTGGCAATGCTGCTGTCATGCAATATGGATCTCTTAGAAAGGTTATTTTAAATTAACCTTTATATATTAAAACAGCATCTAGTCTGTTCCTATCATACTCAAACGTTATGAACATGGAGTCCAGTGAATAATGTAACTCTGGCTGGTGAAAAAAGAGTAGGTCTGAAATATTGGCTGTAAAAATCCAGTGAAAAAATAATGCATTGCACTTGTTTGTTGCGTTTATTCTGAGGATCCTGTGTATTAACTACTTAGTCGAAATGCAGCCACTCTTGGGTTTAATGTACTAGTTTTTAAGAGTGCAAAATAATGCAACACAAGTTTGAAAATAGAGGAAGTTATTGTATTCAGTTGAAACTGCAAGGTGGAATTTAGCAGGCAGAACATAGTTATCTGGGCTCAGAGCATCTCTTCCGTGGGTGGATATCTTCATACTGGTGTGAAAAGAAATTGCCTGACCTGCATGATCACACACCTTCCTTCCCCTGCTCTCGAGTTCACAGAAGCCCCTCCACTGGGCTCATGGCTGCAGTTAACATGATGGGAAGGAGCAGCGCAGGCATCCAGGGGGCTCTCTGCAGTGCCATCTTCTGCAGGGCTGTTTAAAACAGCTCACCACTGTATCAAATAACTCTGAGCACGCCCCTCTGCAGAGACCCAGGCAATGACAACGTGGCTCCTGTTGGATCATCTTGCTGGAGGTTGGAGGACGGTGGGGCCTAAAGAACAGTAGCTGTCTATGGCAGCTACATGGATCTGTGAAAGGGGTCCCTCCCCATAGACTAACAGGTTCTGTGAGGGTGGGGAGTTCTCAAACCCCTCCTCCTCGAGGGAAAGATGTGTAGGAAACTCCACGAAGGGAACGTCATAATTTTCCTGTCCCTCTGGTCCTTGTTTATAGGTATCTCCATCAGAAACAGCAGTCTGGGCCCCTGAATGAACTCTATAGAGTTTTGCTATGTCTCATGAAGACAATTCTGCTTTCTGGGCCAATGAAGACTAGGTGTATTGAAGAGGGGAACTGCAGTAACTTCACAGCTGTATGAACATTCCCTGCTAGCTGTCATTTGTGCTTGAGGTCTGCATACCACCATCCAAGCCAAAGAAAAAGTGCTCCAACTGCAGTTGGCAGAAGGAAACTGGGGAACTATAGAAATGAGAGAATTGACAGCTGCCAAAATGATGGAGTGGACTTAATCAGATTGTTCTGGCCAAAGCAAAACAACACTATATATCCAGTCATAACTGATTGAAGAACTTCAAAACAGCTGCATCTTTCAAATATGGTATAAAGGTCATTTAGTTTTGAGGTAAGTTCACTTATTATTGCTCTGTAAACAGATCTATTATTCGTTACTTGCAGAATTTGAACTTTAACAAGGTAGTCGTCGTATTACAAATGGTTGACTTTTAGACAGCAAGATTTGGTAATCTGTAATAGTCCACTGGTTAACACAGCAAAATGCAATTGCTTTAGGCTGGGATTTTCAAAATAGCCTATGGGAATTAGTTGCCAAAAACCCATTGAAGTTCAGTGAGTGTTGGCTTTAATCTTCAGGAGGGGGGGAGCTGAAGGGCAACAAAATATCAATAGATTGCACTGAGATTACTTTTTTTTTTATCTCATTATTTTAAGGGCCTAACTCATGATTCTTTAATACTTGTGGTTGGCAATACTGGAGTTTGTGGTATGGTGTCGTATTGCAATTTTATTAAATTTAATTTTTTTAAAAAGTATAGTCTTTGTAGAATAGCCACGGTATGTTCGACAAACCTGAAACGCATGCTGGAAAACCCTTATCTGACATTTAAAATGAGAAGCTGGTGGCATTATAAGAAACCATGGTTGATAGCCCTGATGTATTTATTTTACGAGTACAAAATCGAGTCTCTTATTTTCTACTGGACTTTTTCCAGCTTTAAATCTTGATTTAGATTTGGATGATCTGAAAGTAAAGGGCTGGAGGCCAGTAGTAAATCTTGAGCTACAATATTGACAGTGAACAACAGAGAAGAAAATACTGGTCTTGGTTCTCCTCTCTCAGTGGTTTTACACTGGATTTACTCCTGATTTACACCAGTGCAAGTGATGGGAGGATCCGGGCTGTTGGTTTTGTCCTTCACTGGTGCTTTATGATAGATAATGTCTTTTTCAATGTTTCTTTGTCCAACACCCCTCCAAAAGAGAAACAAAACAAACAAAAACCCCTACTCAACAACTGTTTTGTGTTTAACTTGTGGTTTCATGTGGAAATATCAGGTCTTCCCTTCCCTGACTTTGCTAAGAGGCTTTGTAAAGATGTTTGGGGGACCTGAGGACATGATGCCGTAAACTGAAATGTGGCTCTCTTGCCCTTTACTAGTTTTTAATGAGTCAGCATTCCTTCCTCACTCAGAGGCAGACACATAATAATACAGCTCCATATGATGACATTATCCAGGAGGCAGAGTCTTACCACAAAGGAGAAGGAAGTGATGACTTGATATGTTTGATATTTCAAATACTAAAATCAAGTCAGAATGTTTTAAAAACATTTCAGTGCATCTTTATTAATCATAAATGAGCAATAAAAGGACAAAATCTCAACCTTTTCATTTCACTTTTTTTTAAAGTAATAAACGCTATATTCATGCAGCATTATTCATGACCAGAAAAGAGGGACCATTATTGTGTAAACAGACAAACTTTAATTTAGAAAGTTTTGGGACTAGTAGCATATTAGAAGAAATTATGTATCCATCAAAAGGGGAAGAAGAATTTGGTCTTGGTTTAAACATCTCAAAGGTCTTTTGGCAATTACAACTGGCATTTTGGAGTGGCTGATGGAACATGCTGAAGAGGGTTTGCAAGGTAATGACTTCTATTGTTGACTGTAACGGAGAATCCTGTAGCTTTCAAGGATGTGCCAAATGAGAGAACATTCTTCCATGACTTCTGAGCTACATTAGGGGAATTTTGCATTATTGTCCATTTTAAACTACCACTTGGAGTTAGTGGGAAAGGGAGGGGAATCTGAAATGTTCTGTCCCTTAGTTCTGTGGGTGGAACAAGTCAGCTGCCTCTTGGGGTTTTTTTTGTTTTTGTTGTTTAAGAAATCTATTGAATATCTTATATATTCTCAGTATTTTAGGACAGAGGTGGGGGATTTCCCTGCTACTGATGTATTTCCTCTTTCTCTTTAGATGCTGCCAAACTATCGCTCTCAGTGGTGACTTGTATTCCTGGCTCATGGTACTTCCCAAGAGCATGTTTTTTGCCTTTGGGTTATACCAGAATGCACAAAAAAAGGGAGGATGCCCCGAAATGCCTTTTGCTGCCAAAACGGCTTTTTCCTTCTCCTTAGTCTTTGCAAATTTCTCTTTGAATACTGAATACTTTTGTGTGTGCATTATTTTTAAAGAGCTAAATGAATACTTGTGGGAAGTAAAATGAATGACTTGTGGATTTTACAGTAAAGAAGGGATTGATTCCAAGAGCTGAGAGGGTTTTTTATATGCTGGCTACTCAAGGCTATATTATAATATGCAATCAAAAGTTACTTCTGCTTTAAGCAGCATGGCTCCTCAATGAGCCATTGTCTAAGGGACTCTTCCAAGATCATCTGGTTTGATAGCATTGTATCCCCTTTCCCTGTTCTTCAAGGAAGTAAATGCTGTACTCCTAAACAAAATTAATCCACAACTGTGTTTTTGCTCATTATGCTTCCTGCTTCCTTTGAAAGAAAGACTTTTGTTGGATGGATTTACAGCCTCCTGGTAGGTAAACTCAGATACTCAGAGGTGGCGTCTTTGAAGAAGAAGTCTCTCACCTCATGATATAAACTTTACTAGTGCAACAGTATAATAATCTGTAATCGAATGATGGAATTTTGTAAACTGTGTGGGCTGTGCTATCAGGTGGGAATGGGATAAGTGAGGAGAACGGGCGCAAAGCAAACAAAAGCGCCTGAAGTAAAATGACTTTATGGTCAGAATGTGTCATTACACTGGTTGATACATATCAATTCAAAGCTTTATCAATACGTATTATAACTCTTGGTTTTAATTTTAAATATTTGGCATGTGGGGAGGCAGCAGGGGTTGGTGATAGAAAACATAGGGGTCAGGGTGGCTATGATTTTAATAACGTATATTTGACCCTAACAGCATCCCACTGCAAGAGGGCACATGGCTCGCTAGTATAAAGTGAGTTTCAGCTGGCCTGGCCAGCTCAGTGCACCCCAATTCATTTATGTCATAAACTGCATCTGATGTGCGTCATGTAAGGCATCATTGGTAAACTAGGAACACACTGATTGTTAATATTCATCCATGGTATGTGTATAGAAAAAGCCAAAAGGACTGTACAAATGTGAAGGAAATATGGAGCTAAAACGTGTTTACCAGATAAGTATGGGAAGTGGGTAAACAGGCTGATGCCTCCAGCCAAGTGTCATCAGAATCAATTAGCAATCACATGTCAAGTAGCCATTCATTTGCATCAGAGATGGCAAGGACAGATCAATTTGCATTTTATCAAACACTAGCAGGGGAAGACACCATCATGGAACTTCCTTCAGCATGAGACTCCATGTCTCCTTCCTCACAGCTCGAATAAACTTTTACTTTGGGGGGTAAACTTCAGAAGAATCCATTTCAGAGGTTCACAGGACTATAAAAGAGAGGGACAAAGAACCCCAAGTTATTGTTCACCTATGATGACAAAGGAACTGAGCACTTTGGACTTCAAGGGAGATCCTGACCAGGAAGGTGTCAGCCATCTTGCTGAAAGGTAGTGTGGTAAAAATCTTCCCTTGAACCAAAACTGTAGTTTTGTTTCGTCGTAGTCTCTGGAAAGCATATTTCACTTTGATTTGCTTGTAACCATTTCTGACTCCAACCTTTATACTAGAACTCTCCTAAAATCCTATCTGCTCTTGTTAATGGAATCAAAACCAACCTAATACTGTCTTTGAATTGAATTGATAACTCCAGCTAAAGTGATATGCTGTGCGTTCTGTCTCTTTGGAGGAGCAAATGAACGTTGTTATCTCTGAACGGTCCAGGAAAGCTGGACATTCCCGAGCAGGGGCTAGAACAATTTTTTTAGTGGGGGTACTGAAAGCAGAAACCATGTATTTGATTGTTACTACTACTTCAAGCCAGGGGATGCTGCTGCACCTCAGCACCCGTAGTTCCAGCACCCTTGTGGCAGAGCACGTGGTTTGAGGGACAATTCAGGAGTGGAGGCATTGACATCGTCTTGCCAAGAGTACCAAAGAGCTGGTGGATCCCAGAGTGTGGCTGGAGTGTAAGAAGCAGGCAGCTGGAATCAGAGTTGCTGTCCAGGGTTGTTTATCACACAGACACTCGGTGCATTCATGTGTGCTGGCTGGCACGTCCAGACAAGGGAGCCACAGCAGCAGGGCAATTTAAGGCACCCAACGCTACAGGGCAGGCAGTGACACAACCCTCAGAACCGGACATTGGTCTAGTTGAAAGAGGAGCTCGACACCACTTGCTATTTTAACTGAGGCTTACACTTGAAGTCCTGGTGGAACAGTTGGAAGTGATTCTCAAGTGTGGAGGCTGGGAACCTCGAAAGGTGACGGTCTTATTGTTTTCTGTTTTTTTTCTGTTCACGTCCCCTACTTCAAAAGAGTGTTTATAAGTGTGTTGGTCATACCATGCCTTTTTATTTGGACGGAGTGTCCCTGAAGTGAGTTTGACCCACCTCTATCATGTCCTTTCATTCTTCCCTGAACCTTTGTACATGTTCAGTTACAGGCGTCCCTTCTGCCTCAGTGGCCCCTATCCAGGAATCTCTGATAAGATCCAAGGGTCCCTCATTTTCCTTCTTTACATAACATCAAATGGGCAAACTGTATAGATTCTTGAGGGCACTTCCCTATAAACAGATAGCTAAGGTAACATTTCATCTCAATCCAGGTCCTGCCTGCTGGCATACATCCCCAGCATTGATTTTAGTGTCCCATTAAACCTCTCCACAAGATCATTTGTCTCTCTGTGATATGGGGCATCCTTGAGTTGTTTAACCCCTCACAACTTCCATAACTCACCGAATAGCTGAGGCATGAAATTTGACACACGATCAGATAAAATCTCTTTAGGGAAACCCACTCTGGTAAAAACAGTGAAAAGGGCTTTGGTGACAAAATCAGCTTCTATGTTACTTACAGCAACTGCTTCAGGGTGTCTAGTGGCAAAATCCACTACCACCTATATATATATATATATATATATTTCTTCCTCTTTATATAGGCAGAGGCATAAGATCCACAATGTCCATTACTACCATATAAAATGCCTCTTGTCTCACAGACAAGAAGCGTAAAGGGACTTTTTGGGGTCCTGCAGGTCTTTTCCTCTTCTGGCATAAGTCACAAGATCTGCAAATCTCTCTCACATTATTCTGCATCTCTGGCCAGTAAAAATTCTTCTTTAACCTATCATAGGTTCTCCGTGCTCCCTAGTGACCAGCAAAAGTGCAATTGTGGGGTAGCAACCTTAACTCCCCCCCGTGCTGGGCCAGCACAACTTGCTGCTTATAAGGTTTTGCAAGGCTTTTGTATTTCCCCAGGGCACGTCTCTGTACAACTTTCCTTCCTCTTCAAAAAAAGCCTTTCTCTATTTCCCTTGATAAGGCCCTCTTGAGGAAGTTCCCAAGGATGCTTTCTAGCACAGGGCCTGTTCTCTGTTAATTTGTAAATCCTTGGCTGCAGACAACCTGAACAGCCTTTCCAGTTACAGGGGACGACTTTTTCCCCTATTGTTTGGTATGCTTGCTGCCCCTGCCTCTGCTATGAAGGAGCTGACCTCAGCCCTTCCCACACCTGAAAACACCTTGTTTTCTCTTGCTGGGCTGGGGCTATCTCCTCCCCCCACAGGTGCATTTTGTCTGTGCATTTCTCTCCTGAGATCACAGAACAGTAGTCCTTGTTCCTGCGAGTTACTACGTTAACTGCTTCAGACAAAGACCAACTATCATTTCCAACACGAATTGCTGTTGGAATACTATACAGCATGCTGCCTTTCAAAGTTCCCTCCAGATCTTCCCATTCCACATGTACTTTAGCCAAAGCTACAGTGATTTCATATAGTCCCAAAGCTAGGAGTTCTGCTTTCTCTCCAGGGATCATCTCTGACTGTTTAACCATGCCTTCGCTGATGAGAGTAATCA
This sequence comes from Mesoclemmys tuberculata, assembly GCA_007922155.1. NCBI lineage: Eukaryota > Metazoa > Chordata > Testudines > Chelidae > Mesoclemmys > Mesoclemmys tuberculata. Next base: position 7,990,967 of record ML675644.1, read on the forward strand.
TCATCCACGCATTCTTTGCCAAATATCTTGGCAGCTTTAATAAATTCCTTATCTGTCCCCTATGGATCAGACATCACAAAATTAATCCTATGACCTACAGGTATCTCTTGGGATCCTATGTTAAGGACAGCTGCATTAACTTGGGCTGGATGGGACATGGGCTTAGCTTCTTTCATCTTAGGGTAATTATTCCTCAGGTGTTCAAGGGAATCCCAGGTGAAATACTTTCTTGGTGTTTCTGTCCTGCAAGGGAGATTCCCCAAGGAGGATCTATTCTAGGGAGGAGAACGTGGGCACTCCAAAATGTCCTCTCCCTTCCCAAGGACAAAACGGGGTCCTGTAACAATGGGTTTCTGCCCTTCCCTCTGTGGCTGGCAGTCACTGGATGCTTTCACTTGCACATATGCATCAGCAAGATCCATGGCATTTTGGATCAAATCCAGGGGTTTATCTCACATAGCTTGTCTGGTTTCTTCGGAACGTATGATCGGAAATTGCTCTTGTGCAAAAAATTCAAGCAACTAGTCATAACTCTCTGCCATCCTCCCTTTGGCCCATTTTGTCTTCAATGCACACAATTTCTGTATATTCTCTCTGACTCATTCTGTCATGCATTTTGAGACCTCTAAATTTCATTCTATATACTTCAGGGGTAATTTGAAACCTTTGCATTAAAACCCTTTTAAACTCAGCATATTTCAAAGCCTGTTCAATTGGCTTTTCATTAAATACATTCAATGCTTTGCAAGACAGCTATCCAATAAGTGTGGGACTTTCTTGTCTTCTGGAACTTTATGCAATTCACACAGCTTTCACAAGTTATGAAGTATTCTTCAATATAGCCTGTCCCTTTGTTTGCAGGGGATAGCTTCACCTGTTGGATGTTCCTTGGGGGTGGGGAGAATACCTGGTGTCTCTAGAATCTGTCCATGTTTCCTCATCATAGGTAGGTTAGATGCCTTTCCTTCTCTTTTTCTATGACTTCCTTTTCTTGCAGTGGGCTGCTTCCTCTTTCTGCTCAGCTAACCCTTTTCTGTGTTCATGCTCCTCTTTTAGCCTGTTGTTTTCGAACCTAGCCAACTCTAATTTAGTGATTGCTTCACTTTCACTCACTTTAAACTTCCTTTGTTCTATTTGCCTTTCCTGAAATAAATAGAAAACAATAAGACTGTAAACTTTCTTTTGAGGTTCCCAGTCTCCACACTTGAGCATCACTTCAAACTGCTTCACCAGGGCTTAAAGTGTAAGCCTCAGTTAAAATAGCAACCAGTTCTGGAGTGCAATCCAGACCAGTGAGGGTTGTGTCACTGCCTTCCCTGTAACACTGGGTGCCTTAAATTGCTCTGCTGCTGTAGCTCCGTTGTCTAAATACTCCTAGCAAGTACACAAGCATGCACTGAGTGTTTATGTGATAAGCAACCCTGGAGCAGCAACTCTGATTCCAGCCACTTATTAACTGCAGCCACACTCTGGTATCCACTAGCTTTTTAGTAACACCTGGCAAGATGACCCCAATAACCTTCACTCCTGAACTTTCCCCCAACCGTATGTTCTGCAATGATCAGTCCTGTCCCGGACCATTCAGAGAAATAAGATTCGTTTGGTCCTCTACAGAGACAAAATGCACAGCTTATCACATTAATTGGCGTTAACAATCATTTCAGTTCAAACACAGAATTGGGTTGGTTTAAAAGTAAAACACATTCATTAACAAGAGTAGATAGGATTTTAAGAGAGTTGAAGTATAAACGCTAGAGTAAGAAAGGGTTATAAGTAAATATGAAAAATGCTTTCTACAAAAGTACAGACTTGATTTAAGGTAAGATTTTTACCACCCTATCTTCCAGCAAGATGGCTGACACCCTTCTGGTCAGGATATCCTTCCAAGTCCAAAGTGCTTGGTTCCTTTGTCATCTTAGGTGAACAATAATTTGGGGTTCTTAATCCCTTTCTTTTATGGTACATTGACCATTTGAAATGTATTCTTCCAACGGTTGGTCTCCCCCAAAGCAAAGTTCATTTAAAGTGTGAGGAAGTCTTATGTTGAAGGTAGTTCCATGCTAGTTTCTTCCCCTGTTGTTGCCTGATAAAATACAGATTGATCTGTCCTTGCCCTCTCTGATTCCAATGAATGGCCACTTGATTGGTAACTGGCTCTGACACCTGGCTGGAGGCATGAGCCTGTCCTTTGTCTGGGAGAAACCTGTTTACCCACTTTCCAGACTGGTCTGGTAAGCACGTTCTAGTTCCATATTTCCTTCATATTTGAACTGTTCTTTGTGCATTGTCTATACATGCACAGGGCAAGAATATTAACTATCAGTGTGTTAGTTTTCTAATGGTACCTTACATAACACATATCAAATGCAGTTTATGACATAAATGAATTGGGATACGATGATCTGGAGGTCAGCTGAAACTCACTACCAGATACCAGTGAGCCCTTGCCCTCTTGCATTGAGATGCTATTAGGGTCACAGTATATAAACAAGAACATAATATAAATTACTAATTCTTTTTCTGAAGGAAGGATGTTTAGAGAAGTGAAAAAATCCTTCCTCACAGCTGTAGGATACATTTAAATCTCCCAGCGGAAGCAATGATCTGTATTCATGTAAATGTGTTTTGATGTCCTCTTCAAAGTTTAAATGAAACACCCACATCCAGGAAGCTAGTCATCTTAAGCAGAAAGACAATTGTAATTCTTTGTTAAGCACACTATGTAGGTCTTTGCTTTCACTTCAGCAGCACCAAATTTTGGCAATTTGTTTGTTTGGCTTTCTTGTCTTGGTCTCAGATAATTTCAAATTTATTATTTCCAATGGGTATAGAAAATCTCTTGGATTGATAAAGCAGTTCTTATAAAGCTTTCTTTTTGAATACTCAGTTTTAATACATGAATGCATTAATAAACTAGCTGGATCACTTTTGTTTTATCTCCTGCTATGTATTGACAGTTTTTCCTTTTCAACAAAAAAAAATCTAATTTACTCCCCTTTATAGACAAGAGCTATATAATTTATGGGGATTAAACTAATAAGGATCTACAGAAATTACTCTCTTAAAAACCACAACATCAACAACAAAAAACCCACTATGAGCCTATATCACCAAATAGTCTAATTATGTGTAGCTGTGATGAAGTCACAGAGTTAACATTGTAGCACCATTTATGTCAGTGTAAGTACGCTAAATTGTGCCAGCTAAGGACCTAACCTGAATTTTATAGTTCATTTAATACTTTCTATAGGTTTGATTTTTTTTTTTTGTAACCAGCCTATATAATTTTATTGCAGGGATATACATTTCTATCAAATTCTACAGTAAAATTCAAATAATCAATAGATAGGTTATTGTTCTCCATTAAACCACAGAGTATTCTTCCATATAGGTCACAACTTATTAGATCTTTGGCTTAACATTGTCTTTGATATGTTTTCACAAAAATAAATATAATGTGAGAACTGCTAGGGAAACAAAACCCACATAACTTCGAAGAATAGCCTGCGAACACTTTTCTTCTTTACAGCATTTTGTATTAAGGAACATGGTGCAATTAATCTGTAAAGGTGGTATAGTTTTGAGTTCACATTTTTACCTTTTTTTTTAAAAAAAAAAATAAGATGTACATTAAGAATGTGTTTCTCTGCATCGGGGGGACGACATCCTGTAAAGTGCAACGGGTGTCCTGTGACAGACCTTCAAGGTCTGATCCAGCTTCCCGGGAAATCTCTGAGTGACTTCTCACTGACTTGAGTGGGAGTTGGATTGGGCTCCTGCTGAGCAAGCTTTTTTCTGAGTGAAGCTCGGAAAGAAATCTACAGCACTCTACTGCATTACGTTAGACTAAATGCTGCCTCTATGGATTTTGACTAATGCTGGGCACGGTTTTTACATTTAGGTCCGCTTGATTATTTTCCTTTGGAGCAGACAAGTATATGGTATGATCTCATCCTATTGTCAGGGTAATGTGCCTTTGGGGACTTTGACCTTGTTCACATTACAATGACATCATCTTTTCTAAAGACTGTAAATCACAACCATTGACTCCTGGCTTTACTAATAAAACCTGAAGAGATACAACATGCAGCCACAACATGCTTGTTTGAAATTGTTAGACGGACAGGCAATTTATTTATTTTAACTACTTGAGGCAACATTTCTAAGAAACTAGTAATGAGGGAGGTGTGCAGTCTCATTTAACATTCCTAACATGTCCACCATCTGGCTAGCCCACGTGGTTTACTTTTTCTTGCTAAGATCTAACATGGATTTTTTTTTTCGATTCTATGATCCAAATAAATTTATCAGCAGGCTCTGAAACATAAGAAGCAAGAGAAAAAGTATTTTCCATTCGAATTGACCTTTTAAATTTCCATCCTAGCGAAGTACTCAAAATGTATCCATTTACTTTCTACAACTTGCAGTTCCAGAGAAAAAGTAGGCTTCATGTGAACTGAAAAATGGATTTACACCAAAACACAACACAATTTTCTCATTTAAAATAACTTATCTTCAGCTGTGTTTCTTGAAACTGGTTTATTTAAAATCTCTTTAATGATGTATATCCACTTCCTTCCTACACACCTCCATGTTGTACTCCAGAACATTTAATGTGGCTCAGACCTCTGTAAACTGCAAGTGAGCAGTTGAGGATGAATGGTTTTTGAGAGCCCTAAGAACTGAATTTTGTGCACAGCCAATTACTGGATTGGAACAAGAAAGTACTTTCCTTATGGTTCCTTCTTTGTTTGTCTTAAATCTTGCTTGTATTTTGCCTTTTGAAACTGCCTCTCTAATATTCTATTAACTGCCTTATGCTCTAAGGTCCAAATTAATCTCTGGTGTAATTTAATTTGTCAACCAAGTTAACAGAGTTACACCAGAGATGAAATTGGACTCTGGAATATTAACTGAAATTATACTCTCTCACACCTGGAGCCGGGGTAGAGTTCCCCCTCTGACTGGACTCTTCCCAGGCTGTTGTGTTTGGAGCCTCCCTTTCTCCCCCCCTCACTATCTTTTAAGCTTATAAGTCTTTGGCATCTGAAGAAGCTCGGGCACTGCCCCTGGCTTGGGGTTTCTAGGCACACTCTCAGGTTGCAGAGCCTCTGTCCAGCACCCTCTCCTGAGAGCTGGGGCCCCATGATTCAACTTTCTACCCCCAGGAACTGCTGCTGATCCCTCAGGCTCTCCATAGCTTAAAACACACCCTCTCCCGGCCATGTAGGCACTCTGAGTTTGTAATTTAATTCTTCATAGGCATGCGATAGTCTAAGTCAAGGAACACACTTTGCACAGGATTCTAAACACTATTACTCTTAACTGAGAGAGCATGAAGCATACACAGATCTATACAAAATAACAGATGTATGTGTTCCTCTGCCTTAGGTTCCTCATCATTTTGGAGAGTTCTTTGGGCTTGGGCAGTGTCCTCTTGGATGTCCTGGATCCTTCCCCCACAACTCATGGTGGTTCTTCAGAATCATGGAGTCTTTCTAGGTCAGCTTTCTCTGACCTTGGCTGGTCCCAGCAGTTAAACAAGACCCCCTGCTACCAAAGCATGCCCATCTCTTCCTGTCTGCTGCCCAAAGGCTCCTATGTTGCTCTCAGAGTCTTTCAAGTTTATATGTCCCCCTACCAACACCTAGTTTCTTTGTTCTGCTGCTGGGGATTTTTCACTCTCCACTTCACCAGGCCCTTGCAGAGAAACTTGGTTGAACTGGTTTCCCAGCTTAGGCAGCCTCCTTAGTATACCAAATATTCAGTCAGAACATAGTCATTCAGACTTTCTATTGCCCTGTCCCTGGTCTGGTGATAGGCACCTGCTACGGCCCCTGGCAACAAATGATGGATTCCCATAGAGGCATTCCTTGATGTAGCAATTTAATAAAAACAACTTCATAATATCAACCAGAATTCACAAATTGTACATCGAAAGATTCCCCAAATCATCTTTCACGTGTATTGCTATTATATCCATAAGTGCTTAAAGGAGCAACATCAATTTAGAAATGTCTGTATAGTTGTCTATTTACTGACCTAGGTATATAGTTTTCAGCATCACAGTATCTGAGCATCTCATACTTAAATCTGAAAATGTTTTTCCTACTATTGTTACAACTGACAATACTATAACTGAAAGAGACTAAAGGAAACATTTTTTTCTCTTCTGTTTTCAGGTCACTTTGTGCATTTGACAGCACTTTGTGTATAGTCAGTTTCACTATTTCCCCTGCATATTCAGTCAGTTTCCTGTTTTGTTTGTATAGGTTTTTCACATGCAACAAGGAAGCGAAAAACGTTTTTAAAAATAGGAAAATGTGGTTGCAAGACATTATAACTGGACAGAGAGAGACTCAGGAGCAAGCGTAGGGCTTATAACTATGTTTAACAGTTTTTAATTAAGTAGATTTCAAGCTGACTTCTATTCCTTTAAGTTTATTAACGTGAGCTAGATCCAATTCAGAATGAAGGGGAAAATGGGCAAAAATTGAACATATACTGTAAGCAGATGACTGATGGTGTAATTGTGGGATCGCCTAGTGCTCTTTAATGCTGCTGTGTGAAGTGTGGCAGTTCTTGTCTCTAGGGCTGGTGTGCACTGACTGGAATTGAAGACTTCTGATGCCTCGTGCACTATGGAAACTGGGGGTGGGAGGGCACCGTTTGGCTTGGCTGCCCTCCCTGTCCCCCATCATGATGGAGGGGTGCTGGGCCAAACCTGAATGGTGGTGTGACTGTACTTTGCATTTGGTTCCCTACATATTCTCCAGCTGGTTTTACTTTTCACCTTAGCATTTCTCAGGGGGTTATATGCAAATTTATATTTCAGGTTTCTCATATAATAAACAGGACACAAAATGACTAGATAAAAGAAAATAGTAATTTGTGATATCAGGAAATGTGGTTTTGTGTCCTTATCCCAAGTGTGAACACACACACACACATTTAAATAAGCATGAAACTGGGCCGGAGCCCACTTTAAGCACAGAGTTAATATGCAGGCTACATCATCTTTCTCGTTTAAGTACTGTACTGTTTTTTTTTTTTTCTTTGCCATACAACAGCTACCATATGGGCTGAGCTTCAGCTAGTCAACTACTAAATTACAAACACTCTTTTGACTGTGAATTGAATAGAAAAGGATGTCAGTTATTGCTTTCCTCCTGTGGCCACACCACAAGTGCACCTGCAGTAAGAAACTGGCATTCATCCTATGAAAAGCACCACATGCTTCTATTGTTAGCCAGAACAGAATTCTAACCTTGGCTTTGCTTACCCAACTCCTAGCTCAGCTAGAAGATTATGAAGATAAGAGCCTCGCTCTTACGCATACGAGTTTACTTAGCCTTGTGTTTCAGTATTCATCCACAGGTTTTTTTGTGTTTCCACTAAAGGAAGCAAAAATAGGGTTAAGAAGATTGCTATCTCTGGTGTCTTTCAGTCAGTGTTCTTTTCCTTCTGCACGTTTACCATTTAGAAATGAATATGAAGCTTGTTATCGAATCATAACGGCTTTCCCTGAAGGTTCTGAATTGTAATCTGTTAAAATCACCTATAGGATTATCTGATTTCAAATTCGAGAGCCAGAACAAAAAGATGTTTTCCTAGCCTGTGCAGAGATAGTCTGGAATCTGACCATTTCCTGATCCCCAAGGCAGGTTTGAACTAGAAACCGCACTGAAGTGTGCAGAGAGGATTTAAGTAGGAAAAAATTGATGATGTCTGGAAGCGGTGAACTGGGCAATCCATTAAGTGAGACAGCTGTTAGGCTAGCAAGGTTCCTTGTCTCCCAGTATGTAATGTGACAGCTGAGCTAGGGATCAGACTGCGAAGTAGCCTGCAGCTGCTGCTGTCAAAGGCCTACCAGCCGTTGTATTCTAGGAAGGTTGGTGAAATATTCTCCGTCATCTGTTATGTCAATTAACTCTTTCTTTCCTAGATGCATATGTCATTATCACAGTAGCCAAAATGTTTATTCAATCTCTGATTGAAATACATTAGGATGATGGAGTGGTTTAGCAATTAGGAAATTAGTCTTGTATCTTCTGAAGCTTTGCTTCAGCTACGGAGCTGGCTGAAGTGTTAGTGGCTTGAGATCAATTCCCTGGTGAATTCTTAGTTGCATTACATATTTGTCTTATTATGGCCTTCATTCAACGGAGCCCTTAGTGCTCAATGCCCATAAATATAAGCTATGCTCTCAGACCACTAGAGGGTATCCGTTAGGTCAAGGTTTAAATGCACGGGCAGAAATCATTACAGCAATAAGACATTTATGGAGTGATTGCAAGGCACTCAGCATATTAATTATTACTGCATTTGATTTATAACAAGTGTCCAACTGATGCTGTGGACACTTTTACAAATATTAAAACTCAGATACTTAAATTAAATACAATAAACAATTCCACTCTAGTGTGTTACCGATATAACTCTAATAACTACCTGATAATCAGTACCATTTAAGAGAGCCCATGTTTATATCCTATATCCCATGGTCACCTCTTTCCCAATGCCTGGGGAAAGACAAGACACGTTTTTGAAATGTCAGCTCACCTCACTCTGAACAATATTTGAGATTTAGGAATCCACCTTCACAAACATGTCAGATACACTTTTGGGAGAGTGCTCTATATCTTTAATGTAATTGAGTTGCTAAATGACACCATACATAATGAACACGACACCTCAGTATAGTTTATCCTTGGTCTGTCTCCCAGTCCTGGTCCTTATTTTAGCAGTCATGAATGCAGTGACTTTCCCTTAACAAGCATGCCTGGAAAGCCATTCCATATATTCATTATGCCCAGAGTGGGGGAAAATAATCAAATGTCTGTTTATGTATTTTTGTAATATCCATTTGTGTCCTTATCTCTCACCATCTGTGCAAAGCTGAAAATTAAAGCCCAGGCTGACATTATCTGTATCATTTATTAATTTCTATCCCTCTCTCTTTTTTTTCTCGCACTACATAAAATGTTTGATAATTTTATCATTGAAGCTAGAGCCGTCAGAGTTCTATTTTCTTTAGCATCTAAACGAGTTACATAGTTGCAATGATGTATTCTGCATAACTGGTGACCAGAAATGAACATTTACGGAATGGTGGTAAATGTTCCATGGTTAAGGTTGAAACTAGTTTCCCAAGATAAACCTGGTTTTCAAACCTCTCTTCCATAACTTCAAAAAAGAAGCCAATCCCTCAAAATGGAACATGTCACATCTCATCCCGTGGTAGAATTTTTCTGGGAAGCTCAGAAAAAATCAGCAAATGGGTTTAAAAGATATGCTGCTTAAAATACATTCCTGTCATTGACTTTTCAAAGTTTTCCTAATGATTATTTGGCTCATCAAACTCGCAGATGGCTTGGTCTACAAACTCCGCATGTTCCTCAGGAGAAGTGCCTTTTTAAAGTTATAGGATGGAGGAAGAAGTGAAAATGTATATAATATATACAGTTGTGATTGGTGCCCATACCCCATACTACTATAGACAAACACTTATTAGAGCAGGTATATAGAGGGAGCAAGGGAAGCTGGACAAAGGGAAGAAGAGGACCTTGGGCTTGAATTTTCCCAGCCTGTAATAGGGTCAGAAAGTTAGGAGGAGATGGGAAAATGGAAGGCCAGAACTGTTTACAGCTTTGTAAACTAATGATTGCTTGCTTCACTCGAGCTGAAGCAAACCATCCTTTGTTTGCTGTTTTATTCTTTCCTTGGTCCATGCTGTGAAAAGCTCTGGTTCTGATTCCCTGTATGGCCAGGGTGGAGAAATGTCCTGTGTGGTGGTTGTGCATTCCTTGTATTGACAGGATGCAGTATTATATTTCATTTCTCTTCACTTTTCCTCCTTTCTGTTACCTGTAGTTAAAAGTGGGGCCTTAACTCATATAGAGCTATTTTCACATGTATGTCCAGATGTGTTTAAAATATGTTTATAAACATGCATTGCCCTTCAACTGACTCCAGACAGTGCTGCTGTTGCAGATTCTGGAGTGAGCTGAAGGTGGAGGAGTATGGCTGGAAGACAGGAAATTGGAGGGAGGGAATATGTGGAGAGGGGGGAATCTTGGGGGTAGAGAGCATTGAGAAATGTACAGTAGATTAGGAGGGACCTGGGCCAGTAACTGAGTGGCATAGAGCTGTGCGGTCTGTCTTGGAATAGTGGGACAGAGGTGGGGGAGTAGGAACAGATAGTGTATAGATGGGGGATAGAAGACTGGGTATGTGGACAAGTATAAAGAGGGTATAGCCAGACCTACCAACAGCAATTCTGGGCCCCAGGCACAACAATCCCATCCCACCTCTTCCACCAGTGGCCCCACCCACAGTCCACCCCCACTC
>ML675644.1:8001716-8250052 GCA_007922155.1 Mesoclemmys tuberculata
CAACAGCGGGCCTGGATATAGCAAACTGGGGGTGGAACATGGAAGGGACTGGGAAAGACAGTATCTTGAACCATGTTATTCTTCAAACACACACAATTTCCAAGATTATCTACGACTAGGCATTCCAAATGTTCAGAGTTCATAAAAGAGGTTTCTACCCTTCCATTCCTTGTCACTATCTACTGCCCCCATACCTCAGTCCTGGTAATACTCTCACTTTCATGGACACACCTCAATCAGATTTGCCAAAGTCTTCAGGAAGGGAACCCTACCTAGATTCTTAGGATGTGTCAGAGCTGAGCACCCCTCCCTGTGGATCTTATGTGCCAATCTGATTTAAACTTTTAATGCTCATTCAAAAACCCTGGGAAATTCCTAAACACTTTGTTAAAAAGTTAAGGTTGAAACCTGTGTTTTAGTGAAGGCTAGGTAAAGGTTTGCCTCTGGTTTTTCAGGTTGCACTCTGAAAAAATATCTAAGAATCAGGAATCCACCTTTTCAGATGCCACCTTCTGAGTGCTCTATATGTCTAATATAATTGAGTTGCTACATGACACTTTACATAATGAATGCAACACCTCCATATAGTTTCTCGTTATCACACTTTAAAAAAAAATCTACACCATTTAAAATACCCCAAACATCAGAAATGCACAGCTAAGTTCCAAAATGACTTGCATTCCCAATTATCATATTGCTCTTCAAAGTTTTTTATCCCCCAAACCATTTACATACCAGGGATTTTCAGTATCTCCTGTAACTTCCATATTCGAGTTTGTTTTATGTTGAGATGTCTACTTGTTTCTCTGCTAGAGACTGACAGTTGCTTGATTAGTTTCTCCACATACTGCATATTGGACATTTTCAAAGAAGAGTCCCACTCTTCCTGTACCTCTCAATAATAGCTCAGCATGAGCTCTCTTTTAGTATTACTCATTCTGGATTTATTTCTGTTGAGAAATACTTTGGAGTATTTTGGAGTCCATTGAGGTACTCCTTCACATTCATTTATTATGTGCTATGTGTTGCCATAACACACCATAAGCTAAGCTTAGCCTGGCTACCTCTTCATTCTCTGTCAGTCTCTTGCTAACTGCATGCCTCGTATTGCATTTATCAGCTCAACATTCCATTTATGAGACTTTACATAACTACAGGAGAAATGGGCAGAATACCTCCGTCCTTGAGACTTGATGAAGGTGACACTGGTGACACTGCTGCTTTATAAACATTTCCTGTTAAAGCATCCTTATTACAGAGGTTTGAAATCAGATCAGGAATACTGTGTGCAGTTCTGATCTCCATGTTTAAGAAAGATGAATTCGAACTGGAACAGGTACAGAGCAGGCCTAGTAGGTTCTCCATTCCTCTGATCATCCTACCTTACGCAAGGAGATTTAGGAAGTTTGGTTTAGCATAAAAAAAGGATAAGGGGATATGATTGCTCCCTCTCTAAATACATCAGAGAGAGAAACACCAGGGAGGGAGAGGAGTTATTTAAGTTAAGAGCCAATGTTGGCACAAGAACAAATGGCTATAAGCTGGCCATCAGTTTGTTTAGGCTTGAAATTAGACAGAGGTGTCTAAACATCAGAGGAGTTAAATTCTGGAACTGCTTTCCAAGGGGAGTAATGGGGGCAAACCACCTAACTTGTTTTTAGGGTGAGATTGAGAAGTTTATGGAGGGGGGGTGGTAGGCTGAGATTGTCTTCAATGGCATGTGGCCCCTCTGTGACTGCTATTAGCAAATATCTCCAATGCCTAGAGGTGGGACATTAGTGGAGGAGGGCTCTGAGTTACTACAGATAATTCTTTCCCAGGGTCTGTATGGTGGGTCTTGCCCATATGTTCAGGGTCTAACTGATTACCATATTTGGGATTAGGAAAGAATTTTCCTACAGGTCAGATTGGCATAGACCTTGAGGGGGTTTTGTCTTCCTCCACAGTGTAGGACTTGGGTCACTAGTTTTAAGAAGTGCAAATGGTGGATTTTCTGTAACCTGAAGTGGGTGGGTGAGGTTCTGTGTCTTGTGGCAAAGTGCAGGAGATCAGACTAGAGACTGTGATGGTCCCTTCTGGCCTTAGTCTATGCATCTATGAAAGATTATCATCACTTTAAATATCTAAAATTTGGCCAGCTTCTTTTTCCCCAGAGGAACAAAAAATGTGCCTTGTCTCTGTTATATACTGGGTTTTTTTAAGCAAGTATTTTTAAATGGATAGTTTCTTTGGTATATTGAAAAAAAAGAAATCTACTCCAAAGGGTCAAGATTTTAACTGTGAGGGAAATACAGAGCTACAGAAGCCTTTGTAGCTACTCCTTCAAATCTTTTTGTGTGATAGGCTCAGCACTGTTTTACCATTCACTTTATTGGCCCATATAAGTTTTTAAAGATCTTGTCAGGGCTAGTCTGTAGAGTTGAGACACAGTAACACAATAATACCAGGACAAGATTTGAATGTCAAAATGATACTGATATGCAAGCTCTGCTACCAGGGGAAAAGGAAAACAAAAATGAACAAGTTACACATAAACCAACATAGCACAGAAGGCTATGCATCTGTTCCTTGTCTGATTACACAAGGGGCTTCCTTGTCTTCCAGTAACCAGTATGCACCAATTCTTTCTCTCTGATTCTCACAAAGCATGTGCCATGCCTCTCCCCATGACTCCTGGCTGTACTAGGGAACTTCAGAAAACCATTGCTACCAAGGCTACCACTGATTTAGGCACACTGATATTAACGCTGGTGGGGGGCCCTAATGTGGACAAGTCTCCAGCCTCTCCTGACATGTTTACCACTGTGTTAACTAAACCTGCTTAGCTCCAACAGAAACTGTATAGACCCAGTTTCATTTTCATAAATCCATAGAACTGACAGATGGATCTGGAGCAAGTAGAAGAATGGGTTACTGAAATTATTCTTATTTAGTACTTGCTCTGGGTTTTGCAGCACAGTCAAGAGTAATTCCTGGTCCCAAGCTGTGTACACTGTCCCATGGGCCACTGTCATGAATTGGAGACCTGGACGGGGAAAGAAAGTTGCAAGGGATTTGGAAAAGGGAGGGTATCACAGAGGGGAGTTCACCAAAAGGTAAACATTGCATGGTTTTGCTTGTGTGGTTCTTTCTCTGTCAAAGAAATGATTAGATATTTTTGTCTCTGGCACGGAGGAGGAGGAAGAGGCACAGAAAGGACCATCGGAGCAAGGAGGGTAAATAGCTTGAGGTCCACTGAGCTTCCACATTTCTCACAACCTATTCCACAGTCACATATATGCACACAATTAGAGCAGCCAGTTTGCCTGTCAGCTAAAGGCCTGACCTCAGAAAGTCTCCCTGAGAACACTTACTGACACAAATGGCTTGTGGATCTTAAAGCTTTTTGAATCAGGATCATAAAGTAAAATTTTCAATGGTGCAATTCTGGTGTTTCTGGATTACCTTTTCAGTGTCTCTGACACTGCTAAAACCTGTCCTGGCTGTTGTTTCAATACTCCTTATTGCTGCACTGTTTTTATTGAAATGCTTCACAGTGGGCCTAATCCAACACCTTTGGAAATCAATGGGTGTCCTTCCATTGACTCCAATGACATTTTGCCTGATCTAAAGATGACTGATGTTTACTTTCTCTCTCTTACCTGTAGACATACCTTTTCCCTTTTTAAGCATGAAGGTGTGTATGGGGGGGAGGGGAGAGTGTAAAATTAAACTACATTTAATTTAACTACATTTAAATTAAAATTAATTTAAAAATTAAACTGCTGCTGTCTTAAATATAATGTGGTATCTCCTCTTTTAAAATCATTTGCATCCTGTGTATTGGCTACAGCTCCTTTTTCATTTCATCACTGTTGTCCTAAGCAAAGAATTGTATTTCTGTAACATTTGGCTCATGCTTTGCTTGCTCACACTGTGGTCGCTGTCACTGGTTAAAATGTAGTCATGAACCTGGTCTGGTGCTGCTCTTGTCACAGAAATGTAGGGGGGAAAGTACGATGGATTAGATGAGACCCTACGATGACCTCTGGGTTTTTCCCCTTAGTTCCCCTAGCTAATGTAACATCATAATCCTTTCATTGTGTGGTTTCATAGTATCCATATCAAATACTGATGACAGTTGAAAGTTGCTTGAGCAGATATTGGGTGCTGCAGCTATCCTCACCCAGCATGCATACACTAAATTCCCTTATTTCTTCTCTTAGCCCCAGTATGCACCTCTAAGCGTTCCTTAGATGGAACTATAGCACGGTGCCCAGTTTCCTCAGAGGCTGTATTATCATTTCTGTCTTGTGTAAGCAAGCTGTGACAACTCTATGTTCAATTTTCTGCTGTTTCTACCAGCTCCAGTCAGGCTAACTTATCCTCAGGAACTAACCCTCCACATTCCTAGCAGGAAGCCAGTATCCTCTCTAGTGACATTGTTTTCTTATATCCTCTTCCCTTCATATTTACAATTTTTCTCCTCTGAGCTACCAGTGAGCAAATTTCCAATGGCTCGGGGTTTTCAGCAGCACCCAAAAGTCTGGCACCTCACCCTGACCTCAAGGGTCTACAAAATTTGCCTGGAAACACCCTCTCATGAGAGTCCTGATTCTGCCTCCTCCCGGCTGGATCTGAAATGCTGTGCAAACAGACAGATTTCCCTGTAGTATTTTGGCACTTATTCATCCAGACCCAGCCAAAACCAAAAAGTACAAAAATTACAGGAGGAAAAACTAATTAATTGAATGTTTTTGAAACTCTCACTCTATCTGAATTGGGGGGGAGGGGGCTTTGGGTCATTTACTTCATCTGAACTGGCTCGTCCTCCCCATTAATAATCCCAGTGTTTACTGCAGAGCTTTGTGGTTTCCTTTTTCCTGTCCCTATGTGCATCTTGTCTGCTTGGCACAAAGCCTGGACTCCGTCTCCTCCCTCCCCCTACCCGCCCCCCAACCTCTGCATCCCCAACCACTCAATACTTCAAAAATCAAATCTTAATTCTTCAGACACTTGACTTCTTAGAGATCTGCAACTGCTCGGGGATGCCCTTTCCAGACTTCTGTGCTGCACCTTCCTTGCTTGCATTCATGTTGGACTGTGGCTTTTGGCTGTGCTGAACTATTAAGAGAGCTGCTGACAACCCATGGAAAACTCAGCAAAACATTCCATTTAGAGACCATTCTGCTTTGGTGGTGTGTTCTGTGCCCTGTTCTTTGTTATTAGGGATATTTGCTGAAAACAAGATCTTTGTTTTTGAGCTCAGCTGGCCCTGCTGTTTCTATTCCTCACTTGCAGAGCCGATGTGCAGGTCTGGACACACTACTGTAGCAGAACCAGCTTGAATACAGTCTCTCTCCAAACTCTGGAGAAGACCTTTGACCTATAAGGCTTAGGATTGGTTCCACTGGTTCCTCACCAGGCCCAGGCTAACTCCTTACAATTCACACAGCTGTCTGCTTCCAGTTCTCCTTTACTCTCTCGTCTGTTCTCCAGACAGCTGATACTCCCCTTCCAAATGCAGCTCCTTCTCAGTTTGATGGCTGGTTGGCCTACCCTCCAGTCTCTTGCTCCCCCATTCACTCTACCTTGAAAGGTACGGTGTTGGGTCCCTGGTATTTCCATATCCAGATATTTCTCATGTCATCTGGAATTTGGTATTATTGGTACTCACAAGACACTGGGCCATAGCTGGCTATACCCCCATCTACATTGTGAACCATAATTTAGTGAGGCAGCACTGCAGCTCTGAGGAGTCAGAGAAGGATCCTGATATGCACAGAGGTGACGGGGAGGGGAGAGGGACTAGAAGCTTACACTGCAAGCAGGGGGGGTATCATGTCACAGGCCTGCAAGAAAGAGAAATGGGGAACTCTCAGGCTGCTCTCCAAGTCTGAATAAGCATCCAAGTTGAACCAGACTTGTGAAGCTTTTGAGGCTTGTTGCCCATCCGTAATTATGATCTGTCAGTCATTTCTCAGTTGGTTGCTTTAATCATTACGTCACAAATGACCTCAGGCAGCAGGAGCACAAGAACACTTAAATCAACCTGCTTTCATGCAAATATTTCATGAAGAGCAGAGTACATAACCTGCAAATGATGAGCAGAATTCCCTCTGGACAGAATACTTTTAAAAATTTCCATGACATCTCTGCAGGTCCTTTTAAGGCCCAAGTTCAGGATCCCAGCACACATCCTAAATGTGAGGTAGAGGATGTCCTGCACTCAGGACCCCTGTAACTTATCTGCAGGAGACGATAGATCTATATAGTTCTGATTCCATTCCTTTCAAATCCTTCCTTTAATATACCTAGAATGTCCTTGGGTGAGATTTTCAAAAGTGCTCAGTGTTGACCTAACTCTGTTCCCAAGGAAGTCGATAGGAGTTTCCCCAGTGAGCAGACTGAGGCCAATTATGAGCATTTTTGGAATTGTCTAGATTTTGCAACTAGCTGGGGAAGGAAGGCTGCACCATATCACTTCTCCCTTAAGCTTATCACCTTAACATAAGACATATTCAGTATCTTTTTTGCTTCCATTCTGCACTGACATAGGAGCTTCTTGAAGCAGCAATGAAGGAGGTGACAACTTAGTTAAAAGTCAGACTTTGGATTATTTTAATTAGGCTCTTTAGCTTTGAAAGCTTTTTTGGTGTTTTAAATAACAAACTTGTTCACCAGGTGGCTTTTTCTAAGCTCTCCTACTATTCCTAATTACCACACTCAGTTTCTCTCCCCCCTAGTCATACACTGGAATAATTCTCTTGCATTCTGCAAGTCTTGTTAGTTTCCTAAATCACAGAATCATAGAAGATTAGGGTTGGAAGGGACCTCAGGAGTTCATCTTCTAGTTCAACCCCCTGCTTAAAGCTAGACCAACGCCAACTAAATCATCCCCACCAGGGCTTTGGCCTCTTTCATTTAGCCCAGCATTAAAAATTACATCAGTTTTTCTTTGAAAAATCCCCTTCCTATTCCTTTCACCTTCTTTTTACAGACAGCTGCCTCACAAACCTGATTCCAGCCCTATCCTGCAGAAGCCCCCACAACTCTTATGGCTGCATCTCACTACAACAGATTCTTCAATGTTGTTGATGAGTCTGCGTTCTCTTGAAGATTAAGAAGCTGGCACAAACTAGAAAACAATTTCCCTATTACTCAATAGCCAGACCAAGTAACATCCTAACACTGCAGTGGAAAATTTGAGTCCTATAGGCCAAAGGTACCTAAGCATGTTACGAGAGGCATTATGTCCGATTCAATTACCTTATTTTCCTCAGACTATTCAAAGTGCTGCATGATTCACTTAGTTCTTTAATAATCTTTTAAAACATTTCATATTCTTCAAAAGGTCAGAAGTAGCCTAAAAGAAATTTCCATGTGGGGGGTGCTCACTAGCTGTGAAATCTGGTTCCCAGGAGACAAAGTTTCATGTTCCAAACCCATGGCCACATCGGCACTAACTGGCATGCTTGTAGGGTAGTCCAAGACTACCCAAGAAGCCCAAGACTTGACTATGTGCTCTTGTTTGCTTACACTATAAGTGCTTCAGGGCAGGGAACGTCTCATACTATGTGCATGTCCAATGCTTAGCACAATGGGGCCTCAAAACTGGTTGGAGCCGCTAGGTCAGTGATATTCTGACTGAGGCTTGGACGCTGCAAGTGGCTCTTTAATGTGTTTCCTGTGGCTCTTTCCAGCACATGCTATTAAAACATTGTGCAAATTGATTATTAACCGATCAGGATGCTTTTACTATGTTATTAATCAATTGTAGTTGAAAAAATACTTGATCAGACATTTTGCTGTGAGAATATAAAACTATACTGGCATATACAAAATATATAGGCATCTCTTACTGCTCTGACTGCATCTGCTAGGTGGATACAAAGAAGATTTTATCTCCAGGGTTATCCATCTGTCAGCATTAATAAGTACAATATATTCACTTTAAAAATGTATTTTTGATCTTTAAATAGTGGGATCGTTATTTTTAAAACCAAGCCTTATGCCTGCAAATGAGTGTACTGATTTGCTGCTGACGTCTAGTGGAGCGTGGTACAAACAATCATGTTCTTTAGTTCCTATTGAGCTCAGGATCAGACTTTCAGATTTAAAACCACTAGCTGAGCCAGATCGCTTTAGAGGAAATTAAGTTCTTCTCTTGTTGTTTAGACTAAAAGAATAAGACCATGGTGTTTGAGCAGGACAAGATGACAGATACACCAGGCTCCAGCTTTATAAACTTTAATATTAAGCGAGTGGGGGACTAACCCATTCTCCCCAAACTGCCAACCATTAGTTGCCTCCAGTGAAGGAAAGAGGGCCTCGTGCCAGACAAGTGAGGAATGAAGGTTGTGTCTCTTACCCAAACTCTTATAAGTAATGATTCGGCACACTGCTGAATCCCACCACCTTGCAAGAGGTAATAAGGGGAGTTCAGTCTGCAAAGACTTAAGGCTTACTCTTCTCTGCAGGCAATCAGGGTCCACCAGACCCTCCTGGGCCCCTTGCACAGGCTTATCCCATGAGTTGATCCTGGGAAGCCTCTTGTGGCTGGTTTCCAGTGTTGGCAAGTTGCAACAATACTTGACATTTATTGCCCCCTTGCCTTTTTTAAGGTGCTATCTTTTATCTTTACTATCCCCACCCATCAGGCCTCTAGGATGCTTTGTGGAAGGAGACACCTTGCCTGGAAGGAAAAATTCACAGCCAATTTGCAAACCTTGCTTTGATAGCAACACCATCCATTGGACGAGGCAGCTTTCAGTTGCAAGAATGGCTGCTGCGTCCCAGAAATACTAAAACACAAAGGGGGCGTGGCAGTTTGCTGCAATTTATCAGTTTCTTCATTCCCCCTGATTTGGCCAATGGGTGACTAGCAGAGGTGGAGCTCAGCCCTTGCCTATGTCTGATCCTCATATGCACTCGAGGCAGGGGCTTAGGGAAGGGAGGGGGTGCTGGTTCCAGAAGTTCATCTTCTTCATCCAGATCTCAAGAGGCCAATCGAACACCCCCACCGCTAAGAAAGGCAAGGCATTGTCAGGAGAAAGCACTGCCAGAGTGGAAAAGCCTAACAAAAAGTGGTTTGTAAGCAGGCATTCTACTTCAACCATTGCTGCAAAGGTGTTAAAATAGACAGGCATGGGGAATCACTTTTGGTTTAATGCTAATAGAGCCTTTTTGCTATCCTGCCAGTCACACAGCTCCACCAGAAAGGCATTTCTAGCCAGCAAAAAGGATATGGGTATGTGCAGAAAAGAGATGCTCCACTGAGGCAGTCGTTTAATGACTTTACCTGGCTTTACACAGGCCTTGTTTAGATGTGTGAAGCAGGTCATATTTGAAAACATGCTAGTTAATGTGAATTAGCTATCACCATTTTACACACTACTTTGTCCCTAGTATTAATGCATTTTAAAACATCTAAAAATGTGTCAGCTAGTCATGGCTGCATCTAAGTTACTTTCTCTCCGCTCCAAAGCTGCTCATGACCAACCAATGCTTTCCGATAGGTGTTAAAATGTGTCTACATTAGGTTCAAAGTCATGTTTAAAATTGTTCTCACTAACACATTTTCAAACATGACTTACTCTCCTAGTCTAGACAAAGCCACAGTGGAAATTAAGCCTAATAATGGTACCTTTTGCTACTGAATGACTGTTTGACATTCTTCTCCTGTGTGGGAGCTGTACTCTAGCCTGCAAGCAGACACTGATGCAATAGCTTCTTCAGGGGCAGGAAATAACTCTTAAAAAAAAAAAAAAAAAAAGAGATAGGACTCATTGACACACATCTAAATAAACATTTCCTTCTATAACCCAAATCTCACTGGAGCAGGTCAGTGTATCAGTTGTTGCTCTCTGTTAGTCTAGTGCTGTAGATGAAAAGCTTTTAAAATTCATGCAACTTCTAATTTGCCTTCGGCCAACCGGCCTTCAATTACTGTCTCTCCTGGATTTCCCTTTTGATGTGCTATGGTTAACCTATTCTCTCCATTTTTTGCAGGTGGCAACTTTGCCAAAGATTTTGTGCACCTGCTACGAACAGATCAGTTCACCCCACAGCAATTGGACTCAATCACCCACTCTGTTTTTATTGCTGTTAGTCAGGCATTAAACCATTTTTTCAAAGCAGTATTTCGGTGGGATTCACCATGTTCTTTTTTTTTTTTTCCCTGTTTAAAATTAAATATTCCCTGTCAAGCTACAGTCTTTTGGTTTTGTTTTCTATTGTTTAGCAATATAAGTAGATTAAAATGTTTGTAAAAAGGCTCAGCGATGGATACAGAATAAAGTTAACATGTTTGTATTTATGATCCCTAATTATTTATTATTAATTAATTAGTGGGATCGGCAGTGGCAGCAATTTAAGGAGCAAACTGCTGATTACAATGGCTTGTTGCATTTTTGTTACTCGGTAATTGATGTAGATTAGCCAGTGCAGCTTTTGATAACAGATGAATCCACGAAAGCTGGGGCCTTTCCTTGAAGTCCTGTTGCAGCTGAAGACAGAGTCAGCATGAGACTGTTGTCAGCAGAAGGCTTGTGTGCGTGTCTGCTCTGTTCCCCCACACAACACTGCATACAGAACAGTGCACACAGAATCTCCTGTTAAAGATGCATGCAACATGTAACCACAGTGACCTGTTTTTGATGGCAATACTCTAAATCTAATCGAAGCAATAATGGCATAAAGCTTAAAATACTAATAGTAAACAATGACAAAACAGTTAACTTGGATCAAAGTGGGACTAGTAAAATAACCCAGATTCACATGCTTTTATTCTGGACTCAAAAAAAAGGAATGGACAGCATGCCCTAAAGAGTTATTTCTTGCATGTGTTAGTAGGTTATAAAACAATGTGTATGTGCACAATGTGATATTTTTTTAAATACATACATTCACCAGCAGAGGGCATACATATCTCATTAAATGGAGACACACACCTACTTACTAATTAATAAAACCAAAGGGTAGGTGGGACTACATCTATGTCCACAATATTGCCAAGCAAAGTGCTCATTCAGTGATAGCATGGAAACAACTCACGCCAGCAGACTCATGTTATCTACTCTTTCTTATAATAGGCAGGAAGTTGGGGGCGGAAGGGTATAAAGCGTATTTTTGGATGTACATAATCCATAGTCAAAATTATTATCTTTCATGTTCATGTTATGGCAATGGTTAAGGTTGACTAGACAGTTACTGTACTTCTAGTTTTTCCGTCATGCTTTATCTGCTAGTTCTGTTGATCACTACAAATCTCATCCTAGGCAAGTGGCTTGCATTACTGATCAGAGCCATTATAAACTGGAGGAAATCAAGGAGAGAGAGTCAGTAGTTTTTATAATGTATCAGCACAGTATTATTAGGAAATGTGAAATTAAAAGGAAGGCTATTTGCATTTGACAAATTAAATCAAAGCTAAACTATACAGTAGAATCTCGGGGTGGGGGGTGTCTCCAATGCACTTACGCTATATTTCATAATCTTCACAAAGGAGAAAATGAATTGGAGAAATAGGTTGCTTTAGGATAATATCCCATATGTTATCAAATACATTCAGGCAGACTCACGCTAATGAAGAAAACTGACCATTTATGTAGGTCTTGCAGGCGTTGCTTAGGTAGATGAACAGGGGATGGGGTACGCTGCAGCACACGTCAATGGCAGGTCGCCCGAGAACCAGTCCATGCAGACTGGAGTCAAAGGGGCTGACAGTCTGATTCCCAACACAATAGGAATGATTGGTAACAGCCAATGTTCATTGATAATTCATCAGTCAGGCTCACAGTAAGAACGAACCCATTTTGGGAGGCCCCAAGCTGAGAAGTGCCAAAAGTAGCAATTCCACATGCGGTACAGGGGAGAGGTGGGTGGTTAATTTTAGCTGCTGACCTGATTCCGTGCTGAATGACAAATATCTACAGCAATCCTCAAGGACCAATCAGTTGCTGCATTAGTGAAGCTTTCAGAATACTCAAGTGCATTTAATTTTACACAGGGTGTTGCCTTTAAGAATGCAATTATGATTTTAGCTCTCCAAAAAGCTCTGACTGCTTCAGGTTGATTTCAATTAGTGTAAGGCTGAAACTCCTCTTCTTTAAATGTTGCTAAAATTGAGGTGTATTGTATATTTCACACAGCACACTCTGGTGTTCTGAATCATCCTGATTCTCTCAACAGTGTTCAATATTTCTACCACTAGGAAAGCAGAGTTGGTGCAGAATTCAAATGACTGAAGTCATCTTGCACCTGCAAATATAAAGCCAAGATCAGGAAATGAAGTGACTGCACACACATTTTCTCTCTTACTAAAAGCACTGCTTCACAAAATATTATCTATCTTATTTGTCTGTGGGGAGAACTGCATGGCGAAAGTGCACTTTGGATGATTTTTATAGAACACATTCTCTTTTCAGGAGAAAGGATGGTCTTGAGGTTAGGGCCCTGGAGCAGGCAAAAGGATCTGGGTTCAATTTCTAGCTCTACTACAGTCTTCCTGTGACCTTAGCTCTGATTCACCAAAGCTCTTCAGCATACATTTAAGCCCCATTTTACCTTCAAGCACATGTGTAAGTGCTTTGCTGGATCAGGGCCTTAATCACTCTGCTTCAGTTTCTCATCTGTAAAATGTGCCACGAACCCTTTGTCTGTTTTATCTGTTTTGATTGTAAATTTCGTTAGGCTGGGACTGTCTCTTATGATTTATTTGTTCTGTGTCAGCAACATTGAGCCCTAATCTCAGTTGGAGCCTCTAGGGTGCTCCTGTAATACAAATCATCATCATCATGGGTTTAAATTACAGCAAGGGAGATTTAGGTTAGGTGTTAGGAAAAACTTCCTATAAGGCATTTAAGCATTGGAACAAATTACATAGGGAGGTTGTGTTAACTCCATCACTGGAGGTTTTTAAGAACAGGTTTGAGAAACTCCTGTCAGGGATGGTTTAGAGATCATATTTAGTCCTGCTTCAGTCCAGGGGACCAAACTAGATGGCCTATTGGGTTCCCTTCCAGTTCTACATTTCTATGATCACCTTTGTCAAGTGGAGGCTGGAGTGCAGCTTAGATCAGGGGGTCTGTGTTGAAGGTACACAATGCAAAGCGTGCATTCTTCACTGCTATGGTTAAAGCACTGGGGATTGGAGTAATGACAATAAAGTTTTTTTTTTTTTTTTTTTCTGTAGAGGAAAGCGATAGAAGTGTGTGCATGTGAGAGAGAAGCTTCCATTCAGGGAAGATGGGAATCAAGGAAGGAAAGAGTGAAAAAACTGGTGGTCCCCTTCTGGCTGGCACTGGACGCAATGATCAGCCTGAGGATTAGTCACTCAGAAGAGAAAATCCACAGAACAGTATAACTCTAAATTAAGGCTGCTGTCAGCTAGGGACTAAACATCAAATGTTCCCATATCAGATGGGGTTTAAATTAAAAAGGGTTGAGCTTCCTCCACTTCTAAATGGCACATAGTAGCACATCTGCTCACACTTGATGTTGGTGCATGCAGGAGGTGTTTGGATCTAGGACTTTGGTTTGGGTTCATCTCTCCATGATCATATTGATTGATTTAAAAGGTCATGTTGGAAGATCATTTTGCATTGTCACTGCTCTGCTTCCCCCTTTAGACAGAAATTGCTGGATCCAAATGCCATGCTGTGTGCAGACGATTTGTGTTTTCTGCCACTGGCATCTGACGGAAAGCTCATCTGCACATTTGTATGGGCTTTTAATTTTCAGTTGTTTCTGAATCCGTCCAGTGATGAGTTTGTTGACAGATGGCTTTTCCCTTGAATAAGATACTTGCGTCTAGACTTTCTGCATGTCCCACAAGGGCCTTGGTACTCGTCCTCAGGACAGTGAAAAACATCCTGGCATTTTCTGCCTTCACAAAATTGGTTTTTCATTTGTATATTTTATGGATTCCTCACAGAGAGAAGAGAGACAAAAATGTTAGTGTGATTCTACCTGGAAAAGTTACTGTGTAAAAATGGCATCTTACACAGCAGCCCAGCTGCTCTGGTGTGTTCAGAGTCACATCTGCTTGCTTTAGTGAGTAAAATGTTTTTACTGCTGTTTACAGCTGACATAGGCTGGGTCTGCACTAACGGAGGCAAATTCGCCGACGTCACATCGATTGCTCTGGATCGACTGAGCGGTCTATGTGGACACGCTCAGTTGATCCAGGAAGCGATGCAGGAAAACCTCCCCGGTAAGTGGCGTGGCGCTGCGTCGAAGAGAGCGCTGTTCCCTTCGACGCAGCGCAGTATGGACGCTGCGTGGAGGAGACGCTGCAAAGTCAATGGGAGATACACAAGTGATTTAACTTTTAATATGTAAATTGAGCACACTGGAAATGGAATCATTGAAGCACAATAAACATCAGGCTATTTTTTTTTTCCTTTCCAGAAGAAAGTTCAGCTAAAGATCACAATAATTTAAAGGCGCTGTTAATTACCTCCCACTGAAGAAAGTGTTCCAAGAAGAGCATCCTTTCTGGATGGAGTTTTTTAATGGAACCATGCAATATTTCAGGTAATGTTATAGTTGCATTAAGGCTCACCTGAATTATTCCTTAACACAACTGTATACTGACACAGCTAAGTACAAGGAATAAATTCTCATTTTTTCCCCACTGATACCATTTTTTCACAAATACACACTGCACTGTTTTTTTACCAAATTCTTTGGCTTTTCAGCCTGTGAATGGATTGCTTTGTATTTCAGCTTCTAAACTGACTCATAAACCCATTCTAGCTTTCAGGAATTGGAAACACAATTAAAATATTATTTATAATGCACATATTGAAGACCGAGCGGATTGTCTGCTACTGGGTGTCAGCCATTGGCATACCACATCTGAAGACCACTATCCAGCTAGTCAAATATTTGCCTGAAGGAATATCTTTGTATAACATAAGAGCTGTGTGGATAATGAAAGAAATTATTTTGCAAATATTTCATTTTAAAAATCATGCATTAATATACCATCAGAAATTATTCAGCAATCTCTTAAAATTGGGTGAGTAAAATAAAATGCTAAAATCTTTGGATAAATTGTTTAGAGCTGGTAGAAGAACAAAAGTCAAATTATATGGGTGCTTTTGCATCAAGATTTCATATCTGGAAATCAACTTTTGCAATTGGTGGTCTGATTTTTAATGTTCTCTGTCTTATTACATTTAGATAATCCTTGCTCATTTGTGTGTGAGTACAGACATACAGTGTATATGTTCTTGTATATGTGCTTCATATGTAAATGTTAGGTGACTAGGTGGAGCCATGAATTGATGTCAGATTGAAATCTGTTTAGTCCCTAGGCTGCAACCATAAAACCATCACACAAGGGCAGTATGATTGGCAGTCTCTGCTCAGTGATGGGTCAGTAGAGAGTATTGTGGGTCACGACTGACTGCCAACTGGAAAGCTGAACTTAGATGAAGGGGCAGAGCTTGCAGAGAGTCTGCTCACTAAAACATATGTTTCAGTGTGGAAAAGAAGCTCACATGTCAAATGCTGTTAGGCTTTTGAGGAGCCACTGTTGTGTCACGACATTCCCTTGGAGTCTGGGAGCTACTGGGAGTGCCCATGAGACAGGGAATATTGCCTGTCAAATGAGAGGTCAAAGTTCAATGGTGCAGACAGTGAAAAAAATTGTCAAATGTATTTGGCATCCACATGTAGTACCTTACCGTATGGCACCTCCTGGCACCAGCAAGACACCGTGCTCAGTTGCTTTACCCCTGCTGGTTCTTTAGCAGCAGAAATGCTCATGTGACATTTTGAGGGTCACAGGACACAGGTAGATGTGATGCTTCTTGGAACAGCAATAAATTGAACAAGCGAATAGCAGTGTTCCATCCACCGCATTGCAGAGCGGTACGTGCTGTCTAGAGTGATTATTCCCAAGTGCTGGCCCCCTCCAGACAGCCATTTCCTATTTCATATGTTACTGCATAGTTAGTGGAGAAAAAATGTTGTGCCTACAAGTGTGCTGGAACAGAGGAGAGCCCACTATGTCTGACCCTGAGTCCTGTTGCCAACTTTCTGTTATTAATCACAGTAATTCACCACAATTCAAAAATGGCTTTAGATTGTAAATTGTATGTTCCACTGATCCATTAATGAAACAAGCTACCTTAAATGTGAAATAGCTTTGAAATAAACTATTATTGTTCTATGAAGTGTTGTTGTAGTCATGTTGGTCCCAGGATATTAGAGAGACAAGATGGTTGAGGTAATATCTTATTGAACCATTTTCTGAGAGAGAGACAAGCTTTCGAACTTACACAGAGCTCGAAGTTCAAAAGCTTCTCCCTCTTGACAACAGAAATTGGTCCAATAAATGATATTACCTTGCCTGCCATGTCTCTATACTGTAAGTTTCCATTTAAAATAGGCTTCATTAAAATATCTGTTTTGTTACAATATGTGGAAGCCACACACACAGGGATAAATTCTAAATCAAGTAATGTACAAGAATAGCAATGTAAAAATAAAGCCTGCTCTTTAAGTCCTACCAATTTTAATGCACCTTTGTATGTGTGTGTATCTGTGTATCCATATCAATATAAATAATTTCAGGAGGTGTTGGTATGTATTTTTCAGTGATTTTTGTAAGTCAGTAATGCCAAATGTTTAAAGTTTGAGGTGATTTATAAAGATTCCATGATCTCTAATGTATGATCTCAGCTTTGAAATCAGACATCGATCTCATTCGAGTTAGCAGTTCTGTTTCACAGACACCATCGCATCACTTTGAGAGGCATATTTTGATTTTCTTTTTTAAGCTTGTGGGCAAAACTAACTGGAAACATTTTAAACAGTTCCAACTAGGATGAGCCCTGAGAATTCAATCTCATTAGGAT
Source organism: Mesoclemmys tuberculata (assembly GCA_007922155.1). NCBI lineage: Eukaryota > Metazoa > Chordata > Testudines > Chelidae > Mesoclemmys > Mesoclemmys tuberculata. Next base: position 8,018,567 of record ML675644.1, read on the forward strand.
GATTGGATTTGCTCTCTAGTCAGACAATGGCTTTATTTTGTGGAGGCCAACGTTTCATAAATAAATGCATTGTTTTAATGATTTATAAACTTAAAATTGTTCTGTCTCACAGAAGCAGTGTTGAAGAGTCGCAGCAACAGCTCTTGGGAAATGGGACAATACAGATACTGGAAATCCGATTTTGTGTGTGTGTGTGAGGGAGTGTGTGTGAGAGAGAGAGAGAGATTGTGCTTTATAATGAAAGAAAAGAAGTGAGCATCTGTACTAGACCAGGCCCTTGTGGTCAAAGCCATCGCTCCCTCATCCTCAATGCTCTTACTTACCGAAAGCAACATCTGTAAGGTTGTTGCTGTTTCCCTGTCTCATCAGACAAAAACAGACATACATTTTTTCCTCTCCCTGTGAGAGGTTATAGGGTCTTCTATGAACATGTTTCTCTTCCTCTCTGATTGGACCCCGCCCCGCATCCTTCCCTGACTCATCAAAACCACTGTTCCAGCTCAGTTAGTCTCCATTACTGCCTTTGTTGGTGTTGCTGTTTTTTTTGGGGGGGTGGGGAAGGGCAGAAAGGGGGAAGGAGGGGATTCTTTTTGCAGTGTAGCGTGTGTGCCCTGAAGCAAGAGGACAGGCATGACTAGCAATAGGTTTGATGCATATTTCTGGAGGAACCCCTTACTGCTAACCACACTGTTTAATTGGGTTTCATGTGAGCAATCGCTCATTCAGGGGTCCCTGATCCATGGCTTGTGTTCACTCTGATTCATTTGGGGACTTCCGTGTTTTTTTCTGCTCCTGCTTGTTTATGCAGGGCCTGACTCTATAGTTGATCCTTGTGCTAATTTAGCACTTTTACTTATAAAAACAGTCCCATTGAATCCAAATGGGCTATTTATGCAAATGGTGTCCAACATGAATGATTGAGGAATCAGGCCCTCTGCTTCTACTTTTAATCAGGGTAGGTCTACACTTCCGGCAGCACCACTGGCAGTGCAGGATCAATTCTGCAGATTCGATTGAGCGGCCGTGAAGATTTGCTCAATAGAACCCAGAAGTCAGCTCTGTTAATCCACCATGGCAAGAAGCGCAGTGCTGCGTTGACGGGAGGGCATTTCCCGTAAGCACAGCACAGTGGAGACACTGTGGTAAGTAGACGTTAGGAAGTTGATGGGAGATACGCAAGCTATGTACAGTAACTTGTGTATCTCTCATCGACTGCTGCCAAAATGCGCGGCCAGTGTAGACCAGGCCACAGTCCCTTCCAGGTTTCTCTCTGATTATTTTTCCTTTCAGTTACGTCTGTGCTGTTAAAGCAGGAGTTCTCAAACTGGGGGTGTTGACTCCTCAAAGGTAACGAGAGGTTATTATGGGGGGGGGCGCAAGCTATCAGCCCCTGTGCATGCCGGTAACGATGACATGGCATGGGCGGGGGGGAGGGTCATCACAGCCTGAAATAATGTGTTAATAATGTGTTAAAGGAAGCAAGTTAGCAGAAAGGGAGATGGGTTGGGGGAGGGCGTCTCCCAACTGTGAATCCGAATAGCTGCACACCTCTAACTTCTTCAGCAGATTAGATTCCTCTTGGTACACTCATGTTGAGTGACAATTACTCTCTCTTTGCTGGTCGATGTTCACATGGTTGTGCCCCCACTGACTACAAGCCACAATGGCACGGACTGTAGTGAAAGTAGGAGGAAGCAGGAGCAGCTCTGGGCCTTCCCAGAAGTAGAATCAACATAGTTCAGAAGAGCTTTAAGGAAGAGATTTCTGCCTCTTATTCATAGATTCACAGATTCTGAGGCCAGAAGGGACCATTATCAGGATCTAGTCTGACCTGCATAAAAAAGGCCATAGAACTAATTCCCAACAGAATTCCCAACTAATTCCTAGAGCAGATCTTTTAGAAAAACATTCAATCTCAATTTAAAAATTGTCACAGATGGAGAATCCACCATGACCCTTGGTAAATTGTTCCAATGGTTAATTACTCTCATCATTAAAAATGTACGTCTTCTATCCAGTCTGAATTTGTCTAGTTCGACTTCTAGCCATTGGATTGTATACCTTTCTCTGCTAGATTGAAGAGCACTTTATTAAATATTTGTTCCCCGTAGGTACTTATAGACTGTAATCAAGTCACGCCTTAACTGTTTCTTTGTTAAATTAAATAGATTGAGCTCCTTGAGTCTACCACTATAAGGTATGTTTTCTAATTCTTTAATCATTCTTGTGGCTCTTCTCTGAACCCTCTCCAATTCAGCTTAAACTGTTTGCCTTTAACTTTCAGTGAAAAGGGAAAGTTTGGAAATATTAATTAACCTAACTTAAAAAAAAAGGGGGGAAGTATAAAATCTTCAGTGGGGAAGATTTTTGTCCTGTCCTGACATATTGGCTTGTCTGAAACCATACAGGGAAGCCACATGTATATGTAAGGCCAGTAACTTAGAGGAGAACTTTTCCCTTAAAAAGAATATATTCAAGCAGGTGTTAGTCAGAGCTCTGGTCCCTGCTTAAGGGGATTTCTTCTGTTTTTCATTTTTCTGCTGATTTGTTGTGGGCTGTGGTTGGGATTGGCATGGTTTCTGGTATGATGGTGATTTTGCCCTCAATTGGCGCAATAAAATTTAACAGTAGATAGAATAAGGCACAGATGTCATATTTGACTGCATGGGCATGTGGCCTGCTTCTGGCTGCACCCAGCAATGTATCTGACGTCTGAGCTTCTCTGAGCAGCCAAAAAGCATCCAAGATAGCAGTCAGATATGGTCAGAGCCTTTTCCATCCTCCCCCCGATAGACTTCTTGTGTGTCTATGGTTATCAACCTACTCCCTCAGGGCATACATTGATTTTGCATGTGTGGTGGAATATGGAGTTGAATTTGGTGGGGCTAAGAAATAAATCGTACTAATTTCAATTGGTATTGTGGGTGCTCAGCACCTCTGAACACCAAGACCATCGGTGTCTCCAGTTGGACACCCAAAATCAGAGGCCGTTTTTGAAAATATTGGCCTTAATCCTTTTGTTACTCATCTGTACAAATGGGGATAACACTCTCTTGTCTCACGGAACTACGGTGAGGATCCATTCATTAATCTGTGTGAGGGACTCGCATATTACAGCATGTAATAGAAAAGAAAAGCCTACACACATATCTAATCATTAAACAAACAAGATCAATGATGGGATGTTTCACAGAAGAAGTGGGTTTTGAGGAGGGATTTGGAAGAAGGAAGGGGATGGTGTGCAGGAAGCAGAAAGCTGTCCCCAACAAAAAAAATGATGAGGGAAAAATGGTGTGAAGTGAAGAGTAGAGGGAGGAGACAAAGCCAGGAGAGTGTAGAATTAAATGTGAAAAGTATGTTCAATGAGCAGTGTGGAAATTGGCTATGCTAAAGGCTCTGGTATTCATGGATTATTTGTGTATAAATAAATTATCCATCCTTACGTGATAATATCTCTGTTTAACATGTACATGTGTTCTTGACACCCCAATCAACTAAGACATTATACTTTATAGTGACATGACACAACATGTACTGTATTCTTCATACATTCCTAGCTGGTTTAATGATATGCACGTGAGAGGGTGGTGGTGGTGGCTTCATCTTAATTTCTACAAAGAACAGAAAGTAAAATCTGAACCAGGTGGGGCATTATTCCTGTAACAGAAACAACTTCTCAACAAGTAATTAAGTGCAGTATTTTTAGAGAAGATATTCTTCTAGAATTAAGTCTAGAGTATGATTATGGTCAGAAAAGTAAATCGGGTCTGATCGCTGCATGGAAACTAGAAGATGGGTTGACCCAGTGGTGTTCCCATAAGGAGGCTGCCAGAACTGGAATATGGTGCTGAGATGTTGTCTGGATGTAGATCTTTGTTCTGAACCAAAACGGTCAAAAATGTCATGGCAACATACATCATGATATATCCACCTTTCCCCCAGCATCCCCTTTCTGCATGGTGTCCACAGCACTCTGCCTCCCAAATGCCTCACCCGCCATTGCTATTTTCTGGGAAGGGGACCTTCAGATTCCAACCTCCCACCAAGTTCTTCAGGGTGCCATCTGCTTGTTCCTTTCCACTGCCTTTTCACTGGTGCTGTTAGGTCAGGCTACTGCCCTCCGAATTCAGTGGGGTTCTCACAGGGGTGCACACCTCACACAGGAAGCATAGGAAGTAACACACTCCATTCCTAGCTTCTTCTTTTGAACCTAATTTAAGGAAGTAGAAATGAAATTTTGTCTCCCTCATTTGCGGCTATCAGAGGAGACCTTGTTCAGGCAATTTGAGGAGTCTGAGCTGGCGTTTGTTCTGATCTGGGTTTTACAGACACAAGTCAGTTACGTTTCGAGTACAGACTCTTCAGTACAGATGATGATGCATGAACCAGAAAGAGCCTGGCCTGATTCCTAGATCACATAGCATTTGCAGTGCTAGCGGTTAGGATAAACATCTTCATGTGACTTATCCTTTGAGGTGCTGAGCACCCTCAACTCCTGTTGTTGTAAATGTAAATTGGGGGGTACTTTGCAGGTTTCAGCTCTTTATACTGCAAATCGAGCAAGTCTGAGTTATTGAAAGGCAGCAAAAATGAAAGCCCTCAATGCCATTTTCAGAGTCACTTCTCAGTAACTGCCCGTGGTTATTATTTTGATTTTACCAGGCTGCACAAATCTGGATGGCATCTGTTCCTTGTTCTGGGGTTGGAAATTAAAAGAGAGATCTATTCAAATCACCTGACACTTCCAGTAAGCTTTAAAATGCTTTAAAACATAACAAAATAAATGTAACCTAGGTCCACAGGTCAATATTAATGAAAGTAAACAGCCACTCTCTCCATTTTTTCAAAACAATCTTTAACCACTTAGTGTCATTTTTATTGCCTGCTTTCCCCTTCCCTCAGCTATGTTACTTTTGCTGTGTTCAAATCTCTATTGGCAGGTGTGGGAAAGTATCAAACCATAAGGGACTACCTCATGCCTTCCATTACACCCATGTGAGCCTCTTAAAGTCAATGAGGTGGCAGGAGTGTAAAAGGACAGATTCCTAGCCTGGAAATGGTCAATATTTCTAGTTTATGGTAATAAATATGTGCAAATAAGCCATGGTAACGTTAACAAGAAATCTTGCTTTCTTCTTCTTCATAAGTATGGGTTTTGTTTAAATCTCCCCATTATTTTCTTCAGCTAAAGATGAAAGAAAAGTGGATTCAACTGTATCTTCAGAGGGTTATGAAACTTCTAGGAATTTGTACCGATCATAGTTTGCATCTCAACACACAGACTTGACCCCACCCAGCCTGCCACAGTAACACTGATTCCATTACGCTAGGAAAACTTACATTTCATCATAAAGGAAGCAAATCAAAACGTCTATGATTCTGAACCTAATTTAAGGAAGTAGAAATGAAACTGTCTTTCATTTATTATCACGAAATGCCATTTACAAATATCCACATTTTCTTTACTATTTCCTAATCAGGAAAAGAATGCAGAGTTGAAATCTTCTAGCCTGCAGTTTGTTCTAAATATCACTCAGGCTGAAATGAATATTAATCCGCACAGTAAATGAAACATTGTGATATGTTCAGGAAATACTTGGACAGCCTTTATGACGACACTTTTTCTCTCTAAAGTTAGCAGGAAAAAATATATATTTTTCTTTCTGGGTGAGATTCATCTACCCTTGATTGCACAAAGCTCAAGTAAATATGTGTTAGAATCCACCCTTAACACTTACTTTGACTACATAGTTCCTCTGTAGCTGCTGTTCCAGCCCAGGGTTCCATGTGCAGTAGAGTGAAGAACACATTATCATCTCTCTCCATAAATCTTATCTGTATTTATTTTTTCAGGGGAGAGGAGGGAAAATACTAAGGGTTCAATGGACATTGGACAGAGCCAATTACTTAGTATGTGCTACTGATGAAATTGTTCTGTAAATGAACTCTGGTAAAGATAGCATTTCCAAAATTCTCAATGATATAATGTGCATACAAGCAATGCAAGATGAGTGCACATTGGGATGACAGGGTCAAATAAAAAAACACCCCTTAAACGCAGCATGTGATTAGCTGACTTCCAGTAAAACACAATGAATCACACATGAGACGGTTGCCACTAAAGAGTAGGGCACTAGATCTGAAAAAGACAGTGCGGGCAATAGTGAGAACTGACAAGTAAATGTCAAGGCTTAAGATGTCATTTGCTTTGGCAGAATAACCAAAATCTTAACACTTTCCCACAATCAGTTCCAAAGGAGCCATAGATATGCTGTGCTGTATCAGACCATTGCACTGTTACATCTGGTATTCTTCTCCCGGCAATTGAAAATTCCTGATGCCTCAGAAGAAGGTTTAAAACAAAAAAAGCATTAAGAGCCAGAACACACCAAAGGGGGAATTCTGAGATTCCCTTTGCAGCATTTCTTCAAATCCTTATACTCAGGGATCTGCTCATGGCCCAAACCAAAAAACACAGAGGACCTATGACTCCACTCAAGCTCCCTGACAATGCAGCACCATGAGAGCTACATTCTTGCCTTCCACCATGCCTATAGCTGGAGCCCCTTTAAAGCTGTGGAGGAGGGGGCAGGCCATGATAATGTAGGGCCAACATAAACCATAACTCCTGTTTATTACTGTTGCCTTTCACCACTGGATTGAGGGATCAAATTCATCTAAAGTTCATAAATACAATTAAGGCCCAAATTTTGAAACACTTTCGTGTGCTGACCTTTAAGAATGCAAATTCTGAAAGCAGGCACATTGTGTATTTGTGAATGGACATGTGCAATAGTCTGTTTGTGAGTCTGGGCCTAACTATTGTGGCCCTCACTAAACACCCATCACCCCCAACACAACTGGAAGCATCTGTTCAAAAGAAAGCTGGGAATGTGCTAGCTGTACATTCAATCTTTTATATGCTACAGTATTAATGCACTTCAATCTCTCTTAAGGAGGAATGAAAACTTCAGGAAGTCTGACTGTAAAGAAAGTTTCTAGAAGTCCAGTCTTATTAGGCTATGTAATTATTCCGGATAATTAAATACCTGTAGCATGGAGTTAAAGTTATTAACATAGTGATTATGGACAGCTTGTATTTCTACTGCTTTGTTGTATTTGGCACATAAAAAGGGCTTTGGATATTTGTTCCCTTAATGCGTTTCAGAATTAATGTTCACTTTTAAAATGTTTCAAACACCACTTAATAATATAATTTATTTTTTCCTTAAATGTCTGAATGATAATTTACAGAGGGGTAGCTGTGTTAGTCTGTTTTTAGCAAAACAGCGAGAGTCCTGTGGCACCTTAAAGACTAACAAATTCCTTTGGCCATAAGCTTTCGTGACAGAAACCTACTTCCTTGGATGCATGAACCTGGGTTTCTGTCCACAAAAGCTTATGCTCAAATAAATGTCTTAGTCTTCAAGATGTCACAGGACTCTCTGTTTCGCTGAATAATAATGCCACTGATTCCATTGAGCAGGCAGATTTGATATTGGGGTTCTAGGTTCTCTGCATTGTTTCATTGGCTCATTTTGTTTCCTCCCTGTCAGGAAGGCATGGCTTTAATGATCAGCAGAGATAGTAGTGTTAGTGGCAATTTAATTCCCTGCAGATGTGGATCCGTGGAGACAGAAATTGTCTATCGTTCTTGCATTCTCACAACATCTGCTGGGGTAGAAGAGTATGTGGAACAATAACTCTCCAGCAGATGCAGAACTGTAGGGACAGTAGTGTCTGTGGTACGAAAATTTTCCCAAAAAATACAGATTTGTGGGGACAGTAGTGTCTGTGTCACACACAACTTTCCAGCATCTGCTGGGACAGTAATGTCTGTGTTATGTAAGCGCGCTCTGCATCTGCTGGGCCAGTGAGAGAGAGACGTATTGTATATGTCCAATTTTAGATGTGCAAATCTCCTCTAGTGCCAGTTTCTTTTTTGGTTATTTATGCAGAGCTAAAAAGAATCAGCCAGTGCAGGAAGAGTTACAGGTAAGAGGGAATCTTCTTTATGCAGGAAAAACATTACTTTTCAACTACCCAGAAAAACTGCTCAATTTTCTACTTGCGAAATATTAATTATTAATGGCATCATTCCCCCTGAGCAGCCTGCCTAACTCCAATGATATTCTTTGTGCCATAAATGCTTTTGGGCTGCATTGAGAGTTTCACAAAAGAAGTGTATTTGTTCAGAAATGACATGCACTCAAACCCAGCATTCTGACCTAGACGCAGATTTCAAACACTCTTAAATTCAGGGGTGTACACAGTAGGGGTTTGAGTTCAGGCCTACATATATTTCAGATCTGTAAAAGTGTCAAGAAAGACCAGTCCCAATAGAAGGAAACTCAGTTCAGAATTGAGGGATCTCATGTTAACATAACAAAGGATGGCATTACCCTTGGATACACACAGACAGGGGCTTCCACCGAAGTTTATTTATTACTTAGTAAATTACCTAGGCTTTATAAATCATTTTTTGTGTAGATGCAGAAACTGATAATGATCAATACTTACCAATTAACATATAATTCTTCCCCACCTATGCATGACTGAACTTCAACCTAAGGGGCAGTACTATGGCAAGAATTAGATCCTAGCAGGGCAGTACTAGAATTAGGGTGACTATCACAGCATCCTCTTACTAGTAGTGGTAGTACAATGTGCCTGATGTGCTAAGCACTGTACAAACATATAACAACGAGATAGTCTCTGCCCCTGGAGCTTACACTCTCTAAGCAGTAAGAAAGGAACCATTATATTCTGCATTTCTTGAAAAACTCTTAAAAGTGTGGCCGGGACAGAGAGAGAGGAAGAAAGCAAAGGTTTTGCATGTGATGTCACCATAATTCCAGAGATTAAAATTGAGGAAAAGATTGAGTTATGGTTTATTTGGCTCTGCATAAAAGAATAAAGACCATTTTTTCTGTTAATGCAAAATCTATTACTACTTATTGTACAATGTCCAAGAATGTGCTAGGTGCTCTATGGAGTTGGGCCCGAATCCTGCATTGGGAGAAGTTAGTGTAGACCCTCCCATGCTTTTGGGGAGTCCCAGGGGCTTCAGTGGGATTTTCTAAGAGCATAGGGGCTCACACTGGCAGCTCCCAATACAAGAGCTGGGTCCTAGAATTGTGACACTCCTCAGAGGTATCCAGAGTCGTGAGGCACCTCATCACTACCAGCCCTTAGCATGAAGGAGGCTTGCCAGTGCTTGCTGTGGATCGACTCCCTAAAACCAACAGCCTCTGGCAACATAAACACTACCTTCCATATCTCTGCTGGCCTTGCCCCTTCTGTGAAGGTTAATGAAAGGCCCCCACCAACTCTCTGAGAGTTCCTTGTCCAACCCCTTAATCACTGAACACTCACAGAAGTACCAGGCCTGCTGTTCCCAAAGGAACAGCATATATACCAACTTGTGAAATTCAGCTCAGGAGCAGCACTTTGCTTAACATCACAGTACTGAGGTATATTTATAGTAAAAACAAGACTAAATTTACCATCAAAGACCAGATTCAGGAGATAGTAAGGATATTGGAAACAAAAGTTTACATATAAAACAAAATAACACGCTTTCTAGAGACTAAACGTAACTAACAGATTAACCTCCTGTCTCAAGAAGTTTATCTCACTCAGAGTCCACGTCAGCATTTTCAATCAGGATACAAGGATGTCATTTTTGCCTTCTAGAAATACCCACAAAGTTCACGGTTCTGACAGCATACCCCCCTATGGCCTGTTTTTTGCCTATGTGATTCTTCCCTGTTGACTTCACACCTGTTAAAAATTTTACTTTATATGTAAATTTGCATCTGTTGTGTTAGCTTACAATGCTTAATTTACATCCCAACACAGAGAGACCAATTTTTTACATCCTGTTTGGAGAAAAACTATTTTTTCACCTTTGCTGGTGGCTAACAACTTGATACAGACTTTAAAAATATATTTTCAGTATATATACATATCTCCTTACACAGTATCTGTACATACATTTCACAATGATACTAGTGATCAGTGTGACACTGGTTTTGAGACCTCACATAACATTCTTTAGTGAATTAGAATGTGTACGCCAGACTCATGAGACCTTTCTAAACCCCTTTGCCAGTTGACATTCAGAGGTTCTTGGGTCCCAAGAATAAAACAGATTTTTGGCCCAAGGAACTTGGAAGCTAAGGTCCTTATCCTGCAACCCTGACATACATATGTGCTGCCATTGACTTCAACAGGACCACACACAAGAAGGGTTTTGCAAGAATGGGCCCTAAATAGACAATATACAGAGAAAGAGAGGATTCCCTCCCCAATTTTTAACTCCTTACCAATATTATTGATACATTCCCCTTAACTTAACATTACTGTGCATTAATCTATTACATTCTTCTGCTTCAACTACAACGTTGAAAGTGAAAAATGAGGAAAATGTTAAATGGTGGAGGCCTTTTGAAATTTGGAGAGAGTTTAAAGTAAGCAAGCAACCTGGGATGCTCACTAATCGTTATTGAAAAGGTGCATTTACCCTTTCAGCATTGGCTTTCATGTATTTTCATGTATAATCATATTTGGCAAAACTGTATGTTTACCAAGTAATTACAAAACCCTGACCATTGCTCTTAGCCGTGGAATGGAAAAATGCATATAAAGGAAATACAGTAGATGATGATTAATTTATTTTTTTAAAAGTGTAAGTCTCAGCTTCAATCTACTGAAACCAAATCAATGCAGGAAAATGGTTAACCTGAAGAAGTTTACATATAACATATCAACATATCTATGGCAGTAGGAGGCTGAGGGCACAGCTCCATTTTGGTTAACATGATTCCAAACTGATAATGTGACCATTACCAGACCACCACCATTCAATGGTTTGAGGATTATTTTTGCTCTTTCACAGATTGTCCTGAAGGTTTGCTTTTAATGTGGACAAAAAGTACTGAAAATTAAAGAAAAATTAATTATATAAATAGGGAATTCACAAAACTGAAGCAACTACTCCATTTCCAGTTGCTTTCTTATCATTTATTTCCACAACAATATAGTTTAAAAATCTCTGCACAAACCACAGTATAAAGAGTAACTGATGGATAAATTGCTTGGTAAACTTTTACAGTTGCAGTTGTTTAGATTCTGGGATGAGCTGTTTGTAAACATCTAGAACTGTCACAGGGTGGAGTTAACATTACTAAAAAAATAAATAAATTCTGACACAATAACATTGTGTGATTTTACTATTGCTGAATATAGTTAATATGGTATTCAATAATAATCCTGACATATATACTATTGTATATTTTAAGAAATGGTGTAACTTGTTTGAGTACAGATTGCTAATTGTGGCAGGCTTCTTTGTATGTGTTATGAGATTACAAATTACAAACAAAATTATAATAATATAATATAATATAAATAATATAATTATGAGATTATAAATTACAATCAAAACTGCACTCCTAAATTGACTGACAATCTGGTCCACAGTTCTAAGGATATTAAATTGCAAGATTATTGCAAAAAGACTTTTTACAGTAATTGCAGTAACATAAAATACAATATTCAAGTAGTGTTGTCTTAATAGATACGTAGCCAGATGAGATGGTTTAGAGGTGTAAATCTCAGTTTGAAATACCTAGTCCCTTGACTTATTGGTTAAAATGCGTGCACTGAGATACAGTACTGTACTCTTAAAGGTGAGATTTTAAAACCCTGAGGTCCTGCCTATTTCGAATGGACATTAGATCCCATTATAATTAATTATTTGTAATTATAGGAGCACCCAGAGGAATTCACAGCTCTGTTGTGCTACGTGTTGTACATGCACATAGCAAGAGACAACTGCTGCCACAAAGAGCTTACCATCTAACTAGACAAGACAACCAGTTGGAGAAAGAAGTATTCCCATCTTACAGATGGAAAATGGAAGTATACAGAAGCTAAATGGGCTCAGAATGACATTCTGCTCCCATGTCCGCCCATGCTCCCCACTCACCAGCGTGCTTGATGAAAATGCATCCTCCCCTGCTGTAAGCTGGTTGGTTGCTGCGCTTTACTCAGAGGTAGGTGCTTTCCAGTAATTCTGTATGAATAGAGTTTTTAAGTACTTAGAGTTTTATGGAATTAAATAAGCTGTATACATCAAAACGTTTTAACTTACTGTCTATTTGGTTATTTTAAGAGACATAATTGAACCTGTACTGTTCCTTGTATTCACAGAAGAATGAGGCTCCACATTAATCTTATATATGTTGGTCACTGCCATAGAAGCACTCTATGGCATGAATTCCAATTCCATGGAACCCTGTCCAATCTGCCCACTCTCTCTGTGTACGCTATGTTCTAATGCATGTCATTGTAGCTTTTTTCTCCCCTAGTAGTTTACTCTCAAATGTTTCCTACAACAGGAAAAAGAGCAACAATGATCAAGATCCAGGCAGGCTAGAAACACCACTTCTTAATTAGTCCCCCCAAAAATGCCTTGCAGAGAAGACTCAACTACATTTTTAATCAGAGTTTGTGATCTAAGGATTAAAAAATACCATTAGAGCCATTTCAAACCCTAGTTTGACTAAGAGTGGAATATGCTCCTTGGACAGGGTGGCTAAATCTAAAGTTGACATGTTTCTCTTTTCCCTGTTATGTGAGGCAGGGAAGGCCTGTAATAAAGCACTTCTCTCTCGTCCTTGGGCAGGAGGCTGGTCAGAAAGCAGGCTGAGCGCATTCTGGCAAAAATGCTAGTATTACACAAGAATGATGGAAGAAATCACACCAAAATGCGAGGAGCAGATCTAGTTAAGGACATTAGGACATATTCCAGGCACAAGTCTCGTATCTTTTCAGGAGTGATCCTTATGCTACTGTGGGAAACCTTGAAAGTCAGAGAAAAAGAACAGCACTGCAGGATTTCACCACTGATACCAATTTACTCTTTTAAACTGACTGATGCCTTGGTCCCTTATGTTCACCACTATTCAGCCCCGTGTGGAGAATCACTTCGCCTCTCCGTACATCAGTTTGTGCTTCGGTTCCCCTATCTATAAAATGGGGATAACACTTCCCTACTGATCTTTCATCTCTGTAAAGCACTTTGAGCTCCTTGGGTGAAGAGCACTAAAGAAGAACAAAGTATTGTTTTTATTTGCTATTACTATAAAATGTCTGGTTCATCCTGTTTATCTAACACTGTCTAAAAGATGTCCAATACTGAAATAGCTGTGAAGTTTAGGGAACCTTGAGATCCTATAAGAAATTTCTTTATCTATGTATTTTTTTTTCCTATGGAACCCATCTCTGGTATCCATAGAAGTAACAAGTGTGTAAAATAAGCACTCTCTTAAATGGGAGTATTTCTTAGCCTGCCATGAAACCCAGGGAAAGATTCTGGATTCTGATCATTATTTCATTTTTATTGTTGTAGGAAATCAATCAGGCAATGAGAGTGGGACAGGCAGTATAGAAAGGTTCATCTCCAAAGTATGTCCGTGCTAGAAAACAGCCCATTGGAGCTTTGCTATAAAACATGCAAACATCCTGAGGAAATGACAGCAATTTGCAATAAACACTAGGTGTAAACAATTACCTGTGACTTGTTACACTTATTTGTACAGACAGCTGGCTAAACAGACACACTGCTCACACGTCTGTCCCCATCAAATTCGATACTGGAAAACAATTACTAGTCAATTCCCCTGAAGTAAGAAAAAGTCAGTCTTGTGGTAAATGACAGCTGGCAAGGAAACTGACTGAGTAAATGTAAGTGCTTATAGTTGTATTTTGCAAAAATTGAAGGAGAAAAATAAATAAGTGAATGGTGGCATATTTCTGAGAACAAAGACATTTCTGACCATCCACCATCAGACACTGCAGACTAATAAGGTGGATGTGGCGCTTTAGTGATTGGTCAGGGTGAGACCACAGGTGCAGAAATTGAAGAAGAAAAATAAATAAGTGAATGGTGGCATTTTTCTGAGAACAATGACACTTTTCTGGCAACCCACCATCGGATCTTGCAGGCCAATGAGGTACTAGGTGGATGTGGTGCTTTAGTGACTGGTCAGGGTGAGACCACAAGTGCAGAGACTTAAGCACAAAAACAAACAGGGACACAATGAAAGAGACAATGCAGCTGTGTCTAGAAAGTCCAACTGATCATTGTCCAAGGGGCAGGCAAATGAGGTTTGTTTTGCCTTCAATTTACCTTTCCAGCATTATTTTACCATGATCCTATTTGCATTTTGCCATATTTGGTGTTTTCCTTCCAATTTGATTCTATTAAATAGAAATGTTATAGTTACAAAGCCAAGGCACTTCGTTAATATTTGCCAATCACATTGTAGGCCCTAAATTATTGGCTTCACCCATGCCTGATAATGAATGAGTATGATGGTGATTGAGGGGAAGGCCTAGCTTTATTTGTGTCTTGTACAGCGCTAGACACGCTGACACTTGTATAATATAACAATAATCTCCATACTGCACAAGATGTGCAAACTCCATGGGATTGTCAGGACAGGCAGAGATGGGGTCTTGGAGAAGGAGGTATTCCTTTGAATTGCTGTAACAGAAGGGCATTTTTCTGCTGTTCTAGTCAGAGGGGTATTTGCCCTCTAACCTTATGATCCAAATCATTAGGATGGAGAAGCAGGTCCTTGCAGGCACGGTGGCCCATTGAGGTCTCTCTCCTTGTGGGCAGTGGGCATCCTCCTCAGAGCCATCTCACTGCAAACGTTGCATCTCTTTCCCCTCCATCGGGCCTCTGGCTTTGGGCAGTAAACCCTACTCTCCTCCTCAGGAGGCTCGTGTTGTGGGTGCAGCACTCTTTCCCTCTGTCGCACGGAGGCCACTGCAAATAAACACATTTTTAAAAAATTCTGCTGTGAACAGGGGTCCAGTAGAACCTCGGCAACGTGCAAACTGCTCAGGTTTGCAGACTAGGGAGCGTGGAGGCGGGGCCACAAATTGTCTTCTCTAAGGTGATGCCCCGGGGCCTGTGGGGAAGCTCTGGCTGCAGGTGTCTTGGGTAGGCAAGGTGTCTGTGGCTGGAGTACCCCGTTCCCCAGGAAGACTGTAATGGAAGTGGTCCCCCTTTGCGTTCCCCGGGGGCTTTGGCTCTGTGGAGGGGCCTATAGCCCGCCATGGAGGCTCTATGGGGGGTGCCTATCAGTACTACTCCCTTTCCAGAGGGATGGCTCTGGTGGATGCTCTGCCCCCTGCAGGGATGTCTGGCTGGTGGGTGCCCCACCCCCGTCTGGGGGGGCTGGGCGGGGTCTCTGTCTCTCTTGGGGTGCTGTGCCTCCGACCTTTAATGTTTAAGCGCTGTGACTCCCCCCTGGAGGAGGGACGCTCACTTCACGTGTTGGCCTGAGGCTGCAAGCCGGGGCAGGGGCGCCCCTCCTGGGCCATTGCTCCCCGGGTGCGGGCCCCAGCCCGAGCGGGGCGCGCGCCCTCCGCGCAGCCCCTCGCCGTGGGCGGCGGCTCGCGCTGTCTGCATGGAGCGCGAGACCCGACTCGACCCGAGCGTGGGAGCCCAGTGCGCATGGCGCAGCTGGGGGGGCGCAGGCGCAAAACCCGCCCTTCCAATCGGGTTGGGAGCGGGCCGCTCCAGCCGGGCCTCCCCGCGCCGCGGTGGACCCTTTGGTGCTGAAACCCACCAGCCCCACCCGCAGCGGGGGCGGCTCGGTTGCAGGGGGGACTGGGCCTGTTCTCTGCCCGCAGATGCGGCTTGCACCGGGGCTGCGAACTAGCCCGGCGTGCAAGGCGCTGGATCTCCCAGCCGGCGCGCGTTGCCTCTGCCCCGCTCTCGTTGCATTGCGGTATGACCCGGCGGGGGGGCTATAGCAGCCGGCCCCGCGGTGTAAAGGACGGCTGCATCCCCCCCCAGCTTTGGCTGTCACACCCCGCTTGCCCTGCGTCTCTGTGCCATGAACGGGTCTGGGAATCACTGGGGGGCTGCTTTCGGCCCCGGGAACCGTTCCCTCCACCCATGCAGCGCACAGCTGGGCAATCCCCCACCCCCAGCAACCACAGGCAGCACCTTTAACTTAGTGATTGACGGCCAGAAACCCGGGGGGGGGGGAGCGGGCTCCTTTTGGGGATGAGGGGGTGTGGGAGATGGCCCATTAGGCCAATTGACTTCCGGTCTGTGGTGCGCTCGATTCAAAATAAAGGGGGGGCTTTTAACCATGATACCCCCTCCCCCCAAAAAATGACCATCCACACCTAGCAAAGGGGCTTGCGGGGGGAAGGGGCGTATGCAAGGGTGACACCTAAAAACCGGTGTCCAGGGTGTCTCATTGTTCTGCATTAGACAACAAAGAGAGGGGTTTGCCGGCGGGGAGGGGGGAGGAGGGGGTGTGGGTCAGGCAGCCTAAAGCCGGCCCCCTCTGCTCCGCGCCTGGCCAATCGCCTGGCGCAGCGGCCGTGTCGGCAGCATTGTGCTGTCAGCTCCTGCCGCTTACGCGGCGGCTCCCCGCCCCTCCCCCCCCCGCCCCTCCAGTGCTGTCTGGCTGCAGCAGTAGGTCAGACCGAGGAGGGGAGAAGAGGGGGGAAAAAACGCTGAGTGAGTGGAGCGGAGTCTGGGAGGGGCTCCTTAAAGAAACGCTGCCATCGCCTGGCATTGTGGCCAACAAGGAACTCAAGGGGGGGAAATCATCGGAGCTCCTCTGGCTTGTTCTTCCCCCCCCTCCACCCCCAGCCAAAAAAAACTTGGGGGGGAGTCGTGGGGGGGTCCTGACAACATCTTATAAACCGGATTGCACTGAAAAAAAAAAAAGATACCAATATACAAGCAAAAAAGGCAACCGATCCCCGGTCTCCAGCACTCGCCTTCCCTCCCTTTCCTCCTCTCCTGCTGGCCCTCTGCCTTGGGTTTGCCTTTGTGTCTGATCTTTTACTACTGAGCCGAGCGCAGGAGGAGGAGGAGGGTGCAACACACACAGGGACTATGCCCAGCTCGCTTTTTGCAGACATGGAGAGGAACGGGAGCGGCGGCGGCGGAGGAGGAGGCGGTGGTGGAGGGGGAGAGACCCTGGATGACCAAAGAGCCCTTCAGATAGCCCTGGATCAGCTCTCCCTGCTGGGGCTGGATAACGACGAGACGGGCTCCATCTACGACAACGAGCCTCGGAAGAAGAGCGTGAACATGACAGAATGCGTCCCGGTGCCCAGCTCGGAGCACGTCGCCGAGATCGTGGGAAGGCAAGGTGGGTAACCGTGTGAATGTGTGTGAGAGAGTCTCCCCTCCGTGCCGTGTGGGGCTGAGATGCGACACTGGCTAGCTCCGGTACAACTGCAGTGTTATGATGGCCAGCGCTGGGTTTCCCCCCAGACAAAGAAAGTGCAGCAGACGTGGTGTTTCCAAGTCCGCATCCATGTCGAGATGCACTTTCACCCGCCAGCAGCAATAAAAATCGTCCTTTTCCCCTCCCTTCGCGAACGATAAAGCTCGTTTACGGATGCACGGAGGAGAAAAATCGGAGCCTTGATTCCTCCCCCAATTTATAAATCATAGACCCCCCCCCCAGGAGCAAACGGAGTGGGGAAGTGGAACAATGGGATTGGAATCAAGCATCCGCATTGGGGAAATCTGGCTCGCTCAAGACAGCCACCGCTTCCTACCTTCCTGAGCAAACCGAGAAACAAACAAGGCGTCCCCACCCCGCTTTTCCCCCGTAGGAATGTGTGGAGCCGGCGGGTGGAATTATTAATCCGAGGGTGGGGGCGGCTGCTTATTTCTGGGGGCCCGGTTCGGCGGCGCATTGTTTTTGTTCCGTGGCATTGCACGTTGTGTAGCTCGGGCCGGTTGCATTGCAAAGATGTTGTTGGCCGACCATAATATCTGTTGGGGGGGGTGTGTCGGGGCTGGGCTGTATGAGAAAATGCTATTTATAACCTGGCGTAGGGGTGATCTTTCCCCCCTCCTTTCTCCCTCGCTGCACCCCAATAATGGCTCGTAACCTACTTTTCTCTCCCCCCCGCCCGGTTCTCAGGTTGTAAAATCAAAGCTCTGCGGGCGAAGACCAACACCTACATCAAGACCCCGGTCCGCGGGGAGGAGCCGCTCTTCGTGGTGACGGGCAGAAAGGAAGATGTGGCCATGGCCCGGCGGGAGATCATCTCGGCGGCCGAGCATTTCTCCATGATCCGAGCCTCCCGGAACAAGAACAGCGCCTTGAACGGCGCCGCGCCGGGCCCCCCCAACCTGCCGGGCCAGACCACCATCCAAGTGCGGGTGCCTTACCGGGTGGTGGGGCTGGTGGTGGGGCCCAAGGGGGCCACCATCAAGCGCATCCAGCAGCAGACGCACACCTACATCGTGACCCCCAGCCGGGACAAGGAGCCGGTCTTCGAGGTGACGGGCATGCCGGAGAACGTGGACCGCGCCCGGGAGGAGATCGAGGCGCACATCGCCATGCGCACCGGCGGGGTCATCGAGCTGACGGACGACAACGACTTCCACGCCAACGGCACGGACGTGGGCTTCGAGCTCAACGGGCCGGGCAGCCTGTGGAGCAAACCCACCCCCAGCCCGGGCCGCAAACCCTTCTGCAGCTACCGCCACGACAGCTCCAGCTCGCTGGGCAGCGCCTCCACCGACTCCTACTTCGGGGGCAGCGCCCGCCTGGCCGACTACAGCCCGCCCAGCCCGGCGCTCAGCTTCACCCACAGCGGCGCCTACCGGGGGGCCGGCGGGGAGCCGCTCTCCTCCCCGGACTGCTGCGCCGAGCCGCCCTTCGACTCGCCCCCGCCCGCCTTCGACCTGGCCCCGGCCCCGCCGGCCCCGCCGCCCCCCGCCGCTGCCGCCCCGCTCCTCTGGGCCCAGTTCGAGCGCGGAGCTGCCGCCCCGGCCTCGCCCGCCTTCCCGGCCGCGCCTGCCGGCTCCAACGCCAACCTGGCGCTGCTGGGGAGCGGCGGGCAGAGGCGGGGCTGCGCCGCTCCGCCCCCGGCCCGGCTCTCGCCGCCCTTGCACGGCAGCGGGGGCGTGGCGGAGCATCCCTTGGCCCGGCGGGTGCGCAGCGACCCGGGCGGCGGCGGCGGCGGAGGAGGAGGAGGAGGAGGGGGGCGCTTGATTTCTTCCACCTCCTACCCTCTCTACGCCAACGGGCTGGGCTCGCACCTGCCGGGGCTTCCCTCCGACTGCTCGGCCTCCTCCTCCTCCTCGTCCAGCTCTTCCTCCAGCTCCTCTTGCTCTTCCTCCGGCATGAGGAGGAAGGGCAGCCGCGACTGCTCCATCTGCTTCGAGAGCGAAGTGATCGCCGCCCTGGTCCCCTGCGGCCACAACCTCTTCTGCATGGAGTGTGCGAACCGCATCTGCGAGAAGACGGAGCCCCAGTGCCCCGTCTGCCACAGCGCAGTTACTCAGGCCATCCGTATATTTTCCTAACAAGTCTCACTCTCACACACACAGAACCGCAGAGCCCCAGTTCGGTACTGCGTGGTGTCCCGATGAGCTTTTAAAGCTGCAGTATCCGCACATTTGAAAAAGGGGGACCTAACTAGCAGGATTAATTTTGCATTGAGTGTACTGTAGCGTAGGGTGGGTTAGGGGGATATTTGTAACATCTGATGCATGCTATAAATAATAACGAACGACTACATTCTAGTACTAGACTAGTTTTTACACTGTACTTTAATACGAAGCTTCCAAGACTTTTTTTTTTAATTTTATTTTAAAGTAGAAAATGCTTATGATGATGATGATGATGATGGTGTGTGGACTGTTAGTAAAACGTGCTGGTAGTTCCTAGAATGCTTATTACAAAATAATTAAATCTATGGGTGGATACTTTTTTGAATGTTCTTGAAAGGGCAAGAAGTTCCTGTGAAAACCATGATACTGCAGCTTTATCAAAGTAAAAAGAAACTGTAACATATCTCTTATATATATGAAAAACGTTTAAAGGTTTTAAAGATAAATTGCATTAATACAGATTGAAGTATTTTATTCTTTTTTGACTTGAAAAATTATATTTCATATTGCAAAGATGTTTACAAGTATTTTAATTTAAGTTCAGTGAACTTTTTGTAGCTGGGTTAAATCTTTTTTATTTTAGTATGGCCTTATGGCAAAGAACACTGTATTATTTTAATATCACACAATTGTGGACGGAATTACAAACCATAAAATGTGTAATGCTTTGAACAGTATTCTGTTGGGATGGAGATTTTATAGGTTCAGAAAAAAATCTTTTAAATCTGCTTCACCCAGCATATTTTCTATTCAGTGATATAAAGCATATTTTATTCTATATTATTACAAAAATGGAAATGTATAAACATATGTCAAAAGGAACTGTTGAAGCTTTCTAACATTTGTATAAATAGAATTCAGTGGAAATTACAAAAATTCTGTTGCACCACTATAGTTTTAGTATTTCTATTTTAATACATTTGTTTACCACTTGTTTATGTATATGTAGGTGACGTTACTTGAGCTTAAATGTACTTTACTGAGCAAAGTTTAAAAACAAAGTATATTTTATTTTATGATAAAGGGCCTTTAACCTCATGGTCAAATACTAATATTATATTTGCTGAGACAAGATTTGAAATTGTATCAAGAGTTTTATTTTTCTGACATTTAAAGTTCTACATAATAAAGGTAAAACTTAAGTAATGGTGCTACTTCATGTTTTTTTAAGTATTTCTATATAAATAAAATAAAATATTACAGAAAAAGTAGCTTGTGTGGTGATTTGATTGGGCATGAGTAGAGACTGGACTTCATTTTCCCCATTTATAATGAATCAAGTTCAGAGTTTTAATCATGTCATATTAATAATACTGGAAGCCTTTACCTTATGAAGGCTTCCAGAATAATATTTCCATTGAAAATGCCTCATGCCACTTATTTGTAAGAGGAAAGTTGATTTATTTTTGTAGCCTGTGGCTTATCCACAAAAGTAGGAGAAAAGTATCCTTTCAAAAGTTTTTTTTTTTAATAATGAAAGTACTTATAACTTCAGAATAACTGCTGTATTAAGCAAATTCATGGAGATCCAAATTCTTTGTCTCTTAAACTTTATTTCTATTTGCTAATGTAAAGCCAGGTAAAATGAGAGACTCCTTTTTAGTGATATATGGATAAAGGGCTAGGTCCTGCAGACTTTTATTCCTAAGAGCAGTTCCAGGATCAAACCTTAAATGATAAATATTTTCTTGATCAGAACAAGGGTTTTCAATCAATATCTTTTCCTAACTTCCTGAAATTGCTTCTGGGTATTTGGTGATTGTGCTGCAGGCTAATGTGTGTTGACAAGCTTATTTTAATAAACAAGTTATTGCTTTGTAAAGTTGGTTTACTTTTAACAGTGCAAACTAGTGGCATAAGAGTGAAGAAAGTATATAAGTTTCCTGATTTAATTAGCAAAGCCAGCTGTGCAAATGTTTCAGTTTTTTTGGAATGATTGTATCTGAACTGCTTAACTGAACTTGGTGCATAACCCATATTTGTGCATGTTTGATATACAGACATAGATACATTTTCAATGTTTGTTTTAAAATAGGCCAGTGCACCTTTTAGCAGGATAGCAAAAAAACTTGTAACATAGTTTATGTGTGTGAATTTTTATTTTACATAATTACCTTTTTATTCCAAAGCTGTCCTGATTTCTTTTAGGCAGCCCATACCTTACACAAAACGTTTGGTGGTTGTATTGTGGGGTTTTAATTTTAACATTTCCCTTGGGACATTTGTCAGTCATGCTACAGTAAAAAAACATCCTCCATGTATATTCTCAAGTACTCTAAAACTTTGGAAAAATGGAAACTTTAAAGGGTTATTGCGAGAATGTTTGTTTTTTTAGACTCAAAGTGTAGGTTTTCTCAATGAAAGGTTTTAGAAAATGTAATTGAAATGTTTAGAACAGTCAGTTTGCTGTTTGGATTTAAATATCCTTTCCACAGTGTTTGGGCCCTGTGTTTGCTAGTGTATGTGAGCCAGAAAGTGTGAGAATGACTATAAAGAAAAAAGTGATTCTGACCAGTCTGTGTAATTTTCCAACCTTAATGAAATAGGGGGGAAATCTACATTTCCTTAAAAATATTACAGTCCAACAATGAATGGTTTTATTAATAATACACAGCAGGGAGACTTTACCTTGATAGTTCTTTAATGACCACCACTTGCACTGGAGGTAACTAAAGTTGCACTGACCTGGGCAGAATGACAGGGTCATCATGTAACACAGATTAACTTGATTCTCCTTCCCAGTTAATTAAATGTAACGGGGCTCACCTTCAGCATCCATTTTGCAGGATTTATTCAATAATTTTCTTCATCAAATTTATTGTGGGTAGTCCCATGTTTATGGCTGAGAAATCCCATGTTTATGGCTGAGATCCCCTGTCTGACTTTGGTGCAACATTTCAAGGAACTGTTGAAGTACATGGTCATGTTTTATGTGTGTGTCAGTTTGAAAAGGGAGGATGTCCCTTTGCAATGCCCACAGTACCTACAGTGACTAAGTGTGCTAATTTCTCTTCAACAATCACTTTATTTTGGGGAGGGACTGGTCTGGATTATCCTCATTTAGCCATGGGATGATCCGGAGTGCACCATTTGTCCTATCTCCCAAATGTGTGTTGACAGCAGCAGGAGCTATCGAGGCGGCAGCTTTTCTGCATCCTACTTTGGCAGCCTCAGCAGACTCTGTCTGAAGCAGTTCTACCATCAGTTACCCATGACTGTGCAAATAGTTTCTGAGTGTTCACCACTACCCACAGGTGGAGGCTGTTTCTCTGAGGCATAATACCATGCACAGTGTTCACTCTAATATGTGTTGATCCTCGCTTTGTTAGTTTATGTGCACAAGACATGCCCCCTGTTCATAGGCTGGTATAGACCCATTGTATGTTAGCAAAGCTTAGACAGCGAATGACGTATAGATGACCCATGTAGATAACCACACATATTGGGCCAAAGTCTGTGCTGATTTATACCCCAGTTAATTCAGTGGGATTGCAGGGGCTATAAATCAGTGCAGAATTTGCCCCAAGAGGGACAATTTGCCTAGAGAATTTTTCCCTGGGGTCAGACACACACACACACACACACACACACACCTAATAAACAAAACTAGGATCCTAAGTTTGGTACAGGGATATGTCAACGCACAAAAAGAGGTCAAAGTTAATTTTCTAATTGAGTACTTGGAAATATATATTTCAATATTTATCTAGCTGAACAATGATTAGTTTGTTTTTCTGGTGCTGCTGAGTGGTTGGTGTGGAGAGTTGTGGGTAAGGTTTCCAGACTGACCTTGTCAGGATTAGTCATGAGAGTAAGGGCTATTTGTGTAGGTACAGGTTGAAAGACTGAGACGTAAATGTCCAAAGAAAATGAAATGTTTTGAGTTTTTTGTTTGTTTGTTTGTTTTGACAGTTCCAATTTGTTGGCCAAAACCAGAGAGAAATTAAGGACACTTTGTGTTTATTCCTGTCTGATTTTATTAATGTACGGTACATGGAGTGTACACATATAATTAGTTTGAACACAGGAGAAATTTATATTTGTAATAATGATCATATATTCAGTCCCAATCTTAATTACTCCTCTGTCCACATCTTGTGCTCCCTAGAATTTGTATAACAATCAGACATCAAAGCTAGTGTAGGCTTACTAGGAGAAAGGTCTTTCTACTATACTATTTTGTTGCCAAATAAATTATAATGATCAGTTTAATCTAAATTTACTCTAAATATATTTTTCAATAAATTGAAATGAAGCTCACCAACAAAGTCTAAAGCTAGCAGCAGAAAAATCTGTATATACATTGAACTGTGAATTGGATTGCATTTTATTTTACTTTGTCTTGGTTATTTTGTCAGTCAGCTCCATTTTGGAATGTGAAACCATAGCCAAGACTGCTCTTACTCTCATTGAAATCTACGGGAGCTTTGCTATTTAATTCATTGAGAAGAGGCTTATGCCCTAGAATTACTGAGGAGCAGACATCTTTTTTATTGTTGGGATGGGGAGGTCTTTGTGTGCTAGCATTTAAAATAATAACTGTTGAATATCACTTTAATGAGTGATTTTTGTGCCTCTTAAATTGGTCCATTTTGAGTAAAATAAGCTAAAAGAGCTTTGGTTCCAAACTCTTTGTTTCCTTTTTATTAATGCAGTCCCTATCTGAGGAGGAGCGGAGAGCTAAAAGCCCCCTCCCCCCTCATTCTCCAGTTGCCTACACACATGTATTGTATTTCAGTGGTCACTTTGAAATAGAAAATGTGATTATTCACACTACTTCTACATATCAATGTTTCCTGTGCTCATTGTCCTTCTAACAGAGAGACTCTAATTAGGCAACAAAGACTAGTTTAACTCCAAAGCAGTTAAAGTACATCTGATGCTTCAGAAGATCAAATGTTTTGAACTGCTGATTCACAAGTTTATTGCAATCCAACTGGCAACTGACAAAAGGTACAAACCAGCAAGCTGTGAAGCACTTTTTTAAGGTGCTGAGTGCCCTCAAATTGCTTTGAAGTGAGTAGGTGCTCTCTGGCCCGCAGTGGTGAGTCCAAACTCCTCTGTCCATTGCAGGTAGATCATTTTTTGACATTTGAAGTCTACAAGAATACATGCATGGGCATGCAGGTATATGTGTGCCATTAGAGATTGATGACTGCTTGAAAATCTCAACTGAGTACAACAAAATATAGATAGTGGAGTGATTTTTGGTAATTTATGTTAATAAAATATCACTGGAACTTGATAAAAGCGTTTATTGTAGTTTTATTGCTTAAGATCAAGGCTTTTAATGAGGTTTTCATAGTTGTATGTGTAGAATAATTAATAGAATGTAATTTCTAAATTTGATTTAAATGTGTAAAGTTTACGCTTGCTTAATTTTTGTGGAACAGCCTATATTCATATGTAATACACAAAAGCAAACTTCATATTTTAATCAGTGTGGTATATGGCATATTCACTATTTACTTTAACTGTATTTTAAATGTTTTGACCAAGATGTGCACATGCAAACACGGGGTTTGTGTGTGCAGTTTTGTGAGAA
Organism: Mesoclemmys tuberculata; assembly: GCA_007922155.1. Lineage (NCBI taxonomy): Eukaryota > Metazoa > Chordata > Testudines > Chelidae > Mesoclemmys > Mesoclemmys tuberculata. The sequence goes on from ML675644.1 coordinate 8,043,580, forward strand.
CAAATGTAGTCTCCATCCTGTATTGTGCAGTTCTCAGGGGACTCACTGATTCATGGGCAATCTGAATCACAAAACGGGATGAGGGCCTTGGAAGCTACTCATGGCCATTTAGACCTTACAGCTGAATTTTGGTCCCACTGAAGTGAATGGCAAAATTCCCATTGGAGCAAGATTTGATCCTTCAAGTAAATTGCAGTATGGCAAATAAAGTGTGTTTGCATATAAATCCTGATCCAGTGTGTACAGATAATATTCATTCCCAAAATGTTTTTGTGAGTGAGGTACTGTTATATGTCTCTGCTATAAGAAAATGGTGTAATTATTGGTGAAGAAACAATTCAGTTAAATACAAGTCTTGTTAAATATATTCTGTAACTTTACTGCTGCAGGTATGATTGATTGGCTGTCTGAGGAGCTTTATAGTTCCCTATAATAATGTACCAGAAAAAGCGGCTTGGTTAGCTTTAAATTGAGAAAAAATAGAGATTTTTATATTTTCTATTACTGCCTTTCACTCTCCGTTGAAGTTACAATATAGAAAAGTGCTTTTGGCTCTTAGCTATAAGGGACTCTTTTGCCATCCATATCTGGGGGAATAATGTGGTCCACTTACATTAGTGTGCATTGGAATTGCCTGTGTAAATCTACCTGCCATGAATGGTTGAATAGATCCTCTTGTCCTTTGTCTTTTTGTTTAATTCACTTTTAGCCATCACAAAAGGTGCTGAATTTGAACCTGAGTTAATGGTGGAAATGCTAGGTTTCATTTATGTCTACATGGTATTTTTATGTGATTTTTAGGTTACTTTATATTTTGACAAGTAAGCCAAGCCATGGAAGCTATGTTTGTGAAAAGAAAATTTCAGCTAGAGTATGACTGTCTAGAAATATATTTTTGTGAGAGAGTCATGAAAGTTTCCATTTCATTTAGAAGCTATTTCCACTATTTGCCTGAAAAGGGCAAATAAATCATTACCACTTTAGGAGTCAGAACAAGGATCTGAGTTTCAGGACTTGATGTAAGTGCAAAATATTGTTACTGATGTTTCCTAATTAATCAGTTATCTATAATCAATATGCAGTAATCTTACTGCTCGAGCGCAGACGCATATACTATTGCAAGCTGCTTACAACCAACAGTTTTTCAACTTCTCATCTCCACATAGAATTTAAATGGTCCTGTATATTGGGGTTCAACAAACAGTATCATATTGGGCCAGAACCTGCTTTCCTTACTCACACAAAACTCCCACTGCCTTCCATGGGACTTTTGGGTGTGCAAGCAATGCAGTATGAGACACGCATGGCTAGGTCTTGAAAGTACCTCAGAAGAATGTACATTCACAATATCACGTACATAGGCCCAATAGTTTGGACTAAGTACAGGGCAAGGCAGCCTGGGTTCAGATTTTGTTGCTATTGTACATATAATACCACTGCAACACTTTTTGATTTAATTTCCACAGTTTTGTTTTTTAATGGTGGTGTAAAAGTTTAAGTAAAATGAGAAGAATATTATGACCTGATCCAATAATCCTTCCTCATATGGCTGGCACTGTTGGATTCAGTGGGAATACTTATATGAGTAAGGAGTGCAGGCGGAGGTCTTACATTACAAGTGAAGTTGTTAGGGTAGGGGCTTTGGCAGTGCAATGCAAACCATTGTTTGTTGGCTCTTGGTTCTCATGTCTGTGCTTTGGTGTGGGAAAAGCTGACATTGTGGTGGCTCCGAAGGTCATCTAATGCTGCAACTTTTAATATGAAAAACTTTACTGTAGACAATGGAACTTTTGTATAAGCCACTGCTGCTACTATGTAGTTTAGAGTGTGCAATATAAACCAAGTTTTTTGTAATGTTGCATGCATGATTACCAAGATTGTGACTGAAACTGTGGTAAATGCACATGCGCGTGACCAGTTGCATGTCTGATTTGCTCAAGTGGTCATGCTTGTGTGAAAATTGAGGCCACAAGGAATATTTAAAACCATTAGGAAAATTAATTGCTACACAAGTACAAGTTGTATGCTTGAAAGCTAACAAACATCCTTATTTTTTTCCTGTTTGTCTCTTCCAAAAAGCTCAGTCATATAAAATTATTAAACCACTTTATAGTTGACAAATTTGAACACTTTTTAAGCCATAAAATACAATTTTCCATACTATAAAGGGTTAAATTGAATTAAGGGCCTGATTCAGCAGAATATTTCTTCTACCTTCTGAGCCACACTATTCTTGGATGGCTCTGCAGGAGGTCAACCTGTTCAAGAGAAAAGGTAGTTTGTGGTGGAATCCAAAAGTGCACAAATCTCTGCAGAAGTGAGGCACACAGCTGTACATGACAGGAGCCTCTCACTCTCCATGCTGCTCTACTGTCTATGCTTGTCCTGCCCATCTACATCAGCTACCCCAAGGGCTGCTGCATGGCTGCTGTACAGTTATGACTGAGGTGAGGATGAGGAAACAGATGCTAGAGGTCAGGATCATTACCAGTGTAAAAGTTAGAAATACCTGGATTTGTGGTCTTCTGTGCCTGCCTCAGTGTATATCTTCATTGTGTTATTGGACTACCTTTTCCCCAGTTTTGGTCTTCAGACCTAATGGCCCATTTCATCTTCTCGCTGGGTAAGCAACAGAGCTATGTGCCAAGAATAGACTGCTTCAAGTTTCACTTCTTCCCCAGCTAACCATCATTCAGTCATCCAGAGAATGGCCTGCCCAGTATTAAGGTATGCTCTGATGTTTTCCCCATGAGCGTTGTGACTGTTGGTTTGGGCAATGTCTTAGACTCCTCTCTGTGTGGACCTTGGCAGCCCTGGGATGCCTAATGCCCCATGAATGTCTAATATGGATTTCTGTGGCTATTACTGAGGAAGTAATTCCATGATGGAATTAGAATAATCTTTTGAAGTTCCCTAGCAAAGCATGTCAGTGGAGCTTCCATAGGCCATCAGCCATGGAGGAAGGCTATCTGGTGGTTAGGGCCTTATATTTGTGTGTATGCACACACACACACACATTTGTATGTCAACATGTAAATGAAAATTAAAGGCAGGAGACTGATTTGTAATTGGTGAACTATTTTAGGATTCTGATATTAAACACAGTAGTTTACTGTAAACATTAGAATCCATCATTTATTTATAATTGGATCAGCCATTTCTCTCTATTCATTATTCTCTTGTATACATACAAAAACACAAAATAGCTTAAAATGCCCTAAGTATAATGAATAGGGTTTTGTACCATTGTGTAAAGAATTTCTTTATGTTCACTTGGACTGTAAAATTTTACATAGATTATTTTATCTTTATAACACTTATTGTAAAGACTTGTCTTTTTACTGGCAAAGGCAAGGTATGAATGTTAAAGGGAATTCATTGTAGTTGAAGGCTATAATACGCCTGTTCTTTTTAAAGTAGAATGTATAACTAATTACATTTTAATTAAATCTCTGACAAACAGCTGTTTTTAAAGGGTCTTTTTTAAAGCTACATTTAATTTTAGTATTGTTTAAGATCCTCTTTCTTTATGTGCATCTGTATTCATGTATTATTGCCTTTTAAAAAGTCCCCTCCCCCCACCTTGCCCAAAATATCAAGAGTTGCTGGTATATATTAAAGACTAAGTGCTGGTAAAATGCGGTTGGTTTTTTTTGTTTTTTTTTTTTTTTTTTTTAATGCCAGCTATTACTTTTCTAAGTAGAGAGCAAAAAGACATGAAACTACCCATAATCTATTTGTTCTCTATGTCTTCTTCAGACAAAAACTTCCAGGCCTCGACTTCAAGAAGAAAATTGTGCATGCCAATTTTCAGCCCACAATGGTTTAATTTGCGTGTCCGGTTATAAGCTCATTGCAAATAGGGTTCTAATATAAAAAAAATTGCAGCTGATAATTACGAAGCCAGGACATAAATATCTGTTTAGATTATAAGGTTTATATTGTTTTTACTTGTTTCCTTTTAAGGTAGCATAGAGGCAGTGTCCGAGTAACCTGTATTTGGTTTTTGTGGGGAAAAAAAATCCAAATGAAATAGGCAACAAAGAAACAACAGCCAAATTTAGGCCTGGCATAATTGGCACAGTTTCTATTGACTTCCATGGAATTTGTGCCCACTTATGTCAGGACAGAATTTAGTCCATAAAACCTAAATTTTATTCCTATATTTTACTGTAATTTATATTTTAATTTCCAGGCAGGATATCAGGCAGATGCAGGAAGGGAGAGAGGAATGTTTCTGTCACAGAATGGGTCTGTAGCTGCTCTTTGGAGTTTATCCCAGCCCAAAGTCCCTCAGCTACACTAGTGTCACACCCATTGTGCCTTCTGAATACAGCTCTATAGGGTGCATCTTTGATCTGAGCTCTGCACTGTGCAGCATATCCATGCATAACTCCATTACATCCAGAAACCTCTGTCTCTGGCACAGAGAGTGGTTCTGGATTTGCCTTTTATTGCTCATATACATCCTAAAAAAGAGACACAGCTCTATACTGCTACACCCATTTAAATCAATGGCAAAACTCCCTTGACTTAACTGGAGTAGCACTATTCCTGGTTCACCAGGATTTCAAATAGGAGTGAGTTTACTGCACAACTCTGCTCATCTCACTGCAGTTAGTTTAATGCATCTCCCAGTCCCTGCAGATTATGGGCTTAGAGCCAGTGTAACTGACCACAGACGGATCACTAGTGGGATCCTCTAATGACACAAAACTAGTGTGGGGTGGTGTTTGGGCTCCTTTCTCCATACTGCTGTCAGAGAGAGCGTGGCCATAATGTTCCTATGCCCTGCTGATTCCAGGATACCATATTAGACTCCTTAGGCTATTCACTGTCACCTTAACTTACTGCAGTTAGGGGACAAGCCCAGAGGCATTGAAGCCCCTTTCGCCTCCACCCTCCAATCTGGGCTGCACTGTAGGCTCCTCAGCCATAGCCAGGGATCCAGGCCTTTATGTGCTTCAGATCTGGAGTAAATACTTCACGTGATGATTACTGTATTACTAGGCAGAAATATGTAGCGAATATCAGTTTAATATTTAAGTGCCAATTTTCTGAAAATATCAAAATCCACTAATCATGAAAACTCTTGTGTCAGACTTGCAAGGTAGTTAAATGACAAGCTGGGATGCCAATTTGTTTTGTTAAGACTGTATAATCCAAAAATAACAATTCATTATCCATTTCATGAGGCTAGCCAGGAAGATCAGAAAGACTCAATATTAGCAATTTCTGAGGCTAATAGAATTGATGTAATGGAAGTGATATGACAGCAAAGCTGCAAAACAGCTGAAGCTTCCAGTTGGTATCAACAAATGAATGTGGCTTCTATCAGTGCTAACAGATATTAAAAAGAAGCACATAGTAAAACTAATATATTCCTGGTGTAACCCCACTGAAGCTAATGGAGTCACACCAGGGATTAAATTGACCCATTCTTTGCTGTAAAAAAAAGACTCTAGGAACCTGAGTCTCCTCTCACTTATGCTAGTTTTCCACTACTGAATAGAGTCACTCCCAGTTTACATGGATGTTAGAAAGGAATTGACTTTTTGTGTTTTACGATATGTGACTTTGCTGTCTTGTAAACAAACTGGTCTGATTTTGTTCTCATGCTGGTGTAAATCAGGAATAACTCCACTGAAGGCAATATAAGAACGTGGATTTAAAACCAGTTTAAATGACAGATGAAACAGGCCATGAGGTCATAGCCCTCCTCAGTTACACCAAGGTAACGCCAGCATAACTCCAGAGAAATTATGTCATTGTTTTAGCTCTATACTGGTGTACCTGAGAACAGAATCTGTTCCTGAAAGGTCAGGCAATGAGACGGTTGTGTCTGGTAAATCAGGTGACACAAGTTCTCGTTAGAGTAAAAATGTCTTTTATTGCAATAATAAAAAACCCAACAAAAAGATGAACTAGTATGGCATTTCTGCAGTTCAGTGAGGATCCCTGCCACCTGCACTCATTGGTTACTAGCCATTTCTGAAGGAACCTTTGCTCCAGAAGAGCCACACTGAGTTATTGCATCATTGGTGCAAGTGGTCCAAGGAGTGGAACGTAACAAAAGGTGACTGAAAACATTTTAGAGCAATTCGTATTGAGAGAGAACCCCGTTTTATGGTCTTGTAGCTCATGTACAGAACAGAGAATGAGTTGAACTCCATTCTGCTTGCAGTACTGCTTAGGAGTCCTATGTGACTTTGAGTAAATCACTTAATGTTTGTGGCCCCAGTTTCCCCATTTGTAAAATGGAAATAATAAGGACATTGTGAGGCTAAAGGAACTCATAGTTTAAATTTAAAAGGGCTTAAAAATCCTAGTTTGGCATGTATCACAGAAGTGCAAAGCATTATGTTCTCGTGAGAAGCGGTAGAATTGCCAAACTTTGTTGGGCCACAGTGTCCGGCAATAACCTCTCTTTACTATACTGCACCTAGAGAAATGGGGGGACTAATAAATACGCAGTAGCTAGGTTAGCAACGGCTGCAACAACGCAGAGCCTTTTGATTTGTAAGTCTCTCGGAACTTGCTTAGTGTGTTACTATTTCTTCTTGTTAGCAGCAGATTGAATTACATAAAACTGAGTTCCAGTAACAGAACAGCTACGAGGTATTATATTAGAAGAAGTACCAATCATGGCAGGATTGCTTTAGACACATTGCATACTAACATCTGAAATTTACCAAGGCCACTTATTTATATTTCTGAAGAATCGTAAGTAACATTACGTAGTATGAACAATGGAGCATGTCTTGCATGTTGGGTTATTTACAGATCGAGTAACTGGAATTCTGCTGTTTTCTTTATTAGCTTGTAAAATATGTGTATTGATTTTTTGGCACAGAAATTAAGATGTCAAATTGGACTAACTTTACAATTGCAAATGCTGGATACAAAACACATCTTCTTGACATTTATACAGTCAGTTTTATTTACCAGTGAGTCATATGCAGCTCTTTTGTCCTCCTCTGCTACTAAAACTAGTCCCTAAATGTGCTCCTCACAGCCTTTGACTACACAATTCATCATAGTTTACAGATGACCTGTAATAGATGACATGTGAGGGGAGATGGCTGGCTTGCCAGTGTAGTGGAATCTGGTTCCTTGTACCATACGATGTTAAAAGTTGGGTGAAATCCTGGCTTCATTGAAGTCAATGGGAATTTTGTCATTAACTTCAGAAGAGCCAGGATTTTACCTCATGTGCTCTGTTCAGGAGGCAAGTAAATGTTCTTTTTCCTCCACCATAATACTCATAAAGTTTCATAGTGCAGCTCTGTTCCAAGTGGTTGACAACTTGATGAATCTGTGCTGCCTCCAGTCAGTTACAGAGTCAAGTTTTTCTTGTGAAGAGTTTTCAAGCTACTTTGCACAGAAAATCATGCTGATTAGTGTAGCATATTGAGGATTGTGTTGAAATTGCAAGCTATCCCTTTAAGAACAGGGGGCTTCAAGGTCTGGCCTGTGGGCCAGAGAACTTTGTAGAAAAGTGCAGGAGCAAAGTAGGTCAACTTAGAGTGAGGTGGGGTGAGCTGTGCCTTTCTGCCTGAGGGAGCAGCCTGATTTTTATTCTCTCTGTTTTTGAATTCTTGTGTATTTTATTATTCTCTAGTCTCAGAAATAAAGTAATGCTACAATCTTCCAGCAAGAATATTTATGTTCTTATCTACTTCTCTATTTGTATGTTGTGAAACATAACCATTTGGACTGCAGAAGAATGATTACCTGCACCTTGTGGAGAAGCAAGGCTAGTCCAAGAATTTCATCTCTTTACTATGGTGAGCTACAGTTTTTGTTCTCTCTCTCTTTTGCATTTTTGTTCTCTCTCTCTTTTCCTGTTTACCCCCTTCTTTCTTGGGCAATTAGAATCTTGTTTTGATCTTGCTAAAAGATCAACATTTTGGTTTTGCAACATTTTAATGGATTATTCAATTGTTACAGCGGAAGCACATATGACTTCTGCCATCAACACAAGATTCACTCAGCCCTCTCTCCCAACCATGCACTTTTTAAGGTTATTTATCTGTTCATTTCCTTTTCACTATCTTTAGTCACTTGCATAGATGTTGAAATGATAAGCGATGTTCTTGTTCTTTTCTTTGGGGTTTTTTCTTTCTCTTCCTAGTAGTAGTATAAACAACAATGCTATTTGTGGAGGATTCATATAAGGAAACCAATGAGCACATGCTTACGTTTTGCCTCCAAATCATCCATCCATATGAGTTCTTGGTATGGATTACCTTTCCTGCATTTGTAAATGAAAACTACCAAGGGTTGTGGAGTACAGTCCATTTCATGATTAGTCTGATATGCTGATTTGTACAATCATGTGGTCAAGCCAGCTACCTTATAGTTCTTCATGCCTTATTGACCTAATGTGGGTATATTGACATTTTTCTATTTTCAGACCTGCCTGTAATAATTTTTTCCATTGTTATGGGATTTTTACAGTCACTAGACAATGTTCAGTTATTGCATTCATATAACTCTACACTTAATTTCTTCTTTCTTTTCCACTTGTGTTACTAAATAAAGTAATTTTACAATTTCTTAAAAATAATTATATCCTATAATAGAATATACTGGCTTTTTAAGGCCAGAGGGGGAAGTCATGGGGGACCAGACAACCCCATTCCAGGAGTTGTGTGGCAGACACAGTCGTAGGGAATGAAAGAGGCAGATGCTGAGAGAGAGGAAGTGGTTCTTGTGTAACGATGCAGAAACCACAGAAGTGTTCAATAAATATTTCTGTGCTATATTAGGAAAGAAGCAGGATGATGGACTTGTGTCATCTGAGGATAATGAAGTACTTTCCAGTCCATTGGGGAATGAGGAGGGTATTAGGTAACACCCACTAGGGCAAAACATTTTTAAATCAGCAGGCCCAGATAATTTGTATCCAAGAATCCTGAAAAAGTTGGATGAGGAGATCTTTGTCCCCCTGCTGTTAATTTTTATCATCTCTTGGAATACTAGGGAAATTCCAGAAAACTGGAAGAGGGCTATGGTTGTGCCGATATTAAAGAGCAGACAGGTAACTAAAGGCCAATTAGCTTGACATCAATCGTTGGCAAAATGATGGATTAGGGATTAAAATAATATAGGTTTCAATTGATAAAGAATTAAAGGATAGGAATATAGTTAATTCCATAAAACAATGTTTTATGGAAAATTAGGTTTTGTCAAATAAACCTGAATTCATTCTTTGATGAGATTACACACTTGGTTGATAAAGGTTAACTGCATAGGTATAATACACTCAGACTTTTGTAAGGGTTTGACTTAGTACTGCATGACATTCTGATAAAAGAACCATTCTATACAATATCAATAAAACACACATTACATGGATTAATAACTGGCTAACTGAAAGATCTCAAACAATACTTGTCAGTGGAGACTCATCATTGAATGGGGATGTTTCTAGTTGGGTTCCACAGATAGATGCTAGGCCTGCTACTATTCAACATTTTCATCAATTATCTGGAAGTAAATATCACATCACTGCTGATAAAATTTGCAGTTGACACAAAGACTGGTGAAATGCTAATTAGTAGTCATACAGAGCAATATGGTAATGTGGGCCCACTCAAACAAAATGCACTTTAATACAGCCAAATGCTAAGCTATACATCTAAGAACAAGAAATGCAGGTCATATCTACAGAATGGGGAACTGTTTCCTGGACAGCAGTGACTCTGAAAATGATGTAGGGGTCATATTGGACAAGCAACTCAACATGAGCTCCTTGTGTCTTGTGGTGGCAAAAAGGGCTAATGAGCTTTTTGGATGTATAAACAGGGGAGTAGAGAGTAGGAATAGGGAGGTGATTTTATCTGTGTATAAGACATTACTGAGACCAACACTGAAATGCTGCATACGGTTCTGGTGTCCATATTTTAAAAAAGATGTTGAAAAATTGGAGAGGGTGCAGAAAAAAGTCAAAAATATGATGCAAGAGCTGGAGAAAATGCCTTTCAGTGAGAGACTTAAAGAGCTCAATCTGTTTATTTTGTCAAAGAGAAGATTGAGACATGACTGGATTACTGTATGTAAGTACCATCACAGGAGAAAATATAGGATATTAAAGGGCTTTTTAATCTACCAGAGAAAGGCATGTCAAGAGCCTATGGCTGGAAGCTGAAGCCAGACAAATTCAAATTGGGCACAGATTTTTAACAGTGAGTGTATTTAACCATGGGAATATAATACCATGGGAAGCAATGGATTCTCCATCTCTTGATGACTGAAAATCAAGACTGGATGCCTGCCTGGAAGATATAGATTAGACAAGAACCAGGTATTTGGCTCAAGAGAGGGATAACTGGGCATAAGTTGATGGCTTGTGATATACAGGAGGTTAGACTAGGTGATCTATAGACCATTCTAGCCTTAAACTCTATGAATCTATGGGGTAACAGTTGGTGTCTGGACAGCCCCCCCCACTACTGTGTTCTTCAAGGCCTACGACGAGGAGCCCTGTAGTGTAGGGCAGGCAGGGCTTCCATGCCTCTCAGCTAATTAAGATAACTTCCGGGAAGGAGTGCAGTATATAACCTTCCTCTTCCCTCATAACAAGGTAGATCCTGGCAGGAAGAGGACTAGTTGCCTGCTAGCTTTTCCCACGCTGGAAAGAATGATATGGAATTCTCTCTCCAGCCTGTGGAGGAGCACTGAGAAAACCCTAACCCAACAGGTATGCCTGGTTGTAAAGATTTTGTTTCAAGTTGTGTTTATTTGAGAGTTTTTGCCACCTGTCTGGGCAGAGCTAGGTGGAGATAATTTAAGGGCCAGCTGAGAAAAGTTGGCTGAGGGTCACAGATTGCTACATATCCCTTTGAAATGTTCTGCCAGAAGTCTGGTGATGTAATTAACATACAACTACTACCCTCAGAACAAGGCTGAAATGTGTGTGCTTGTGAGGTGGAGGTTTCCTCTTGTTTTGCAGCATTTTAAGAACAACACAGAAGAAAGCTAGAAATTAGAAGTTAGAATTGAAAGCAGCATGTAATCCCCGAGAGAAAAAGCCAAGCTACAAATAACCATGGAACACTGAGCTGCCTTGAGACCAGCAGCTAACAAAACCTATATACACCCAGAGGAAGAGCCGGAGAAGAAAAGATGACAACACTACACCCCTGAAGCTCTAGTCTGTGCAGGGGCTGGATGCCTCAGGATCAGGAAGATCCTGATTATACCAGCAAAACTTATGATTTGCAGCAGTGCAGTTTACCCAAGCTGTCTCTTTCTTCAAAGCAAATGGCAGCTTTGCTGCCTAGACTAAGATTTTGCACTAGTGTGGCTACACTGAAGGCTGTAATTGGAGTTTATCCCCAATGTTAGACAAAGCCTATTTTCTTCCAACATCACTCTGAACGCAGTTATTTTGCCGCTCTGAAAGCCACAATCTGTGAAATAAAACTTAGATTGATTCAGGCGTTACTATGGTATCAGCTGAGATAGTGTTGTGTAATTTCTCCTTCATTAGCACAAGTGAAATGAATTGATGAAAGATAGATGATAGCAAGTGAATGCTTTGTGTCTGCACAACTGTACTTGATGACTTACGTTGTGTACAAGTCATTGAAAGCACTTGGAAGGTAAGTACAATGAGGAACCCAGACCTGAAAGTGAGCCAATGTTTAGTTAAACACCAATGCTGAATTTTAAAAGGGAAGAGAGAAAGAAATCACCATATTCTTAAATTAAACTTAGAAAGCTTCAATTTGGTTACTTAAAAAAGAGAGCGAGCTTTTGAAGAATCTATAGTTTAAAATAAATTAGACTTTAATGTTATAGTTAAATAAATATTTATCTTATTAACTGCTGTCCAGAATCTTTTTGTGCTTTTATGTCTTGAGACCCAGGTCATATTTTTTAAAAAAAATGCACTGTTGATTTGAAATTAAAGTCAGGTAACCCGCACCATGCATCTAAGGAGTATGATTGTATTGAGATGTTCTGCTCAGGTGACTGAGGTAAAAAGTTAGTTATCTCTTCGTAAATTTAAGGAGTAGGTAGCGGCAGTTGAAGTAAAAGACAAAATAAATAGCATGGATATATCTAGGTGAAACATTACATCTCCTATCACATCAAACCCTCTACAGTGTGTTGCTTTCCTGTAACTTTGCTCATGAGATTAGGTTTTTGAGTCCTTCTTTTTCTGTGCTTGGACAGCTTAGAAGACTTTAAACTATCTTTACTTTAAACTTTAAACTTAGACTTTAAACTGACCCCCTGGGACCATTCTGGCACCTGGAAAATCACCAACGCCTAGGGAAACTCTGGTCATTCCCATTGCTCGGAGAGCTGGTGTAGAAGTCGCTATAGTGGCTGAACAACACACAGGAACTTGCCTGCAGCAGGGGAATCTTCCACTGGTTGGATCTGAACAAAGGTTATACTCTTTGGAGGGAAAGGTAGCTCAAAGTCATTTTTCACTTCCCTGATCCAGGGCTCTTTATGGGCCAAAATTATGCCTTGGCATAACTTAGAGCATCTGCAGGACGGCTTTACGTTATGCCACCTAAGTCAGCTGCTGTAACAGCCAAGTATCAGTGCTCAGCCTTAACCTAAGCTGAGCAGATGTCCCCGATTTCTGGGGACAGTCTCTGATTTAGGTACTCTGTCTCCTGCAATAACCTGTCCCTGGAAATGCCCCGGTTGGCTTTGTCACCAAACAGTGGTTTAAAAATGTGGCAAGATTGTAATGAATAAATGTGACACAAATAATAAAATGTAACCTCTGCACTACACTTCAGATTTTACTCGTATTGAAATCATAGGTCTATGAATATGGCATAAATACTGTATATAATTAGCATGCTCAATTATACCTGGTCTATATCTCTACATGTTGCTGTAACTACGGCTACAAGGCTGTCACATACTAAGGTCAGTTTGACTGTGCATGTGATGTCAACGACGATTGCAGAAGTGCGATGGTGCTGTCCAAGAAACATAAATGTTACTTCAACGATCAACTACAAAAAGCATTTTCTTTCTTGCGACCAACTGCAAAAGAAACATCTGTCTTATGTACAATATTCCATTCCGTATTCACCATTTCCAGCGGAGGCAGGACATCGGTAAAAGAATATGAAGGTAGAAGTAAACACAAATCCACTCTAACAGCCCGTGCTGGTTCAAGTTCTGTAACTTTATTTTTTGTAAAGTTGAGCCGACACAGAGTGAATATGATCACACTACACAAGAGGGAATTTTTGCTTATCACACTGTTCATCACCACCACAGTTTAAGATTCATGGACTGTATCTTGAGCTTAAATAGAAAATTCTACAATCCCAAATTTAGTTGTGTGAGGATAAAGTGTCATGCAATTGTCACAAATGTATTCACACCTTGGGCAACAGATGAATGAAAACATGACCTGGACAATGTTGAGTTTGTATCGCTTTCAGTTGAGGCACCAAACCATGGACATGTAAAATTGCTGTCTATCCTGGTTCATTACTTCAAGGTATATGATGGAAGCAAGTCCATGGAGAAAGAGCTACTTGATTTTGTTGAACTTAAAGGTGAAACAGCTGAACTAATTGCTGAACTATTGGAGATACTTGCTGTTATAGAAAAGTTTCAGCTGGAAAATAAGGTTGTGGCTTTCTCTACCAATAATACAAACACAAACTTCAGCGGGCTACACAGACAAGGGAGAGAAAATGTGCGCACTAAAGCCAGGGCAACCTTACGGTGGGAAGTGATAGGCCTCAGATGTCCTGCTCCTATCGTTCACAGCCGTGCTCGAACTGCATTGGGTAAAATCCTGAAGGACGTTGAATATATACTTACCAAAATTTTTGGATATTTTCACAATTTCACTGTTCGAGTTGAAAGACTGGAGTTTTTGAGAGTTTGTGGGGCAAGAATACTAAAACATCCTGGGGCACCACAAAGTCAGGTGGCTCTCAATGTTACTTGCTTTAGAAAGAGTACTTCTATTATGTGAGCCACTTAAGTCATTTTTTCTCTCAGAAGAAAAGTGTCCAGTTGTTTTTCAGAAGATATCTGAAGACCTTACTACTGAACTCTGACTCATTTTTGTTCAAGGTAATCTGCCACTTTTCCTTGACACAATAAAATTGCTGGAGAGGAAAGATTGCCGTGCAGTGGAATCTGCTGACATCCTTAACAATCTGGAAAAGAAGCTGTCTGCAAGGTACGAGGAACACTTTGTGGCAGTTTTAGTGAGAAAACTACTAAAAGAGCAAGAAGGTGCTAGGGTCTCGACACGAGTCAGACTTTATTGTTCCTTGATCTTTTTTTGACGCATCAGTTAAATACATACGTGCATGGGGAAAATAGATAGAAGACCTTAAAGACCTGAATTGTCTGCTTTCAAAAAAACTGCCTGCAAGGTCTGAGATTGAGAAGCCATTCTTCTGGAAATGAAATGCCTAAACAGAACAATTGATTAAGATCCTCTATTTGATTAAGTGATTTTCTTAATGAATTTTTAAGAGGGGAAACTAGGTGAATGGAGTGCATGTGCTACGTCACATTTCACAGAATCCGAGGAGTCCCACATTAACCTAAAAAAACTAACTGAAGCGATGCTCTGTCTGCCAGGCAGAAATGCGCCTGTTGAAAGAGTGTTCTTGCTGATGAATGACGTATGGATGGCAGAGAAATCGAGATTCATTGTGAAAGCCATTCTTCTTGTGAAAACAAACTTTAAACTGTCCTGTCTCAAATTCGTGGAAAAACTCACCAAGAACAATGATGTTCTCCAGCAGATATATTCATCGGAGAAATACTCCAATTAATCCAAGCTTACCATTCTGTTGTCAGCCTTAAGGATAATACTGGTGAGTATTTTTTCTGTTTATGGATTGAATGTGAGCAGAGCCCAAGCATAATTTTTTCAGGCCCAGTACAAACTTGTAACATGGGTCCCCACACATACCACAATCCCTCATCCCATACATAAAATGTCATGAGCCATGAAAAGAGTTTGAATTCTGAAATTACTGTTACATATTCTACATTTCTGAAAAATGCCCCCTTGCTATTTTTGTTTAACATAACACCCAGCTTGAGAGTCCTACAAGTTTGCTGATTATTTTGTAACTTTTTGCTCACTCTAAAGGTATGATATCCTGTCAATGTCTTGATTTTTTTAATTCTAATGGACCAATGTGACTGCAAACATTTTATAATTAGGCGAATTAACTTTAAAGCTTTATTTTTCTGGCCTTTTTCATTGCAAAATCATGAATTAGCCCCCCAAAGTCAATTTCTCTTGAGGGTTCACACTCAATAGACAAGATAGCTAGGTGGCTTAACCTCTTGCCCCCTTGTAGAACACCTGCAGTTTTTGTTGAATGCTAGCTTGCTGAAACTTCTTTCAGCTTCTACTACAGTCACTGGCAGTGTGCAAAAAATCCATAAGGCTATGCACACTTCACTGAAAATTAGTTGCAGTTGTTTTTTTAAATCTCATTTAATAAGATAAATGGGGTAATTCATATTCTTTTCCAAAAGTAGACTTGAAGATTTTTTTCCAGGTGCAATGTTTCACAAGGAAATGTCTCAGAAAGATTTGTAGGATACCTCTGAAGTAGACATTTAGAAGCTTCTTCCAGTTCCTCAGGCTCTAGTGTCACATATTTTAGGACTGAACGGAATGCCAAACAAATGTTGTTGGTTGCTTTGAATCTGTGCTCTTAATCACAGATGACATTGTCCAAAGCTGCATAGAAAACATTCCTTCTGAATAAAGACTCTGGTTCATTTTCAGAGATGGTAGAACATGATTCCTCAGGCTCAGATGTCTCATCATGAAATCTTTTCCGTTTTATTCATCTCTTCTTTGGCAATTGGTGCTACAATTCCCATGCCTTCTGCTACAAGACATGCTTCCTGTAGAATTTTGGGCCACTGAGCTCTAAGTTGTTTTATTTCTTCAGCAATGAGAGCTACCTCAGATTCAAGAGAGATTCCTCTGGCTTGTAAACTCTTGTTTCTGTCCTCAGTACTTGAAAGAACTTTGTACTAGAAGCTAGCCATCAAAAGGCATAAAAATGAGCTGAGGTGCCTTTTAGTGCTTCTACTTGTGATTGTGCTTCATGTGCCACAGACACAGTCTCTATACTGAAAATCATTTTCATCTCGATTTTAGTCACCTGCTTCCCTAGTTAGTATATAGCCCGACTGCAGAAAGGCCTTTTGATTTGAAAAACTGGAGGATAGATTGGTGTCCTTTAGCTTCTTTTAGTCCCCTTTCTTTTACCTCCTTATGTTTCTGGCTGCCTGATTTGTATGTATAGCCACCACCAGACACGGCAGTACGGGATGTGTGTGTGTGACTGTGAGTGAATTAGACACTTACTCACATATATTTTGGGCCTGCAAATCCCACCAGAAGAAGCAGCAGCAGCACTGGCTCCCACTGACTTATGGTCTTTGCTTTGCCCCTCCCACCAGATGTCCCTCCCTCCTGTCTATGCACAAGGAACTCTGGGACTGGTAGTTCTTGATCTTGAGATGCTAGACCATGTTGCAGAGAGGAGCACAAATCTCTCTGTCTCCGTCTCAAACTACAAATCCTGGTTTAACTGCACAAGCACACTCTCTGTTCTAGAGACGGACCTTGGCTGTCCCAGCACCTCACTGTTCAGAATGTTGCTTGAGACTGCTTAACGTTGCTTCTGATTGGCTTCAGCAAATCTCACAAGATCTGGACAATAGATACATAGACACAGGGAAATAAGTTTCTATAAATATCTTCAGGCATGATCTACAATTTAGCCTCAATTTTTTCCTCATGGTAATGGAGAGTGCAGCCTGGGCTGGGCCTCCAGGCCTGGTAAAGTGTACTACCCCGCCCCCAAAGTGGGAGCCCTGATTAGCATACAAGACAAATTGTGCCCTTCTCCCAGAAGAATGCTTTGATCACCAGTTACCGCAACTGAGCTACACAGAGGCCAGATTCCACTATCATTACACTGGTAGTACCTTGCTCCTTGAGTTAGTTCATCCAATCACAGTTGCACTATTTGAGGGGTATGGTACTAATCAGTATGTGTGAGGGTTGCAGAATATAGCCCTGAATCAAAGCGCTACTGCTCTCAGGCACCATCAGTTCATCTGCTGGCGCTCTATACCCTTTTTCATGTTCTCTTCCTGGAGGCTGGGCATGGACAATTTCATGTAGTAATGTTTTCCACCCAAAATGGAAAGGGTGGATCTCCTATACTCTTCTCATTGGAAACATTGGGTCTTTGCAAATGTGACCTTCTCCAGGCTCAGGAGAGACTTCTTTACCGTATCTCTGAGTGGGTCATTCAAACCCTTCCTGTGTGAGGCTAATGGGAGCTTCTGCATTGGCTATGGTCACAATGATCTCTCTGCTACCTTTTTTTTATTCACCCCTTCCAATGGGAACCCAGCAGGGTAAGTAATCATTTGTGTTTGAACACATCTCTACATTCTGTCAAAAACAGATGTCTGGGCCATGTTTGAACAGTGTTTTATAGATGGTGGGGGGAGCGGTGGTGGGTTGTGGGAGATTGGGAGGGTGGCTGACTCACAAAAAGATGTACCTTTGGAGCAATTCCACAGAAGTCAATGGAGCTGCCCAGGTATAACAGCAGAATCAGTCCCATAAAACACACCATTTTCCATACAACTTTTGTGAAGGATGTCTGTCCCTCCCCAGTTCAGAATTTGTCAGCATTGGCATTTCTACCATCAGCCCTGGTGTGCAGCAGCCTGGAATCTTGGACACGGCTGCAAATGGTCCTGCTACAATTTTCTGTATTTGAGCTGTGCTCTTTTAGGCAGGTGTAGGTAGAAAAAATATAAGAGGGGAAGTGGGAATGTTTGTTGGCTAAGAAATGGTACAGACAGATAAACAATGAGGCAAAGAAGTTGGTAATGCCCTTCTTTCCAGGACCCATGAAAAGGGTCTCCAACAAAAAGCACTGGGAAAGGAAAAGGGAATTTCTTCTCTCTCATCTGTTGGGAGCTTTTTCCCATGGTCCCGGTCGAGTTCCTACAAAATTGAGGAAAGTCAAAAATACTTGCTGACTCAATCTCTTTTTGGGACACTACAAAATTAACCCTCTGCCACCTGAGTTATTTTCTCTGAACCCCAGCTTCCTTTCATGTTCCCTCATTTTCTGTGGATGGTAGCAGAAGAGGACGTGACACTGTTACGTTGGCTTGTCCAGTCCGCACTGCATTTAAATCATGTTAGTATGGTACAGTTAAAACTTGGTTGTTGGCACAAGGGGCTGTAACAAGATTTGGTCAGCATTTCTCTTCCAGTTCTAACCCTATATGTCTCTTCCCACACTGACTGAATTAACTGTATTAAAGCCCTTTTGTGCCACAGTTAAGTTTAAACTGTGCATAAGCATTCTAAAGACACAACTGAAGAGCTACATAAGGTGATTTTTGTGGCGAAGGTACTGAACGGTCACTTAGAAATCTGGTTTCAATTCTCAGCTCTGCCACAAACTTCTTCTATGGCCTCAGTAAGTCTCTTAATCTCTCCATGCCTCGGTTTCCCCTTTGCTAAATGAAGCTGATAATGCTTCCTTTCGCTTACCTTTTGGCCGACTTGTCTGTTAATTTGCGTGCTCTCTGGAGCAGGTAGTCTCTCTATATGTTTGCACAGCACTTTGTACAGGCGGGCTGTGATCTTGGCTGAACTCCTGTAATCACAACAATATAATATAGACCTGTCATCACAGAAGTTAGTTGGACAGCAATTAGTATTCAGACAATGTACTCTTCAGCAGATCTCATTGTTATTCCTTTTTCCCCTTTAATGCTCATTCACTTCATTTTTTCCTGATATCTTAGTTTATTATTAATATATGTTTTATTTCATTATATAGTCAGAATTTGATTCTGACTATTCATACTGAATGTCTTTGTTATGACTACATCGCTGGTAATAATGAGCAACACAGGTATATTTTATGCCTAAGGAAAAATAAATATATCAGAGTTCCTTTGTAGTTAGTCTCCCCTCCAATCGCCTATTTATCCTTAGAAGGCCAGATTCTGTTACTCTTACTCATGGTGAGAATCCCATTACTTCATGATGGGTTCCACTGAAGTCAGGGTGTTTCTCGCCATGAGTTACAGTATCAGAATCTGTCCCATATTTCCTTGTAACAGTGTGAAGTCTAGTTATTTTTCTTTCAAAGGTAATATGTGGTGACTGCATGACTAAGAAACAATGATCAGAAAAATGAAATTCAATTTTATGGAAACAAAGTATGCAGGGTTTTTTTTTAGTAAGGAAAGTGTGTTTTGTTAGACATACAAGAACTGCAGCAGCCTTAAACCACAATGGAGAAAATGACTTCACTTAACAGCTTTTTTTTTAATGATAAAAGGAAATAAAATAGTTCTAAGAAGTTGAAGAATTTTTTTCTATTTTAGCTTGAAATCTAAAAGAAAGAGCAGTAGCCATATAAGTACAATTTGATGGAGTATATAAATCTTTTAAAAGGCTTCATAAAGCAATAATGACTTTAGTATATGTACCAAATGAGATTAAAGAGCTACATTTGGTTCTAATACAATGTTTCACATTTAAAAGGACTGTCGACTTCCTGTTTAAAATCCACTTATATTGAACAGAAAGGAGTTCAAACATAATGCCATTGTGTTTCAGACACTTATCTTAATTGAAAACAACTGAAAAACATTAATAACAGAGGAAGGAAATTCAGAGGTATAGGTAAGTTGTTATTTTTTCTCCTATCTCTTCTAAAGCAATGCTCAGTTGTAACACCCTCTTCATTCCACTACTCTGTCTTTTACAAAACAAGGTGAAATCCTGGCCCCATTGAAGTAAATTGAAGAACTCCTGTTGATTTTGAAGGGGCAGGACTTCACCCATATATTCTGCTTGTTACTGTAATAAATTTTAACCAAGAGGATCAGGCTGAATGACTTGCATAAACTATTTCCCCTACATTTTCTTGATAAAACATTTGGAATTCATGATTATTAAATAGAAACCAACAGGTGCAATTTTCCAATTTTTTGTCTCAATTCTTTTCACACCGTCTTTTCTGGCTCACTCTTTCCTTGCCATTGTTTTCTTTAAATTTTATCTCTATTTTTTTGGGCGAAGTTCACTCCTGGGCAGAGGGCCTGTGTGGAGACTACATACTATTTAAGATCTATTTTGAGATCAAAATCATATCATCATGCATTTTGCCCTTTGTTACTGACCTTCTGCCCAGGGCTAATTTAAAGTAAAGCTATAACATGGTTTTAATATCAAATTTTTAATTCCTCCTCAGTCAACAAACTTTCAAAATCCTCCAACTTTTCAGAAGCACCAATATATTGAAATAAAATGAAGCTGATTCTGCTATTCCTTTGAGAATGTCATCCTCGATCTAGCAGTCAGGGTGAAGTTGAAAAGATGGCAAGTGAAGTAACAATATGGTATTCATCATCTGGAGCTGTTATGATAGTAATATTTGCATTATAGCAGCAGCCACTTGAAATTAAGGCCCTATTGTGCCAGATACTCTGGAAAAAAGACAAGGCCTGCCCTGGCAGGTTTGCAATCTAAAAAAAACCCCCAAAAATAAAAGTGCTCCAAGGCAAAAAACTATATTTGTATTAACTTAACACCTATCATTGTACATTCATCAAAGGGACATAAAATTTACCAGTGCGGCTCAGACCATTGACCTATTAAGTCTAGTATCTGGCACTGATGCTTCATAGGAAGGTGAAACCTCTTAATGTATCAAGTTACCTGTGCCACACTGTACATGAGATATAAATAGGAATATTCCATTTCTAGCTCCACTGAAGAATCAGCTCTTTCTCTAAAACATGAAAATTACCTTTGTCTTAGCCTGCACAACTGCAAATGTGTTTTGGTCATAATTAGCAAGCCGCAGTACTTGACTTGACGACCTGTGGGGGCAGTGAATTCTGCAGAGAGCATGAAGCAGTGTATCCTTTTTAGTTTTAAATGTGCCTGCCATTAATTCTGGTGAATTATTCCTGGTTTTTTTTTATATCATGGGACAGCACAAAAAAGAGATACTGATTGGTATTTTGTTTAACTCTTCCTAATCTTAATTCTTCATTTAATTTCCCATTAATGCTTCTTCTTTTGAGATAAGTAATCCACCTTTCATAATATCACTGTACGCACTGTAAGTCCTGTCACAACTTTTACTGCTTTTTTCAGTGTCAGTTGCATCTTTAGGTGAGAAAACCTGGGTAGTAAAGCAACCTCTTATTTTTGTTGTGTCCCCGATCTGCTCAGGTTCATTGCTTTTGCCCATATCTGTCCTGCTCATGTAATACCCTTATCAGCAAGTTCATAAATTAGCATGACTTTTTCTGATCTTTTTACAGCAGTTACAATGTGGCATCATTTTAAGACGAATGTCCATTTAAAAATGAATGGCATGATATAGGACACTAGTTTTCTAATGTTTCTTTCTTTCTTTCTTTCTTTTTTTTTTTTAATTCAGTGCTGTTTCAAAGCACTACAAATACAGATTTATAGGTAGTGACTCTAGCAAATTGCTAATAAAGGGCCAAATCACAGCTCAGCTTATTTGTGCAGGTGGGTGCTGGTGCATGAGGCACCGTCTTTACTCCTCTGGATGGGCTACTAATATAATAGATATACTCTTCCTATGCAAATGGGTGGGAATTGGGGGGAAGAGGTATAGGCTGGGCAAAGTCTGTGACTGTTGCACAATGAACTGAATAGCATTTCTGCACCAGCATGCCAGGAGATATAAACTACACTGGGTATAGAACTGTGATGAAATCCTGGCTCTATTGAAATCAGTGGGAGTTGTGCCATTGACTAAAATGGGGCCAGGATTTCACCTCTGGTGTAGTGTAATAAGCAAGGAGTAGCAGAGGGGCTCCTGCAGCAGTACAACAAGATGCTGCCCCTTGCTCAGGTCTCCTGACAAAGCTGCAATTCAGTCTAAAATAATGACCCCTAAAGTAATGGAATAAATTACAATCTGTGATAGGAACACACTCTGGGTCTCAAAGGAATGGCATAGCCATTTTTGCTGGTTTAGTGGAACAGGCTGCAGTACCTCCAGTAATTATCATGCTTTTCCAATTGCAAACATGCTGTTTAAATGTGTAACCGTTGCTCTAAAGCCAGTGCATAAGAAGAGTGGAATTCTATTTAATCTGCAAAGAATTTTCTGGTACTAAATGCCACTAGAGTGTCAGAAGAGTTAATGGCAGATGTGGTTGTGAAAATGTTCTGTATTTTTAGACAACCTTTAATTAAGACACTTTGTATGTAGCAGCAACCAAATAATATGCTGCCACTTGAAAGCTGTCAGAAGGCGAAAAAAAGTCTACAAAGCTTCTAAATGCAGCCTTCTTTGTATTTATCTGAAAGTGAATTAGGAAACCTTATAATGACAATAACTGTCCTTTCACGTGCAATGATGAATTTAATGCACAAGTGTAAATAAATTCGGCGCTTTTTTTTTTTTTTTGGATTTGTACGCAACTCTTTTCTATAAATTTTGTTTACTATGTCTTCATTTTAACAAGTTTACATCCAAAAGTTGAAGTGGTGCTTTGATCCCATCCTTTTCCTTTAAGACAGAATGTTTTATATAACTATTTTGATACAGCAGATTTCCCCCCTCCCCCCAAACCTTTTTAATGGGTGAATAAGCCTTTCACAGTTTATTTTAGGGATGAAGTGAAAGCAAGTGAATTTATACTACTCAGTTCAGTTTTGAACTTGAAGCTGTCATAGGTAATAGATTATTTATTCATCTATAAAAGTTAACACATGCTAATATAATACAGGAGATCCTAATACAACATAAATTGCTTATTTGGTATAGTAGAGATGTGGCCTTTATTATATTGAAATTTGATGAAAATATTAAGGTTTCAGTAGACCAACATATACAAAGTGATAGAACAGTGGAAACATCATTTTGACAGTTCTACAATATTGACACACACTGCTAAGATAAACACACAGTAGCTAACAATTAGGTTATTAGTCGGCCCATGTATCATAAGCACATACAGAACTATCTAGTTAGTATGCTTATGTGTGTATTTATGCTGGAAAAGAAACCGCTTACCTTCTGAGGCTGCCATTTAAGTTAAGTGTTAGGAATCATTTGGTCACTCAGCACTGCTAAATCACTAGTTATTCAGCTTGGCCGTATGTAACAAAAGGAAAAAGACCAGCCCAAATTACAAGTGCAGAGACTGATCTTTAATTAAACATTAAAAATTCCAGCATTATCACTGTGAGATCCTAAATCCACAGATTAAGGGCCTGACTCTGGTTTCATTTATAACAATGTGTGTGTATTTTAGGAGTAATTCCATTGACACCAGTGGAATTATGCTTGTATAAAAGCAATGTAACATAAATCAGAATTAGGCCCTAACAGCAGTTTTCACCTCTCCCAGTGCACTGTGGACTGTTACAGTCCAATGGAGGCTCAAGTGAGTTGAAATGCCAATAGGTGTGTCTAATTTATCTTTAATATTTTTTTTTCAGTTTCTTTTTAGTGTGTTCCTAGTTTTACATGTGGTGTTTCTGGTATGTACTTTTATATACCGGTTTGCAGGAACAGGTTGCCGGCAGTAGCACAGGGCCTGAAACCTATAATTAAATCTGGAAGGCTGATCAGAATGTTCTTACAAATCTGGATTAAGGAACTTGCTTTCTGTTGTGCAGATTTTCTGAGTTCATAAGTAGAGCTGATAATTTATGTAAGGCCCCACCATCCACTGAAATTATTAGGTCGTTTTTGGCTAAGACATAAGTGAATATTTAAACCAACTACTTATTTTCTTGGATTGCCAGATTCTGGCTGTTTTAGGTCCTGATCAGAAGCCCCTTAAAATTGATGGAGGGACTTTCCATAGATTTCAATGGATTTTGGGTAGAGCTCCTAATGTGTTGTTTGATGGAAAGACAAGTCTGTCTCTCTGACCTCATGTTTTTTGTGTGAGTGACAGCCATTTATATACCTTTGGGTATGTGGCAAGAAGGCTATAGGCTACAAGGTGAGGATAGGTTTCACACAATGTATTGTTGCATTGTCCCTTGTAAATGAGATGTGATTTTTTTTAAGGGAAATAAGAATAGTTCTCATTCAAAATCTTTCTGCAATTCAGCAGCTTCATACATATCTCAAAAGCCTAAATTTATTTATTACAGATCTATTATAGGTGGACTGGGGCAAGCTATTTGACCACCTGTATATCCATAATTATCCCCTGGAACATCTCTGCCTGCTGGTGTGCTGGAAATTAGAGGAAGAAGGAAATGGAGGATCAAATTCTCAAAGATGTTCATCAACGTACTTTTAACGCTCTAGAGAATGACGTCACATGATCTCAAGCTCAGTATCTGTAAATACTAAGGGCCAGATTCAGAGTCCCTTGCTCATGCCGAGTAGCACTGTACTCTGCCAGTAGTCCTGCGGAAATCACTTGAAAGCTGAAATACGGTTCCCTGAAACAGTGCTTCAGGCAATGATACGTTAGGGGGAGAAACCAATGGGACGACTGGCTGTGCGGGTGGTACACAACATGTGCGAGAACATCAGAACCTGGCCTTGAAATACTGTTTTCTGGAGACCTTGCTTTTTTTTCTAGCTGGCTGCATTCAAACAGCTGCCGTTTTAGATGCAGATCAGGTAGGCAAAGCGCTCTGGCTACCCTTGGAAATCGGAACGTACCTATAATCAGAGAGACTTCAGTTCACTGAGCTGGTATGACCGAACTCCATTCTGTAAGAAGAACAGAGAATGTAAATGGTAGGCAAGATTCTGAAGTGACAAAAGAGGGAACAAAGAGACACTGTCATTTAAGCTTGATGAAGGTAATTATAGAGCTGTCAGTATCTTGGCTTGAGAGTGAATTGTATTGGATTGATATAGCCTTCTCTTTAGTGTCTTACAAATTTAAATACAGTGGGCTGGATTCTGATCTCTGCTACTCAGTTGTAGCTGAGTTTAGTCTCTGAGCAGTTAATCTACCCAACACTGCAAAGGCAGTTTTCCTTCACACTGGAATCTATACTGTGCCAGCGCCACAGAAAGTCAGAACAGTTGGTTGCAGAGTGAATCGTGGCCCTTGCAGCCAGGGGACATAATCAATCAAATAGCTTCTGGTAGGGTTGTGTTTGCTTCAGCAGGCCATGACAATGCATTACCAAGTCAGAGGTGCTGAAACTCAGCTCTTTGCTCGTCAACATATATTGGGAGATATGTGGAGGTAGCATAAGGGTTAAAAATATGGAATGGTGCTAATGGGGCTTCCGCCTCAGATTTCATCTAAAATTTACTTTTAAATGTTGATAGCAATCATGCAAATGAGTGCATCATTTTCTATACTTTATCGATGGTCGGTACAATATCACGAAATTCCCACGCCTGATTCCAGGTTAGGCTGAATATCAGGATGCATTTTCTGACAGATCCATTAGCCTTCTCCCAAGGGAATGAGTTGCAGCTACATCGTTTGACACATTTAAAACTGGAAAAATGGTAGTAAATGTATAATAGAGAACAATTCTGCAGTGAATGGGGGAAACCCCCAAAGGGTTTTTTTATTCACCTCGGGGATCTGTGACTCAATGTACAAATGATTTGCATGACTTTGAAGCCTGAATATGGAATACAGGATATCTCTGAGGCTTTTCCAGTCGTAATGCCATCCTAAGTATTCTTTATTTTTATATTTAGGGCTCTGGAGCCAAAAAAGACACCATGTAGCTATTCTGGCAGGAGACTGCATTGTAGCATCAAGGAGTCATAGGCCCACACAGAGAAATGTTAACTCTGCAGTAAGGCTATGTGTCTTCACTTACAATGGTACTGGAACAGATGATCTCAGGACTTAAGGGAGAGATGTTAGCTGGTGGCAGCGTATGAGAAGGTAAGTTAAAAACACTATGGACTTGCTCCATTAAATCAGTAGCACACTTTTTCTTAGGGGACCCAGTAACAGAGAATTGCAATGAGTAATTTCAGTGTAGAGGCTTCAGTCCCATACTGCATGTAGTTTGTCATTTGAAATATGTCCATAGATATTGATTGTGTAATCGATAAATTACTGCATGATACTGGTAACATGCTTAGAGATACAAAGTCTCTGTACATCATGAATGAGAACACTGAATTCAGAATGTCAGCTTGATAGACACTTTATTCTAGTGTATGGTATACATTATAATTAAATGGTCTAGAATTGATTGATAATGTTCTGAACTGCTTTCCATTGTGTCTGCACAGCTGCCAGATGGTGTGGAGCAAAGTACTATTTATATCACATTATAGTCTTCTCTATTTAACATACCATGGTGGTTAAAAAGCATTACTGAATTTTGAACCCTTTATTTTATGAAATTTGACCCTTTTGATCTCTGCATCTCCCATGGAAGTCTATGTGAGACTTTTCACTGAAGTCATTGGAAGCTAGGTTGGGTCCAAAAATGTTTCACAGTATGACTTGCAGATGTGGCCAGAGGGTCTCTGAAATTTCTTTTGGCTTATTAATTTATAAGATGACTCACGTCCTTTTGAACCATTTATATGAAATATTACTGCTTTTGAAATATAAAACTGATTTTTTGTTTCAGCTGGGGACACAAGTGTTATGTTGAAAATATGTAGCCATCCTTGTGCAAATGTATGTTACTACTGATAGTTTAGTACTAATATAGGCACGAGGACGAATGGGTACAAATTGGATATTAGGAAATTTAGACTAGAAATTAGACGAAGGTTTCTAACCATTAGGGGAGTGAAGTTCTGGAATAGCCTTCCGAGGGAAGTAGTGGGGGCAAATGACTTATCTGGCTTTAAGACTAAGCTTGATAAGTATATGGAGGGGATGTTATGATGGGATAGTTTAATTTGAGCAATTGATTTTGGATTATCGGCAGATAAGTCTGCTCAATGGTCTGTGGAAATGCTGGATGGGATGGGAACTGAGTTACTGCAGAGAAATCTTTTTTGGGTGCTGGCTGGTGAGTCTTGCCCACATGCTCAGGGTTTAGCTGATCGCCATATTTGGGGTCGGGAAGGAATTTTCCTCCGGGGCGGATTGGCAGGGGCCACGGAGGTTTTTCGCCTTCCTCTGCAGCGTGGGGCATGGGTCGCTTGCTGGTGGATTCCCTGCAGCTTGAGGTCTTCAAATCTCATTTTTGAGGATTTCAATAACTCAGTCATGGGTTCGGGGTTGTTATAAATGTGTATGGGTAGGGTTTTGTGGCCTGCCTTGTGCGGGAGGTCAGACTAGATGATCATATTGGTCCCTTCTGACCTATGAGTCTATGAGTCTATGAGTCTATGAATGTGGCCCATTGACAGAAAATAAATGGGAAATGAACAGAAGATGAAAATGTCATACCACGCAAATACATTTATGTATATGGACAGTTTATGTTTTCTTTCTGGTCATCTTGCTTTTGTATACTATTTCTGTGACTGTTCAGTTTTTGATGGGGCACCTACTTTTCCATTAGGTGGCTAAGATTTATAAACAAGGGTCAGGTGGATTCAGTTTTGACTGACAGCAATCCTGAACTACACCTCCGTGGAGATGACTTAAGGAAAGCACAAACAATTGTTACCTATGTGATCACAATCAAAGGATGCATAAACCATTCAGGTTTAACTTACTGATCAGAACCTTAACAAAAAGATGGTGTTATGCTACCACAGAGCAATTCAAACTTAAAAACACACCTGACTGACTTTCCAAGTTTAAACTATATATAGCCAACATCATACACTGACAGACCTGCATGTAGAGGGCACATAGACATTACAGGTGAAATCCTGAGTATATTGAAGTCAATGAAAAAACTCTCACTGATTTCAACAGGGCCAGTATTTAACCCTGGATGTGCCTATATCCCCCTGATTTGAATCCTTGTGCTAGCTTCTTCTCTTCTTCCACTTTCAACTCAGGTTCTGCTCTCTTTCAAAATTCTCTATTGATCTGCCTAACAGGTATGTATCTGGCTCATATCTCAGGGTTATTTCTAATAAATATTCATTCCAAGCTCCTATCTGCAAGGCCTGGATTCAATGTATAGTTTTCTCCCGACACTAACTCCAACAACTTTGCCATGCCATATGGAGGAAGGTTTTAGTTCTGTAAGTTGGGGGATATAAGAGAATGTATCTAGAAATGGTTTGGGTATTTATCCTTAATGAGGCTCAAATTATCCCCCCCAAAACTCTTTGCTAGCACAAATCAGCTTGCATCCACTGTTAGGGGCACTGAAGCATATATTGCAAACATAGCACCATCATTTCATCTTGCTCCTGGTGGGGTGGGGCCTATGGCGCTAGGGGTTTCCTCTTGTGGTTCATTTGGGGGGCATTTTCTGAACTTGGCCCTGTTCTCTCTTCTAGTCATCCTTGTACTCCTTTTTTTTCTGCCCATGCTTATTTCCTGAACCTTTTGTCTGTTTTGCCCACTGCAGATGTTCTGCCTTTCATGGGTGTTGTACTTCGGGAAGAGACTTTTGCACAATGGACACCACGCTTCCATCTGCCACTGCTTTCAGAAAATCTTCCAAGTACCCACCTATTCCATTAAGTAGTCTGGCTATTTTACGCCATTCTGTGTTTGGTATTATACCCAGTGTGCCTTTGGATCGTAAACTCCTTGGAGTAGACACCCGCTGTTAGGTAAATGGTGCCAAACAATCTATTGTGCAGAGGTATTTACATTAGCGTTGCTGTATCAATAATACTTATAGACAGAGTTGTAAAATGAGACATGCCCATCATTTACCCAGGAACACATGCTATTCATTTAGCATTCATTATTTGTAATCACGGGTTAACATAGATTGATATTGATAACTGCTTGAGGACAACAGTTGTGTGTCAGTCCGTGCATTGCTTAGTTCTTTGATGCTGAGATTGGAAGAGAACAACCACACAATGAGCTTCCTTGCCTTGTGTTGGTTGACAAGTGTTTGGCTGTCATCTTTCATTTTCCTCTTCATAAAAGTGGTTGGAGGGATGAGGGAAAGAAGTTGAAAAAAATCCCAGTAACAGTTAATTCATACTTATTTGACTAAATCATACTTCACACACATCTAGTACTCTGACCACCGAGATTACTGATTTATGCAAACATATCCAGTTTTACTGTTCCTTTCTTCCTTATTCCACTCCGTCCCCATTTGTCTGTTCAATTCACCTATTATATGTATTATGGTAGTGCCTAGTCATGAACTAGAATCTCATCGTGCTAAGCGCTGTACAAATACAGATAAAAAAGATGGTCCCTGCCCCTAAGAGACTTACAATCTAATTAATACCTCTTGCATTTTGTCATAATCTAGACTGTGAGCTTTCTAGGGCTGCAACTGTCTTTGTTTCACTCATCTGTATAGTTCCTACCACAATAGGGCCCCAATCACTGATTGAGGCGTCTAGGCACAGTTGCAATATAAATAATACAAAGACTGATTTATTTAATTGTTCTTTTTCATGTAAGATACTTGAAATACAAATCCCTAATCAAAATTGATTTTCAATTTTCTGAAAGATCACTTAGAGCTGAAACATTGATTTGTGTGACCCCAATCACAGGTGAAATACAAACGCAGTTCTATGTAACTGCTGTCTAGTGGCTTCCTATAAAAATGTAAGGTTGAGATTTTAAAGCAGCTGGGGTGGGGGTGGGGGGTAGGTGCTCAAGTCTTATTGCGTTCCAGGTGACAGTTGGGAACCTAATTTCCTTAGCTTCCCCTGAAAATCCCAAACCTATACAAAGTGCAGAGTCTTCTGAACACAAACTGTGTATCTGGAATATACAATATATGCCTTACGGGCACTGAAATCCACAACATTTCAGCTGGCTTCCTACACGAGGACGCTGTTGTGTCTTAGACCATTTCTCGGAGGTGTTTGTTTTTGTTTTACTTATCACACTGGAGAGGGTCACTTAATACTGGTAACTTAACATTATAAATTGCTTGCAGATACCTTGAGGTGGTCACTTCAGGGCAGGTGGTTGCTATATACAAAATAGGATCTTAAACAGTTTTTGCTGGAATATATTTCCAGGGACAGTTGTCCACAAAATAAAACTGATCAAAAACATTGAAAATGAACAGAAATAGCTTTAAAAAAGAGAGAGAGAGAGAGTTGAAAGGGATCTGAAATTAGCATTCCTCATTATTTTAATGCCAGAACATGCTCCTGTACTATTAATAGAAGTCACTATCTCTGCAGGTTTCAAATGAGCAGATTTTCCCAACTGCATTTTACAGCTTGAGGAATCATAATCATACGAAAGTGGAATGTCTTTTTTTTTTTTTTAAGTAACAATTGCATCTGTCAAACCTTCCTCAATTTGTTTCCCAGAACAAAAAGGTCTTGTAAGTCCACTGGTATTTCTCTCCAGAACTTGGATTTTTCCTTCGTTTCCTCACCATATAGTAGACACACAAGCTCTGAAATCCTTTTGAAAACTGCAAAGTTAGATGTTTTCCCTTTATAAGCATTTTACTGTACAGTGTTTTGTTTTTTTCCTTTTAGGACTCATGTTTTCCTATAAACTCTTACCTTACTTAATGGTATTTCCTTACAAATACATTTCCCCATGCATAACATATCATTAAGATATAGAACACTTCAACCTAGGCTTTCCCCAGGCATTATGGGACCTTTACAGCTGGCTGTATGAAGTGAGCTATTATGCCTCATAGCAGGATTTAAAAATAATTGCTCAGCTCCCTGAAAACCATTAGAAAATTATTTAGTTAATCTATAAGGTATATTTATCTGTTACAGAGATTGATAACAATAAAGGCAAATTATGATATTTGCATATCAAAGAGAAAATATATGAGCAGTTGTTTCTACCTGTGGGGAAACTGCAAATGGATCTGCTTAGAATAGTGAGGAATTTCAGAAAGACAGAGGGAGCATGAGGGGCTGCTCACCTGGGAAAAATTCTGGCTGTTGGAGGAAGATTTGAGAAAGAGAAACGAAGAATGATTCTTCTGTGTTCTTGTAGAAGTGAGGTTTTAGTTTTTCTTGGAGTGCAGTGTTCGGCTCAGGCCTATCGAGAACTTGCTTGTGGGAACATAGACCATTTGAATATGCCAAATGTTTGTTTCATATCTTTTGAGGTGGGGGAGAGAGAGGCCAAAACTTCTCTGGATCATCTTTCTTCATTTCTATTTCCTCCAATTTACCTTCTCATTTCCTCTAACCCTCCTTCTTCCTCCATGTTTTTTTCTTTTTTTCCTCTCCTTTCCGTTCTTCTCATTCCTGTTCTCTCTTTCTTCCATCCTCCCCATTTTGACTTTGTTCTTTACCCTTCACTAGGTTATCAACAGCAGTGTTCTTAAAGAAATATATTAATTAAATCTGAACTTTCTGGTAGGCAAGGGAGAATCTTCTGAGGGCATTGGGGTCAGGTCTTTTTAGAAGGAATCTACTTCTTTAGGGGAGATTTCTAGCCTAGGGACTCAGCCTAGGTACTGCTGCAGAGTGCGGAGAAACCTGTCTCTCTGGGAGTTGGGGGTGCTCAGCACCTTCTAGAGCTGAGCCTTATGAAACGTCTGAATTAAATCCAATACATTCTGAGTCTCTGGAACTCCTGACAGTAAAGGATAGGCAGAAATGACTTTTGTCTTTGAAATAACTTGAGCGGGACAATTTAATCCCTTGAGAGCTGCAGGTCGTAGGTGTTGTCTACATTAAAAAACTTAATACCTGTATTTCAGCAACTGTCATCAATAATGCAACTGCTCGGGTGCTAAGCTGCTAGAGTAGACAGAACTCTGGCATTTTGACCACCATGTCATGAAAACCTGCTTTTAGCAGATAGTAAAAATGCCCGTGACCAGTCTATGCCAGCAGTTCAGCTGCATGATGGCCTGCAGTTGCTAGAATGGGCTACATCTAGACTAGGCAATGTTGTAGTTCTGATTCATCACAGTAGGGACTGTCCTGCTGTCCTGCTGATGGTAGGCAGTTTAGAAGGTATGGCATGGGTCTGGTTCAGGTGTTTGTACCACTGTGTGGACTTGATAGTTATCTGTGGTGTTTTGCTAAATGAATGTATATCTTAATCTTGAAAAAGTCCCAGAGAAGAAGTCCGCTCCGGGAGCTCTTTTTTGTTCTGTCCAAATTGATCAAGTATGTACATTAAAGGGGGGGAAGGTATAAGAAATTCACAATTAAGGACCACTTTCCTCTTTCATTTACTCTATTATTCCATAAAGTGGGGGGGGGAGCATGGAGATCCTACCATGGCCATCTCTGGCTTTGCCCACACTAGGCTTTGTTTCTTAAAATTTGTACAGATACTGCCACCAGTAGTAGCAAGGGTGAGAGTGCTAGTGTAGGAGCTCTGGTTTAGATAATGTGGCTGCACCAAAACACTGGTAGTTGATATGCTGTAGTGCAACCACCAGTTAAGAAGTACCAGTAGTAACAGTAGGAAATGTTAAGAAAATGAAAAGTCTTCTGTAGAGACAACCTGTGTTGTTCAATGCCATTTTGTACCCATTATCTTACTTGGAAATGGACTGAGCATTGATGCAACTATTGCTATTTTGGACCTGATCTAAGGGTCATTGAATTCAGTTGAAGGGCTCCCATTGATTATAATCATCTTTGGTTCAGCTTCTTTTAGAAGATTTTTCCCCCTCCCCCTTTTCTTTACCAATTTGTACAGGTTGTAGCTTCTAAATTTGCTTTTTCTCCCTCAATGAATTATTACTTTTAATTGTTGAAATAAAAATCGTTCCAGAGAAATTTGAATGCTGTGTTTCCGAATGGTAGTAGGGAAATATTACCCTTTCCTCATTCATTGAATTAGAAATATTAGAAAAATCACATTAAAAGTAATGTAATGAGAAGCCAGAAACCAAGTATTTTACTTATTCCCCTGTGGTTCTGTGGTAAAAGTATTGGATTAGTGTGAAAGGGTAGTCTGCCATTAAGGGCAGTAGCACCTAGTGGTCAGACTACGCTGTCACATGGCTTGGCCCTTTAAGAACTTGGAATGGTCAAATAGGTACATATAAAGACATAAGTGTTTTAGAAATGAATGGTGATTAGGGAATGAATCTGGAGACTATCTTTTTAAGAGCCTTAAACTTTGCAGACAAGGCAGGGAGAGGCTCCTCTTTTTCTCCCAGTCAGTTGGGGATGAGCTGGGAGAAGGGGCTAGCATAAAGCAGCCTCCTCCCTCACAGCAGATACTGATAGGACAAGGTTGGTCTGCTGAACTCTCTAGATGGGAAGCCTAACTGGGAAGGGTGTTCAGCTGAAGGGAGCTGACTAAGTTTAAGGCATTAGACCTGAGACCTGAACCCCATCTCCAGAGAAAGCGCTGGTGTGAGGGGGGCCCTGTTAGAAGGAGGGCATAGTATAGACTACTCTAAGGCAGAGTGGCTGGCTGAGGTACAACTCCAATCCTAGAGAGAGGGAGCTCCTGTTCAAAGGAGAGAGAGAGGCTCCCTGTCTGGGGCAAGGGACAGAGAAAACTGCTAGCAGTACAGTCCCCTTGCTTCAGGGAAGAGCTGAGACTGGCTTTTAAGAATTGCCCCAGGAGAAGCTGTGAGGAATCACCAAAGTGAAGATGGGAGATCTTGTGAAGACACCAATGAGCAAGGTAAAGGTAGGAGCAGCCCAGGAAAAATGTGGTGGGATTTTCTAGACCGAGAGGGGAATCACAGGTGTCAAGAATAAAAGAAGCCAAGAATAGTGAGTGCCAAATGGTGTGCGGGAGATAGGCTTGAAAGCCATTAGATTTTGAGTTTTCTATTTTATGGACTTTTCTGTTAGTCCCCGGATGGGGAATGGACTGACCTGGCCAGAGCGCTAGCCTTTGTACCACAATAGACCATTGTGACACAAGAGTGACTACAGGGGGTGCTAAACTGGAAAAAACCCTGCAGCACTGCATCCAGGCACAGTGAGGAGGCTCTTTGGAGGTGAGAGGTATGATGACATTCAGATAATGAAGTCAGAATACATTCCCACTGAGATTAATGGACCCATTCATTCCAAGGACAACTTCAGGGTTTTTTCAGCCTAGAAATGTAACTAACTGTATTCCCTGCAGACAGGCAAGCCAGCAAAGGAAACTTGTTGAGAATATGCATGTATTGTCATCTGATTGTGAACATTTTTTTTATCTTATCTTCGGTATGTAAAGGATGGGGTTAGATGAGGCTGAGACTTGTTATGTCATTAAGCCCGAGGAAGTAATTCAGGGTAGAGATGGATTGAACAGGGGAGATCCTTATGAAAATGTCCTATAGAATGTAGCAGAGGGGAAACCAATCTGCTTCTATAGCTCTAAAACGCTACCGAATTCAATAGAAAATGACATCCTTTTTCTAAATGCTTTGAACCATCTTACAGCCAAGGTTACCATTCTCTGTTAATATTATAGAACTGAGGACATTAACACTGACAACAGCTTTTTTTTTTTTTTTTTTTTTAAGATATCAATGTGCTTACTTCTCTGCTAGAGGCAGGTCATAATAATAAGCTCTTACCTACCACTTTACTTCTTCTAAGTGCTGTACAATTAACTGTAGTATCTATAGTATCTGTGAGGTTAAAAGCAGACAGAGCAGGCTTTTAGCTTCTATGTATTTCTAGTGAAGGCTATGGCATGACTGAAGGAAGAAAGGAAAGCGAGAGACATCCTGATGTGGTGGATTGTAAATGCCCCACTCAGGGCTGAAGAGTCTTTCTTTAATGATTGTTTGGAGGATGAGTTTTTGGGCTGAGACGCCCAAGCAGCCAAAATACACCACAGGAGGAAACGAAAGTGGAGTCAGGTATCTGAATACTGTGATTGATGATTGTCCTGTGGTACAGACTTAAGTGGATAAGAAACATGACCTTTTCCTCAGAGATTCTATACTCAAATTTACCAGCATCATCAGCATCCTTCTGGACAACACGCAAGACTCTTGTGTCCACTGTCGTTTGCATTACTTTTGATCTAGGGAGATCTGTGCTCTTCCACTTTCCCCTAAACACTCCTCTGTAGTCCCCGGTCTCTCCCCTCCACCATGGAGTGCCAGGATGGGGGAGGGAACAGGGCTCTTGTCAGGGGAGAAAGGAATCTTAATGAGGAAGGAACTGATCTTTTTTGTGGACGAGAGATGGTGAATAGGGTCTTCCAGCTGGGCCCTTCCAGCTGGCAGTTAACACTGCTGCTCCACTTAACAGCAAGAAGGCTTTAGAGCTTCGTAAGCTTCTCAGCCAGACATCACCATTTCCTGCTGCTGTTCCGTTAGATTCTGCTGTCCAAGTCCTCATGTCACCATCCAGAAAAGAAGTAAGAGAAGACGGAGCCCCCAAGCCAAGGAAAGGGAAGAAGGAGAGGAGGCTTGCTTTACTTTCAGCAGAGGGGTGAGAGCTGTGCTCCGCTGTACGTTAACCCCTCCTAGGTTGACCTGTATCTGTTTCAAGGGTTTTAGGAAAGGCTTTCCCTTCCTTCCACCATGTACATTTTTGACTAGCTGGTACTGCAGGGAGCCATCTCCTCTTGTTCCTGGGTGGTAGAGAGTGGTTTTATGGAAACTATCAAAACATTTTGTTCCAATAAGTTTGACACATTTTTATTTTGGCTTTAGCTATTCAAATTTATAATAGTCAAAACTTTTTGAGTAGTCTAATAGTTGAAATTAAACAGTTTGTCCTTACTGATATGAAATATTTTGGAAATTTTCATTTCACTGTAAATTTTGATCTGTTGATTTCTTTTTTTGTTCCAATTTGGGACGAAAAGAAGTCTCAAAATGTTGAGATTTCCCACTGAACGGAAATTCTGAGTTTCAGCCAGTTCCAGTAATTACCAGCATTGACCAGATTTGAACTAGCAACCTGCAAATGGAAGGGTTCTTAGTCTGTTAGCATGTGCCTGATCTACCCAGCCTTCCATCACCCTCACTGCTTCATACATCATTTACAAAGTGCACATCCTGAGCATACAAACAGCATTATGGTTTATGATGGCACCAGATGATCTAAATGAAAAAATTGCCTTGTAAATCATGGCAGGCCAGCAGTGGATTACTGGAAGAGCACAGAAAGCTGGGAGCTACCTTATCACTCTCCTCTACCCAAGATCAAAGCAACAAGAAGTTTCCCTTCACTGCTCTTTCATTCTCCTCTCCTTGTGTTTCCCTGCTTTGTTTTTGATTCCTTGCAATGGTGCTGAGTGAGGATGAAGTAATATTTGGTCCAACACTGGAAAGGCTTTTTTCTTGGGGCATTAGCATCAAATACTGAACACTTGACCTTTTCCAAGTAATTGCTTACAATGAGTAATCTAGTTACAGTTATGATCAGTCCTGAGCCTGTTGCCATAGCCGTGTAGGCTCCCCTGTCAGCAGGTCCACTGCACTAGGGAGGAAGGTAAGATTCGCGATGTGGCCTGCGTAAGGATTTTTACACCCTCTGGGTCATGCGGAGTTTAGTGTACTAGCAGGGGAAGGGGCTAGAGAATGTCTGCCGTGTAGACTCGTCCTCTCTTCCTTCCCATCCACAGAGTGATGCACAATGATAACGGGGGATACTACAATTTAAGGCTTCAGTAGCAGTCATGGAACAACTTCCTAGTTGCTTTACTGCCTGGGGAGAGAGGGTTATTTTCCTACTGCCTTGGTATCTCCCTACAGCGCTCTCAGTACCCTACCCAGGGCTCTGGTTCGTGGAGGAAAGTCAATCAGTTATTCCAATACTTGATCACCTCAAGGATCTTCAATAAGTAACCAGCTTCTTTTGGAGGTTAATGGGGGCAGGGGTCTGGGGGACATGTGAGCGCTCCATGTCCCTTGCGTAAGGCCAATATTTAATGCATAAGCTCAAACTGAAACTGATCTGTATTATGCTGTAAAACACAGATTTGTTGACTCAAAAGAACACTTTGGTGGGTTTATTGTTGTTGCGTTCAATATGCGCTTGATGTGTTTTTGTCAGAAGGAGAATTTATTTAAAAAAAAAAGCTGCAATTCAATGCTAGCCTGTAATAAATAAATAAATAAATAAATATCTGGCACCAAAAGACCTGTCATGGTAACTTTCATCCTGTTACAAATCCTCATTTTAACACATCTGCTTATTACATGAGACATACAGCACTTCAGAGCTGCAGTTTGCAGAAATTCTTTGTTTTGGAAGGTAAGAACTTATTAAAGGGTCAAGAGGTAGCTCCAGGACTTTTCCTGTGATCTTTTCAGTTTATTAATTTTGTAATAGAGATCACATCACTGAATAGATGTAGTTATATGGAGTAAGCTGCTGCTGAATAAATTTAAATATACTGAGAAGTAAGCCAAGTCAGGTGTATACCCTATAGCTAGCTTACTTTTGTAATACATTTTTTTTTGTATGAGAAAGGATAAAAATCTATTGAGCCCACTCTGTGAATACGGACCAAATCCTCAGCTGACGTAAAGCACAGTAGTTCCACTAAAGTAAATAGAACTGCGATGACTTACATCACCTGACCATATGGCCCATAAACTCTTGTATTGAAGCCTTAGCAATAAGCTTGATTCCAATTATGCTGTTTCTCTATAGAAGAGCAACCCTACACTTTCAGTCAGAATGGCCTTTTGCTTTTGTTCTTAGTGCTTTGGTTTCTTAATCCACAATAATGTCTCTGAGAGAGAGCATGGTTAGTTGGTTATGTCTTCTCTCTGTTGCAGCCTGCATCTGAACACAAAATGGCAGCTGTCTCTACGGCAGTGAGATTTCTTTCATTCTGTCTTTCTTTCAAGGCACACTAGTCAGATTCAATATTGCAAACCCCAAGTGTTCAAAAATCCTGAGACTGGCTTAAAAACCCAGGCACTTAACATTTTTCTTCCTTAATTTACCTTTTGGGTTTTCTAAGTTTTTTATTTTTGAACTGTTAGGGTGCACTTGGATTATGTTTTCTATCTTTTCTTTGAAACTCTGAGGCTTTAGAAACATGCTGTTTTCTAAAAATGAAAGATTGGATTCTCACATGATCCCAGAAGCTGAGGCTTTAAGAAAAAACACAAAGTATTGGGAGATTTAACAACACTGCAGAGAATAAGTCATAACAGATGCAAGCTGTATCCTACACAACAGAATAATATTGTGCAATTTTTCCCATTCAAATCCTGCTGAAAGGTGCAAAAAGACTCCAGTAAGCCTGAAATGGCAAATGTTTTTTTTTTTAAAGTCAGTCCGTTACATAAGAAATTACTCAAGCCCCAGCACAACAGTGGTTTTAAACATATTTCTAAAATGAAAATTAAACTGTGCAATTTGTAGCACTGTGCGGATTAAATGAATTTGCTGACTGTGATACCAGGGGCAAAGCCAAAGGCTTGCAACAGAGAATTCTGTCCCCTTTGCCACAAGAGTAGCAAAGCATCTCTTTTAAGCAGACTTAGCCTTAGCTATCAGTAAAGTAAACCTGGTGACAAATCTGGATATTTTTTTTCTGGTAAGAAAACACACTGTGAAATCTTTGATAATTTAACACTGTCCTAAACTGGAGAGAGTGGCGATCTATTTGCCTCTGGTGGTCATGCAGTTCTTATCTTACGCACCACTCTGCACTGAGTAAAGAGAAGCATTTCAGGGGTAGTCTTTTAGAGGGATGTGATGCTCTTCTACCTTTTGCAGTTTCCTGGATGAGTGACTTGTCAGATGGGAGGTGTACAATGGTACATACGGGCCATGTAGGTCTTGATTTTTAAATTACAACATACGCAGAGGATATTGCAGCTGCAACACAGGACTAATAGATAACATTTTTAAAATGTAGAGAGATAAATATAGCACACAGCATGAGGCACTGAATAAAACATTTCTCTTCACTCCTTGGGGAGGATCTTGCATAACTTACTCTTGGCTCTGCTTCACCACTCAGGAGTTACAGAGTCATCCCTATTTTGAAAAAACAAATAGTTTATTCCAGTCTTCGAACTTTGGATATTCACATATATCTACACTCCTGTGTGCATAATAGACTAGAATTGCCTGTTGGTGCTCGGTATAATCAGGCATAAATTAGAACAAACTGAAGGCCGTTCAAAATTGCCCCAGAGACCAGACCAGGCCAACCCAGCCCCGAATCAAGATAGTGTTAAAGCAGCATCAAACCAAGTTTGCCTTCATACCCCAACACCAGTATCTAATAAATAATTTCCTAGAGGGATTTGCCAGTGAGTGGCCCTGAGCTGTGCAAACCAAAGGGATCGAAGAGGTGAATGGTCACAAAAACCCTGTAAGTAAGCTCAATTTGGAGACCAAATCTATTTTTTCCACTGACGACTTTAAAAAAAAAATTTATTAAGACAAAGTTACAAAACATACATTACTTATGCAGGGTCAGTTTAATATCAGGGAGTCCTCCTCCCTGTATGCTACAACAAGGGACCAAATTCCTAAATACCTGTCCTCTTTTTGGTGCTTCTCTTGTGTATGTACCTGGTTGAAAGCTTTCTCATTACCAGGATAATCTGTATTTTACTGTAGTCAATTAAATAGGAGGAAAGGACACATTTTTCCAAGAATGTGCAATACAAGGTTGTGCTGCTAACAATAAAAAAATAAATTAATTTTTTCTGTTTAAGATGTAGATCCTCTACTGGATTATTAAACAAGCAGGTCAGGGGATCTCTAGGAAGCTGGCATTTTGTCATAAGGTAAATTTTTTAAATTTCCCCAAACCACCTTATTCCTGGACACAGCCATCACATATGCAAGTATGTTCTCCTTTCCCCATAACTCCTCCAACAGAACACCTCCCTAGTCACAAAAATACGACGGATCTTAATTGGAGTCAAATGCCACCTATACAGTAATTTATAAAAATTTTATTTACAAATTGGAGATGTATATCTCCTTTTCCATAGAGGAAACTATTCATGCAGATCCATTTATTTGTCCAAATTCCTCTCCCATCTTTTAATCTGGCTTGTTTTCTTAACATTTTTTCCGATCAAAACTGTATATATCTTATTTCAGCTTGCTTCTGAGTTGAGATAGATCTGTCTTGTATGTGCATTTCACAATAACATGTTTGACTTTTAAATATAGATAAATACAGGATCTTTATTTTATCTACATATTTCTTGGTATGATTCACATCAGGACCCAGGAACACACACAGTGGGGACTTCGTTATGCCACTATAGGTTATTCTTGATAAGATATTTCAGTATAACTATGTCTGGTATACTGTATATATCATAAAAATGGTTTACACCGTGCTTAGTTAAACCGCGCATAGTTGTGTGGTTTTCTAGGAGATTTTAGATGGTAATTGAATCTAGAATATACATTTTCAGATGATTTTAAAAGGGAAACTCTTTGGGTTTTTGCACAGCTGTGGCTCTTCCCTTCTTCCACTAGCCCTGTTATTTTTTTTAAGTAACTAAAACTAAAGGTTTATTATAAAAAGGAAGAAACAAACTAGTAGAGAAATGTTAAAGGATTAAAGCAATCAGATACATACAGATGATTTGAAAGTCCATATATATCAGGTTTCTAGAAGAACTGTGGAGTTTGCAGGCTTGTACAGTCCCTCTGGTATACATCCAGTACCTGGATGGGTCTCAGTCTTTGTTTCACAGCTTCAGTTGTAGATGAGTTGATCCAGAGGTAGATAGGAGGCTGAAAGATGACCACAGCTGAAGACAAAATGGATCCTGGGGCCTCTGCCTTTTATGTCCTCTGGCCCTTGCCATGCTGCTTGTGGAATTTCACAGGAACCAAAATGGAGTCCAGAGTCACATGCGCAAGTCCTGGTGACTCATCAGGTATATCCCTGGCTTCTCCGCCTGGGCCCCTTAGGTATAAGCTTCACACAGACCCTGTTGAGACCTCTAGGAACTGGCTGCCATCGTCCATTCCCTTGACTTACAAACCATTTCTTTCTCCAGCCTCAGGGGAGAGTTCACTTTAAAATCTGCTCAGTTCTTTTGATCCCCCCTCTTCTCTTTCCTCAAGACCAAATGACTTTTTAACTGTGAATAGCCCTGTGATCTGTTAGTTCCCAGCCTCGGCAGAATAAGGCTTGCAACTTGTTGGAGACAAGATGGAAGATCTTTAAAGCAGATAGTTTTGCCTATTGTCTTTCAAGTGTGCCCTGGGGTGTCCTTAGCTGGGGCCACCGTCTTCTTCCTGGAGACAGATCACCTAATAAGCTAGAGCAATATATTTCTACAGGAAGGCCTTTTAACCCTCATGTGCAATAACTTCACTTCACTGACCAAGTCACATACAGTGTTCATAAAATTATTACATCTCAGTATTCTTAGTTTAGTCTGACAGTTCTACAACTGTTACAGTGCCTACTCTAATGCCCTGGTGTAATAGGATTGTATAAAAGCTAAGTGTTAACATATAATTTAGTATGAAAAGAAGCACACTGACCATCCATGTTTCCTACTAAAATTCATGTATCCTAGGTGCCCCAACATGTATCTTTTAACTGAAGGAGGATTTTTCCCAGATCATCAGCCCTAAACATGTTTCAGCTTGCAGCATGCTATATATATGAGGTTCATTAAAGAGTATTCTCACTTTTAGGCTGTACTATTTTGTTTGTGGTCTATATATTTTTAGAATAACTTATACAACTCCTTTCATCTGGGGCTTACAGTGCTTTACAAATATTAATTGTAACTATTTAAGCCATTCCCAAGTCCCCTCTTAGATAGGACAATATTATTCTTATTTTATAGACAGGTATACTGAGGCACAGAGAAGGTAAATGGCTTGCTTAATGCCACAATGAAAATCAGTGGCATGATTAGAACTTACGGTACCAAACTCCTGGACTTCTGCTGTGATGGAAGAATGGCTTGATATACGCAATACGTCAGGATTTTTGGCTACAGCATATTCAGAAGTTCTGGAATCTCTGAGATTGGTCATCAGTGCTCTAATATGCAGTTCTTGGGTAAAAAAATGTTTAATTCCGATAAAAATATGCATCTGTATACTGAGCTTTGAGCTTACTCAGTACTACCTCTGAAATGGGACATGAGAATGTTCTTAGATGTAAAATTTGATGTGGTAAATAGTATGAACATAGTAGCGGGATTCTTGAGGAATTTCTTCCTATTTGTTCAGATTAACATATATATATTTACCATATGGAAGGGTGTAAAAGGAGATTAATTGGAGTTTATTGTTGTAATGTACCATTAAAATGTTTCAATATGTAGATTGCATTTTCTACAAGATGTGAAACTGGTTTAAGCAAAATCAGATGTATGGAAACTTTTGTGGTTTGCTTTATATTTCCCTTTATCTTCAGCTTCTGTTCGGGCCTATCTAATTTTCATGAACATTTTGGTAATAGGAATTTTAGTATATATGATACAGAAAACTGTTTCAGTCTGGATTCATGTTGACATAGCAAATCAACAATATTCTAAAGGAAGGATGTGCCCGAATGGAAAATGTTATATCTTGGTTATGCTAAAGCTATTTAGTTTAAATGTAAGGTTTTTAAGGATAGTGTGATCTGAAACCTTCTACCAATGGGTAGAGAAGAAATCAACTCGATTGCACTTGATACCACAAATATTGTAAATCTGAGTAACCTCTGGATTAAATGTTATCATTTTCTATGTGATGGGCTACATATACAAGCCACTCTGACAATTCATGCAATTTATGGGTGCAAAACCTACCTTTGAATGTGCAATTTCAGAGGTGCTTTTAATTATACTCAGCAGGCTATGTTCCTGCATATCCTGTTGTTAACTTCCCTCATTTTGTGGTAAGGAAAACTGATATTCATCAGCTTTAAATGTTGAGAGTCAGTGCTTTATGAATTGACTAAGACAGTGAGCCAAATGCTTTTTTACTTTTGCTTGTGGTATCTTGTACATAACAATAATGATATGCACTTGGTTATAATCAGGGGAGAGTCCCCCTTTTTTTTTATTAGTCATATTTGCTTCTATTTGCATGAAGTTTACATTTTCACCGTTTAGGGTTCTTGATCTGTTTACTTAGCCATTCTAGCTCATTTGCAAGCTGGAGCAGGATGTTGCATACTGAATTTGGAAAATCTTGGATTTTGGGCAATAAAAATAGATTAGCTGCAATTCCCAAGATGGGGAATATGATTAATAATTTTACTGGATAGTCCAGAACTATTTTTTTTTTCTAGTGAAGGGGGTACTACCTTCTTTACCACAATGAATTCCATGAATTTGAGGCACATATACTTTTAGTTGTTTTTAAAATTACATCTAAGGGTAAATTCTTGTAAAAACATTGATCATATATGTCTGAATGCAACAACTGTTGGGTTCTCTAAAAACAGAAAATATTCATTGGCTGTGTACCATTTTCTGAAAGGATTTATGCATGACTGACAGAAATTTGACAGATATTTGAATGAAGGTATGCAGTGTTCTTACAGTGTAATTTCAGCTGAGCTCGAGGCACAGAGGAGGGCTGGAGATGCAAGTTAGTTTTTAAAACCTTTTAAAAATTATTTAAATAAACTGTAGCATTAATGGTAGTTGGTCTTCTATAAAAAAATAAAGCATTACTTAATTGCATTTAAATTCATGATACAAAAATGTATCTTGATTAGAGAAAGAAACAGCTCAGGGTAATTTCTTTTCTTCAGTAATGAGTGACATGTATACAGAAAAATTGCATTAGCTAGTGGAGCTGTCATCAGCTTCCTCTAGTTATTTCTCAGTCTTCAAATAGACATTCAAACACCCATGTGTAATTCAGATTTTGGATATTTTTTCCTCCTTAGACAATGATTCTATGCATCCACATTTGAAAATGTTCCCAGCTTTATGTATATCTTGTGGGGGTGCAAGCGTAAGCAACTGCATAAATTGGCATATATAGCTCTTCATGGCATAATATGCAATCAAGTTGATGTAATGAAAGTAGTTCATCTTCTTTTTTCCATTATTGTTTTGAAACCTTGCTTAAAAATTCTAGGTGTTAATCCAGGAGGGGCAGATTAGAGAGGACAGGTGTCCCAAAACATTGTTGAAGGAACAAGGTTGCCAAACAGAATTATTTTCTGAAAGATTGAAACCTGCCTTGTTATGTGAAGTCTATTTTTAGAACACATTATGCTGCAATATGGTATAAGATTCAAAGAGCAGCAGGTGTCAGCGAATCTGCTCACTGACACTCTATGTTACAGCAACAAAACTTTAGTACATTCATCGTCTAACCTGCAAATAGGGCTCTGATATGGTGTGAAATTCTCCTAAAGAGAACTTCTTCAGCTCCTGCTCGTGCATGTTATGAATTTACTGTAATCACCCACTGCAATCTGGCTGGG
This sequence comes from Mesoclemmys tuberculata, assembly GCA_007922155.1. Taxonomy (NCBI): domain Eukaryota; kingdom Metazoa; phylum Chordata; order Testudines; family Chelidae; genus Mesoclemmys; species Mesoclemmys tuberculata. The sequence goes on from ML675644.1 coordinate 8,087,914, forward strand.
TGAAGTTTGGAAATGCTTGCAATTAGCCATAGCAGGAAAATGCTTTGCTTTCAGATGTAATATGCCTCCTTTCACCCCTCCATCAAAATAATCCCAATGAGAAAGAGGGCCGGGGGTGCTGGACAGGGCTCCAAAAAGATACAATTAAGATCACTGAACAGACTGAGACTCTCACCTTGGGGGGGCACATATTGACAGATGGCCTATATTGATGGGGATGTTATTGTCCGGATGAAACCACTATTTTTCTTTTAAAATATTTGCAGTGGAGATTTATGCTCTAAAGCTGTGTCTGTGCTAGAGAATGGAACATTTTGTAGTTGAATCAGCTTAAGTGCAAAGAGTTCAGTGCATCCGTCCCACAGCATGGGTTCTTAGAATGCCATATTTCTTTGCCGTAGGCTATAGACAAGGCTTTAGGGCTGGACACAGCCAGAGGCTGATTTGACGCCGGGTGTCTTCAACTCCCATGGTCTTTGCATCCCATGCGAGCTAGGAAAGTCCGGTTCCACAGCTTCTGCTCTGTCATTTGTGGAGGAGGGCTGGCTGAATTTGGAGTCAACTCCCACCCCTCACCTCCAAACACTGTCAAGGTGGACAGAGCCTGGCTTATGCTGCCTACCCTGTGGAATTACCTCTTCAAAACAATGTTTCATTGCTGCAGTCGTTCATTTCTGAGCAGGGTGCAGAAGCCTTTGAAAAGGATTCAGCTCCATTGCAAAGTCAGAATAAACATCATAAAGAGAGAATCTCTCCCTTGTTTAACTGTATATAATCTAGCAAAGTTTTGAACAGATGAGAGCTGTGCTTATTTATTTGATGTTGCTTGTTCTGACTGTGCAGTGAAATTGTATCAATTTCAGGGAGTCTTGTCATCCACAGAAAACCCAGCAGCCATAGCAATAGGGACAGTGTTTTGAGAATTGCCACTAGTGCGGGAGAGGCAGGCTGCTCTAACTAGGTTCAAACAGCTCTGAAAAGTGCTAGGAAGCAGCAGGGGAGATCAAAAGGGGATAATCTCGGCTCTGAAAAACCTGTGGAAGTAATTTAGCAGCAGTAGGTGACAATGGAGACATGCAGAAGAGAACTGGTCATATACATTTTCTCCTGATCACATCCCTACACTGAGGGACTGCAAGGAGGTGACATATATTCCATCTGTGGTTTTACTACCTCTTTGTGCCAGTGAAGTGGCACAAAAAGGCTGTAGCAGACCTGAGAATTGAGCCCAGTGGTGCCTCTTTTGGATGCCTGCTGTCCTAATGCATTGGGCTACTAGTACCATGAACTATACATAAGTGCAGAGAAGTCAGTTTTCTGCCTTTTTGCTGCCTCTTAGAATATTTGCGAATGGAGTGCAGTTTTAGTGGGGTGGAACTTAGTCAGGCCTCTTGTTAATATGTACTTCTAAAGGAAACACCATGCTCTGGTTTCATAGGTGGTATTTTGATGCTGTGTTTTCCCTTCATAGATGATGCAGGTTGATAAATGGAGTTGGGCAGCATTTATCTGGGCTGGGGTTTTATTAGAAACCTGAAACATGGGCAAGGTGGCCGTGCCAATTTGTGTGCAAACATAGCCAGGTTTGTGATATCAGGTGGAAACCACATAAAATTCCAGTTGTTCAACAAGGTTTTTGATTCCAAATCAGATGCAACTTTATTGTTTCATTAAGTTTCTTGGATCCAAGTGAATCTGAGACCCAAGCCAAAGCCTAGAATCAGCGAAGTGTTTGACTTCAATGGGACTACTCACATGCTTGCTTCAGCAAGGTTCTTAACCGTATCCTTAAAACTAAGCATGTTTTTAAGAACCTTACTGAATCATGGGCCAAATACTGGATAAATCCTTGAGAATAATAGTTACGTGTTGCTCTAGATGCATAGATTCCAAGGCCAGAAGGGACCATTGTGATCATCCAGTCTGATCTCCTGTATAACACAGGCCAGAGAACGTCCCCAAAATCCATCCTAGAGCAGATCTTTTAGAAAAACATCTGATCTTCATTTAAAATTGTCAGTGATGGAGAATCCACCAGGACCCATGGTAAATTGTTCCAATGGTTAATTACCCTCACTGTTAAAAATATGCACTTTATTTCCAGTCTGCTTTTGTCTAGCTTCGACTTCCGATCATTGGATTGTGTTATACCTTTTCCTGTTAGAGTGAAAAGCCCATTATTAAATATTTGTTCCCCATGTATATATTTACAGACTGTAATCAAATTCGCCCTTAACCTTTTATGTGTTGATTGATTCTTGTTCTTTGTATCTTTTGCAATAAGACATGTTTTCTAATCCTTTAATCATTCTCGTGGCTCTTCTCTGAACCCTTTCCAATCTGTCATCATCCTTCTTGAATTGTGGGCACCAGAACTAGACACAGTATTCCAGCAGCAGTTGCACCAGTGCCAAATATAGAGGTAAAATAACACCTCTCTACTCCTATTTGAGATTCTCTTGTTTATACCCCCAGGACCTCATTAGCTCTTTTGGTCACAGCGTCACACTGGGATCTTGTGGTCAACTGGTTATACACACACACTCCAAATCTTTTTCAGTGTCACTGCTTCCCAGGATGAAATCCCCCATCCTGTAAACATGGCCGATATTCTTTGTTCCTGGATGCATACACTTACACTCAGCCATATTAAAAGCACATTGTTTGCTTGTGTTTCTTTCAGGTCATTGATAAAAATATTAAATAGCAAGAACTGATTCCTGTAGGACTCCACTGGAAACGCACCTCCTCAATGATAATTCCCCATTTACAATTACATTTTGAGACCTATTCAATTTTTAATCCATTTAATGTGTGCCATGTTAACTTTATATTCTATTTTTTTAAATCAAAATGTTGTGTTAATGTAATATACTTTGACTTTGTATAACACTAGTACCTTTATCAATGAAACTTGTAATCTCATAAAGAAAAATTTCAAGTTAGTTTGGCAGGATCTATTTTCCATAAACCATGCTGATTTGCATTCAATCTACAGCTTCATTTGCCTGTATCAATCCTGAAGCAGAGAATACACTGGAATATTTACTAGAGTAAGGAGCCAGATTCTGAGAGGCACTTACGGTCACCACTGAAGTTGTGGTAGAATTAAATTTGCGTTGTTCAATAGGGTTTCTAAGTGGGTGGATTGAATAAAGCATAAATTCAAGGTTTTACTGACATTCTAGTATGGAAAACTGCTAGATGTATTGATATCCACTACAGAGATTTTTTTTTTACAAGCAAATAAAATTTCAGACTGAGTTCTTCATCAGCACACTCAGGGTGAGGACTAGAGCCATACACTTGAAATCTTGGCATTGCTATTTTGATTCAGAAATAATACAAATCATCATAGCACCATGTTTCCAGACCTTATTATGTGGAGGAAATCCTTAACTGAATGGCACAAAAATAGCTCAAAGGCTTTTTAAAAATGTTTTTCTGTTTGCTTTTTAACCTTAGAAATAACAGAAATGTCAATGGTCTTCCCTGTTTATGCTGGATGACACATGGAGGATTTCAGAGATGTGAAAGAAAAGCATACTTGATAGGGCATTGGGTACTGAAACTTTGTAAGAAAGGCCACCTTTCACCAGAGAGTTTGCTGGGCCTTGGAACTAAACAGGTGTTAACAAAACAAACCAAATGTAAAAAATTTGAAACAGACAGACTAAAAGTTCCTTCCCCTCATCATTGCGCAATTTTTACTTTCTTGTGGTGTCATAATTTCAGTGATTCTGCAGTCATCACAGTTTCCCATATGGACAAAACTTGAATTTCTAATGTTAAAAAAACAAAACAAAAAACAAAAATGTAGATTTTAATTTTGTCTCCATTTCTTTTCTAATTTTTTGGGGGGCAACTTTCTAGTCATCTTTATACTTCATATTTTTTAATTTGGCAAATCCCGTTTAAGGAAGAATCCAGCACTTCTGAATTAGGAATAAAGTGACATAAATCCACTGGTTGTTTCAATATTCTTAATGCTAATAAGCCCATGGCTTCACAGCCCACTGCTATCAAACTGTACAGTGCTACATATAATGCAACAGATACCTAGCCATGTTAATAAGAGAACCGTTCCTGTATGGCTGCCATAGCTAAGCAACCCTGGAAGTTTATGTACAGTAGGTATTTCATACCTGGAATCATAGCGCCACGCTGGGTTATTATGCAAATACACATGCGGAGGATCATGTCAGAGGTGAATGAAAAGCATCCCTTATTTCATCAATCTGTTTGGCCTGCTAAAATAATAATGAATTTTACTTAAAGGTCATATGTTGTGGTGGAGGCATATTCTCAAAAGGGAACTGTAAATAACAATAGAATAATTCAAAGAGTATTTGCGGATCTTGAGAATTCAGATGGTCTAAATAATACGTGTGTGTGTGTGTGTGTGTGTGTATGCAAAGTCTGTGTGGGTGTGCATGTTTTAAATCTTTGGTTATTGAATATGAAGAAATAAGTTCTAATTCTACAGATGGTAGAACACTAGCCACTTTATTTTTCACTCTATTACTATGAAATGTGTACAATCTTTTTTGATACCTGTAATTTGTTGTTGAATCTGAAATTGTACCGGCATGGCAGACTTACAAAGTCTGCTTAGACCTGGAGATATTAATGAGGAGAATCATTAGAGACTGGACATCCATCTTCCTATGGTTAATTAGGGATTAGAACAAGAACCGATTTTAGCGATGACACTCCTCCTCCTGCGGATTTGTTGGGTTTGCTCCAGGATGACACAGCAATGGCAGATTGATATTGCAGATAGAATAAAATCATACAAAAGGGTTTCGTACATGGCACAATAGCGGCTGGCTGTGCTAATGACAACGTACAAAGAGCACAATGATCCTGCAGGTCGGCTGTCTCACAGTGGGAGAACCTCACTTGAAGTTAAACTTGTGATTATGGAAACACTGGCCCGATAAACCTGCGTTTTATTTAGTAAGGAAACTGATTCCCTGAGCTAAGAAAACAGGACATGTGAAATTTTATTTTATTTAGCAAGTACCAGTTATCTAAAGAAAGCGAGAGAGTCTTAACAACCATTCACTTCTTCTATAAAGAGTTCAGGGTGGGAAAGAGTTAAATGTACCCATTGAGCATTTTGACATGTAACTGAGGGGCTGGATTGTGGTAATCTAGGCCTTCAGACACCGAAGATGCTAATGACTTGTCTCTGTGGATGCATTTAGACCTCAGGCTGTCACTGGCTCTGAAGGAGACCCTGAAGATCAAAAGAGGGTTTCAGCATACAGTAGTGTCAAAGCCTGCTATTGTATGCAACCGAAGCCTTCAACATTGTCTTTCAATAGAATCTGACCATGTCTGTACACATCATTATCTTGATTAGTGAGGATGGAGGGTTTTTGAATAATTATACTTACGCCGTTGCAATATGATTCTGAATCTAGGTGAAATGTATCCGTAATTAATTGCTTAAAGAAAATAATGTATTCATTGACTTAAAAATATGGAATTCAAGGGATTGAATTCAGAAGATCTATAATTCTTTTCTTTTAAACCAGTCTTGTGTATGTGTGTGTGCACACGCAATTTACATATGATTTCTAACAAGTTCTGAATGTAAGGATAATAAGCTATTGGGAAGGGATCTTGCTTAGATAGAAATCTGTGCATCTTGCTGTAGTATGCTGTCTGACATAAACAAGACAAGCCGTGCCAATTATTAGACACTGCAGCTGAGGTTAAAATCCATGCCAGGAGCAAAGCATAGCCATAGGTACTTGGGCAACTTGTCAAAAACAACAAAAGTTTCCCATTGCAATGTTCATGATAAGAAAGAATTATCTGGATTTTCAATTTGTTGCAAAGGCCAAAACCAAAATGCAAGAATGATACAAAACAAAGAGAATGAGATTTGGGGGAGGAGGGCCTAGGATTTTCAGAGATAATGCAGGTATTGCACTATGGTTCTTCTTATAACTTTGGGGGAGGTAATTGTCCAAATTTGGATTTAAAAGCAATTTCAGTTTTCTAGCAGGGAAGCATCTAGTCCAGTCCATAAGGAATATGTGGAAATCAGCCCCAGGAATACTGCAAAGCCACGGGGTATTTTTGTTTGAATTAAGTGCTGGGACCCACTGTAGGTAGGGTGACCAGATGTCTTGATTTTATAGGTACAGCCCCAATATTTGGGGCTTTTTCTTATATAGATGCCTATTATCCCCCAACCTCTATCCAGATTTTTCACACTTGCTAGTTGGTCACCCTAACTGCAGGTACCTCTCAGCCTATTTGGCTCAAATGCATGTGAAACAAGGTTGCAAAAGAGGAGAAATGGGAAATAATAATAATAAAACGAAGCTTTTTAAAAATGTGGAATCAGTTTCTTTAGCATAAAAGCTTCTGTAACTCCAGCTTCCTGCTCCACCATTTCAGACTTCAGTTTACAGTAACAACAGTGACCTCGCAATAACAAATGTGCAACAGAGGCAAGTTTGGGCCCCAAGCGAGGGATGGTGGAGCGGAATGGTGTGGTTGCTGGAATGACAGGCTGCAAGGCAGGAGGCTCTAGTGTTTGTCTTTGGGCAAGCTGTTCGTTGTTAAGAGCTACTGCAAACTGACTTCATATGGGTCACTGAACAGTCTCAGAGGTGTAGTTTCTTTAGGGTCTTAGCAACTTGGGCCTGGATTCAGACTAGCAGCTGAGAGGTGGAACCCGTCTGCTATTCTCCTTAGGCTTCCACCTCATGATTTAAATGCAAAATGCTGGTAATAACCAGTCAATTCAATATAACAAACTGTCAGTGGCTGCTTATTACCATAACTTTGTATTTCAAACAAGATTTTAGTACTTACTAGCACTCACTATTAAGTGCAAACAAGTACCCGAAGCGTTGCCAAGTCTGTGGGTTTCCCCTGTTTGGGTAGCTTTTCAGGGCTTGTTTTTCCAAGAGGCCATGGATACCTGCCTTTTTTAGATCTAGATTTTTGCCACTGCTCGTGTGTCGTCGTCATCCGTCCGTCCGTCCCCCCCCAATGTGCAAAGAGTTGCTTTCTGGGGAAACAGGTTTGGCACTGCACTGGCTGGTTTGGCTCATTTTTGGCTTAGCTGGTAGAAATACTGCCAATGCATCACAAAGATCCCAGTTTGAGCCCTGGCCGTGGTAATATGCACATTGCATGTAGAGTTCAGCTACCAGATGGGGGACTCTAAAACTGCTTTGTCTGGCCAACAGTTGGCAGGCAGAGCACCAGCGTTGCTGGCAGCCAAAAATACCCTGAAAATTGCTCAGTCAACATAACTCATGCAGCTTTGTGGCAGGGCTGCAGCTCCACAAGCCGATGTAAGAATGCTAGGTCACATTCAGAGCTCCAGCAACCAATGATGGTGCTCAGTTATCCAGAGGCCTCTCTCAGCTGGGCCCTGCTGCGCGTCAAAAAGGAATACGGTAGACTTTTAAAGGGAAAGTGTTGTAATTATACAGTCATCAAATCATCTCTGTTTTGTTTGCATGCAGGCCTTTTAGCTAAGAGGTATGTCACTGATCCTTTTATAATGTTATATTACAGCACTTGGAGGACAACCGCATTAGTTGACTTCCCTCCTTCCTTAATTATTGTTAGTTATTATAAACCACAGACTCAAGGTAAGGGGGGAAAAGAGCAAGTTAAAATCTTTTTGGGTAGAGTTGGGCAAATACTGGAAATAAGTGTTATCACTCATGCCTTCATATGTCTGGATAGTATTTCCAATCCTTATTTGCTTTTCAAGTTGAAATTCTGTGGTAATAGAGGTTTCTAGGAACCCCTAAGAGGGCTAGATTTTGAGCAAACTGTGTTTGCAAGAATCTTGTCAGCAAGGATAGGTGGAAATACTTGTGCAAATGTTTGCACACAATACTTGTACAAATATAGATCAGCACGTGAAATGTTCAGGTGTCAATTGTCCAAGCTCCTCTAGGTTTGGGAGTCATTCAGCTAAGGAAAAGAAGAATGCCAGCCAACCAGTGAAAGCATATGAACAGTGAACTATGATTAGTGACAAATTGAAGTAATAGTCACAGTGAGAAACTGTGGGCTTTCCTTAGAGTGAAACATGTTCACATAAGCCATTCATTGAATAACTTTGAATAACATAAAAATTTAGTAAAATTAAAGGCTTTTTACAAAAAAGGTGAAAAAGAAATATAAACAAATGCAGTCTCCAGGGTCCTAATAGCCTTCATCATAAGCCATTTTTATAAGGATGTCCAATCCCTACCTTTTCAGAGAGACTTAAATAATCCTGGACACATTCTCTAGGTTCCTGTCCAAACTCTAGGGGTGAAATCCTGGATCCACAGATGTCAATAGGAGTTTTTCAATTGACTTAATGGGACTGTGATGGGATGTCCACCTCCACATAAAGCCTGAGGGGATTAAGGTGGCCATGTGAGCCAATTAACCTTCTAGGCTGCACCTGGAGGAGTAGCTAGAGAGCAAGGACTGATTAGAGATGAGGCTTAGCTGGACAGGAACAGGTATAGCTTTTATAAAGCCTGGTGACTTAGAGAAGGAGGGGGCTGTAGACAGAGACACTGCAGTCACTCTCAGGGTGAGAGTAGGTAAGGTAGGAAGTAGCCTATGGATACAGCAGCAAGGTTCAGGACTGTGTAGACCTTGATTGCTTGTTATAGGGTCCCTTGTAGGAACCTAGTATAGAGGGCAGGCCTGGGTTCCCCTACCAGCCACTGGACAGTAGTGCTGTTAAGGGGCAGTAAAGGGGAAGATTGCCTGGAACAATGCATCCCAAGAGACTTTGGGGCATCCAACCCCATCCCCAAAGGGGAAAACCACAGTGACCTGGCCAGAGGGCCAAGCTACAAAGCAGGAGCGGTTGAGTCCCGAGAGACCAAGACAGAGAGAGTGATGGAGTGCAACCTCAGGAAGGGGCATAGACCGGGCAGAACTAATCCTCAGATACGGCCAAAAGGAGGGGCTCCAGTGGTGAGTGAAGTTCCCTGTGATGGGCCAATATTTTACCCACAAGATTTAACATGAGTCCAACCATTTGAAAGGGATTTCAGATGTTCCAGATTTTTCGTATTTCCTCATGCTACTGTAACCCATACCTGCCTGATGTGGTTCATTGTCCCCCTCTAGTGGCACCTAGACCACGAGATTGATGAATTTGCTATAGTTATGTGGGTTTTAGCTCCTGCAGCAGAGGCTCATACGCTACGTTTCAGAAGTCCCAAGTTCGATCTTGCTCACTGACCACTGTGGCCTGGTGGTGTTACAATGCCAATCAAATCACCAAGCTCCCATTTAGACATGGCTTCCAGCTCCAAGCTACTAATGAGGGGAAAAGAGCTTGCAATACAATGTGAACAATTATGATAGATGCCCATTATACATTGGTTAACATTTGGCTGTGTAGAATTACATGCCGACATTTGGCAAGCAATTTGAGCTGCCTTTTTCCCAAAAATGGATAGAAAGAAGCAGTTAAGAGAGGCCTGAGTATCCATAGTTTGTTGATCAAAGTAGGTTGGAGATCATGTGTGGCTCTAGTCCTTGTACCTGTGTATGCCTAGTTTTAAAACCAGATTGTTCTAGGTAATGAATTACATATAGACATGTAGAAGTGTCCTTGGTGACTGAATTCTGAATTGAAGGAAAGTGCATATATCCCTCAGATTCATTGTCTTTTGATGTATGTCCAGTTTACATATATTCTCAGACACCTTGCAGACTCCTAGAATGATTTGTAACACACCAGACTGAATAAATCTTGCAAACATTCTTATAGAATCAGAGTTAATTCAATAGCTATTAGTAGTGAAACATAAATGTAACTTTATAATTCTGCCAGCTGGCTACTGTAACATTCTTTCATCATCTAGAGAAGCAGTACAAACTTCAAATCTATGGCTGAATAATAATGCCCAAAATTAAATTAAGTAATGAAACTTTACTGCATTTATATAGTCTATAGCTGGCCCAGAGAGGTTGGCTACTCCTCTTAAACATCTTATAAGAAGGTCACAGTGAGCCTTGGATTCTTAGGCCATCCTATCTGTTCAAGTGCATATAATAGCCCTACCTGACATGAAATCTGAGATCTTACTATGCAAGCATGAAATAGGTCAGGAGTCTCTATCAATCTGTTAATTCAATTAAAATGATGGGGCTCTGAAGTAGATTTCTGTGCTTTGGATTGTGGCAATGTCTCTCAACTTATTCTCTCTGTTTTCTGCTGCTGCTATCAAATCTCTCTCAACTCAGGTTGTATTTTTAGTGCCTTCTGTTCCTTGTGGATAATAAACAGACCGTGTAAATTAATATCACAGGCACTGCAGTTTCATTTGGGGCACCTCACTCTTCTCACATATATAGACACACTTTTGTCCACTTTGCAATACATCGCAACAGTCCATAGGCTTTTGATGCCTTATTAAATATATGTGGCATTCTGCAGGAGTGGTCCAGAAAACCACAGATTATAATAGTATTAGATGTATTTTGGACATGTGCAAGCCAGTGTAATTTGTTTTTAATAAGGAGAATTATTCTTGTTAGTGGCCACTCTGGAGAAAACATGGACAAAGCCTAAAGCCAAGTGCTAAGTAAGTGTACTGGATTTCAGGGGTTCCGGGTATCTGCAGCTCCCATTGATTTGGGAGTTCCCATTGTCCTGTTGATAATGCTCAGCATATCCTGAAAATCAGACCACTATTTAGGCACCTGAAGTTAGGCACCTAAAGTTTGAAACTTTGATTGGGCTAATTGTGGCTGGGGTAATTGAGAGACACAGGTGAACAGGGATGTCAAGATGGGAGTAAGCAGTGGATAAATGAGAAAGGTAAAACAGGGTGAGGGGATGCAGTGAATGAACATTAACAAAAGGAATTTTTAATTGTGTCCTTTGAGATGTCACTAAAAGAGAGTATATTCTCTTCTCTCCCCAGGTATAAGATGTTTGTGTCTTCCCTGTACCTCTTATTAGTTTGGCATCACTCTTTGTCAATCACTTTGACTCATAATCAATCACAATCAAGTTTGGCTATCTTTCATTTTGATTTACATGTAAGATAGCGTAAGTTATGACTTGGCCATGCAAATAAATGCTTTGACTATATCATAATTAGTATATAGAGATTAAACATGGGACTAATAGTATGGAAATAATGTACCTCAGTTCCTAGGAGTATCCCTCTATCTACAGGTTACATGGAGGAAACTGCTTGTAATAATCTATCTTCCTCACTTTCCTGTGAGTCCAGTGACTTGACTTTCAAGCAGCTGTTTACACTTCTGAAGTGTTGGCATGAAATAAAATCTCAGATGTAGGGAGGCTCTTGAGATAAACAAAGATGGGGTGATTGCTTAGAAAAGCCCTTCTTGCACTCCACAGTGATAAAGAGATCTACTTTACTTTCTCTGGTTCAGTGTACACAAAAAAATAGCCTGGGGAAAGGCAGGCAACAAAAATATTATAGGCGGCACTGGTAATACCATTATTACCCCAGGTATGTATTAACATTACCTAGCACTTCTCATTGTAAGATCCTCTTTTCAGCTGTATGACTTTTTCAAACTTTAACCATTATGAGTGAAAGCTTCCATGCCCAGTGTCTTCCTCTGGCTGATTTGTTCTGAAAAATTTGAGCTAATATGATTCAGCTTGTCATGTTGTTTAGAGTTGCTCAAAACGGTGAGCACCAACCCCAGGGTGTGGTCTATAATTAGATTTTACCTAACCAGTAACAAATGTGAACTCCTGGATCAATGTACCAGTCTTACCATGGAGTCAGACAGTCCCCTTAGACCCTCCAATCTATCTTGCCACCCAGACAAACTGGATTTAGTGATTAATGATCACTTACACCAAAAATCACACCACATTCAGGTTGCTTCCAGTCCCTAGAGACCAGTCACTTACCCCAGATTAATTGGTTCCCTAGATCTTACACCAAACACTGCCTATATCCAGTCCTGTAATAAACTATTGACCTAAAGGTTTATTAACTAGAAAAAAGGAATAACAAGTCTTGTGGATGGGGGGAAGTGGTGGATGTGATATATCTTGACTTTAGTAAGGCTTTTGATACTGTCTTGCATGACCTTCTCTTAAACAAACTAAGGAAATACAACCAGGATGGAGCTACTATAAGGTGGATACATAATTGGTTGGAAAACCATTCCCAGAGAATAGATATCAGTGGTTCATAGTCAAGCTGGAAAGCCATATTGAGTGGGGTCCTGCAGGGATCAGTTCTGGGTCTGGTTCTGTTCAATATCTTCATCAATGATTTAGATAATGAGTACACTTATGAAGTTTGCTGATGATACCAAGCTGGGAGGGGTTACAAGTGCTTTGGAGGATTGGACTGAAATTCAAATGATCAGGTCAAACAGGAGAAATGGTCTGAAGTAAATAGGATGAAATTCAATAAAGACAAATGCAAAGTACTTCGCTTAAGAAGGAACAATCTGTTGCACATATACAAAATAGTAAATGACTCCCTAGGAAAGAATACTGCAGAAAGGAATCTGTGGGTCATAGTGGATCACAAACAAAATATGAATCCAACAGTATAACGCTGTTGCAAAAAAAAAAAAAAAAAAAAGGAGCAAACATCATTCTGGGATGTTTTAGCAGAAGCATTGTAAGCATAACATGATAAATAATTATTCCGCTCTACTCCATGATGATTAGGTCTCAACTAGAGTATTGTGTCCGGGTTGGGGTGCCACATTTCAGGAATGATGTGGACAAACTGGAGAAAGTCCAGAGAAGAGCAACAAAAATTATTAAAGGGCTAGAAATCATGGCCTATCATGGAAGATTGAAAAAATCAAAGTTTTTTTAGTCTGGAGAAGAGAAGACTGAGAGGGGACATGATAGTTTTCAAGTACTTAAATGGTTGTTACAAGGAGGAAAGAGAAAAATTGTTTTCTTTAACCTATCAGGATAGGAGAAGAAGCAATGGGCTTAAATTGCAGTGAGGATTGTTTGGGCTGGACATTAGAAAAACATCCTAACTGTCAGGGTAGTTAAGCACTGGAATAAATTGCCTAGGGAGGTTGTGGAATCAACATCATTGGAGTTTTTTAAGAACAGGTTAGACAAACACTTGTCAGGTTTGGTCTAGATAATACTTAGTCCTGCCAGAAGTGCAGGGGACTGGACTAGATGACATCTCAAAGTCTGTGATAAGATGGAGAGAGATATTCAATATTAATGCTCTCCTGACAGTTGTACCAGTTTTAAAGGAGATGAAAACTGGCTTATGGTCTTCCAACCTGAGCTCACCTATAGCTCATGTCACAAATTGTCACTTCAAGAAAGGTGGCAGCCACCAACGTTAGACTCAGAAATGATAAAATATGGCTGAAAACTGCATGTCATAGTTTATGGATGACAGGAAGCTCTTCGTAACATGTAGGGTGACCAGATTGCAAGTGTAAAAAATCAGGACATTTCTTTTTTGGGGGTGAGGGGAACAGATAGTTGTGTCTGTAAGACAAAGCCCCTAATATCAGGATGGTCCTGATAATATCGAAGTCTGGTTACCCTAGTACCGTACCAACACTCAGAGAGCTGTGAGGAGTTTTCCATTAGTGCAAGGTCGTATGGGGAGCTGTTAGTGTCGAAACATTGCTCAGATTGCATCTTGAAGCTAATCCTGAAGTACGGGCTGAGTCTCATCATTCTGATTTATTAGATATCCCCAAGGGATACCTTTTTTAGCCTTCCTCTCTGTGACTAGGGCTAGTGCACTAGCTTAATTAACAAAGGAGTTAAGTCTCAGTTGTGCATTGAATGACTGCTCTAAAAACCAGTCCTGACTGATGATGAGATGCCAAGTTTCCAGACCTTTGTCTTGCTGGTTCTGTAGTCACTCTCACTGATAGACAATTGCCTCGGGGCTCTGGGAAGCTGGATTTCTCAAGTTATCTTGTGCACATTGTTGATCAGGAGCAGACATTTCCTATCTGTTATAGTGAGAGCCTATAGCAATACTATGTGAGTGCTGCCTGCAAGCTGCCTACATGCTGGGGCATTTCGGAAAGCATAGAAAAGAGAGAGGATTTTGACAGGGTAAATTGGATCAAATATTTTTAAACTGGTTTTCTAACAAATTACATTGTTGAATATTACATCAACTCAGCAGTGTTTCATAATATCGTCATGGAAGTGAAATATTCTTACTGCTATAAATCAATGATAAAATGAAGATCCCAACTATCCAACAGGGGGCATTAGGGGGGAACCCTAACATCCATCTTTAACCCTCAAACATGGTTCGGAGTTGAAGGAGAAATTTAAGAATGCCCGCGGAAGCTATACAATGGATTCTGAGATAGAAATATTCTAGTCAAGTTGCATAGGTTTCTATAGGTTAATTCAGCTGATTAGACTTCTGCTAAAGCTCCTAAAGAATGTATTAACAGACACATGACTTAAGCGATAATGGACATAGTTTGTACCAGTAGCAAGTGGAATTTTGAACGTTTAGCTTAAGTACTGAAGTGTGTAGTTTGCAGCAACATAATATTTCATTTCTAGTATTAATCGTTGCATGTAATCTGTCTCTTTAAAGATGTTATCCTGCACCACTGAAGTAAATGGGAGTTTTGCCATTGACCGCATTGGGAGCAGAAGCAGGGCCTAAAGAGGTAATGGCTCTTGCTTCATGGTAGAAAAATTTGGTAGAAAAATAAATGGTGGGGTCCTCCAGGTGGATGGTTGTGGCAATTTTTCTTATGGGGCTCTGTTGCTTTTCACTGAAATATTTCTCCTTATACTTAGCTTGACCCAAACTTAGTGAAATCTTTTCTAGAATACAAAAAGCCTACATTTTAAAACAACTATTTCTAGAATGTTTCAAAGTACTTAGATATCCACTAAATAGAATGGGCTCTCCCAGTGATTTATTTTCCAAGAGATTTTAGCTGATTGTTAAATCCAAGAATAGTAATAATATTACTATGCTCCTTTCACTACCAGCTGACAATCAAATGTAAAGGATGAAATCATGGCTATATTGAAATCACTGGCAGAAACACCCATTGAGTTCAGTGGGGCCAGGGTTTCTCCCAAGATGTGCGTGGAGAAATATTTAGAATGGAACATTGCAAGCCCTGCTTCGGGGTAGCAAAGAGCTCTTATTAAACTCACAGTGCTAGCTGTTCACACTGTCTATTTCTAAGCACTCCTACTACACTGGTATTTTTCTGCCCACTTCAAGTAACATGTGAATAATATTAATAAAAGCAGGAGTGCTGGCTTTGTGCTTGTTAGCATTATTTTTTTTTCCAGGTAACTTGGGTTCAATCTGAAATGAGCCTTGTGTGTCTCTAAGGTTGGGGGAGTGCATCTCCTGTAGCAGAGGGAAGAAAGGGCAGAGCTTGGGAGATTTTTTTCTTTTTTCTCCTTGTGGGGTCCATATGGGAGGACTAGGCTAAGTGAGACTGCTCTCCTAGGTGTCCACTCCAGTCGGATGTATGTGTGTGTGTGTGTTGGGGGGAAGGTAGATTTATCTTTCCAAAGAAAGGTAAGTACATTATCCCTATTGCATAGAAACTGAGGCACAGAGATGAAGTGACTTGTCGAAGGCCAGCCGGTAGGCCAGTGGCAGAGCCAGGACTAGAAACCATGTCTCCTAACTCCCCAGCCAGAATTCTAAACACTGGACCACATTACATCCCTCATAGCCTATCAACTTAGTCTTATCCACTTATCAAAAATTGTCCTAGCCTAGGGGCTCCTTTTCCTTTTCTCCCCCCAAGGTTCTAGGGAAACTATTCCAAAAGGGACAATTGTCTTCAAAAATGGAGGGCCAGCACTGAAACAAAACAGCTTCCTTCAAAAAAAGCAGGGAGGGAGGAAGTGAGGGGGTGAGACCACAACGTGGAATGGGGATAAATGAAGTAGAAAGGCTAATGCTGGAATGGAAACTAAAGTGCTGCTGAAGTACTGAAAACTTGGTTAAACTTTGGCCTCATCTGCCACTGGGGCTGTGAGAGGCTGCAAAAACTGCTCCTCCTCTTTCCCATTACGCTCCTCCTCCTGTGTTTGCTATGGGTTGCAGATCTCTTGGGAGACCTCAGGATGATGGCAATAAGATTTCATCAGGATTTCTGGGAGAATATCGCTCAACTCGGAAAATATTCACATTAGTGGAGTAGGTCAGCTAAGTGCTCTCAAAACTCTGGAGGAGATGGGGTTTTGCTGGTCATTCTCTGAAGATGGGGTTTGGTGAAAACCAGAGATAGCAGTGTGTCAAGTAGGGAAGAGAATACCACCAGCATCAAAGCAATAAAACTGAACATGTCATCAACGCCATCCACAAAAATGTGAAATAATTCCCCTTCCCTCCACAATCTCAACTACTAGAAATATATCTAAGGCACTGAGAATGCTTACCCCGATTTTTGTTAACGGTACTCTGTATACACCTCACACACACAGTTTGTTTGTATATATAAGCAACAATCATTGTCCGTGCTTTAGTTCTAACAGAAGAAAAAAGGCTGTTTCAGCTGGATCTAGCTAAATAAGCCAAACACCTTGGAGCTGGATGTGTGTATCTGTTGACTACTGATCTATGTGCCTAGAACTACATTAACTAACATTTTCCTAGCAAAGAGCATTTTATATAACAATTTTAAGCAGTTGAAGCTTTAGCTTTTGTTTTCTTTTAGAATTTCTTACAGTGGTTTGTTCCTCCCGCCTCCCCTTCCCATGTTTAAATTTAACATCACAATCTTGAAAGTCATTTGATAACACCATCGCTTTCCTTGACTATTTACACAGGACAGACAACAGGCCAAATTTAGCCTTGATATAAATGGGTGCAACTTCATTGATTCAATGAAATCAACAGCATCACATTCACACTAGTTCTGAATTTGCAACCTGTAGCTTGGGGACACTGGACCCAATTCTCTTTTCACACCAGTGTAAATCAGGAATCTTATTGAAATCAGTCGAGTTGCCATTTGGAGTGGAGAGTCTATGAAGTTAATGGGAGTTTTTTTCACTGACTTCACAGTGGCCATAAGATCAAGCCTGTAATCTTGAGTGAAACTGTTAGAGAAATACAGGTTTTAGACTCTTCCCGCTTCCTCCCTCCCCACCAGCCCTGTGTGGGCCTCAGTGGTGTGTGGAACCTGGATACGTGTGTGGTTTTTTTTTTGTAGCTGTTGAACTGGAGGCATAAAGAATCTATCAAAGAATCAAGTAGAGTTCTTGGGCAAAAGGCAGCGGATCACTGAACTTGCACTGTTGCATTTATTGTTTAATTGTAGATTTATATCCTAAAACCCACATAAAGCAGTCACCGTTTACAGAGGAATGTTAACAAAGGCATTTTTGTGCACAAATTATACCCCATGTAGAAGATTACTTTGAAGTGAGTACTGTAGCCTGCTCAAGAAAGTTCTTGTGTACAAAAGGTAAAATACAGCAAAGATTTTCAATTAACATAGTGCTAACGTACACAATTTCAGTGCCCTGAGCTGAGAAATAAAGGGTCAGTGACATTTTTACAAACAGATAAAGAGTCAAACAGTTGAAAAAATGTTCACACACCAAGACTGGGCATGGAACAGTTTTTGGTTTTTATTAATATTTTATATTTGCCATGTGTCATAGGAGGATAAATTTAACTAGTTTAATATTCTGTTTACAATGTGATCTGTAGCAGTACTGTACAGTCTTCTCCATAGAGAAAAAGTCAAATTACTGGGGATTTAACATAAGCGTTTAATAACAATAATTTAATGTGTACTATGAACCATTAGGAATTACAGCTTTTCTTTCTATCAGCAGGGAATAAATCTGTTGGATCTTAAAATTTGTGACTTTGTTCATGACTCAGAAAGGTATATATATAGATCATATCCTCAGCTGGTATAAATCTGTATAGGTTCATTGGCTGAGATACATCAGTCTAGAGCAGCTGAGGATCTGGCATATATCTCTCTAATATAACATTTTTGTATGGCTCTAGGAATCCTACATGATGTGGTATCACACTATTAAAAGTATTAATCATATTTTAATGGAAGCATTTTTTAATTTAAAAACCTTTGGCAGAAAACGAAACATTCAGTGGCTTAGAGGAAAACCTTCTTGTTAATTTGTAGTCCCAGACTTCTGATTTCAGAGCAAGCTGTCAAAAATCAACAAATTGATTTCTAAAACTTCTTGTGAGTGAATGTCTTGTTTATGATAAGTGCTGGATTAATGGTCACGGCAGAAGTCCTTTATTTGAGTCGACTTCAGGTTTCCTGCACAAAGGCTGATTGTTTTGATTTTGGGGAAGGCAACTCTCTCTGTTTGTCTTCTGTACAGTGCTGTGCATGTTGGCAGAGCTTAACAAACAATTATAAAAATTAAGTAAGAATAACCTAACTTCTGCAGCTGTCTTGCGTGGGGTTGGGAGGATGAAATCCACCTCCGAGGCATGGTACCCGAAGTCACTCATCTATGCCTGCTGCTCCAGCCTGTGGAAGAGAGTAGCAGCTTCTGTCCTTTTGCATTAATTTGGGAGTGCCTGCTCTACTTCAGTTCTCCCATTTGTTCTAGCCTGTTGGAGTCAGTTTAGAAGCCACTTCCCATGCATACAAGCGGATGCCGAGACTCCCTTCCACAGCTGTTTTACTTGTGCCTCATTCTGCCTAGAACTATTCTGGGGCTTCTGTGGTGCCAAGAGATTTACCGGGACCCTTCACAAAAGGGTGAATTTTGCCCATAATGTACAGAACAGGTGCAAGATGGACAGTGGCAGTGCAAGCTTCCTTACTGTCAGGGGTCTGTCAAGACTGTCAGGGAGGAGCCATCTCCCTGGATGAGTTCAGCCCCTGGAGACTGAGATTGTAAACACTAGTTCCCAATTGTGGTGATTTTTGTGAACTGGATACCTGCCCATTGGCAACTAGAACAAGACCACTAGACTTATTTCGCTCCCACTGAGCATTCATAGATTTCCTTTTGTGAATGGATAGAGGTAGTCGTTAATAAAACATGGGTTGAGGGAATGACAATGGTAAACCTGATCTAGAGGTCAGAGTGCTGTAGAAGCTAGACTTGTGTGCCATGTCTTGCTGATATCAGCTAATTTTCCATGGTAGGGTTCAATTTTCTCTAAAACAGAAGTTCTTTGAGATGCAGAAAGATAGTGACTCACTTCTTCTGATTTAAAAAAAATGCTATGGCCATGATAAATCTGGATTTTTACTGAATCAAACACAACAGTTATTATGTGGGTGATTATTGAATCTAGAGAAATTTCAAGTAGAGATGAAATTATTTTATTCTGCCAACTCTATTTGAACTCCATTCTCTATCTCTGCTGAAATATTTAGAGCTTTATTCAATAAAAACTTAAATCTTCTCTAATTTTCTTGAAAATTTAATTCAAACACCTTCTTAAATTCCATTCTCTAATCTTAAAAATTCAAATGTCCTATGATCTGTTCCTTGGAATTATGCCAAAACCACTTTTCCCTGCTTCCAAATGTCATATTCTTCTGTACCAGATGTGGAATGGCTATAGAATCTGCTTATATACCAGATGTATTCATTGTAAGATCTTTTAATGCTCTGGCAGGTAGTGTTGAGTTTAGTTTAAATAAGATATTTTACACATTGTGCCACCTTGTGACTGAACAGTATAATTGTTTAGCATTCCATTACATCTCCCCCTTAACTGCTACATTTCTACCATTTATAAATATTTACACTATCATGCTGTCTTTGAAATTTAGTATGTATCAATCTGTTATGTCTCTTGAACATACTAGATTTCTAATTATACAACCTGAACAAGTAAGAGCTTGGTCATCTGGCTGTCCATTAGTTGCAAGGATGGGCTGTCATTGAAGAGTTATCGTCATCCTTTTTTCTGCATCTGGGGGAAAAATCTTTCTTTCTTTCTTTGGCTAAAACAATTTGCCGAATCCATTTGAGGCATCCAGCTTGGAGCATCAGGTCCCAAGTATCTTATAACTGGGAGACATGTTTCAGAAATGATCTTATAAGTGGCTTCTGATGTATATATCACATGGATACAAATTGATATTTTTTTACATGCAAAGCTGTTCCATTTAAATAACTGACTTCCATATAACTATGGTCTTGAGAAAGCTAGTTACACTTAGAATAGCCTTTACAAATCCCAAGAAAACAAGGGTTGGACTGGAATGCCCAACTGTGGATGGAAATGACCTACACTGGTGAAAGCGTTGGGAGGAATTTAAAAACAGTTTATAGTTTTTGCCCTTTGATGATCTGGGATATTCTTGTTAATATATTTATCCTTTATATTATTACTAAAAAGGAGTTCTGCTTTCTTTCTCTTGCCACATGTAGATTAAACTGTGTGAATACACCTAACAACAATCTTCATAAATTCAGTTATATTTAGTGAGGAAAATAATGGCTATTTGAGTTTGTGTTTACAAGTAACAGAATGACTGTATTCTTGAATTTCCCTCTGTACAACCAAAATACATTTTAGAGAGCTGCAACTATAAATGATTTGGCCATATCAAAGAATTTATAAATGTGACTTTAAAGAATTGCCATGGTGGTACTTTAGTTTCCCATCTGGATTTGTAGAATAATAATATTACTTTACCTCACAGGGTTGTTGTGAAGATGAAACCATAAACGTATCAGAGGATCTTGCATACTATGCTGGTGAGTGCTATAAAAAAATCCATAAATCAAATTCTTCCTGGACAGGTTAATTTACAATAGCCAAGTGTGTCCGCTAGTTGGAGAGACTTTCTATATGTATGTAATATCAGTCGGCTTCAGTCTGTGGCATTCTTGTTCCTGGGCCAGAAAGTCATGTTTCACTTTCAAGTCCTTTAGTGGGACTTGAGATTACACTCAGTATTAAGACTGTAGTGCTGTATTATTAGAGCTACCATCGTTCAGATGAGATTTTAAACTAATATCTGTCTTCCTGTTTCTAGTGGCTGTCCTGGTGGAAACTAAAGACCCAATGACTTTTTTTTTAAATAAAAAAGTTGGACTTTTTAACCTATGTCCTGTCCAACATTCTCTCTCTCAGTAAAACAAGCCCTAACGTCCAAGAAACTGAATAAGCTATAGCACAATCAGCAATGGTTGCCAGTTATTTGCTTGCGGTTGTTTTGCTAACATAGATTTGCTCTTCAGTGGGGATACATAATATAAAAATGAATCAGGAGAGTACCAGATCCAGTTGCAGTCAAACTTCGGTGCAGTTTGTGTCTAGATTTGACCTTTGTGGCTCACATCCATTTCTACACAATAGTTATCTGGTGATTTGATTATTTGCCCAAGCTATAAATAAGTATTGTATACTGGAAAGTTTTTCTTTCACTTTGAGGATTACATGGGAAAGGAATTTTCCAGTTTAACACTTTAAAAGGACTCAGTTTCAGCCCTGACTTTCTTCCCTTTCCTTCTTCCTTTTCAACATCAGCATGTGGGTATAATAAAATGAAGATCGGAGCTGGCCACTTACAAAAAAGGAAGAGTATTGGTGTTGTAATTGAGATGTTATTGCCTACCGCCATGGCGTATATTAGTTTGAATAAAATATGCAGTCAATAAAATAAAACAAAACAATAAAACTAAGCTCTTTGGTGATCTGTTATAGGGTGTGATGCAACACACAAACCTGCAGTCATAAAACTGAGGGAAACCTTACACTTTCAGGAACAAAGGCATCCAAGCGTTAAGTTGGAAACAGTGCTGTCCAGCACTAAAATTCTATTCTCTTTGCACCTGGAAGTCGTTAGCTTAAAAGCCATACAGGTTTATACTGTTCTCTTCCAATTTTAAATAAGGTCTTCAGATGTTCTTGTTAGATGCTTATATAGAAACATGGTTTTAATTAGGGAACCTCTAGCCCAAAAGACAAATTTATTTCAGAAGATATATTCCTTACTCCTAGACATAAAGAGCTAGTGTTCTTACTGAAGCAGTTCTAGGTTTGGGGACTACATTTTATATACTTGGTAAAGGTGAGCTCCTAAAGTACTGCATTATACAGTGCAATTTTTTTTGAATAGCATCTTTCATACAAGCTGTATCCTAAAACATTTGGCAGAGTTAATAATCTGAGAAATAGTAGCTGAAGGAGGAAAAATTAAGATGTATAAGCATGGGAGGACAGATATGTTTTCAGCTGTCAGATTTCACTGGCAATTATCAGTAATTCATGTGTGATAATTAGAGATGGTAAAATAAATCATAATGAATAATTCATCAGAACTGTACCTCTTTTTTGATCACAAATTGTCTGGGAGCCAGCAGGAATTTTCATGAATGTATTCATTGCTTGAAAGTATTTGCCAAATCATTTTTGGTCTGTAAATTAACGGATGTGCCAGTTACAGGGTATGATCTGATTGGATGAGCATCAGGCAGCTGACTGTAAGCTCTTTGGGGTAGTGGCTGTCTCTTTGTTCTGTTGATACAGCCCATAGTACAATGGTCCATGATGGCTCCTAGTTGCCATGGTAATACAAACGATTGATGAAGATGATGTGAATACCTGCGTTTTAAGAACTCAAAAATTTCTTCTTGGTTGGTTTAAATCTCATCGTTTCCACCAGTTGTTCACGAGAATGTTTGTGCCCCGTATTCTTCCTCACCCACAAACAGTCTAGAAATTGTTCTGTAAATGAGGATGAATACTCATGGGAGTGCGGGGGACCTTCTCTGGTCTTAGTGGTAATAAAGATTAAAATTTCTAACCATTCCTGTGAATTATAAACTTAAAGCACTTACAGTTACAAAATGAGGAAGCCAAATTTGGGAACATTTATGGGTCAATTTCTTGGCAACAGTGTTTCTTTCTTTTCCCTACTTTCTCCTTTTCACATTTTTAGATGAAAATTGTCATAAACTGGGTGTTCCAGAAATCCATGGTTTAATGAATGCACTCTATCGATAATAAGGATTATTATTATTATTGTGCAACATTTATGTTTTGTAAAAATGTTGGGCTTTTTGTTGCCTGAAATCATTGGGACTTGACCTTGCAAGCACTTGACACACACAATTTTTCTCACATAAGTAGCCTCATTTAACTGTCTTTTTTTGGAGTGCTTGTGTGCATAAAGGTACTCATGGGCCTAATCCAAAACTCACTGAAGACAAAAAAAGACTACCACTGGCATCAGTAAGCTTTGAATCCGGCTCCGTGCGTGCAAGTGTTTGCAGGATTCGGCTCTCAGTGAAATTAAGGGGAAGACTCCCATTGATTTCAAAGGGGAGCTACCGAGCCTTGTATTTGTATGTGAATGGGCGCACATGAAATGAAATCAAGAATATACATATATGAAATATTTCTTGAAGTATTGTACTAAAGTTGAAGAAAAAAGCTATAACACACATTCTTTCAGGTTGTTGCTATTAGCATTTGTGTTTCCAGATCTGTTGTCTTGGTGTCTTGTCTTAATGTGGAGTTAAATAGGCCGACATAATTTTGCATATTCTTGTTTTGGTTTAAAGCCATTTGACAATGTTTATCTGCTAAAACAGTAATATTTAAGAAGCTTACAACAGCTTACAACAGAGGTTACAGCTATAAAATAAAGTATGCTTAAATACACATTGCAGAAATGAATTAATCTATTAAAAGAATATTTTTATTTGCATTGGTCCTTATAAGCACTGCAAGAACAGGGAAATAAGCTTGAATGAATATTTTATAAAGGAATAACAAAATACTAAGGCATATATGGGAAAATATACTGAAACAGTTATCTGAGCTGTTAGAATGAATAAATCTGCTATGAACCAATTTTTATCACTACTAGCAGTGATTCAGAAACTCCTTAAATACTTACCTAGCAAAAGAAGGGGAAAGCAGGGGAAAGGGGGAAAAGCTTATTCTAGGAATAAATTGGCTGCTAGCCAAAGCTACTATATGCATTGAAGAAGTCTCTGTCATAGTGTGTGTCTTTGTGGATTCTTTCTCTCTCTCTTACAAACACCACTGTGAATTATGACAATCAAGATATTAGGTTTACCTTCAGTAATGGAGTGTGATTAGAAAAGCAATTTGGCTTAGTTCCTCCAGTTTTTATCCTATTTCATTTGAGGAGAGGAATGTGTGTGTGTGTGTGTGTGTGTTTTCCCCCATGTAATGTGGTTTTTTATTTACATTTAATTAAAGTCATCTTCTTTATATGCAAGTTCCAGTTTCTAAATTAGGTATCTGAGAAGTGTGCAGGCTTTCTAGAGAGAGTGCAGTGAGCAACAGAGGTGGGCTAACAGCTAATTAATGTTTTTGCCCATTAAAATGTGCCTGCATCTGATTTCATTCACTTAGAGCAATTTTATGAAGTTTTGACATGATCAAATAAACAAAACTTTTAATGCAGCAGTTTTTTGCTTTTAGAATAGCTGCAAAAAAACATAATGACACTTTTATCCAAAAATACACTTATAGAATTTTTGGGAAACAATACTGGAGGAGAAAAAGGAGGTGACAGTGACCTCCGCAAAAGCTCAAAAGTTTTTGATGAAGCATGTGGCCTAGAGCCAGGACTGCTTCAGTTCTAGTCTCAGCTCTGCCATTGGCTGGCCTGGATAATACTTCATATTCTCACCGCATTTTACAGATAGGCAGACCTAACAGATGGGGAAACTAGGGCTCTAATTAACAGATTTGGTCACAGTCTCACGTTACATTGACTGTAAGCTCTTTTGGGGCAGGGATCATCTTTTCATTAAGTCTACACAGAACCCAGCTCAATGGGGTCCTGGTCAGTGACTTGTGCTCTCCTATGCAAGATGGTAATATAAATATTCAGGCATCCCATCAGAACTAGAATTGGAATCCAGGTCTTTTAACTACTAGGCCACTGCTTAATCTATCAGACCAGTATGCCTCTTAGGCAAGTCAGTTAACTTCTCTCAACCACCATTTCCTCACCTGTGAATTGAAGCAATGATTTTTGTCTATTTCAAAGGGTTGTTGTGAGACCTTATTGAGTATTTGCAGAGTACCTCAAGTAGTATGAGTGTAGAGTATGGTTGTGGCCTCCTGGGAGAGCATTAGAATGCATTGTGTAGTGATAGTGCTTAATCTTTCAATTTGGCACCAAAGTGTGGATTTACTATGGCGAAGTATAACACTCAAAGCATTTGATTATTCCTTCCAAGAGAAATGGACAGCTGTCATACATTCTGTAGAAAAGCAAGTATTTTTAAGAGAATTGGAGGTATGGTATATCTTGTACTCATACACTGAAACATTTGATAAATACTAAGACCATGTTTTGTGGGGGGGTTTCCACTGGTGAAGAAATGTTTAAGGAATATAACACCAAATGTGTCTACTATTATATTATGATATCAAGTGTCAGAAGCATTTAATGTTGCTTGCCATAACAATGTGAGGATTATTTCATGAACTAAAATTAGCCATTTACTTAAATATTTTCTTCAACCAACATATACCTACCTATGCTGCGATATACCCACATTTGACACTTTCTCTCCACATTCCAAATCCACACACTCTAACCTAGAACACAACACAAAGTAGTGGCTATTTTTATTAAGCAAAGATCCCTATTAATTCCAGATGTAAGCCATGCAATTAACCCTTCTAGAAATGGGAAAGTGTGTTTTACTGTGCCTGTATTTGATTTAGTATAGAATCACTTTGTCCCACATTCCTCTGTCTTCACTCCATCTTTACACAGTGCATCCATGCAGTACTGCTGCTGTTCATGTGTAGCTGTATGCAGACTGAAGACATATTTACACAAGAAAAATTCACCAGGCTAAGAAATTTTTTAACCTCCTATGCTGTTTGCAATACACTTTCTCCACATATATTTGTGCTCCAGACAGCATATAAGCATGCTACCAGCTGTGCAACCTAGACCCTCACTTTTTCAGGGCTGAAAACTGGTTTAAGCCTGAACCAATTTAGTGTCCTTGTGGATGCAAAATAGTTGAAAGGGTTCAAATAGTCTCAGTACTATTACATTGTGCACCACTGAGTTTGCAGAATCTTCCAGAATGCACAATGGTTGGGAAATGAGATAGGTGTTCAAGCCCTTGCAACTAATCAGTTTAGAACAGTGGTAATATGGATGCTTTGTGAATTTGCAATGGCTGATGTGGATGGAGTGAACCATTTATACTTAAATTGTTTAGGTTAAAAATGGTTTAGTTTTTGAATGTGGAGATGATTGAAGGGCCTAATCCTGTCAACACTAAAGCATATGTGATGCTTTCCTCATGTGAATAATCCTGTTAACTTCAGTTGAAGATAAAGCTATGCATGAGCTAAAGCATTTGTAGGACCAGGCTCTAAACATCTTTGCTTTAACAAAGAAAGGATGCTAACCTTTTATGCTATCGAGCCCCTGGTCTGATTTATTAGTCAAAAGACCATTTTATAAAGGCCATTGTAAATTTTAAAGGGCACAACATGCTGCTCTTTATACTATATTTCTCATACTCTTTCAGCATACACAAGTATCAAAACTGATGTCTGATGTTAACATTAAACAAAATCAGGAAGAATCTCTTAAATTCTTAAATCCATATGAACATAAATCATTGGCGGCAGAAATTAGGCATACCTTTTAGTTACAACTGTCAGTACTACTGCTACACACCTCAGCCTACCTCAGCTCCAGCATAGGTGCAGTTGTGGTGACATCGATGTAGCATGCTTCCATCGCTGTAGCGAGCGCCAT
Organism: Mesoclemmys tuberculata; assembly: GCA_007922155.1. Classification (NCBI taxonomy): domain Eukaryota; kingdom Metazoa; phylum Chordata; order Testudines; family Chelidae; genus Mesoclemmys; species Mesoclemmys tuberculata. The sequence continues at coordinate 8,114,617 of ML675644.1, forward strand.
TTAGGGAGGTGTTGTTCCTGCCCTGACAGAAAAAACCCTTCTGTTGCTGCAGGCTGTGTCTACACTGTTGGATTATATTAGCCTCGCTGCTCTGACAGAGCTATGCCAATATAGTCTCCATGGTGTAAACACAGCCTTAGTCAAGGCAGAGGGCTAGACTTGGAAATACACTTTCTAAAAAGGGAAAATAATTTGCCTTTAATGTATAGCTGGCAAAGGCTTTAGAAAGAAAGTTCTCTGTTTCTTTACAATTTTTCCCCCTGTATTTTTTTTAACTACTAAAACAGCCTGAATTTTTGGTGAAGCACAAAACCAAGCTGAAAATAATGAAAATGTTTTTGAAGCATAAGGGAAAATTCTGAAAATTAGAGACAGATGACTCTTAGAAATTATCGCAATATATAATGTTCCATCCTTGGATCACAGCCTTTGCAGCACAGAAATCTTGTATTTTATTTTTAGAGGAGTGAGAGTGATTCAGTTGGTTGGCTGAGCGGTGTGGCATAGAGATATTTTCCAAGTTTACAGTGTATGTACTCTGTGAATAGAAATCTGCAAATATTTCCAATAAAGGGTTTGTTGTGTTGCTTTAGGCCATGAGAAAAGTTAGGACTTCATCGCATTTTCCAGTTATTTGTTCTCCAGCAGACCATAAATGCAAACAGCACAGAAAAGGCCTTGTCTGAAAAAAGATCCTGTTGCAATCAAACTGTGCTGTTTTGTAAATTAAACTATATTAAGAATGCTTATTTTAATTACGGATAGGTTAACTTTGGTTTTGTGCTTGTAAAGACACTAGTGTTTATTACATATCTCTTTATATTCCTTTTACCTTTTTCAGGCTGCAATGAAAAAAATGTTCACATCATCTTCTGCAAAGGGAAATGAGGCTTCCTTCTAATGAGTTGGTGGCAGATGCTCTTAACATACTGTAAATTGGGACGACTGAAGCTATTATTCATTCTTGGAGTTCATTGCTGCAGGCTTGCTGTCACTGAGAAGCATTCCCACCCAGTGGTGCTAATATATAGTAAGACTGAAAATAATCAATTGATAGACAATGAAATCAGAAAGAGGGAAATTAATTCTGATCAAGTCTTTGGAGAGAAATACTGTCCGCATGGTGCTTTCAAGGAGTAGTTTTTATACAGTGTATGGTATGTTAAAATGCATAGAAAAGTAGCCCTTAAACTGGAATCCAGCTTGCTAATAGCTACATAAACTATTTAAAGGCTCTGAGAGTACAAGATCTGTGCCCCCGCACAGCTGGTGTTGGATTCCATTGCTCAGAAAACTTCATGCTACTTTTGAGCACCAGTGAGTCTCTATTTTGAATATCAATGAGTGAAGTCAACTGTCCCTTAATTTATACACATTGCCAGAGACTGTCCCAGGGTTTGGAATTAAATACTCCAACACAAATCTCTTTAAACCTCTCCTAAATAAGAAATTATGCTAAAACTCTTTAGTAAGGAGGTTCTCTCCCCTGTTGAAATAAAAATCAATTATGTTTGCTCTGCTGTGAACAATGTCACTCAGTAGCCTTGCTTTCTAATTGGCTAATGCCTTAATGACCTGCTGGGAGGCTATGATGCATTGCTTTGGACCCTCTCGGCAGGCTTTTAGACTACCAGTCAGATGTCAATGAAGCCTGACTCAATAGGGGTTCTCTTTCTAAAATTCCATTATTCATCCTGGTTTATGCAATAAAATGATCACAAAATAAAGCCTTCACATCTAGCTAAGTTAAATGGAATTATGGAAGCTTTACTTTATTGGTACACTCTAGGATTGTCAGTGGTTTAGAATTAGGTACATTTTTTATCTGTTAAATTTGATGAAAACATATTTTCAGTTTTGAGGTTTTTCTGTTAAACATTGAATGAAACAATTTTAAAGGGTTTGTTTGTGTGTGCGTGTATGTTTGAAGTAAGTTTAATATATGACTGTTTTGTTAAACTATGAAGCAAAAGTTTAAAAAATTCCTTATTCAGAAAGTCAATGAAAGATCTCATAGTTATTGTTCTTTCATACGTTGAATTATTTGGGATTTTTAATCAGAACTAGGATGCAATTTAGCAGGAATTCCATATTTGGCTGCTATTTTTTTTCTTAATGGTTTATTTAGACCAGTGAAATTTTGTTTTAATATCTCTTGGGACTGAATGTTGATGATCAAAATGGATATTTGCATTTGTGGTACTCTGCTCGGAGACAGCCTGGAGTTCATCTTTTTTTTTTTTTAACAAGCTTCTTCCTTTGTGTAGAGAAGATGCTTTGCTTGATGACAGCCTGAGGACACATAACTGCAAGAAAGGTGGACATAAGATGGACAGTGCTATTCCTAGTTGAGATATATATTCATTTTAAAACGTAAAAGGGAAATGACAACAGTGTGTGTTTCTAACACTGCTCCAGGGCAAGTTTTTTAGCTATTTAAACACAAGTAACTCTTATTCAATAACAAATTAGGAGCTACCATGTTACCTGCACACTAGGGTACCCCACCTTTACCCTAATTTGTAGGGCTCAAGGCATAACCCAGTTAAGGCGTCTCCACCATTTCCCAATTCATAGGGCTTTGGGTATAATTTTCTGTGGGCTTGTGGGGTCTTTTACCAGTAAAGGAGCCTTCTACAGTAATATCCTTATTTTCTATTTGTTAACAATTACCAAAACAGAATACACACGCTAAGTATACAATGCTCACTACTCCCAATAAGGCAGACAAACTTCTCCTGGTGGCCAATCAGGAGACTTCAGCTTCTGTTAAAACAATTGGCAGGGTGTTTAGATCTGGCAGCTGTGATCTTGGGCTATGTCCTGGTCTTAGGTTCCAAAGAACTTCCTTTTGGACCTCAGTTTATATAGTTAAAACTTGGGTCCTGCTTAGCTATACCATAACCAATTATTTTAAATGAAAGTACTACAAAACACCAATCTTATCCCATTACAAAACAGTTCTTTAAACAATCCTATTCCACCACCTTAGTTGAGTTAAATATTGCACACTTAGTTATACAACAGACAGAAACAATCAAAGAACCAGACAGAAATCATTCATATAAACAACAGAGAAATGGGTGCCATAAATACAAAACAATAAGGAGTGTAGACTTTACAACCACAGCTGTTGATAAGTGATTCCATGCAAGACAGAATGCTATCAAAAAAGTTAAAAAAAAAAAAAAATCTTAAGAACTTTCTTTATTTGGTGGTGGTAGGTACTATTAGGACAGTAGAACCTTCTTAGCAGCCCAATATTACATTGATTTGATGTAATTTCAGGAATATGAATATGTGACTACATGCTTCTTAGCTTATGGGTGCTGTCTCTCCTAATATGGCTGCTACTGCTCAGTCAAAAAAACAAGGCCTCAGACCTTACAACCATAGCCACTGCATGTAATAATTTATTCATGTTACATCTGGAACACAAAGTACCTTCTTAAAACACAGAAAATCCTGTGGCATCTTAAAGACTAACACATTTATTTGGGCATAAGCTTTTGTGGGCAGAAACCCACTTTGTTCGTGCGTCCAACGAAGTGGGTTTCAGCCCACAAAAGCTTATGCCCCAATAAATGTGTTAGTCTTTAAAGTGCCACAGGACAATCACTGTTTTGCTAAAAACAGACTAACACGGCTACCCCTCCGGACCGCACCTTCTTAAAATAACTGACTGACTGCATTGTGTGGAATTTTGTATTTTTCCAAATTTGTGAGGAAGTCCTCTCATTACAGTAAAATGGCTTATTTCCCCCTAGATTATAAATATTTGATATCTACAACAGAACTTGTTTGGTTCTGTTTTTTCTTATTCCTTGTCCTTTGTACAAATTCATAAAGACAATTAAAATCTATAATTCAAATATGAAAGGTCATGGAGACCAAGGGCCTGACTTTCAGAAATTCTGGATGCACATAATTGTGACTGAAGCCAGTGGGAGCTGAAAGTGCTTAGCACCTCAGGCAATCAGTCTCTACTCTACTGCTCACTTACCCCTACTGGGGGGCAGAGCTGAGCCCCACTAAGAGAGCAGCATGGCTAAACTTCCATTGTCACTGCTGTACTTATTGATAATAAAACAGTTTAGTTTCCACAGCTGTGACTCTATCAGCTTCCAGCATCCCCAAACAAAAGTTAATCAGATCTTATGTCCTTTCCCCCAAGTTCTGACTGCCTTCTAGCACACTTATTCCAGAATCAAGAGTGTATGAACCCTGCTATGCTATTCTTAATATTCTGGACATGGAGTAACATAAGAGAAGACACTCACCACATCCACTTGATCTGAAAAGATCCACAGTTTCTAAAAGATCAGATTTTCTGGCCTTATATTGAGATCAGAACATTTTCTCTTGATCTATCTCATTAATGAGGCACAAAACTTTTCTAGTAGAGTCCTGCAACAAAATTGTTCCCTTTTTTTCCAAAGGTAAACACCACATAACCAACCCAAATAGTAGATTTAAATCGTATTTGAACCAATCGGGTTCCTATACTCTGGGCTTTTAGCTGTTCATTAGCAGCACCTATATTTTAATGAACTACAATAGAAATAGCTCAAGTGATACACATGCACATTTCATAAATGTGTCTGGTGTGTATATGTACAGTCTGTGATTATCACTCTAAATACAAACAGCACTATACAATTAAATATTATTGGTATTAAAGTTCATTACAATCTTATTAATTCTTACAAAAGCCCTGAGGAGAAGATGGTTTTGGGGAATGATGATGTTGCCATTCTGAACATGAGGGAAACCAAGGAAGGGAGGTAGTTTTCCGAATGCTGCAGATGTCCATGAACAAACAGGGATTAAAACTCTGACGTTCTTGAATCTCAACTCTATATTCAAACTATTAGACCATGTTTCTTGCTTTCAGTCCAATGGTTAAACGTCAGTTTTCAAGTTCTTGAAGGTTTCATCAACTTATGTATTTTTAAAACTCTGTGTTAAGTCATGCAAGGTCTTCCTGAGCAAAGAGTATCTCTTATCTACTAGTCATGTCTTAGCTCCGTCTCTCATCTATTATTACCAGTAATTATTTCTACAGTCCCACAAAATGTGCTAGGTGTTCAAATGCCTACAAGAAAGAGCACCCAGAACAGGTATAACTGACTACATAAGTTTCTCCTGACCACATTTGCCAAGCTCAAAATGTGGTTTACCTTAGATATACAGTTATGGGAATTAACCCTGAAATCTCAGCAATTTATTACACTTTTTGTAGTAGGAAAAGCCTATAATCTTTGAAAAATCTGTTACACTTTGTCAAGAACAAAGCCTATTTATAGCCAAAATTTCATAAATTGTTATTAATTAATTACTTGGTTTAAGATGAGAGAGTTGAAGATTTGATGTGTAGAGATCCAACAAATACCATTCTTTGGAATTTAGAATGGCTTGTTAAGGATTCAGCCCTTAATTGATCTGGAAATTCTAAAAAGCTTCACCCAGTTAATGCAAGATCCATTTCTTTGCATACTTATTTCTAACCAGCAAAATAAATAAATTTGAGCCTGGAATAGTCTTGAGAACACTTGCTCCGTTTTTCATAAACACTTAGGAAAGGCCCTAAGTTTCTGGTAACTAGTGTAAGCTTGAAGTACAATATTCATTTCTGGCTGGACCAGACAAAAGTTTCTTCCAGTGTACACTGAGAGAATTATGGGGTTATGGAATGTGACATGACACTCCCCAGGAAACCATAAAATATTCTGGCCCTGCAATCCCAGAACTGAAAAAGTCATTAGATTTACCTTTTTCTTATTCCTGCTAGACTATCTGCTTTCATTTACTATTTTAAAATATATTTCTGTAGATTTTTTTGGCTGGCTGGGTACAGACAGTTGAATTTTCATGTTTTATAAGGCATGTCAGGAAGAAACACTGTTACTATTTAAAACAGCATAAAGAAACGATAAAAGTCAACGTACAAATGATGTGATTTGATTATGGTAAAGCAATTGTATGGGCTTGACACGAGCCTGTGTTGCTGGGTCAGGGAATGCTTTCTGGTCTCCTGTGAACAAGGGGTTAACCTTGACTTGCACCGGGCTCTGGGGAAGGGCTGTGATTTGGCTGCTTTTGAATCTGAGTGCAGGAAGATTGGGCTTCACATTAAAGACTGAATTGAAACCCAAGATGGGGAGATTTCTGTTTCCTTTCCTGCTTATGTTGACTTATTTTCCTTTTTATAAACATCATCCTTTGAGGCAGTGATTCTCAACCTATTTACCACTGTAGGCCATATAGAAAGCTCTCTGTGGTATGTGGGTCGCATCTACACAATATATGTACTACCTGAATGGCCCTAAGGATGTCATATGGGCCACAGCTGTGTGCTGATTGGGCCGCAAGCAACCTGTGGGTTGAGAACCACTGCTATGAAGAAAAGATCTTGCTGACATCAATGGTTTTTGCACCAGCTTACAATCCTCATTACTCCATTTTTACAAAAGGCCTCACTACCCTATAGTAATGAGTGAAAGCAGATAAAATAATGAATGATAAATATTTTTCACTTTATTTAAAAAAAATAAAAACATAACATGCTCCATGATTTGGAGTCTGAAGACGCTGAAAGATTCTGAGGGAAATTTAGCTCTGCAGAAGGCCAGCATGAAGACCTCAAAACAGGTCATAAATGGTACTTAAGTGGTGCCCAGGCCTTATTCTATCCTCTGTAAAGGGTGAATTTCACCCTATAGCATTAGGTGTGTGGCTTTTCCCTACCTAACATCTCCCGTCAGATTATTCCTTCCTCGTCTGAACAGTTCTGGATCTTACTATAGGGCAATACGATAAACTTTCTAACTTAAAATAAAAAATTAAGGTTCAATTAAAAAGGTCTGCAAGATTATAACATACTTTAAGTATTTCCAATTTAACTTTTTAATTAGGAAAGAAAGTGAAATGCTGGTGCCTCTACAAACATCTGGGTGTCTCCTGTAAGAGCAAAGCCATGCAGGTTTGGAAATGAATGCTGTTTGCTCACTGGGGCTCCAGCAGTAGGTAGGCAACATCTGACTTTTACTTTTTATTCAAACACACACACGAAACTTGGGTTGTGAGAATGAAACACTTCTGATTTTAAGCTTGCAAAAGCAAAATTGAAGGCACTCTCTAACAGAACTGATGTTCTGCTGAAAATTGTGGCTGCGACCACCACCAAAGAAGAGAGGGTCAGATAATTAAAAGCAAAACAGATGAATTGCTACAGACCTTCAGCTGCAGCATGTGTTTATTTCATTTACTGAAAAAAATACAGAGAAACACACTTTCAAATTGTAACTTTATGCCTTCTCCCTGTTTGAGTTCTTATTTGCATAAACAATGGAGTTTCAGAAATCCATTTTATCAGTGTCACGCTCTTCAGAGTTTGCATTGTGTACCCTAATCACACTTCTTGGATGAATCTGGCAATGAGAGTGGTTCATGTGAGCTGATAGCTGCGCCTGTGCAGAACCCCGCTGAAGTCAATAGGGATCCATGTGAGTGCAGCCATCTATACGCATAGATCACAGTACAGGATTGTGGCCCTGATTTTATGCTGTTACAGTATGGGAAAGCCTGCCATGGTGTGCCTTTTTTCCATCTGAACCCACCTTCTGAATGCAAAGACTTCTGTGGTATCACTTATTTCATTTGATCTCACTGCTAAGTTACCCCATCATCAGATAATATCTTTTATTGGACCAACTTCTGTTGGTGAGAAAGACAAGCTTCCACACTTACACAGAGCTCTTCTTCAGGTCCCTGTGTAATCTTGAAAGTTTGTCTCTCATAAGTTGGCCCAATAAAAGATAGTACTTCATGCACCTTGTCTCTCTCATGCTGGGACCAACATGACTACAACACTATTGCATACATTATCAGACAGCTTTTCTGTCTTAAGGAGGCTTTATATATATACATATATATATAAGATGTATAGTCAAGCCATGTTGAAAATGGTAACTTCTTTTCATCTTTATCCTTAATTGGTTAGAGAAATATTCATATTGCTCGAATATGGCTCTGAAAGATTTTGGAAACTTTTTTCAATTAGCAGATGTAGAATGAATAGCTTCGATATGATGTCAGTCTTTTCAAAGCCAACACACTATAATGTGAAGTCATATTTAAAAAATACAAAGCTGAATTTACAGTTAGTGTTTTATAGGATAGAATATATGGAAAAAGAATTAGAACATACATTTGTGTGTTACAATTGAAATGCTGGCATTTTCCAGACTGCAAATGCAGTGTTTGATCTTGAACACTCTGTGTAAGCAAAACTCCTACTGAAGTTAATGATTATATTTTTCCGTGACAGAACTGCAGAATCAGGCTGAACTGAGTGTTTTGTAGTGTGTTTGAAACTGTGTGTGCTTGTGCACGTGTGTATATAAACATGATGCCAAACTCTTCTCTTTAGATGAAACATCTAAACCCCGACCAAGAAAACCACTATGAGGGCAACATAATATAAAAAAAATCATTATTTTACTGTTTTAACCTTCATCCTCCCTTTTCCTTAATTCCTGTTTTTAAAAGCTTGCGTTTGTTTTATTGGCTTATGTTTTCAAAAGTGACTCATGGTTTTAGGTACTTGAATGTTAGGGTACCCAACTTGAGACATCTTAAAGGGGCCTGATTTTCAGAGGGCAGGTACTCATCATTTCTGAAAATCAGGCCTTGCTAAGGTATCTCAGGTTAGGCACCCAAAATCACTAGTCCCTGTTTTAAAGTGTAGGAGATAATGCCTGAATGATAGGCTCTGATCCTGTTAAACCAATTAAACCCATGAATAACTTCATATGCTTGGCTAGTCCTGTTCTCATCAATGAGACAACTTATGAGTGTAAAGTTACTCACATGCTTAACTGGTTACATGACTGTTGCCTTTTCTGGTGGGAGACCCTGTCTTTAATTTTTCTGTGAGGCCCCAGGTACACTTATGACACTATATAGATATTTATAATACACCGTAATTCCACTGAGTAACTTTGCTGAAGTCTATAATTATGAGAACAGAATTTGGTCCATATACTGCACTATATTTTCATGTTTCAGTGCTCTACTTTTGGTGCCAGCCCAAAACAAGGAGTTCAGACATAGAACAAAGTAGGGAGAAAAGTTAACTGAAAATTCAAACCTCCAAGATGTGATGTGAGTTTGGAGTCAGTTCTTGCTTTATCTGAAGCAGTTCACTCATCCCTACTAGCAATGAGAATCTAGTATATATATTTTCCTTGTCTTTTGGATAACTGTTGTTCTAAACTGAACATTCAGAATCTGATCAGAAATATGGGTGGAGTTCTTGGAATATTAGTTGTTATGCTGCATTAAATTTTACACAGAATGACACAGTTGAATATAATGTAATGCTGGGTTAATTCAAAAGATGTCAAACTCCTGCAGAGAGGCCAAAGTTACATTTGTTTTGTTTTTTGTTTTAATTGCGGTCCATGGGTCAGACAGGACTACAAAGTCAGGAACATGATCACCCTCAATGCACCTGCAGGATATTCCACTTATAACAATGAGAGGTTTGCACAAGACTGACAGTAGGTTATGGCCTTAGTCGTTAAACTCATAGGCCCCAATCCTGCCATTGCTTACTATGGGTGTAGGTGTGTTAAACCATGTGCAGTTCATCGCAGAATCAGGGTCTTAGTTTGCAAAATTACTGTTGCAGTCAATAACTGGTTGGGTAGGGTTTCTGTGGAAAAAATCATATGTAATTGTCTAATTAAAGATTGTCTCATAATGCATACACAAGGAGGCCAAATTATTCTTAACTTTGCAGCCTTAATGGGTGTGTGTGTGTGTGTGTGTGAGAGAGAGAGATCAGTTAGGATTGATCTTGCTTCCATACTGTGTGTTTGTTATCCTGATGCCAGAGGCATCAAATTGAAACTAGAAGTAAATTCATCCACATTCTTTAACAATGTGGTATATTTATATAGCACCATTCATCAGGGGACTCTTAAAGTGCTTAGCTAAGCTGACTGATTATTTCCCAATGTAGCACATGTGGTAACTGAGCCACAAAGAAAGTAAGTAACTTGTCACGTATCACAAAACAAGTCAGTTTTTCCAAGGTTTTGGGTGTCTCCATCACCTTCAGAAAATCAGGGATGTGCCATCTAGCAATAAATAAATAGATAAGTGGATGGACAGAATTCCTGTGAAGAGTCCCCTGCTCTAATCAATAAATCAAGTTGCCCTGCTCTAATCAATAAATCAAGTTGCCCTGGTTAGGAGTGACTTAATCTAAGTGAAATGGCCTATGGGTGCACTATTTGCATGTGCTAGTAATTCCAAATTACCATTGATCAGTTGACGTGTTATCTGTGATTAAAATAAATAAATAAAAATATAATAAAATGAGGAAAAAAATCCTTTTCCTAATTTTACATGTGAATAGAAATGTGGCAAACTGCGCCAGACTGATGATAAGGATAAAAATGGTCATACCACACATCTCTGTGATGTGATCCCAATTTGACACAAACAGTGCTCTTGGGCTTTATTAAAGCAGTTCTTAGAATTCATATGTCTATGAACAGACAGAAATAGTTTGCCCTTGGGAGAACAATTGGGGGGGGGGAAGTGCTTCTTAAAATCCTCAGTAAAAGCTTCTCTGCTTTATCTAGAGCTCATTAGAGAGTTTAAAGAAAACCCAATGCTGTGTTTAAATGCTTCCCCCCCTTAGTTTTATCGATAGTTAAAGGGAACACAGGTTGTGGCTGTCTAAGCCATCAAAAGCTAAGAAAGGATGTTAAAAGACCCCATGGAACCTTTACATTAATTACTGCCACTGTCAGTTGGTGTGAAACCATGTTTGGGCCTTCTAGAAAGGAAGAAAGCATAATTTGTGCTTTCTGTTTGGGCTGAAACAAATCCTGCCCATACTAACTGTACGTGCGGCTATGTAAAAATGACAATTTCCTTTTCACTTAATTCTTGCAGTTAATCTGGAAACTTTAACGGAAAACTATCCCCTTGCCCCCACAGAATTCTATGGGAATTTCAGCACTGCAAACTGGCTAAGTCTGTAAAACTGGCCTGAATTAATTCGAAGCCTAAATTAATTCACTGAAATTAACAAAAGGGGCTGGGTGGGAGGGAATCATTATTCACTCTAGTGGAGGCAGCAGGGATGTGAAATGAAAGAAGCAGAGAGGAAGAGCACTAATCGAGCCTATGGCGGAGACTGTCATTTGAGGTTCATAATCAAGGATGAGACATGGGCACTTCTCTAAAGTAAACATTTTTAAAAGGGTATGTGGAGGAAATCAAAGACTCTTAAGATTGTGAGTGGCCAGAATCTGGGTTTCCTGCCTCTAACACTGATGCAGAAGAATAAAAGAAGGAAAGTGAAATAAATATATAAAAAAGCAGTGACACAGCATCCAGAATCCTGTGGGCCAACTGCCTGTTCAATATGAAAACATAGAGGGTAGCCACAGAAAGAGAGAGAGAGAGAGATGCACACCCACGCAAAATACAAATTGTGAAGGCAAGCCTCGGCAACAGGGAGATTAGGCACATTATTCCCCTCCACTGATCACGCACCCCTTGACACAGTGCAGGAAGGAGCACAGCATGCTACCAAACGTGGGCATACATGCACAGGCCTGTTGAAAGGCTGCAAAGGAGGAAATGAAAATGGCCTCCAGTAATTCCCTGATAAATGCAGCTCAGGTGGGCAGAAAAGGAAAATGGATGAAAACACACTTCTTGTTTTTACAGTAATGGAGTGAGAAGCCACTGACAATAGGCCAGTCATATGGCTTCAAGCTGTGATTGCAGGCTAAGTAGTGGGAGGCTCACGCTAACTCAATCCTTGGATAGGAAATCTCCAAGGATAAACCCAGTTGCTGCAGGAAGTAGTGTCAATAAGTTACATGGTGCTTCTCTGTGATTCAGTCCTGATACAGCATGTTAAGGGACAAGGATGCTGCAAGTGCAGCTTTTATAGGAGATGAAATACTTGGCTGCTGGTGGTGATTAAAGATTCCATTTGATTTTTTTTCAATAGAGGTGCTAACTCTTCATGTCCTGGCATAAATTCTAGCATAGACAATTGAAGGACTGTCTGCCTAGATAATTTCCTCTCACCCTCCCCTTGTAATTTTAATTGGATACAATATTCTTAATTTCCTGTCCTAAACTATTATGTAGTGCACTGATTACTGACAGTTACCATATTACAACCCTTCTAGAGATGTGTATAGTTGGGACAATATGTTTCTGCATTTATATAGTGTTTTAAAAATATAGGGTAACAGAACTTGTTAGTGCCACAGCAGGGAACCTGAGGCTTCAAAGGTAAGTGGTGTGCTATATCAGTGTAAGACGCTATCCTAGTCAAGAGTAGATTGGGGAGAAGATAATTATGTTGTGGCCCAATCTATCCCTAGGGTGGGATTTTTGTTTTCAGTTGGTAAAGGTGGCTGGATGAGAGAGATTTCAAATTAATAGATACTGCTGATCCTACTAAAAAGCATAAATGTATGGTATTGTCGTTTTTTTCTCTCTTAATTCTTTAAAAACTCAAAAGCTTCAGACACAAAACCATGCATGCACACACAAGGGTAGGAGTAAGATGTTAAACTTTCCTGAACTGCTTTTATGCCTCTGTGGACAATGTACGATTTTAAAAGATTGACCACATTTAATGTCAGTTGTTGAAAGGTACCTAACACAAAATACTATTGTCTGTCCTCTGTTACTCCAGGAACCGTGGGGAGACATCAAATCCAAAGGAAAACATTTCAAACTCCATTGTTATGAAAACTTTATTAAATTCCACTTTGCAATTTCCAGCATGTCTGATTAAACAAAGTAATGTAGATTTAAAGCTCTGAGCGAAAGAGCTGGGTTGCACACAGGATTGTGTAAGAATCATTAACTACAAGAATAAATCAATTTCTGATTACCCACGAAATGAAAGAAAATCAAAAGAAAAGATGATCAGCCAAATAAGTTGTATCCCACTTGCACGTTTGTCAGCTCCCACTGAAGAAACCAAATCAAATGGGAGGAAATTTCAGAGTTCATGCCTGTGTTACTTCTTGACATGCACAAAGTGTCCCTGCTCAAATAATACATTTCAAAATGAATCTCTTACAGAATTCAGGAGATGTGAAGCTTGGATGAGCAGGACTATAGTCATTTTGATCCTTGCACACCTTCATTACCAAGTAAAAAGTCTTACGCTTCACGTGTATTTGGTGGCAAGAATGGGAGGAAGGGGGGAAAACCCCAATGAACATCATACATGACCTCCTTCCTCCTAACTACCCAATTATAAGGACTGTGTCCCAGTTCCTCCTGTCAGAAACCCAGGCAATAAATATAGATCTAGCCCAGAATTTCTCTCTACACCAGTTTCATGCAAGAAAGAGCATCAACTTCAGGCCTCTAGCTAGTTCTCAGAGAAAAACTGGAGGGTTCATGCATTTAATTGAGGGGTTCTCAAACTGGGGGTCAGGACCCCTCAAAGGGTCACAAGGTTATTATGGAGGGGAGGGGTTGTGAGCTATCAGCCCTCACACATGCCGCATGGCTAACAGCCAAAGTCCTTCAGAGCTGGGTGGCCAGAGAACAGCAGCTGCTGGCTGGGTGCCCTGAAGGCAGTGCCACTCCCAGCAGCAGTGCAGGAATAAGAGTCGCATGACAAGAGAGCATAGGTGGCATGACAGTGGGGGGTTGTCACTTTTGGGGGGAGTCATCATAGTCTGAAATATTTTCAAAGAGGGTCCCAGCAAAAAAAAGTTTGAGAGCCCCTCCTTTAATTCCCTCAGGCAAACCAGGACTCAGGTTTTGAACTGTCTTTCCTGGACTCTGCTGTGGACATGGGAAAATTTTATTGTCCTTCAGCAACATTTTGTCAGATGCTAAAATTCAGAGGATTAATTCTTCTGTGATTTCACAAGTGTCTGTGTGCTAAATCCAATGTTGTTCACCCAGCATTCAAGATTTGTTCGCCTGTTTTACTGAACTTACTATCCAAACAGTCAGTCAGTGCTCAGACATGATCTCCATTAATTGAGCACTAGACAAATGCTGTAATTAAGTTCACCAAATGCTTGGGCTGCTGTATAGCTATTAAGTTCAGAAGTCGAAAAATAAAGCTGCACAATTCCTCCTTTCCCAACCTCATTGAAAATCTAAAATGTAGTTAACGCAGTGGCAAGAGAACCATTCCCCATTAGTACAAAACTCAGGTGCAATGCATGTTTATTGGATTTCGGTTTTAAATTGCATCATTGTGATTTACGACTTGCTCCTGCAACCATTAGAGTTCATTTGAAAGCTATCACTGAACTCAATGGGTGCAGGATCTGCCTCTTTGTCATTGTTTTAAAAGTCCTGGCCCAGTTATCCTGCGTGGGAGTGGGCCCTTTATTAGAATATTGGGAAGGAGCAGTTTATATTCACCTTTCTGACTCTTTTGGCTAATTAGTTGGCTTGCAACAAGATTAGACATTTTAAATTTGCATTTTTCAATTTTACTGTTCAAATGCAGTGTGCTATTCTTCAAACCTTTAATTCTGGAGTACTGTGGCAGGGGTTTGGGGTGAAATGTAGCATGCCTTGATATTTCAGTGTAATAAACCCAAATCCTGCTATTTCTCTGGTTTAATTCCACTGACTTCCTTTGACTTACTCCTCCTGTAAATGAGAGCAGAATCAGGGCGTAGGCATTATTTGTGGTATGGATAGGTGCCTACAGTGATACTTGAATATACAGGTTTGGCGTAAAATCCTTCCAAGGATGAGATTGTGAGATTATAAAATAAGGGCTCTCAAGGAGGAGTAAATGATTGGTTTGAGGGAGCAGAAACAGTTGTCAGAGTGAAGTGTTGGCTAGATTAGAAGTTCCCTTTGATTAACTGGATTGCAAATAGATCAGTCCCACTTCACTCCCTTCTCAAACACTCTTTAAAGTTAGTAATTTTGGAATCATGTGCATTAACAAAAAAGCTATCAAATAGCGGCTAGAGGTAGAATAGTATATATTCTTTACATTTATCTATCTATCTTGTGTCTAATGAACATCTCTAGCCAGGGCATTGCTTGACATGCACATAACACATGTTGTTGACAAATAGGGATTTTAAAAAAGATCCCATCAAAGCAGGAACACAAAAGAAACAGCAAACAATAAAGTCTTAATGTCTAAAGAGAACCTTTTAAGACAGGATGTAAAATAACAAACACATATCTTCAAAAGCAATGAAGAAGTAAGCACCGAGAAAGCAAAAACTTGTTTTGAACAGAAGTTTTGAACAGAATCCTCTGCTAGGGATTCATTGCTAATTCTAAAACAAGCAGTACGATTTTGCCTAATCACTGCTGTGATGGGTTGGTGGGAGAATTCAAGGGATAAGCTGCAGTAATAGCTCATTGTGTGTGGAGGCCCTGACTCGACCAGACAGAATATTTGAATAGGCTGCATGGGAGAATTCACCTCATAAGAGGCCCCTTTAAGTTATTCTGTAGGTTTGGTGCTACCCTGGCTTTTAGTGCACATTCTGGGAAAGGACTTTTGTAATTCTGCTTGTAAAGATGTATCACAAACCAGTACAATGACGGTTCAATGAAATTGTATGAAAACAATTATGAAAAAAATGTCTATTGGGCCCTTGTGAAAGTTGGACCATATATCCAGAACCTGTTAACTAAAGGGCAGAAATACAAGGAACTATGATAAATGACAAGATGCGTTTGCCCAAAAACCACATTTCTAAATTGCATCATATTTTTAAAAAATGTCAGCCCTATGTTTGTTTGGAATTTTGTGAGAGTTTAGATAATGTTTTGAAGCTTTTTTGAGCCTGAAATTTGAGACCAAGTATTGTTAGGAAAACTCTAGAAAGACTGAATATTTTTTCCTTGGAATAGCATTCTTGTAAGAGAATTGCAATTTTATGTTCACACTATCCAAGTACTTTGCAGAATATGATTTTTTGATAGACATGTAAATGTTCTAGATGACCTACATAAGATATAGAAATAGATAAACCCATTACATTGTTTTATATAGCTGAAACTTGGAAAACGTAAAAGAAAAATGAGAGCTTTATTTCTAACTCAGAATGTCCAATTTTTTTTTATATTGCTAGGTAAGTGGTTTTTTTTCTAGATATGATCCATTTACATTATTTTTGCAACTATTATCCTGGGGGTTTTGCATTACAGGTGTTTGTGTATAATTTTTGTTGGTCTATTACATCCAGATATAAAAATAATACAATCCATTTTCACCCTGGAACCAAATCATTGAAAGCTTTGCCACCCCCTCCTCCCCAGTCCCCTTTTCCTATGAGCTATTGTCTGTTGTATTATGGGCCAGAGCAGTTTTCTGTGACAAAGTGTTTTTAAACTGTCTCATATGAGAAATCAATGTTTTGGTATTGTATGTTATTAGTTTTAAATAATAATAGACAAGGGATGTTGGCTCTCTGACTTAGTTGTCACAGTTGATCAGAATGGAGTGATTGTGTTCTAATTTGGGATATTTTGATATTTGCAAAATTCCCACTGAACACTTGGTGGTGAGGGATTGGGACCTGTGGTAAAGTCAGGCCAGATGGCTACAAAAGGGTATACCAAGGCTGGTATGTGAGCTCTAGAATGCTAAAAACCCTTTTCCCTGCAGGCAGGGGAGAGGTTACTGCAGGTCAATTAGAGGCACCTGGACCCAATTGAGGGCCTACCCCCAGGTGTACTTAAACCCTGCCTTCCCTAAGGAGGGGGGAGGGGAGAATGGAATGGCACGGGACGGGACGAGACGAGACGAGATTCCACTGGACTAGAAGATAGTGCTTCTCTACAGCTGGGGAAGCAGAGAAGGAAAGACCCCGACCCCAGCCTGTGGGAAGGACCAGTGGTTCTTTGACTCTCCAGGGCTTTACCACCACCCCTACAGCCCTGGGAAGGAGCCACAGCAAGGTACCTCCCTGGGTCACATACACAGACTGGGACTATCTGCCCTCCCCTGTGGGGTTGAAGTAAGGCCTGCGCCCAAACATTCTGTGAGAGAGGTGCTGAGGGGAAGGGAAAAAGCCAGAAGACTTGTCCAGCTTGGGGTGGAATTACCTCAAGCCCCACTGCCAGAAGAGATCGTTGCCAGCAGGCGAGACCCAGGGAGCAGTTGCTATATCACAGACCTTAAAGTAAGGTTGGTCAGAAAATGTCAAGGCCTTTGAAGAAAAATGCAGGGGAGAGGAGTTGTTATGAGACACAGTGTTTTCTGATTATCTTTAGTTGTTGGAGATGTTGTGGAATGGGGAGAGAATGGGTAAGAACAGCAGCATGAGCAAAGTTTGCACTTTTTTCAAGTGGTTTTTTCCCCCTCAAACCCATGCCCTGCCGCTTAGAACGATCAAACCAGAGGACAATATCAATATAATTAGTGTGCTGATTAAGATGCAGTCAAATGGGTTGAATTGGGTCATTGAGGAAGGGCAGAGGTGGATTCACTGCAGCTCCACATTTGATAGTTAGCAGTAGCTATGACTGGACAGATAAAAATGGCGAACCAACCAATTTAAAAACATCATATCAAATGGCAGAAAGGAACTGACAACTGCAGAGACTTAGTGAGAGAGATGTAGTCTGTTACGCTACACAGAAGCAGTGTGCCACTGTGCATCAAGGAGTATTTAAAAAAATAATCTGAATATTCATCCTAACATAAAGATATGAGGATCTCCTGGATGACAGACTGCAATGTGTGCAGCTTGATAATGAAAAATGACCCTCTCTGGTGATGGGTTGGAAAAATACTTTATAAGAGATTTAAAAAACTCAGACACATCATTTAAACATGAGGCAAGGCAATGGTTGACCAGAAATGTTTAAAAATCTCTTATAGCTTTCCCTTGTACACCACATTCCTATATAGCTGCAGACTAAATTGCTGGTGAATAATCATTATAACCTAAATCTTTAACTTTTACTACTGTCGCTTTTGACAGACTTTCTATAGTATGGTCTGTAGAGCACCTTTTGTTGGTCTCCAATACCTAGCAAAGCAGGGGAATGGGTTGTGATTCATGATCATATTTCTCTTACAAAAAATTCTGCAAAATGAAACCTCAAAGAACCTCTGGTTTAAAGGTTGGATGAGCTTACGGAAGAAGGTGGTTCATATTACTTTTTGGTTGGTGGGATTATTGTTATAAATATTACTAGTAGGTATGTAGTGTTCATTGCGTACACTTCTTGAAAATCAGACAGCTCAAATTTCTCATTTAAAAGCTAGAATATATCAGATTTTAGTGTGAATTACTCTGCTTGGTTTCTCACTTACTTCTGATGTATCTGAAACAGAGTGCTTATTTCCCTATTCCCAATCTAGACTAATGTGAATCAGCTTGACCCGTAAACACGTTCTATTAAATGTGATTGAATCCAGAGAGATTAAATCTTTTACAAAAACCCTGTTGATTATACAAATGGACTAAAGAGCACGGTACAAGCATTGAACAGGTTGCTAAAGCATACAACACTAGGAGAGTGTCGAGATACCTGTAAAGCATTGTGATCCTATGGCATGCTTAGCAAATTCCTGAACACAGAAAGAGGCAAAGCTCGTTCTCAATATTTAAATTCAGATGGTGAAATCATGTAAATGCTCTGTCTTTCTGAATGTTGAGAAGAAGCATATCTAGCCATTTTAATTCCTCTGCAGTTCCATGGACTCTGAAGCTCTCAGCTCTGTTTGGCTGAGTGCCTTTTCAAAGAAGAAGCCAACTGACTCCAAACAATCACACCACAAGAATGGTGACTTCTTTGCACATTCCTAGACTCCAAGCAGCAATTAATAACCCAGTGACTGCATATGCTGCAAGGGACAGGCTAGCCTAGAAAATTTTCAGAAAGGATTAAAACAGAGTAACTGTAGGTATGATACATATCTTTACTTGCTTAGTCGAGTTCAAAGTAAGTGCCAGAATGAGGTGATTTTCAACACAATGGGAGAAGACTTGCAATTAATATTCTATAGCAGGGAGCAAAAGGATCCATCTCTTTCCTGTCCTCTGTTTTTCCTTTAAAGTATATTTCTGTGCTCCTGAAAAGTAGAACACTGTCAGTCCTGCAGGCTGAGCTATTCACAAAACAGGTACGACAGAGGAAGTGGGAAATGCTCCACGTAGTATCTCAGTCTTGATCTGGAGGAAATCAGTTCTACATCTGAGGTGTGTGTTCAGTCTCCATATTCATTCTGTGCTTGCCTTCACTGCCGAGACAGCCAGCAAGGGTGCCAACTGAGAGGAACATGTTTGTGATATGGATTCCTACTCATTTAGAAACTGGACTGAGACTGCCAATGTGTTTCTTGCAGGTTACTGAATATTCATCAGCTGTGATCAAGTTTTGGTCACTTCAGACCAATGTAAGTTTATCTAAAGGGGAAAACTTCCATATTTGAATGCCAGTCTCTTAAGTCATCCAGTTTCTGTGATCTGCCTTTCTTTGAACTGTTTAGAAAGTTACAGTGCTTAAAGTTCCCTTTTCTAAATGCAGATGTTGCCAAATAGTTATTGGCTTTCTCCCCACCCCGTCCAAGAATGAAAAATGTCACTTCCGAACAGACTCAGTAGGTACATAGAAGAGAAGGTGAACTGCTTACACTCTGTTCTCAACTAATCCCAAAAGATCTTCTTATATTTACTGGTAGACTTCCTCTGCAAAGAGAGGAAAGGCCTCTTGCTATGATGAATCATTCCTCTCATGATGTCCAGAGCTTACAAAAACTATTCACAAAATGGTCCATTTTTATTAGCTGCAGAAACAATTTTTAAAAATCTAAAATGTTCTCTGAATTTGCTCTTCTTTTTGTTCTGTTGGTAATGTTATTTTGGCACTCTTCTGGTTTCATCGAAATACAGCTAGAGAGGCAGTTAGGGAATAGACAACCTCATCTCAGCATTGTAAAAGAGCAAGAACATGTAGAACATTTTATAGACTTTGCGTGTGTTTAAAGCACAAGTGAAATTTTATTCTGCTGATGAAGTGTCTGTTCTGCCAGATTAATTCTGCTCACATCTTGTGGTTTGTTTTACAAATGATTGTATCAATACTAATACAAATTCTTTAGAATTAAATTTAAAACGGTGGTGTGTTTAAATGGATTTTGTTACTTGGGATATCTGGTTGAGGGTGTTGGATGACAAACTTTACTATGGGGTGCTTATAATGAAAAGGGAAGGAAGACAGCATATAGTGGTGTCTTCCAAATTATAAACTCTTTTTAAGAGAGAGACCCATAGCACCAAAAGAAGGAAGCTGAGATGCAATTCTGCAGCCCCTTGGTATTATTGCACAGAAAAGAGATGGTGACATAGTAGCAATTTTACAAGGGGAAATGCAGAACATTACATATTGCCAGTAGTTTTGTGAGCTCTGTGAGGTCATGTACCACTTGTGGCTCTCAGTTCATGTTGAGGGTTTCTCTTTACCTTCTCTTTTTTGGAGATAATCAACAGTGATCAATTAAGAAGAAAATGCTCTTTTCTGTTGGGTAAAGATTAAACCCTGTTCTCTCACATGGTGGCCATTGTGGGTAGTTTTCTGAAAACATCCACTCAGTGTGCAGTGGCAGTCAAAAAAGCTAACAGAATGTTGGGAATTATTAGGACAGGGATAGATAATAAGGCAGAAAATATCATATTGCCTCTTTATAAATCCATGGTATGGTATCTTGAATACTGCATGCAGATCTGGTCACCTCATCTCAAGGAAGATATATTGGAATTGGAAAAGGTATAGAAAAGGGCAACAAAAATGAGTAGGAGTATGGAACAGATTCCATATGAGCAGAGATTAATAAGAATGGGACTTTTCATCTTGGAAAGAGATGAGTAAAGGGGGAAATATGATAGAGGTCTATAAAATCATGACTGGTGTGGGGAAAGTAAATAAGGAAGTGTTATTCACTCCTCTTACCACAAGAACTAGGGGTCGCCAAATGAAATTAATAGACAGCAGATTTAAAACAAACAAAAGGAAGTATTTCTTCACACAACGCACTGTCAATTTGTAGAACTCTTCACCAGAGGATGTTGTGAAGGCCAGGACTATTACAGGGTTCAAAAAAGGACTAGATAAGTTGACAGAGGATAGGTCCATCAATGGCTATTTGCCGGGATGGGCAGGGATGCAAAACCATGCTCTAAAGTGTCCCTGGCCTCTGTTTGCCAGAAGCTAGGAATGGGTGATAGGGGATGGATCACTTGATGATTACCTGTTCTGTTCTTTCCGTCTGAGGCACCTGACACTAGCCACTGTCAGAAGACAGGATACTGAGCTAGATGGACCATTGGTCTGACCCAAGATGGATATTCTTATGTTCTTTCAGTGACAATAGATTCATTCCTGTGTAATGCAAACCAAACTAAAAGCGCAACTTGGCACTTGTTGGAGGTGGTGTTCAAGTACAAAGTGGTTTTGAGGCCAGGCAAAACAGACCTTGAAAATCACTTATTCATTAGCTCCTGTAAACAAAGGTAATTGCCTTGGGTTATTTTTGGTACCATACGAAATTAGTGTAAACACAAAGAGCTTAATAGAACTGGAAGTTAACATGAAAAATTAATACAGAAGCAAAAAAAGGCATGGCAGGTTTCTTATACATGGGTTCAGACTTTCCCTCAACCTCCACCTCTTTACACTTACCACTGCTTTGTAACAGGCCTCTTGGGATGGTGTAGATGAGTCCTTTTGTCTTTGTAATCTACACTGTCATTCACTGTACAGTGTATTATAAAGGGCAAATGACTGTCACATGAGCCACATCATCTTGATCCCAAAACATCAGCATAACTGGGATATGATTTCTTCCAGTAGACACTTTAATAATCAAGAATCTTGCAAATAGCTAGTGACAAGCTATTCTTATTGTACATCCTAAACCTTGGAATAGACAGAGCTGAGGATGCTGCTCTTTAGGCAATTACATGCTTTAGACTTATCAAATCTGTCTGAAACCCCCCTTCCTTTCTTATCACGGACGGGAGAGAACCAGTTTGGGACTCTTAGGCTGGGCAAGGGAAGGGCTTACAAGAGTTGTTACTATTGCAAACACTCTAAAACCTACTGATAAGAGCAGCACTTGCTGTCCTTACGTTGTTGTGTGGCTGTTACCAGTGTGTTTTAGGCTTGGGCTGTTCCTTGCAGCTTTTTGGTTTGAGGAGGTCTCTGAAATTAATTTTAATTTGTGGGGACTTGGCTGCTGTTTTTGTGTTCTCATTCTCCACTCCCATTTTGACTGTGGTGCAGTTGTCTCCATGCCCTTTTATCTTTTACTTTTTCAGTTTCTATTTGTCTTTCTCTCTGAAAGAAAACCACTTTTCTTTTTAAAAAAGATACTTCCTCGCACTGCCATGGTTTGCAGTGTACTTGCTACTCTTCCTTCTGTGTTCTGTAATTCTCATCAGAAAATCAATTTTGAAAACCTTCCTCACTATTATTAGGATGATTTGGTAATACCCAGAATCCCCCATAGAGATGAGGATCCTGTTGGGCTAGGTATTGTACAGACATAATGGTCTGCATGTGTGGACCCTTGCATAACACACTGGAGCCAGGCTGCTCTCTGAGCTGAGTTTACATCCAAAAAAAGACATCTTCGACATATTTAGAAATGTGAGCAAGTTGATCAAATTAGTTTGCTCTCTATTTCATGTTAATATGATCCATTTACAAAAGACTTAAATAGTTTCAGGCAGGGATGGTTAGATGTTTCTGATCTAGGAGATGCCTCCTGCCCTGGAGTTTTTTAGTTGTTACACTATACCACATTGAAACATGTAGGGCCACAAACAGTCCTAAAGGAACAAATACAGGGAAAATGCCTTCAGTTGGTAGGCTTAAAATCTAATGGAAATGTGTAAAGTGCTGCACCACAACACCCATTTTACAGCAAAATTAGAGGGCTTGAGCTAAAAGAATAAGAGGAAAGAAATTCAGAGTTAAGGGTGTAAGTCTCAGCTGACTAATAGTCGTTCACTTATGCATTTGTAAAAGCACAAATATTCAGTAATGAGTTAAGGATAAGAACATATATAGTTGGTCAGGTCAGTGGTCCATCTAGCCCAGTATCCTCTCTTCCAACAGTGGCAAGTGCCAGGTCCTTCAGAGGGAATGAACAGAACAGGGCGATTTTGAGTGATCTACCCCTTGTTATCCAGTCCTAGCTTCTGGCAGTTGGCGGTTTAGGGATTGCCAGGCACAGGTTGCATTGCTGAATATCTTGTCAAATAGCCATTGATGGACCTGTCCTCCATGAACTTACGTAATAAGGATGAACATTTAAATTGAACAGGGCCTAGACTCTGCCTATCTAGCATTTTATCAGTCCATTCTAGCACATTGCTGGCACTACTGGAAATAAATAATATTAGGCTATGAGTTGAGCTTAACTCTAATCTAATCATTGAGGCCTAGGATGGAAATGCTTTCAACCCTCAAGTATATAGATACACTTACTTATCCTTTCTTAAGACATTTTTAATGTGACCGCTATCATCAAGATTTTTCAACTAGTTCAAATTAATCTTTGACGTGTTTTGTTCCCAGTATATAAATACAAGTAAAACAAAAACTCTTTACCATAGACCCCCAAGCTTCCTTTTTGTCATGTGTCTCAACTCTTCTTTCATTATGGAGGCAACAGAGGTAACTCTATAGTTAGGGTATTTTTAAGATTGGCACTTAAAACAGGACTGAGTCTCCAAATGTACCACATTATACCCTTCTGAGGAAAATTTATTTTTCTGTAATTTTTCTTTAGAAAAATATTTAACTTTTGCTCTGAATTGTTCAGCAGTATTTGAAAATACTCCCTTTTTGAAATGTTGCTCCATTTTTCCATGCATTGCTTTGTGTTCCTGAAATTAAACAACCACAGCACACACAATCCAGACTTCTCTCTCATACAGAGATAACATCCCATACATGGGCAACTTTAAAAATTGAATACACTGAGAATTATCCCCCTCTTTCATAATGCCCGAGTTTCACCAGGATTCCTCAACACAAGTACTGAGTTTTGTCAGGTACTTTGGTTAGTTGATGCTGCCAACATCACTCCATGAGTAAAGGCAAAATGTTGATTGAAAAACAGAAAGAAAATAACATACCACACAATCTGCATTTTATAGGCTCATCAGCTGTCTTTTTCCTTATCTTTCTACATCTACTTCTTTCCCGTAAAACAAGGTTGACACATTTTTTTTAAAAAAGATAACTTTGGCATAACTTTTCATTTTTCAAAGGTGGCTGCATAAATCATGCATTTAAATAACAGATTTGAGTGCACAGTGGCTGAATGTGCAGATTTTATGGGCAAAAATCAGATGCCACCTGCCTTTAAAATATGATCCCAAACAACACTTTAGAAAAATGGTTGAAAGTTGTAAGCTTATGGTAATAGGGGCAAAAGTCTGATTTTAAAAAAAAACAAAACACACACAATGAGTTTCTCTCAATTGATTTAAAATGTGCAAATATAAGTAAATTTGGGTTTCTTTAACAAATCTCATGTGATCCAGCAGTTGCCAAGGTAACAGTGCTTCTTTTAATAATAATAAAAGAAGCATAGAAAAGGTGCACATTTTTCACTGTCTAAGGGCCTGCTGCCTTAGTGCTGCAATTGCATGATAGAACACACTTTCTTTTGTTCAAGGAATAACATATCTGGTGCATAAATGTTGGTTATTTCCACCTAGCACAATGAGGTGCTGGGCCATTACTAGGGTTTCTAGATGCTATGGTAATACAAATAATAAATATTTATCTTCCTTTCATTTTGATAGACTAGCATATTTGACACTGCTTTGCTTTATGCAGCTGTCAGGCATCAAGTTGCCTGTTAGGTCTAATGAAGACAAACAAAGTGCAGTAGTAGGTTGTTTACATGAAGGTGAGAGTATACTAATCTGATATCATATCAGATATGTGAAATATCAATATGACATGACTGAGTTTTACAGATGGTCTACGCCACACTTCATCAGCCATCTATAGTCAGTTGATTTTTTTTTTATTTACTTTTTGGCTGTTCATGAAGATTTGTGTTATCACATAAAATTCAATTCCTGGTATTAAAATGATTTTCTTTTCATCTTTTGGAGCTGCCCTTTTCAAGTTTAAATAGATGTGTTCTCCACTGTGCATTTTCCTTCTGAAACCTGAGCTTCAATTTAGCTTTGGCAGATAGTACAATGTGGTTACTGTGGATATAAACTCCATGTCCTAGGCAGATGATCTACATTCTGAATACATGACCTAATGCTTTACTCAAGCTGAGTTTTCCACCTTTCTATCAAGATTTTGGGTATTTAGCAAATGAGACAAACCCGTTCTTCCTGCTTAATAATAATTCTGCAACTGATTTGAGTGTCATTCTTCTATTTGTCTGTGGGCTGTAGCAAAATTCAATCTCTTAAATGTTTGTTTTGACCTTTAATCTAAGACACTTTACTGCAGATTTATGATGCATTCATTTCTTTTAAATCATTTCTTATGCTTTTCAATATTCTTGGGTTTGTTTTTGTTTTTTTGCTATTTTCATGAGGCAATTGCATTGACATTATATAAAGAATGATAGTTCTATGTTCTGTCAACTGGGCTGTCAATTGCATTTGAGAAGTCTTTAAGTTTAACCAGGCTTTGGTGTATGGTAAATGTAAGCCCTCTGAAAACAAAGAACATTTTTTCTGACTGAAGTTGTGTGGATTTACACCAGCATAACACTGTCTTGATAGAGTGAAGAATGAGTACTCCTTTCTGTTCTCTGGGGACTTAAAGATCCCTCAGTGACACTTTTTGTAAGGATCTTTAACCACTACTTGCATCCCACTCTTATGCAATGTGATCTGTAATAGTTACGAGAGCTGTGTCATTAACTGATGTTTTTGGGTTCAGTGGCAAGTGGGGGGGGGATTACTTTTGGTTCAATTAGAAATGAACATTTTTTTGTTTTGTTACACCAAAAAAACCAAAACAACAACAAAAACCAAAAAAAGTTTGTTTTGTGTGGACCAAAACATTTAACTTTTCATTTCAGTTTTGAGGATTTAAAAAAAAAATTAAAATAGGTTTATACAGTACAATTGAAGGAAATTCCACAAAGGCAAGACTGTCCAAAATTATATGTTGAGATCTTTCATTTTGGAAATGCTGGAACGGTTTTGAAACTTTCAGTTCTTTTCCCCACTAAAACAATTTGTCAAAATCAACCCAAATTCATAAACTGTTTTGCATCTCTATCTGTATTTTCAGTGAAAACAGCTTTCAAATGAAAAATTTCACCTAGCTCTACTAGTTATATTCCTTCCTCGTATGTAAGGTGCTATACATCTTACTGCTGCTCTGCCTGCCAGAGGTGGCAACATTTCAGTGCTTTCTGTGTGTACAGCTAAAGCCCAATCCTGAGAGCAGTTTCCTTCCCTTGATTCCTTTTATGGCTTCAGTGGAGGATGGAATCACAGGACTGGGCCTACAGTTTGTGAGGTGCTTCGGGTTTCTTTGGGCTGAAATGAAAAATCTGACTATCAGTATAAAAGAGTATTTCCAGTTTTGTTTTTTTATATATTTGTATAAAAGCTGCCAATACTTCTGTACCTGTGTAATCTATACTTTATCCATAATAGCATTAAACATGCAGACAGTAGTTCAATATCTAATTTAAAGCACACTTGGCTGGATGACCATGGGCAATTCAACACAGTGCAGAAGGTCTGCTCTGGGCCTATGCCTCACGTAAATTCCGCCGAGCCACTTGTGCTGGCCCTTTGCCCACGAGTGAGTTTTGCCTTACCTTATTTCTGACTTAATTTACCTTCTATGTAAACTGGAGGTAACATTTACATATGTCCTAAGGGCATTATGCCTATTTTGGTGGCCAAATAGGTGGTGTTATGGGAATGTGCTGAAATCAGGATGTAACTTCCATTGCAGAGCTTGACAAGTGTGCAGCTGTTCACTGGTTTTGTGTCTTGTCTCTTCTCTCCTCCCTCTACTGCTCCGTACTGCAGTAATATGTTGGACAGTTTAAGTATTAGAGAGAGAGTAAAGTTTGTAGTTTTGATGCTGATGGTTAAGAAAAGAAAAACATCTTTTTTTACGTGTTACCTATCAATGCACTTACCGGGAAAAGCCTGTGATGAAAACAAAAAAACCCAGAACATTTAAAGAATTTTTTATTTTTATCTGATTCTGCTTTTCACTGTGCCCAGCAAGGCTATATTGGAGACTAACTGGACACCCTTTGAACTGTCTAATACCCCAGTTCTTTTCAGTCCTTTGTAGACAACATCTGGGAGCTGTATTTGATTGTTGTTACATGCTTTGGAGATGTTTAATATTTTTACCTCCTGATCTTTATGCCCACAATCAGCATCTTGACTGCTTTATTTTGGAATGAGATGTGGCATCTGGGAAATCTCAAGTGATCTTGGAAAGAGATAATGGACCATATTTTGGAAAAATTGGGTCTGTGGATGAGAGGGAGGCATTAATCAATGTCAAACAGTTCAGAGATTTACTTGGGATGATGGGCTTCCACTGCTGATTCAATAGAGGGTTTGCCAAGGTGACAGCTCTGTTACATTCAGACTGAGGCCTGCCTGCTTGGACTTGGATGTAGATGCAGGAAATAGCCTAAATCCAGTTAAAGGCTGAGTTATTACAAGCTTCTGTCCTGGCCTAATTGGGAGCAGCCTTGAGTATATGCAGGCTAAAAGAGTGTTTGAGCTTTTGCTGCTTACGTTTATGCCCAGCAGGAAAATATTGTGCCAGTTGCCATTCTTTTAAATAAAAATCCTTGGCTTTGAAGTGGGCCATAACCGAGAAGTTGTGACTATTGGGATGCTGTTTTATTATTAGCTGTTGTGCTTGGATTCAAGAAGACTTGGACCACACTTTGATCAGCTTCCAATCAAAGATGATCCAGTGTCCAGGGCTAGAGCTGGGTGAATTGTTCATGGCAAATTTAGCCCCATTTTCTGTTTGCAAACAGATTCTGAATTCTATTAATATATTTGATATTTCCTGAATAGTTCATGCAAACACATTTCATCCAGATTTTCATTCAGGAGTGTTTTTGAACTGTTCATTTCCTCTGTTCATTGTTTGCAGTGGATGGCTAATCACTCAGACCCACGTTTTTAAAATTATTTCAGCATGGTAGCAATCAGCATTGCAACGCCTAAATCTCATTTGAAAAAGAGATATGAGCACTTATGTGCCTAGATCCCATTGAGTGTCAGTTGGATTTGGCTCCCAAGTGCCTAAATCCCTTTTGAAAAGAGACTTGGGCTACCTAAATCAGTTAGCCCTTACAATGGCGAGTGCCACAGTGCCTAAATACTCTTAGAAATCTGGGCCTTAGTTCACATGGCAGAGAATACACTCTGAATGGATGCCAGAATTCTTCTAAAACAGGAAAAGAACAAATTCTAAGCTACTAATCAAAGAGGAGGTAAAGATGTTCTGGTGCAAATTTCAAATGTTTAGTTTTGTGAAAAGCTGAAATTTATTAAGCTTTTAGGATTTGCAAATATTTTCATGCGACCATCCAAATAAAGAGCAACAAATAGTAGCCAGCCCAACTCTCACTCCATTTATTTGGGAAAATATTCACTAATCACTTTTTGTATTATTTGTCAGCTTTGCACACAGGATTGAAACAGATATTGATATATTAGTGGCAGGATATAATTTAAAAAGGGAGTGAAAGAAGGATGCAAACCAATCTAAATATTCTAGATTAAAGGGTTGAAGCTGCCTCATCTTGGATGTTTGAGAAATATCATGGATCTGAGGTGAGAAATTAGTTGAACATGAGGAGTGTGGCTAGGGAGGAAGATGTGCTGGTCAAAGGGAGCAGTTCTAGGTTAGGAGGGCAGATATCTGAAAGCGGGTGATCATGGTGTGAAGCACAGTTGAACTATGAGGAATGGGGAAATTCTACTTGAATTGAAACAGCTACTAAGGATAACAAGAGAACTGCTGAAATCTGGTTTTCAGAGGCATGTCAATGGGAGATACAGGTGCTCTGGAAATCAGATCCAACATATTTATATTGGGGATTGTAATTGAATAAATTTGGGTAATCTGGACAAAAAAAAAGCATTGAAAATAATGAAGCAGATACTCTACAGACTGAGATGACTGACCATTACTCCTATCAGAGTTTGTCAGGGCCCTATTTTGTGATCTTTTAGAAAATTATTATATATAAGCTGACATTTATGCTCTAGCAGATATCAGCTATGAGTTTCTGAGACTGGAGCATGTAAGAAGCTCCAAATTCCATGTCTGAAAATCATAAATCACTTCTCTTGAAGTGTAGTGGCAGTTCCCACTCAAGATGACACAGTTTTTATGTCGGTCTATGCTTTCTGGCACCATTTAAGAAAATGGTTTTATGGGTATCCTGCCCAATTAAGTTCTTCAAGGTGCACACTCTATATTAATGGTAATATAAGAATTCTGCTTAGTCTACAGAATTACACTGGAAGAGGAACTAAATAGCATCCTTGGGGAAATGGTCCAGAAGAGCATTAATTTTAATCACTTAATTTATGATGAAACAGAATAAATGGACTATTTTTTTCACCAAGTTTTTTTATGTTAGTGTAATAGTCTTTCTACTTGTATTCAATCCTACTTAATCTCTTAAAAGGCATGTTTTGAAATGGCTTGATTCAATCTTTGGACAACAGCTGATGTGGCTTTGGTTTGAAACTGAATGGGCAAAATGAATGAAATGGCACATTTGGTGGCCAAAGAACTGAACAATTGTTTGGATAAACAGGTCATCACAGAGTTGGGATTATGAACAGAGAGGAAAGACTGAATTCATACTGACATGGCAGAGGATGTAGGTATTAAATAAAGATGAGCCATAGGGAACCTGTATTGACACAACACTGACCTCAAGTTAGGACTCACTGTTGGGAATTGAGGGTGCTGCAGGAGGAAAACATCTTTAGCAATTCAACTTCTGCTTCCTTTCCAGTGTTCCTCACCCCCACTTCTGCCAGAAAGTTTTTTCAGTTGTCGTCTTCTCTGCTCCACTGGGAAAACTGGGTCCCACCCTCATACCAGTGGTGTTATCCCCCAGTCATGGGCTCACTGGAGTGCTGTGGTATGCCAGCCACTTTCAGATGTCTTCCTGCTGATCCCTTAGAAGATGCGCATGTGTGCGTGGAGGGGCGGGAGGGGGAATTTCATGCATGTTGTTCTTGGCAGTGGTCAAATCCCAACTACTGCCCCCATCCCTGATAGACTGATGTGAGGGGAAGCCCTGTGCAAGGGGATCATTGAAGTGTTTTCAACCACCACACCCTGCCTGAGCCACCTCCTGTGGCCTGGCTACAAATGTGAGCTATCCATTCATTTTAATACATAGACACTTAACTATTGAGATTCATATGGGACAATGGAGAGTGTGTGTAATTTCCTCTACGTAATGTTTTGGCATCTCTCTTTATATTTAGTGTGTGTGTGGGGAAGAGGGAGGCAGGAGTGTCAACTTGGGGAGACTATTTATTTAAGGAAGTTTGGGAATATAGTGCTGGGCAGGAAGAAGAAAATCCCTTGTATTTGTGGAATTTGAGAGGCCAACAAGGGAAAGTCCCTGCTATAAAATTTTAAAACAATTGTTGTAGCTGGAAGCAGTCCTTGCAGTGCGAACAGACCAGTGTGGTTGGCATGACTATATACTTGTTTCCCAAGTGAGGTGACATTTATGTTGGTAGGTTGCTCTTAAATCTACATCAGGGGGTCTGATTCCTATCTTTCACTCTTCTCTATTTTTGCTAACGGGTTGATAATTAAGAAGTGAAGTTTGAGATCTCCAGGGGCTGTGGAGGAAATCTGCTTGCCGCTAGCTATCTCTGTTACTTATCTGCTCTTTGGCACTATTGCAAAATGTTTGTGAAGGAGAAAGTCTACATCTGGGGCCACTCTTACCTTTAGCACAGGAAGCTAAGATTTCATGTTAGTCTTTTGTTTAAACTTGAGGGGGATATATAGTTGGGACAGGAAAGAAGCAAAACACAAACAACCAAAAAAAACCACCGCAACCCTCTTCTCAGATTTTATTCATATTTATTACCTGTAGAGCCGCTTTTTGATGTTTGATCCTATGAAACAAATCAAACCATATCCCTGAGCTGAACCAAGTGCGAAGCAAAATTAGTAAAAGAATGCCCAGGAAATTTGTTTCAGCATTCATCTATGCTAGCATTAATAGGTTTTAAACTTCCTTTGTATTTGGAAGATAAAGTGGGCAGAATTTTTGAAAGGGCTCAATGCCTACAATCAGGCCATATTTTCATAAGTTAGTTTAGTTCCCCTTGAGGCACTAATATAAGTGGCCAGATTTTCAAAATCTGCATGGTTGTTGGCTGGGCAATTTTGAAAATCTGACCAAAAGTGTTACGATGGGAGCCTGAACTCTTTTGAAAATCTGACTGTATATTCCTAGTACATGCTAAACGGTAAACGTGTTTGGAGGTGAAGCTGAACTGATCCTGATCCCTGAATCTGTGCACCCTGTGCTGGGGTGTTCGTCCTACACTTTCCCTGAGAGGGTTAATGAAGACTAAAAAGGGGACTGATTAACCCAATAAGCCACAGTTGAGAGGAATTAGGTGGCTAAGTAATCCCAGACTGAGTGAGGGAGCCCAGCTGGGGAAGAATGAGCTGGGCTGGCTTTAAAAAGACAGGAAATGGACAGCAGAAAGGGGGTGGGGGCAAAGGCTATAGGCATACTGTGGGAGGAGTGCTTGGAGGCTACAGAGACATATAGCCTGTAGTTGCTTTTTGGGAGGAGGGAGTGGTGAAGCTGGCAGACTGAAGAAGGAAGGGAGAGCTAGACGGTTAGGAAAGGGAGCAGGAAAATGCAGAAAGCTCTAAGGGGGGAACAGCCCTTGACTTCTGAATACAGGGTTCCTGAGCCCAAACCTGGAGTAGAGGGTGGGTCTACTTTCCACAACCAGCCACTGGGGAAGTGGCACCGGGTGGAGGCAGTGAATACGCTGCCTGTACTTGTCTGTTGGAAAAGACTTTCCAACCCTGGAAGTGGAAACCATTTGGTGACTTGGCTGGAGGGCCATGTCACAAAGGCATGGCATCAGCTTGTAGAACAAAAGAGGAGCTACAGATCCAGAAAGAAAGGTGGAGGATGGTATGCAACCAGAGAAAGGGGTATTGCCCTTGTGAGCTACTCCCCAGAGTGACCAGGAGGAGGTGCCATCTTAGCGGTGAGTGACCACCATGTCCCATGTTCCCAAACTATGCAATATTTGACATTTGGAGTGAAACTTTGTGTTGCCCTTGAAACACTGAATATTAAGACATAGTAGAAGTGATAAAATAGAAAAGTTGTGCTGATTCTGCATGTGGCATGGAAATGCTATGATATTTACAACCCTTTCTCTGATATCAGTAAATTCTCCACCACATTTGGGTGGAAGTTTTATTATTGGTCATGGGGTCCTTCTCCTTTTGTGTTGTGATCTTGTCTGATCCCATAAGCTAAGCGAGTTTGTGGAAGATCAGTATTTTGGTGGGAGACTGATATATATGATTCTTGTAACTATACTTATGGGCCTAATTTTCCACTACTTGACATTTTGTGTCATCATCTATACCTGTATGGAGAGTGTATAAAATGATACCATTCTGACTTTATTAACATAATATACTCCCTTTGCACAAGGGAAAATAACTACCCAAGGAGCAAAGCAGTGGTGAATACGGTCCAATATGTATAAGGCTACTCTATCCACTTGTAGCTAGCAACACTGTACTTACCTGTCATACCCTCAGGGCAAGAGCAACCTGATGATGTATCATGTTTGTAACACAATATCCTGCTTCAGATCTTTGGAGCCGGAGTTTCCATGGAACCAGGCAGAACTGGAATTGGTCCTTTGCAGCTTATGTGTTCAGTCTTAGTTGAGCTCAGTTTAACTGATGCAGTTGTATGGCGTCTTACTCTTAATAAAAAGTTGTTGCTGCCACTTAACTCTTTCTTTAGATACCTCTCCTCCAACTCAGGACAGACTGCTAAGGGAACATGGGTGTTTTTCTTTATTGGTGGGTTCAGAAGGGGGCATTCTTCCCTCTGAATCTTTAGTGAACCAATGTCTCAGCATGGTGTTAGTAAAGACTGTATTTTGCTGGCATCTTACAGGTGAAACCTAAAAACAGCATCCTATCAATTCTGATCATTCAAAATGTCATGGCATTTTCTTCTAGGGTAAAGGCGTTAAATTAGCCCAAATGTCTTGCCCAGATTCTAATTTGGGCAGCTACATCCTTTTTGCTAAAACTCCCGCCTGTTCAGCTGCATATGATATTCACATCTTTCCCTAAGTTATTAAGTGTTGGTATAGGCTATTAAACAGCTTCCATATTCCATCCTAGAGATGGTTGCTTTTTTAGCACTGGGGAAATTAAGCTTTATATGTAAAGCACATTCTGGGGGGGCTCTTCATGATGAAAAGAGCCAGGGTGTGTTGTTATTTAGAGTGCGACCCCATGACTCAGCAAGCCAAATTTGCACTTTCACCTTCAGCTTCCGGCTCCCTTCTGTGACTCACAACTTTCAGTTTGGCTGATGTTAAAATTACAACAAAATACTTTTTGTCACAATTCTAACACTTCTAGAAAGGCAAATACTGCTAGTGTTCTTTGATGGTGGACTCTTCTTTGCTTTTGTTTGAACATAGGCTGGCATTTTTAAAAGGCCATGCTACTTAGGACTTTATCTCCTCCATCTAAAACAAAAGAAATTTAATTCCTGGACAACTCTAAACTTGAAAAAAATTGGGAAGACAATTTCAGACAGATGTTGCTTTCATTTTCGGTAAACAGAACATCTAGAAAAGAAATGAATAGAGAGAGAATTCTAGGCTATCAAATGCAGGGTAAAGAAATCTTTATTTGTATATTTATTATTTCACATGTATAATTAAACTGTTTCCTAACTGTGTAAGCTTAAACACAAATTTCCACAAGTAAAATGCTTATTTGTGGCCTGGAGTATTCTCCCAACAGTACTAGAATGTGCTATTTTCTCTCTGATAAAATTAATTGGGCATTATGACACATACTTAAACCACTTGAATGTTGATGTATTTAAAGCACGGATCTTCTGAAGTGGGGCCCACCCATATCCATGTTCTCCATCCTGCTTGTATGCCAATGTACTCCTCAAAATAGTGAGAATAATGCTTCGTTATCTGGCACAGGATATTTGCAGAGATAGGACACAGTGTTTACAAAGATCATATTTTTGTATTTAAGCTCTGTGTTCCTAGGGATGAAAGGAAAGCCAGTAACATACAGCACAGGGTTATTTGCTCTAGATGATGAGTTCGTGTAGAAAACTAATTTAGGATCTATTTCTCGAGATTTACATCTAGAAAACGAGCTCTTCTGTGCTGGCCACAGTGGTTCAAAAAGCTATGTTTGACTAGTTGGTTAAGACAGAGGTCACTTACTAGATACACAAGTAGCAGGGGTTTGCATTTGTTTTTTTCTGTAATAGTTTTATCTCATCACTAACATTCCATTCGTGCCTGTCACGTCTGTCTTTGGAAACAAGTTTGTATGACAGTTCATGAAAACCAAAACACAAGTGTGACCCTGAAAGCATCCCAGTGCAAGAAGGCAAGGGGCTCAATGGTATTTGGTAGTGAGTTTCAGCTGGCCTGACTAATTCACTGTACCCAACTCACTAATGGCATAACCGGTATCCAAAAAGTGTCATGTAAGGTATTAATAGAAAGCTAACATTGATACTGATCATTAATATTAATTGTGTGGTGTCTTTATAGAGGACAAATTCAAAATTACAAACATATTGGAAATTATCAAAATGTCTGTCAGGCAGGGATAATGTTATCCCACCCCAGACAAAGAAATATGGTTCTGCCACCTGGGAAGTGTTTTCGAGGTACACTAAGACAATAGGAGTTCAGTTTACACTGAAGGTAACAGGACTATTAAGTCAGCAGGAGGAAGAGATTGGAGGAAACAGATCAATTTTCATTTTAGCAAACACCAGTGGGGGAAGAAACCAGCACGGAACTTCCTTCACTACCAGACTCCATGTTGCTTTCCTCAAGCGTGAATGAACTTTATTTTGGGGGGTAATCTTCCAAAGAATCCACTTCAAAAATTCACTGGACTATGAGAGGGGCAAAGAACCCCAAATTATCTTTCACCCAAGAAGACAAAGGACCCAAGCACTTTAGACTTTGTGGGAGATCCTGACCATGGGCTGGTGAGCTGTC
Organism: Mesoclemmys tuberculata; assembly: GCA_007922155.1. Lineage (NCBI taxonomy): Eukaryota > Metazoa > Chordata > Testudines > Chelidae > Mesoclemmys > Mesoclemmys tuberculata. Next base: position 8,149,956 of record ML675644.1, read on the forward strand.
TTGCTGGAAGGCAGATTTAAAAAAATACCTACCTTGAACTAAAACGAGAGTCCTGTAGCACCTTAAAGACTAACAAATCTGATGAAGTGGATTGCAGCCCAGAAAAGCTTATGCCTGCAGAAATTTGTTAGTCTTTAAGGTGCTACAGGACTCTTGTTGTTTTTGCTGTATACAAACTAACACATCTACCCCTCTGGAACTTTGTACCTTGAACAAAGGCTGTAGCTTGCTTTGTTAGATCAAAGCTCTAGAAAGCTTTTTTCCACCTGTAACCATTTCTGATGATCTTCTACACTTGAACTGACTTAAAATCATAATCTCCTTTTGTTAATAAACTTGTTTTACTTTTAATCTAAACAGTGCTGTCGTCGACTTAAAGTGAATGTTAACTCCCATTAATGTGCAATTGTTGGGCATTGTCTTTAAAGGAACAAACAAACCTTAATATCTCTTTGAATGGTCCAGGAGAGAGCTGAACATTGCAGTGCATGCAGTCTGGGGAAAATTTGTGACTGGAGAGTGTTGGAGTTAACCTTGCAAGCCTTACCTTGCAAGATATCTTCCAAGGCCTGAGGAGGCCAGAGTGTGCCAGAGATGTGACAAATAGGATATTAGAATGAGAAATGCTAAATTAGAGCAGTTTAACACACACAAGCATCCAGACAAGGGAGTTACCACAGCAGAGCATTTTGGGGCCCTCAGGTTTCAGGACAGGTGTTGACACACACTCTTGCTGGTCTGGTTTCCACTCCAGAAACTGACAATGGGGTTGCTAGACTAAGAAGAAACTGTTCTTTCTCAAATATTTAGAATCATGGTATGTTTTCCCATCTTTTCCAAACAGATTTTTTTAAAACGCCCTTTAAATTATTACATATTCTGTATTTGAATCACTAAAACAAATGTACACCCTACATGCATTACTATTCTGCTTACCACAATGAAATGCTTTTGTGTTTACTAACATTTCCGACACCCATCAAAGGTCTTGTCTATGTGGTGCTTTAGTCCTCACCAGAGGGGTGTAAATTTTAGTCTGCACTAGAATGTTGCACGTTAAGTGGCCCATGTGTACCCTATTGGCATGCACTAGCAGTTCCCTGGTGCATGTTAATGCAGTCCCATTTCAGTAGCTTTGTTTCAAACAGTATTACATTAAAATGCACTAGGGAACTTTTTAGTGCATGCCAGCAGGATCCACACGGGCCACTTAATGTGTAACAGCTAGTGCAGACTAAAATTTATACCCATCCGGTTTGGATTAAAGTGCTGTGTAGATAAGCCGAAAGTTAGTTGGTCATTACTAATATAGTGCCTAGGAGCCCTACTTGTGGACCAGGACCCCATTGTGCTAGGTGCTATACAAACACTACAAAAAGACAGTTCCTGCTCCAAAAAGCACTTAAATAGAAGACAAGATGACAGTTGAATGTGGAAGTAAAAGAAGACTATGGGACAATATTAGTCAATTTGATAGACTCTGATATCCGAGCACCAGCAGTCTACCCCTTGTCAACTTTTTTTGTGTCAGCATCATAGCAAAGGAGGGATTTGAAGGGAGATAATGAGGTGGCTTTCATGGTAAGTGCACATCTGACCCCCTCTGTGGTCTGCCCAAGGAATTCCCTCTTCATTATTAAGCCTATAGTCATCATCTTGTTCTGGTGGGGGCCCATATCCCGCTCCCTCCTGACTGAGGTTTTAGGCTGCATTGATGAGAGCTTTTTTGTTCAGAGCATCACCATACTCAGTGAGCTTTGCAGTTTATCATCCAGTTGTTAACTTTACAGCCATCTTGACTTTATAAATTATACCTGCGTGTAGAACTACAATATGCGATGTTCCTGTCCCATGCCAAGAATCCTAGACCACTGTGATACTAGAGGTAACTCTAACCAATCAGTACTCTTGCACCACAGCTAATTTGCATGGAACAATTTCATTTGTTGTCTGAGACGGCACAGATGGTGGACTATTAGCCAAACCACCACACAATGCATTCAGTGCAGATAAACACACCTCCCAGTGCTATCCCTGACTGTAGCACACACCTCTTTCACCACATGCACAAATCCACAAAACTCGTCCAGCCCAGCACAACTGCCCATACAACAATACACACAATCACCCCAAACGTCATTCTGAAGCCTAGGAGGGCGGAGTCAGTGTGAAGTGGCAGAAACAGCTACAACCATGGTGGAAAGGTCCTTTTGTTCAAGTGTCACTGAGATTTGCAGTCTGTCATCCATGAAGTTTTCAGTGATCTTCAGCATTCTTACGTACGACTTTACAAATTGCTCATGCAACAGCATGGGCTTTTAGCTATTAGTTTGAGAATAAAAGCCTTGCAGAGAACACAAAATAACAAAAGGTCCAAACTCATATGAACCATATCAAAAGTCACCCTGTTTTCACATGGGGGGAGTGTGGCAGTCCCAGTCCATCCAACCCTTCAGTAAGGCATTGGGGAGCACACCTTGGTCAAAGGGTCATGTGTATTTGTTGTATCAAAACAAAGGCCCCTCAATCAGTTTAAACTTGGCCTCGATACTAAAAACCCTTTCTTTGTCATCTTGGGCCTCTGGGACCCAGTCTAAACCAGTTTATGCAATTCCTCCTAGAGACAGTAATTCTCTGCAATTGTTTACCCCAGTAGTTTGCAATAATCACTCCCAACTGATTTCAGTTCCTCATTCTTGCACCTAAAGTGATACAATAGGATCACAAAGATACAGGTAACATTCATAAAGCTAATACTGTGTTCCCCAAAGATACTGCATTTGTTTGCAATTTGTCAACATAGTTTTGTGGATATTTACGGGGAGCTCCTCTCAGATGTAAGGGGCAGTATGGAAGAAGCACAAAAGTGCATATTTGGCAATTTAACAAATGGGTGATGGAGGCGGACATCATTGGCCAACTGTAGGTGGGAGTCAGCATTTTGATAATGAATGAGATGATTTACAAATAGTACTGGCACTTCTATGCTAATTGCTGAAAATAAAACCAACCTTAATAATCTTTTAATGAATTAAATGACTCTTTTAAGTCACTGTATTTGATTACTGAATACAAGACAAAGAACTGATACTTATCTACTTTACTCTTCACACAAACTGGCAAAATGAAATAATTTATGAGCTCATTCCCAAATGGGGACACTCCTGCATTTGGCTTCTGATGAAGTTCTGTGTAGAAGAAGGGTATCTAGTTTTAAAACACTCCTGCATATCCTCACCTGTTGGTGCAGATTAGGTATTGCTTTCTATTACAGTGGTGACTGTACTTCATTAGTGTGCATGTTGAATGTATATTGTATTCAGTTTATATAGCCTGTAAAGTGCTTTGGGTTTCTTTAGTATGAAAGGTGATTTGTGAACAGGACTTCTGTTTTTTCAGGGTTTATTAATGGCATTTTTTGTGGTTTATTTTTAGCAATTTGAGTTTTATTGCTAACACTTATGTAGATGCCCCAATCCCTCCTTTCTCTTCGCATATTCTGTAATGAATGCTTTATTTTATATTACTCAATACAGTAGCATATACTATGAGTAATCTCTTTTTAATGTTTCCTAGTGTGCCTTTCATATAGTACTGTTTCAAACAGCACTATGTTAAAGTGCATTAGGGAAACTTTCGGGCACACCAGAAGGGTCTACACAGACCAATTAATGTGCAACACATTAGTGCACTCTAGAAATCACCCCACCTGTAGTCTGCATTATTGCTCCATGTGGACAAGCTCTTAGATACCAATAACCCTTTGCAGTATTTCTCAGGTATTTATTGGATAAACATGGATTATTTTTTTAAGTGGGGTGGGGGTACTTTATTGGTCTGGCTCAGAAGCCCAATGTATAAATCACTAAAGAGTTTGACACTCATCAGCCATAATTCTAGGGACAGTGTGCCACGCTGTCTGGAGTGGCTCATGATCAAGAGTGCCTATTTCAGGGCATACTGTCAAAAACAGTGTAGACACCCCACACTCGTGGTACGATCTCTAATTAGATTTCACCACACCAGTTACCAATGTGAATTCTTGGGTCACTATGCTACTCTTACCATGGAGTCACAGATAGACTGGAGAGCATAAGGGGACTAACTTGCCACCCAGGCAAGCTGGACTTAGTGATAAATAGTCACTTACACCAAAAAAAAATCACACAATGTTAAGGTTGCTCCCTGTCCCAAGAGATTTACCCCCGATCAATTGGTACCCTAGATCTTATACCAAAGACAGTAGCTGTAGCCAATGCTTTAATAAATGATCTAAAATTTTATTAACTAGGAAAAAGAAGTGTTATTTACAGGTTAAAGCAAGCCAATGTATGCACACGAGTTACCATCTATGGCTCCTAAAGGTGACAGATGTAGTAATCTGTCCATTCAAAATGCCTTTCAGAGCAGACCCAGATTGACCCTGGGGATCTCTGCTTTAGTTCAGTGTGTCTGTCCCTGAGAATTCAAACAGTAAAGAGATGAAAAATTTTCTTGTGATCCTGTTTTATCTTACATTTTGCCTTCCAGTCCATGAGATGAGCTCTTTTGCATTTCCAAGGTGCAAAAGGGCCATTCTCCAGTCCTTTGTTTTGTGATGTTCCTTAATAGCTCATTTAATCTTGATCGGCTTCTAAATCGATGGGGGAAAGCAGGACGATGATTCCCGTTCATAGCAAACTTTTAAAGTTATAAAATAAAACGTACATATGTCCTTTATAGCATGGAATGCAGGTATTACAAATGAGATTAATGCATGGAGCAACTTTCAAATATTTCATAGAGTCTAAATACTAAATACATTATTATAAGACTAATACCTATTTTTAAGAAAACTAACATACAACTGAGCTGGTTTGGTTTCCAGCTATGAGTTTGTCAGTTTTTAAGCTAACTCCTATGGCTTTGGCCAGAGTTGGCACTTGATTTACCACCATCACACATGGTATATAAAACAAACCAGATCAGGAAAGCGTACTCAAGGTCACAGACAGCCTAGCCTGGTCTTGTCTGGATGAGAAAATGTCTCTTACTAGTACATGCAAGTAAAGTATGTTTTTAATTTTCACAAGACCAAGAACACTTTGATTTGTCATTCTAAGGATGCTCTAGGTTGCATGCTTAGTTAGACCCATGTGAACTGTCTGATCTCCTAGAGATAATAGCTATATTTTGGGCAATACAATTAAAATCCACTACTTACCCCATCTCAGTTATCCACTGTTACATTATGGCAGGCCAAGAGTACTGCAAGCAGACTATTAGGAGTATTTTACATATAAATGCTGAGGAAGCTGTTGTAAACTGGTGATTTGATTTGATTTTGTTTCCTTTTCTGGAAAGGAAAAGTACAGAATAACTTGTCAGCTAGGGTTTCCCCTAAGCCAGAAACACATAAGACCACAGCCCCTGCCAGCAGATCACACAGATGGGTACATTGAGGGGAGAAGGAGGACAGTCCGGCTACGGGGCTCAGGGACTCTCTTTTTCTTGACTACTTTCTGGGCCACTGGCTGAGGTGGAAAAGGAGGGGACTTGAGAGAGAGAGCTCCTCCCTGCACTTGAGTTCTGGAAGTTTTGTCTTCAACCACACACAAGAATTAGGCCCTGACCTGCGCGCATGTGCGCGTGCACACGCTCTTCTATGAGCTCCCTTTCATTCCACTGAAGTCAATGGAGCTGTTAGTCAGGACCTTAGATGGCACGTTAGTCTCTGGTATCAGAGATTTGTCATTTTGAAGACTCTCTTGGATTTTTATCTACTATAGTGCGAGAGAACCTAGCTCTTTTCTTTTCTTTATCTCTACTATTGGTTTACTCCGCGAAGACGATAAAATGTTACTACTGAGTGCTCATCAGATGGCTGTGGAGGTACATTTGTGGTTTGGCATGCTGGTTTGACTTGCTTTGATCGACAGAACCCCAAAAGCTGAAACCTTGGAGAAATATTGCTATCCTACCTGTACAGCCAATTGTTGTCTTTGCTGCCATGAAAAATGTAATGCCTCAAATGAATGACTGACAAACTGGTTTGGATAAAATTACAAGATCTGAGGGAATAATCTGTTGGGAATAATTTACTTATTAACTTTTTTCAGATCACAGATTGTTTTCAAACAGCTTAAAATTTTCTTTAGACTTATTCGTTTGAAATTATTTTCCAAATGTCTACAGATAAATTTTGGGCTGTAATATTTATTTTTTGCAAGCAGCCTTTGGTTTTATTTGAAACAGAACGGTTGTTTAATTTTGATTAAACACACAGGTAACATGTCTTCTAATTTTTGGTTAAAATTTACTGTTCCTGCTAATACACCTGCCAATAAATTCATTCACTAGAGTAGTCATGGAAAGAGAATACAACGTTTGACCATAACGTTAGTGAATTCATTTTTCTTAAATTGAAACAAATATTAATAGAAAGATTTTAAAAATATTCTCTTGGTTCTAAAGTTAGATTTTCACCAAAACTTGGATTCAACTCCCTTTTACCTAATTCTCTTCTTTTCATCATTTTATGGGCTTTGGCTGGCACCAGAAAATGGCTAATTTCCTGAAAAGCAAAAAGAGGCGGCTTTTGTAATATGAAATGTTCAGACCTGAGTAGAAACAGGAAATACCAGAAATCTAACTCAAGCCTCTTCTCACGAGATTTCCAGCCCTATTTTGCAAAGGACTGAATAATCAACTGAGCTTCTGGGTTCCTCTCCTGAACTAAATCTCCAAAACTTTTTTTGAAGCCTGCTGTTCCTACAAGAAACCACAGCACAGAGGCTTGCTTTCTTTAATGAAAGGATATATTAGACTCCTTCACTTCCAGCCAGCAAAAGTAACTTTCTCTTTTTCTCGTCACTGTAACTGACTCTTATTTTTTGTGTTGTAGTTTCACAAATCATACATTAAAAAAACCTCTAATCTGAGTCTTTAGGCATCTTTGCCACATAGTAAAAATACAAGTATTAATACAAACAAAAGCAGATCACTGAAGTTCTGTGGCTAATGCCGATTGCAGACACTTAATTGGTACCTGTTAACTCTTTCATTGCTGTCCCTTCTGCATGAGCTGTGCTGCCATCAATCCTCTTTGGGATAACACAGCAAACTGCTCTGGAAAAGATTGAGTTCAGATGGAGACGAAGCAGCACTAGAAGGGAAACACCTAAGAAAAGTGTGTGTGTGTGTGTGTGTGTACAAGAAAATTTGTATCTAAATGGCCTATGTGTTCAATATTTCCCAGGAAGAATCTGAGCAATCATATATCATTATTACTCAGAATAAGCAGATAACAATTTTGCTTCTCAACCCAATTCCCAAACCAAGGAAGACAAACACTGATTTAAAAACCCACAGAAAACAGAAACATTCATATTCCTTGTTAAAACTAGACAGACTAAATATGTTACTCAGTTTTCAAACTGGCTACACTTGGAGACCTGTCAGTTTTTCTCCTTCCCGTAAATTGCACACAGGGCTATTTGCAGTAGTATATGTCAAACTTCCAGACATATGTCATTTTTGGTGATCCTGTCTGTTTTAATGAACAACATTTCTTCATGCTGGACAAAAGCTCCCTAATCTGATTTTCTTTTTAGTTGTGACAAATCCTTTTTTACCCCTAATCTTTTTCACTGGGGCTAGAACAATTCCACAATCTATCCTTAGCCTTGAAGCTGAAGATGTTTGTGTGTTCATGAAAAAGCATATTGCTTCCTTCTCATGCACAGATTACTTGTGTTTCCTAATGATGGATGGGTTCCATGTGGCTCAGAAGAATGATGGGCAAACGTCACAAGTTTCAGAACTTTTGCACAGTGAATCTCCTTTTAATTATGTCCCTAAGTATGGTGTGCAGTGAATCTCCTTTTAATTATGTCCCTAAGTATGGTGTGCATTTGTGAAGAACCTGAGAGCATGAGATCACAGATCTTCACTAGGAGAGTGAAACAGAATGGTTAAGGACAGGATGGGAGCAATGAAGGGGAATGAGGAAGGGAGATGGAGGTAAATTAGCAAAGTCTTGTGTTCACTATTTGCCATTTTTCTCAGTTACATCTACACTTGTGTCCTTGTGTTTAGTGATGGTGCAGAAATTTATCATCTTAAAACAGTTGAGACCTATTATTAAGATATTGACGTTTCTGTGTGTGGGGAGTCTCTCTTTGTAGGTTTTCTGTCTACCTGTACTCAACAAGCCTCGTATTTGGAGTGAGGGGAAGATCTTGAATGTACCCATGAAATATTATGAATGCAAACATTTGGAACTTTAATCAAATATGCAGTATGTTTGTGATGAATTTTCTATTCAAAGTGTAAAATATGGGAAACGAATGATTTCTGTTTACAATAGGCTAGAATACAGTTGTACCTACCTGAAGCAACCCTTCAAGGGATCAGCAAAAATAAGTGGTAAGAATTATACTCTGAGGATTACATCTGGTGTAAAACTGGAGTAATGCAGTGGTGAATCACGGCCATCATGTAAGGGGTAGAGTACTCTAGAGAATAAGGTGGATGAGGTAATGTCTTTTATTGGACCAACTTCTGTTGGTGGATGAGACCCGCTTTTGAGCTACATAGCGCTGTAGTCAGTTAAGACAAGAGATTGCCTAATAACGGTACTCACATTGAGTGAAGTTTAAATTGCATCAAAATGTTAAGTTTCCCACACCCAAAGAGCTCTGTGAAAGCTTGTCTCTCACCAATAGAAACTGGTCCAATAAAAGATATTAACTCACGCACCTTGTCTCTCAATGTTAGGCTTTTTTTTTTTTTTTTTTTTTAGGCAAATTACTTTTAAAAAACTGACTGAAATGCCTTAGTTTTTGGTGCCTGGCAACTGAAGAAAAAAACTGCTTGAAACATTTTCAGATGTTTGTTTAAAAAGACCCACCTTGTATTCATGTTTTTTGTGCCAAATTGTACTTGGATTTAATTTTGAAATGGCTGTAATATTAAGCTTTGAGTATCCAGATTTATAATGGGAATACTAATAAATGCTTAGATAGTACAACTATAATCCAAGAGGTACTGAATAAAATTTCTTTCATGAATCGAATCATCTGAGCGAATGTCCTGATTGTTATTCCTCAAAACTGTTTGGTTCCTTTTTGAACTTTTTTAGCAGTTAAAGGAAAGAGCAGGAGGCATGGCCATGTCCTGGTTTTAATCAAACATTCTGATTTAAATAAATCTTATTTGAAGTAGATTTAAATGCTATTCATGTCCTTGAAGAAATCACAACAATCACTTGAGGTGCCTAGACTGAATTTAACAGCAGTTGTAGACCTTACGATCTCATTAACCACTCTCTTGAGAGTTCCTGTTTTTTGTTAGGTTTTTTTTTTAAACAGTGAAAATGTAAGTCGACAGTTGAAATGTACCCAGGGATATAGAATAGAGGCCTTTGAATTCTTCAGAGTGACACATTAGAAGTGTTGCAATATTCAGTAGAATCAATGTGAATAAATTAGACATTATGCTAAGTACAATATCAGAGTCAGTCATTTACAGCTGTCTAGTGAAAACAAGATAATAAAAGCAAAGATCAATTACCTGGAAAGCCTGCATTATTGCTCTCCGTACTCCCAAACATGCCACATAAATATAGTGTCAAACATATTACAGCTGTTCCTTCAGTAATTACAATAAAAGCTATAGTACTAAGGATGTGGTAAGAGATGAATACCTGCTGTCTGGCATGAAGTACATCCTTAGAGATCCCTGCTCTGCTGGAGCTATTAGGGCCAAACTCTTGTATCTAAGAGTATTCAATAGAAAGATACCCTAATGATCACAGGTCTATTTCTGGAAAGCTTATTTTGAAATGTTCATTGCAATGCTTGAATCTGGTTTAATTACAAATGCCAGGTTCCTTAAACACTTGCTTCAGGATGGGTGACATAATCGGGATAAAATAAGAATTGCCCTAGATTTAGAATTGGCACGGAGAGAGAGGAGCTCCTTCCTTCAGGTACTATGCTATTGGCAGTGTTGAATGAATGAAATTGGTGGTTCTAAGACTTTCTGTGCTTGTCCTCAAGTGTGTAAATGAGACCAATGCTCTTGTATTAAAAATCCTGGTGAGAATTGGGGCTGCTGATGTAATGGATGGGAAATGAGTAGAAATAAGTATTTCCATATTTGCATTTTATTAGTTTTAATTTGGAAAAACTCATTCATTTTCCCTTTATCAGTTCTTTAAATACTATAGGACACAGTGAGTGTCCTGCTAAATCCTGCACAGGATGGTCTTCTGATAGCTGAATGCTATCCCTTGTTTTCTGCGGTGTAGTAACGTAAAAGGAGCAAACCCAAGGTCATCTGGATCCTGCAGTGGTAATCCAGGGGAATTTTTGTATCACTCATTTTTATTACTTAATTTTCCTCTTAAATCTTATAAACCTCATTTTCTCTTAGGTCTCTTGAAGTCAAACATGGGAGGTGGAATTGGCTTGTAGAAGAGCCCAAAACCCTATTGCGTGATCATAGCTGGAAAGACTATGTTGAAAATTTAGCATTGGAGAACACCTGTGCCCCCTGCCCCACAAATAAGTCATCAATATGGTCCTTTCATAATATGCCAGAAAATAAATCAATGATTTATATAACTGCAATCAGATGGATATGAGATAGATAGTCAGAAAATGCAGTTTGTGTCCTCATTAGCAAATATGCACATTCACTGACAAATTATACACAGTGCCCCCGCCGAACACAATGGTGATGCATAAGTCAGGAGGGCATTATAATTATTTGTATTGTAGGAGCACTTAAAGGCCCCAGTCAGGACTGGCAACATCTGAAAATAATGGTGCGACATTTGAGTTAGTGAGGGCAGAAGTAAGTTTACTGAAACTTGATTGATAGTGATGAAGCGCGAGAAGAAAAGATTCCTCCTTGACTTTCAGTTCAAGTAGAGTTTGTAGCACGGGCACTTAAAGAAAACATTTGTTACTTGTAAATGAAGAGACATTGATCAGGAGTAACCAAAACACAGTAAACAATCCTCAGAATGCCATGGAGAGAGAAAATGGCTTTAAAGGCTGATCTATGAATATTTTGGCAGCACTGTTTGGCATTTGTGTTCCATGCAAAAGGTGGGGGAAACCAAACAACAAACAGCAGATTTCATATAAAAACCCGTTGTACAATATGTTGTGCCTAACTGTAGTAGTTTAATTTTAAAATCTTAAAGAGGATCAGTGGAAGGATTTCCTTTCTCTGGTGAAAAGGAACCCAATTTCCTCAGTTTTATCCATATCTTGGAAGCCTCAGTATCAGTTGGATGGATCTCCCCCATATCCTTTTTAACAGTGACTATTTCTTGTCAAAGATATGTTGATCAAGATCATACTGTGCTTTCTATTTTAATCAGCAGATAATGAAAATGCGAACACTTTTATTTACACTATAGGCCTCTGGAAATGCAGCTGTTTGCTTTCTTTACTGCAGCTATGCATGTTGGGCTCAGCATTTTTTTATGTTCATTTGAAAATGTATCTTTCCTGGACAGCATGATCTAGGATCATTCTCTTTATATATGTCATCTGACTGTCTCTTGTTTTGCCTTTCTTCCTATTTATAGCACCTTAACTGAACTGCATCTTGCAATTTACAGGCAGGAATTTAAATTATCTGAATCTCCTGTATCTAATTGCAATGGGGGAGGCCTCATTATTTGCTGTGCCTTTTCATTGATCTCTAGCCTTCCGTTCTATAGTGTTGTCCAAGGCAATTACAGTACATAAATAAATGCCAGGGTTCCAACACTAATACCTCTTTCCAGCTTGTAAGGCTCATTTAGGGGTCTGATTTGTTTCCTGGATTTAACCCTCTATGTCAGTTTTCCATGACTGTTTGCCCTTTCAGAATGAAAATAGTATAGCATTTGGTTGATTGCTTTACAAAATTTAAGTGTTCCACCCCCTCCAACCCCCATCCCCCAAGAGAACACTTTCAGATTTTGCTTGTTTGGCTTTTATTAAGAACCATGGAACTTACACTGCAAACACCCTGTGTAATACTTTGTAATACCATATAATCGTCTCCATTTACCTTTTCAAGATTATAATCTCGGAAGTTTCAATACATTTGAGGAACCAGGCTGGCTTCCTGTTGAAGCCTGTCAAAGGATCTTCCTGAGACGGGAGCAGGTAAAGGGTTAATCAAACAATATTTTTTTTTCCAAATGTTTCCTCATTTGGTCCATTAAAATTCACTTAAAGTTTAAAACAGCCTGTAAGACTTTCCAGAGGAATGACATCAAACAGTGTAGTCTAAAGTTTTCCAGTATGTTACCTGACACTTTTAAATGAAGGTGTTATATGTTGGTCATATGCTACACCTCAGGAATCTCTTAAACTGAGTGTATTTGTTATTTTTTAAAAAGCCTTTTATCCCCATTTCTTCTTGTAACATTGGGGGATGTGTGTTAGGCTGGACATATCTTTCATAACTTTCTGTTAGGAAATAATTCCTCGTTTGCTTTTCTGGAAGATAAAATTGATGGATTATTGAAAGTAATTTCCACCTTCTTAACAAGTAGCTGCTATATCTGCAAGTTCTTTCTCAAGAGACTGCGTCCTTTACTCTTTCCCAGTCCCTGGTATCCTACGAAGGGAGTTGCTAGGGTCAACAGAAGGGAGGTGTACTAGGCTATAAATCTCCAGTGCCCCCTTGGAGAGAGGGTGTGTGCTGCTGCTCCCTGAGTCCAGGGCACAGCCCTCCAGCCCTGCTGTTCAAAGCATCAGATGTCTTGCAGGGAGAAGTAAAAGTAGTTCAGACAAAGTTAATATACTTCTGAAGCCCACAAAAAATGATTCCTAGGCCTTTGGGAAGCTCAAGGGGCTGAGGCGGGGGGATAGGGAGGAGAGAAGAAACAGCCCTTCTCCTTTCTTAGAGGATCTGGGAGGCCAAGGCTCTCAAGCCATTTCCCTGATTAGCAACCCCAGTTTCCAGAGATCAAGGAGTGCTAAGTTGCAGTCCTACTCCTTCAGAGTGCCTCCCTTTTTAAAGACCCACTCATCTTCAGGTTTGACAAGCCATACATGTACATTGAGTTGAGATTGATTGTGCCCAGAGCTCAAACTCTTTCCTGATTAGGGTGGAGGATCTACCGTAAAATGGGGGGGAGGGAAGGACATAAAAAGTGAGTATACTTTACTTTGGGTTTTAGACCCAAAGTGGCAGGAGAAAATGATCCCCATGGTCAGCCAGGTGGAGGAATCCCTCAGTCTGTCCATTCACAGTATCATTAGTTTGCATTTGGGATAGCTGAATGGAAATCAGGCTGGATTTTTCCCCATTACATAGTGCATAAGGATATGCTCCTGTCTTCAAATGTAGTTTAATCTCTTGGGGAAGGGGGGAATTAAAAACAAACATCACAAAATCCTGTGGATATTTTCTTCTAAATAGATCCCTCCATGCTGTATATTACTTTTTTCCCAATATTTTTGCTTGTTAATCCCATGGATCTTGTGATCACAACCTTCTAGAGCTTGGCGTATTATTGACACTGGCTGTTGTGGCAGGCAGGGAGGGTTGGATATGTATTGTAGCATTCTAATTTGTTTATTTAAAAAAAAAAGAGAAAATATATAAGTGAAAGTAGTTTAAAATAATTAATATAAAATGAGTCATCTTGACAGGTCAGACACTTTTACTTCAGTTAAACTTTCTAGGCTGGGGGGAAAAGGTTTCTCTTTTGTAGGGCTAGGACATGTGGGAGATAATCAAACTATTGTTTGAGGAGCTATTCTTCCCAGCTCTGTGCTCATATCAAGAAGGGAGTAGTCCTGGAGAACTCCTACCCTAGGGTCTCCATCTGGTGTGTTTTAGGGTGCAAGATGGCATAGGCCAGAACATGCAGACTATCTCCAGTCAGGAGATGGATTTTGGGTTGGGAAGGAAAGGTAGAATAGGCCTATAGAAAGCTACAAATCCTTCTCCTCTTCCCTAGCACTTGGATGAACTGGATTACCACAAATAATGTCAAGGAGCCTGCATGGAGTGGAAAGCTTCCAAGAGCTGATGCACCTGTTTTAAAGGATTTACTAGGAGGGATGACTGGCAGTTACCTTAACTTTAGATTCAGAATCCAGGACTGCAGACTTTGGGAAGTGATCAAATGGAAACACGTCTGTAACAAATTGTTTTAATGATCAGCATAAATGCATTTTAATTTGGATTAACTGCAGCCTGGGAAGACTTTACTCTTAAATAAACTGTAGGAAAATGCAATCCATAATGAATATAGCTAAATAAATTTCAGTCTAAATAAATAGGTCATGGCTTCCTCCCCACGGAAGACTTGCTGTGCTTAAAAAATGTACACAAAGCCATGCATATGCTATACCTTAAGGTATTTACGTAATGACAAAAGATCACTTTTTCATTTTCAAACCATCACCAAGGGATTGCAAAGCAATCAAACTTTAACAGCCAATTAATCTCTCTAGATGATGTTTGTGTAGCACTTAACCAGTTTCAGTAAATTAGATCCCTGTGGGCTGGGCTGTTATATTGATAGAAATGTTACTGCTGGCTGGAGGCATTCATTTACTAGTTTGTAAGAACAGCAGCATTGCGGAATCATGAGCATATGGAAACAAACTCTCGGCACCTTTTCAAAAGTAACGCTGGCTGTAAAGATTAGAAGGTTCTGGGGATCACTCTGTATGGAGCCTCAGTAAACTAAATACATAGTTTGTCAGTTCTGCTGGACTCAAGAAATGCTGTTACATTCCCTGTGAGAAACAGAGGTAATCCATTGGGAGGCAGCTGTGGATGATGAAAAAAAAAAAGTAGTAATGTTACCCAGCAGAACCCACTTAAGACAATCTGTTAAAGGAACAGACTTACTTAAAAATACTGTTTGCACGCACCCAAGAAATCCATTTTAAAAAATCAATTTAAAATTAATATCTCATAGAAAGACCAAACCCAGAAAAGAATACATTTCCAGTACCTAAGCAAAATAAAATATACTAGAAAACTGGCCTATTAAAGTGGCAAATATGCTAAGTTAATATTTCTTCCTCCTCTTCAGTGACTTCATTATAGTTTCTAAACAAAGACAATGTCTGAATGGTTGACGAGGCATCTTGCTATCAATTCATTGATTTTAATTACCACGTAGACTCAATTGTACAATTAGATGGATGCTTTCTGAAAAAAATAAAGAACACCATGTACTGAATGCAATGATCTCTTCCTACATGCCACGCTTGAAAGGATAAATGTGACTCATGCTGCTCCTATAACCAAGCGTCAAAGGACTGAACTGTAGAGCTCAATAGCAGCATCTTTCCCCAGCTAAGTGAAGTTTGAGGAGATCTTACCACAAAACCCAAATAATTTCTGGCTGGATTCTCCTTATGTCAACATGTGCCCTGACCAATGAAAAACGGCTAATTTTATTTTTGCACAGCTGCCCTCAGCATCATGAGTTTGTACTTCTTATTGTTGGATCTCGCTTCCCCAAATGTGTTTTCTGTGTCTTTGGAGATAAGCATTTTTGAGGCTGTGTAAAATCATCCTCCATCCAATTTCAGTTGAAAGTGACAACGAATTTTTTTTCCTGCAGTGTAATAGCTGTCATAGGTGGATATATTTCTGAAGAATATACTGTAATATCTGTTTAATAGCTTTACTCTGTAGTGACATACAACAGATTTTCACACTGGTTTATAATTAAGCAACGTTCAAGCAGGGGTGAGTGGTATAAAAATTCCTGATGTGATGCTTCCTCTTGTTCAAATACAGCACTTCTGCAGAGTACTTTAATGGGGTGGGAATCTGCTGAAAGAAAAACATGAGACAATCAGTCTGTACCTGAGTTGTCCAATATGGGAGCCTGCCAGACAGGAAGGCATACAGTAGACATCTTAGCTATTCCTGTTTCTGTCACCCACAAAGAGAATAAGAGAAAACAAAAACTGGAACAATTGGTAGCTTATGAAGACCTTCACAGCCCATTGCCAGTTATGGTGATGAGGCTACAGTTTCCTGAAGGGACCAAGCACTAAATAGACAGGCCTACAGGTGGTTGTGGAAAGCTACTAGAAGTCAGAACAGCCTCAGGGCAGAGGACCTGCCAACCCTCAGCATAAGTTAGAGCAGCCCTTAAAACTGCAGTAATTTATGCTAGAAATTGAAGAGTCCCCTCAGCACAGCCCAGAACTTCAGACACACAAAAGTGGCTTACGGCTATCCTGAGTTGCACCTCCGGAGAAGCACAGTTCAGAATTTGGCTCAAATATTCACAACTAACCTTTGAATTTGAATGCTTGAAGTATTCACTCTGTTTTCCCTTGAGTTGTGCACTCTTGTGGTGTTTTTCCTACTTTAAGCCCCAGAGTTCTTTCACTATCCAATGAACTAGAAGAGGTGAAATATATTCTATTTAATAGGTCCTCTTTTGACACAGTATGTATTGTCCTCCATTTAAAATGGTCATCCCTATACTGACTGGGTAGGTTAACACCTTGTTTGACTTCAACATCCATAATGATTTCTTCTGATACAAGGATCTCAAAAAAGATGTTGTTCACCGCAGCCCAAAAATTGCTGGAATAAATTCTCTCCAGAAATAAAGTGTTATCACTGCTCTGGAGAATTTGAGCTAGCCCACACATGGAGTTATTCTGGAATAGCTATTCCACTTTAAATTCACACACTGCCTTATTTTGGAATAACTTTCATGTACAGACAAGTCCTAAAAATGGGACCGAGAAAATAGTCAGATTTGCTGAGTGAGAAACAGTTTGAGATTAACTAAAACACACTGTAGGAATCATCGTGTGAAGTCAGACAATACAATACAACCCAGTTAATCCCTGAAACTGTGCTAACCTGTCTTCTCTCACCATGCAATTTCTTTTTTAATTTCTAGCCGGGGGGGTATTGCACTTTGGAATTTCACACTGAGTCAGGTTCCAAAATTCAAACTGGAATGCAGATGAACCTAGAATTCATTTTGCTTCACATTGTAACTTCACAGCTGTGCTTTTCATCTGATATTTATGTAAACCTATATGTATGAGTGTAGGTTTGTTAAGATGTTTGTGTATCCTTCAATGAATGTGCTCTGAGTTTATAAAGAAACTGCGTATCAAGAGTATTGTGTGGTCGCTAATTTTAATGCAAACATCTTAATTACTTTGTTCATCTAATGGAATAGGAGACGTAAATTATTTGGGTAAATGGATTTAGAGAGGGGATTCTGATGGTAAATTGTGAGGGTATTTATATAGATTTTCAGATATGGGAACTGTTATACCAAATTCCCCTTCACACTACATAATTTTTAAGTTACTGGTACAATCAATTTAACCTGTCACGCAAAATGGTTAAAACTCAGTTAGTAACTAAGGCAGCTACAGTTAGTGTTTCAACTTAGCCCGTTCTCTGCATGAGAGCACATTGTCTCAGGTGCTTCTGGACAAGTGCGGAGTCCTGCACTTAGGACGGAAGAATCCCATGCACAGCTACAGACTGGGGACCGACGAGCTAGGCAGCAGTTCTGCAGAAAAGGACCTGGGGGTTACAGTGGATAAGAAGCTGGACATGAGTCACCAGTGTGCCCTGGTTGCCAAGAAGGCTGATGGCATGTTGAACTTCATTAGTAGGAGCATTGCCAGCAGATTGCGGGAAGTGATTATTCCCCTCTATTCGCATTGGTGAGGCCGCATTTGGAGTACTGCGTCCAGTTTTGGGCCCCCCACTACAAAAAGGGCGTGGACAAGTTGGAGAGAGTCCAGCAGAGGGCAATAAAAATGATTAGGGGGTTGGAGCACAAAACTTATGAGGAGAAACTGAGGAAATTAGGCTTGTTTAGTCTGCAAAAGAGAAGAATGAGGGGGGATTTGATAATTGCCTTTAACTACCTGAAAGGGGGTTCCAGGGAGGATGGAGCTAGGCTGTTCTCAGTGGTGGCAGATGCCAGAACAAGGAGCAACGGTCTCAAGTTGCAGTGGGGAAAGTCTAGGTTGAACATTAGGAAAATGTTTTTCACTAGGAAGGTGGTGAGGCCCCAGAATGGGTTACCTAAGGAGGTGGTGGAATCTCCTTCAGAGGGTTTTAAACTGTGTCTTGACAAAATCCTCTCTGGGATTATTTAGCTGAGGTTAGTCCTGCTTTGAGCAGGGGGTTGGACAAGATGACCTCCTGAGGTCCCTTCTAACCCTAATATTCTATGATTCTGGTGCTGTTCTCTGTGTTTCTCCCAGGATATTTTACCCTGCAGTATGGGATGGTGGTACAGATGATTTTTTTTTTAAGAAGACCTGATACAAATCATGGTTAGGACATTCTATATCTCTATTTCCTCACAACCAGAGCATGTAAATAGCACTTTACTTTCTATTTTGATACACACTATATAGTGAAATCTGAGTGTTGACATGTAGGGTTGGTAGTGGAGAGAGAATAGATCAGGAGATTAACTTTGTGTTAACATGGCAAAACCTTAAAATCTGAGCATTATTCAAAAGTGTATTTTGTAAAGACGTTTAACACACACCTGCAGTTGATCCAGCCTCTTCTGGTACGGTTTGATGGAGAGTTGGGTGGAATGGTTTAATGTAATGTAAATCCAGGCCAAATCTTCTCCCTAGTGTTCATGTCTTGTTTCAGCCCCAGCTGAAGCATTTTGTGACTTCACGATCTCAGAACATCCTGATGTAAAACCACCATGGTATATTTGAATTTTACTCAATGCTTTTAAGAGCAGTTTAGTTGGTTAGTTTTAATACTCTAGTGATTTTAATTCTTTACAACAATGACAGCTTGAAATACATAAAATGTCTAATTCTTATGAGGCTTAATTGTACAATGTTCCTAACATAGTCCTTAAAATATAGGATGTTAAGATTAATGTAATCGAAGTACAATAAAACCTTGAAGCTTCATCTACAATTAAATTATTCCAGCAATATACAGTAAAGCCTGCATAATTTTGTGAGTCGAAGAGGCTGCATACTTCAAAAAACAAAAACCAACACCATGGCCCGGTCTACACTTACCTTTGCGATTCGGCGGTAGTCGACGGGAGATACGCAAGTCACGTAAATCACTTGCATATCTCCTGAAGACTTTGCGGCATCTCCTCTTCACGGCATCCATACTGTGCTGCGTCAGAGGGAACAGCGCTCCCTTTGACGCAGCGCTACTTCACTTACCGAGGTGGTTTTCCTGCGTCACTTCCTGGATCAACTGAGTGAGTCTATACAGACTGCTCAGTCGATCCAGAGCAATCGATGTGACGGTGGTGAATTTGCCGACATCAGTGTAGACCCAGCCCATGGAGCTATGCCTTTCTTTAAAGTAGAAGCTAATATGAAAAAAGATACCAAAGGCTTTGTGAATTATCTGACTTACTATACAGCATAAACACACACAAATACAAGACTTGATAGAAGAGCAAGATCAGATTTTCATTGCGTCTGATCCCTCTCACTGAAGTCAATGTGAGGTTTTGCTTTTATTGAAGTCAGTGTCAGTAGGTTTGGTCCTTATAAACCCAGCTGAACACCCTCCCCGGCTTTGACCAAACTAAATTCAGTTCAGCTGAAATTTCATGGGTGATCTTATGACAGAATAGATTTGTTTTTTCCCAGAAAAGCAAGTTGGACAAGGCATTTATAAGATAATAGTTAAAAAATGCTATCCTATTTACTTAGGCTTCCTGAAACCCATCTCTCTGTATCTCCAGATTCTCCTTCCCCTCTCTCCTCCAAGCTTGTTTTCTACGCACTGCTTCCAGGTCCTCTGCTATATTCAAATGCAACCAGACTTACCCCAAAACTGTACACATTGATGAAGCCCTGTACAATATCAGACTTGTTGGCTCACTTAACTAGTTTCAAACCCACAAGAGTGTGACACTTATTCAGAGACACGTCCAGCTATCTTGCTTATATATATTGCTATTTTCTTTAGATTCTTTTTCAAGTGGATATTTGTATAAACATTTTTACACATTTTGAAAGACATCAGGTGATACATATTTCACTACTGGTCCTGAACAGTTATGTAGTGTTGCTGTCCTGGGTAAAGGTTCACTACATTCTGCTCTAGAAGTGGCTGCATCTTCACTGGTGATTGGAGTGAACATGCAGGGCTGTCTCCAACTAGATTGATTGCCAAGGCTGATTTAATGTCCCAGCGGTATTCCCAAATGAGTGCCAGAATCCTTTCCACTGCCTGCAGCAGTACTTTAATTTAGGTGCAACTGATGCGGATGCAGAAGATTAAAGGATTCTAGAGTTCATAGGCAGAGATGCAGAGCTCTCTAAAAGGAGCAAGACTCTACTGAATCTTTTAATTTTGTATTAAAAGAACTTTGTCAAGGGAAGCTTTGCCTCAGAACACATCTCTCCCCTCAGATATTGTACACTACAGAGCTGCGTATATTACCTGCAACTAAATCCTGTAAGTGCACATGGACACATGTTCACTGAGCTTCACAAAACTATTCGAGAAGCTTTGCACAACTCAGGTATGCAGGATTTTACCCACAAATACACATTGTGATCTAATTCTTGCAGATGAATTATGATAGATAAATAGAAGGCAATATTACTAAAAGACCAATTTTTGTAAGCAACTTTCACATGACATGTCTTAAGAGAGAAGTACACATCTTCTACTGGCTTGTTTTTTCTTTTGAGAAATATATTTTTCTTCTAGAATTTCTCAGTTTGGAAACGAATCAGAACGTCAAGAGTAGCTAGTGATTTTTGCAACCCCAATTTGAGATACTTTAAAGGGGTCTGATTTTTCAAATGGAAAGGTTTTAAGCACTTTCCAAAATGCAGGGCCCTTTAAAAATGTCTAAAGGTGAAGAACACAAAATTGAGGCTTCCAAAATCACTAGTCACTTTTGAAAATCCTGGACTAGAGCTATTGCTAGCACAATCTCCTTTGTTTCAAATGAAACAAGTGCTGGCTTAATTGCGATCTGTCTGCTGCATGGTAAAGCTTACTTGTTATCCATTCATGCAGAGTACAGAATATGAAGTACACTTTAGTGAAATACGTTAATGTGTCACACTCACATAATCTTTTGATATGGCCGATTAGCTGATTTCTTATCTCTTTTTACACTAGTATAACTCCACTGGCTTCAGTGGCTTTACTTCTAACTTACACTAGTGTAAATGAGCTCAGGCCCTAAAGCTTTCCATCTGTATATGCAATTATATGGAAAAAAAGATTTTCACATCCTTAGTTTTATTTGGTTTTTGTTTGGAAGCAGAGAGAACAGTACTGCAAAAATGTCACTGTTTTCTTTCTCTCACAGTTGGATAGTATCTTATGAGCCTTAACATAATTTTGAGATGAATTAATGGCTATATTGATTTCTCTTTTACTTTTATGATTGTGCCTATTTGTAGGTAAAAGGCAACCTACCATGCCCCATATGGGTTTTAAATATTTGCTTTTTGGGCAGTGCAAAATATTTGACTAAATCAAGCATCCCTTTGGCTTAGTCTGGGTTTTAGCCAAACCTTCAATTAGCAGCCCAGATTCATGAAAATTCAGTGGAGCTGGGGTGAAGCTTTCTGCCAATCTCAGCTGCTCCTCTTGGGCCTAGTACACACACATTTTAAATTATGTACTGTGCCCACATGCTGTTCATGGACATGCTTCCCTGCCTCTGAACACTTTTCTAGACTAAACAGTTCAAACACCCTCAGTGGCATCTGCTACTCTCTACCACCAAGCTTAGTGCCTTTCTTTGGTGATTAGCTTTTCAATTAAGTTTCAGGAGGCTAATCTTCAGAGAGAAAAGCTCACAGACAAAGGAATGGCTCTTGCATTTGGCTGTCTAGTTTGAACAATGTAGAACCACTGCAAGGTCAAGAACTTGCTAAAACTGGAATAACTATTTTTAAATACCTTGAAAGGTCTAATGTGTAGGCTTTACTTAGAGATTACTGGTGCTATATGCCAGGCAGAAGTCACCATGAGAGCTCCAAGGCTACACTACACTAACAAGTATGGACAATGGTATCTCTTATGGTAGGATATGTATTACATTTATTCTTTGTGCACACTTTGACAGATGTAGCCAGTTTTCCCCAATGACAAATAGTGATTGTGATGGGGTAGACGAGGCCTCAGGATCCTGCCACACCCATCCTAGTTAAGGAGCAATAGAGCTAAGTCCTCAGAGTGGCCTAGAGAGACTGCACAGAAAGCAGCCAATCAGGGAGGCTGCAAAGGGCTAGCCAATCAGACTGTAGGGAGCAGCCAATCAGAGCCCAGGAGGATCATATAAAAAATTGCTGCAGAGCTACAGTCAGTTCCTTGCTGGAGCCAGAGACGTAAACATGGTGCTTCTGGCTGGCCAAAGGGAACTGCAGCACCATGGACAGCTCAGTGCTGGCAGGGACCTGAGGAGCATGAGTGCTTCTGACTAGCTGCTGGGCCTGCACACACAAATTCTCAGCCAAGGGTGAAGTCTGAGGGCCCAGGGAACTGAAAGCAGTTTTGTTAAAGGGACGCTGCAGCATGTGGCTACTATTCATAGGGACCCTGGACTGGGACCTGGAGTAGGGGGTGGGCCTGCTTCCTTGGCCCCTCCCTGCAACAGGCCACTGAGGAAGTGGCCCACACCTGGACAGCAAAAAACCCTCCAGAAGGGCAAAACCGTTGCCTTCAGAGAGGAAGCCCTGGGGGTATGGCCTGAATCCAAGGCCATGACTCTCTAGATGCTGCAGCTACATGCACCTGACCAGAAGAGGCGCTCATAAGAGCTGGGTGCCACACCATTCATGATGCTAATGAGACTACTGGCATGTAGCACTGGGCTGCATAGGTATCACATGAAATGAAGGAAGCCCACCAATATACAGTCAAATGAAAAGTTTTGCCGTCTAAATGAGCAGCAGCCGCTTTTTTTTTTTGGTCATTGTGCTGAGGTGATCTGTGCTCCCCCAGACTTGCTGTGTGGCTTGTTCTGAGCATGCTCAGTAACACCTGCTGAGGCTGCTGCCCTCACTCTGCCGCCCCTACTGTCAGCATGTATGGGATGTCTCTGTCACTGTCTTCTATTTCTAGTGAGGGCTAATGAAGCCATTAGACAACCCTATTCAAAGTTTAAAATAGCTTCATGCTTTTACTGTACACTTAAGCTTTTTTAATTTTCTGGCATTTTTAACATGTACCAGTACTGTGGTATCACAAAGAGAGAGACCCTAACAAGTGAACATGCATTGTGACTATTTCTACTTTTCTCTTTCAAAGCTTTAAGAATACATATTCTCAATAATCCAGAATTGCAATCTAGTTTAATGATACAGCTAAAACCAATGATTGTTTCAACCTGTCTTAATACAAAACAAGTCTGTCCCCTATTTAGTTGGGAGAAGAAGCATACCGTTATAGTATACAGTAATGGTAGTATCTCCTCTTACAACACTCTAAATACAGCTAGAGTCCATGCTAGCTAATGTTAAATGTGAGAAACAATGAGATAAATAGGATTATCTTTAACATGCATCCCAAGTCCTCACTAGCATAGGCCCATGCATCCATTATAACGAGAAAGAATTGCACATTAAGTACAAAAAAAATAAAAGAAAGGGAAATGGCAAACATGTTTAAATCATACTTTAGTCCAGAATCAGAATCGTAGGATAGAATATTAAAACTTCCAACTTCATTGCAACACGATTCCAGAGCTTAGCACGAGGCATGTTAAAGTTCTCAGTGCTGAAATTGTCATTCATGCTCTACATGCAGGGCCTGTTTCAGTGCTGAGGTTCTATTAGCAGAACCTAAGCTGTAAGACCCAAGTGGAAGTTAAACTAGGAAGTTCCAATGGGGGGTATACATGATGCATTCAAATCCCCTTTGCTCCTCCCCCCGCAATTTCAGCCAGTTGGTAGGACCAGCCTGAAGATGCCTTGATTTGGCATTTCTACCAGGCAGTTTCTGCCAGGTGGCTCCCTGGAAGCTCTGGCTGGAATTTAAGGTTACCCTACAGATTACATGGAATCTATAGGTGAGGACTGTGTGATACTGTCACCTGCTCTCCCCTCCGATGAATTGTCCTTGGATCAGAGCTGCTCTCAAGGATACAAAATGTTGCAGCTTGTTCACACACAAGTGTCTGGGAGGGAATCTGGGCTTTTTCCCTTGTAGCTGCTATGCAAAGTTGTTGTTCCAGAAAATGTAAGTTTTTCTGCATAGATAACTTGCAGTTTGGAGGAGAGGGAGTGGAGGGGAAAAAATAACTGCTACACTTTCTTGAAAATTGTCTTTAAACCAGTTAACACGTTCCTCCTGGTCTTAAACAGCAGATGCAGTTCAAAACAAATATGTATTATCCTGATTTCAAACAACTCAATCCAGTACAAGGGTTAAGAATACACTATCTTCAATCCAAGAGTTCTGCAATCAGTGTTCCACCTGTGGCAGGATATCCCGCTCCAGCCCTGGAGAGGATTTCACACAAGAAATCCGCATACATGGGACCTTCTTTGGGGTTTAAGACTTTTCCCAGGAACCACTCCTTACTGTATACTGAACAGAACAACTTTGTTCACCAACACCCAGAGGATTCTGATCCAGCAAACTCAGCTCTCCTTACCTTTGTTTTTCAGCCTGTCCATACTACATAACTACAACCATCAGTTAGGGGAACAGTTACATCAACTGATTACAAGTAACATACCTTTAGATGGTCTCCACATAGAAACTTTTCTGCCACCATGATTGTTCTTGTATATCCATACCTCTCATGCTGCCTAATCATTGCACTATATGATTTTAGTTTGTAAAAGATCTATAAATATCAAAATAGTTCTCACCAAAAATATAACCCTCAATGTTTAATTGCTGTTGGAAGAAGGAGCTAGGCTATATTTTGATCTGTAGATATTAGACCTAATCTTGGTTTACACTTTATTTTGTTACCATAGATCAAAGGACATGCAAAGCTGAGATCTCCTTGGTTTTTGTATGTTTAATGAAGAGTTATTTCAGTGTCAAATTAGAGACAGAGCCATTTCCTTCAGGCAATATGCTTCAGAACAGATAGCTGTTATATAGGCCTTTGTGATTATTGTTCTGTTCTACAGTGTTTACAGGTGGCCTCACAATATATAATCTATTAATGGTTTACTGTTCCTCTTAAATCAGTTAGCTATACATGGTTGTCAGAAATGAAAGTAGAGAAGAGGCTTGTATATCATGCTACATTTGATTAAATTAAACTACATCATCCTTCTCTACAGAGATTCTTAAATGCACAGGCAATGTACCACTACCTCAATCTAAGAGAAATAATCAGTGTAAAACAAGTGCCTAAGAATCAAGACACTGTCTAGTCAATGCTGACATCAGTTAATTAACGTATGTTACTAGACATGACATCATTCACAAGAAACATATCTCCCTGCTGTTGAATAGGACACAACCTTACCTGTCTAGACAGGAGCAGATTAAATTTATCTCACACACATGCAACAGAAGTTCAAGATGTCATATCAGTTTCAACTCTCTCTCTCTTTGTATGAAGTTATACATATGTAGATATAAATGTGTGTGTATGTGTATAAAATGGCAGATGTATGCAAAATACCCTGTTAATGCAAAATTACTGTTGAGTTTCTAATGACACAGAAATGTGAAAATTCCAATTATGATCAATAACACAAACTTGATCCTACCACCTTGCATTATGATGGCATTTTTGTTTCATGATCATACAAAAGGTTATGCATGAAAGGTGCATTTAAGAATATGGAAAAAAGGTCTAGCTCAAAATTAAATCAAGAGCACATGGATTTTATAAATTATGTATTGAAGCTCATTTAAAATCATCATAAGGCCATATGCAGTTATTACAAAAGAATACACATACACAATTAGTTATAGCAAAAAAAAGTGCTTTTTCTTTCTATTAGATTGTTTGCTAAATAGTTTTTCATATTGTCCTGAGCTGTATGTGGTAAAAGAGGAATTAGTCTGGAACAGTAGGTCAGATGAAAATAGAAAAGCATGCAGTAGTTATTCACTATTGGTGGGTTTTACCACCTGTATAACTTTTTGAATTTTCTGTTTTTTTTTCTCAGTAAGCTGAATTTCGATTGGCAAACCTTGCCTTCTTTCCCCTGGAGCTGCAAACTACATAAGATTAGCTGGTTGTTAGAGTACTGCAACAGTCAAAGAAATATGGGCACGTGTTTATAAATAATCAAAACCTATATTATCAATATAAAATATTTACTTTCTATAAAAAAAATAAAACAAAGTATCCACAACTAGAACTCTTCCAAGGACCTAGAAAGAAATATTTTCATTCTCCTGCAGTTACTAATTCTATTGGGCTAACAAATTGTTATGTTCACCTGCCTGAAAAACTTTTTTTTTTAATTTATTTATTTTTAAAGAAAACAAAATAGCTTTTCTTCCGTCGTGTGTCTGTGATTGGCAGGAGAGAATGAGAGAGGCATAACATTTGAACATTGGTAAAAAGGAAGGCTGAAGCACAAGACTGGCAGGCTGGAGGTTTGGGCTCCATTTCCAGCCTAAATGGAGGTTTTGAGCAGAGCTGTATTGGTGGAGTCCTGACACTACATACACTAACCTGTATTTGTGAAAACAATCAAATGTTGCTTGTGCTGTAGTGTCTATCTGTTGTTCCAATCATTTGTATGCGTTCGGACCCAGCCTGGTGCGTAGTGTCCTGGCCCTTCCTCGGGTTCAGGTGCCAAGGCTGGGCCCAGCGCCTTCTTTATGGGGAATCAGCGCCTCCGTGGGCTTGCCACGCAGTCTGTCGCCCCGGTCCTTGGGAGGCGGGCAGGCAAAGCAGTCTATCGCCCCAGTTAGGGTGGTCGTGGGCTAGGAACACTCTTTGGCTGGCTAGGAAAGGGGAGGAGAGAGGGGGACGAAGGCCCACCCGACTCCACTGCGTCCCAGCCCAGGGCCCTACCAGCGGCACGAGGGGATGGCCACTGGGTCAGCTGGGCTCCGGCCGCAACACGCTGACCTGGGTTTGGCCCTGTCTCAGTCACAGCCTGTGGCCTCCCTGCACCACTTCCTCCCATCCAACCCCGGAGTACCTTCATCCACGTGGGGCCCTCTGGGACACGGGGGGAGGTGGTGAGCGGGCATCCGGCGAGTCCTTCGCCATCTACGGGCGGTAGGTCCAGGAACTCCTGGAGGTCGTCGGCCAATGATAGCTCCTCCAGGTTGCAGGGTCCTGAGGGCTTCCCTGGTTGGCCGGGGTCCACCCACACTGGGGAGGGGTCCTCCACCCTGGGCAGCTCCTCCAGGTCAGCACTGGCCTCCGAAGGTTTCTCTCCCTCCATGGGATGAGGGGCCTGTCCCCAGCTAGTGGGGCCTGGCCACCTTCCTCCCTCCTGTGGGCTGGGAAGCCTCCTCTAGCCACTTGGGCCTGGCGGCCCCACCTGGTCCCTTGGCTCCGGCCACTCCCGCCAATCATCAGGGTCTGGTAGGTCAGGCAGGTCCCACAGGCTGCGATTGGCTGGGCGGTTCTCTGACGCAGTCTCGGGGTCCAAGTCAGGCCTGGGCTGCTGCCTCCAGGGAGGCCTGTCTGTCTCCGGCAGCAGCTTCCCCCTGACTGAGCTGCTGGGCCTGCCTTTTATACTTCCTTCCCGGGCACTGACCCCACCCCTCTGCTTCCAGGTGGCTTGGCTCACAGGGCCCAATTCTGTCCAGCGAGGGCAGAGTGAGCCCTCCTCGGACTCAGGCTCGGAGGCAGCCCATAGCGGCTTGCTACACGTTAGTACGAACTTTTAAAAAGATGAAGACAAATGGGTTAACGCTATGTGAGAACTAGGAGTCAAATCTTCTGTGTTCATGATAACATTTTAGCTGTTCTCATGATTGCCTTCTAACCTTGTAACTAATTTGTTGCATGTCTTTTTCATATGTGGTGTTTTTGTTTTTTGTTGATGATGATGACGACGACGATTCATTCTTTGGCTCTTGGACTGTAAAGAGCTATGTACCACTCCTCTAGGTGTCTTTGGCACCAATTTCATTTTTTTGACAGTTCCCTTTTGCAGGCTTAACAATTCTTATGCCTAGCATAGCCATTTTGTAGTGTAGAGCAGCTGAGAGAATCTGGCCTGTGTTCACCACATGCACAAGGCAGGGATTTAATTTCACTGTCATGAACAGCTACTTCATTAACTTCAACAAGAGACCAAGATAGCCTCGCTATTTCCATTTTTCACACAATCTTTGTTCTTCCTCGTGAAGTCTGATATCCCAACTCTGACAATCATAGCCTAATAGCTGAAATATTTGGTTTCCTTTTCAAGCAGCATGAACTAAGGAAAGCCACCAGAGAGGCTGGTTAATGGCATCTGCCAGCATTCCAAAACCTTCACTCACAGGTCCTTGTAATGCACCTTTCACGTTTGAGTTTAGAGGAGCATGCTACCACCTCTTTGCTGCTACTATTTGAGTCAAGGGTCGGTGGGCGGGCGCAAGCCTGCCCACCACTACAGGCCCCTGCCCAAGCCTAAGGGGAGGAGCTGCCGGATCCAGGACTCAACTGATTGCTTAGGACAACAAATGAGAAAACAGGAAGTGGCATGAGGATCAAAGGGTCAAATGGAGGAAACTGGAAGGGGACACCAAGCAGAGAGTCACAGATAGCGCCCACTGCTCCCAGAAGGCGTCCAGGGAGCCAGCGGATGCCGCCCAGAGGAATTCTCCCCGGATCCATGAGTGCACAAAGGAACGGAAGTAGGCCCCATAGTCGCAGGGCGTCCCTCCAGCCAATCTCCTCTCCCTGATGTTATAGATCTCCTCCTGACCCTGACCAAAGTGGCTGTTGAAGAGGAGATCCCATGACTTCATGGGGCTGCTACTTCTGGTCTTTCTAGTCCAACTATGATGATATCTTTCTTAACTTTCTATTAAAACACCTACTGAAGAATAACATAAGTACATCACAAGTGGTAGGCAGAAAAAGATTTTTTTTTTTTTTATATATATATGTACCTGACTGAAGGCTGAATTATTATTGCCATCTAAATGTGAAAGGCTTTTCAGATTATGACATTCTGGAGAGTATGTCAATCTTCCCTGCTTTTTATTCCAGCACGTAATGAAATGTTAAGACCCAAATTGTTGTAGAACTCTGATAGAGTTGAAAGGGAAAGTTCTCTACAGTAAGTTAATGATATAATTAAAGACCTTGTGTCAGGCAGTGTACTAACACTGTAATCTGGACACACACACACACACACACACACACACACCCAGTTTGTAGATTTCCCATCAGAAATTTCTTGCATAATAATGGAAACAGTGAACACTTATTAGAATAGTTCCCAAAAGGCAGATATCCCAAGGAGAATGTTCACATACCAAAAGAAGCCAAGTCCCAGTTCTTAATACTATTCTTTATAAACAAATTAAGAAATAATGGGTGTGAAATCCTGGCTACACACGAGACAATGGCAAAACTCCCATTGACTTCAAGGGAGCCAAGATTTCACCTAACATGATCTTCTTTTCCTCTTGCTCATTTTTTTTCTCCTCTGCCTCATGCATTTTTTTATTTCCTGGCTCACTGATAAGTGATTTTAGATAAATTGATACAACACCAGGTAGTCACTGTGTGTAGTAATGGCAAACCATATTGTTGGGAACCAAACATCTGATTCTTACGTTTTTTTGGATTCTAGTAAATTATGGTACTGACTAATTATTTGCTACCATAGATGTTTTGGGAAGGTAAAGCAGATCTCTTACACCTGACCCATCTCTCATTCTAAAGGGAAACTCGTAGCTTAAAAACTAATCAAATTTAGAAAAAAAATATGAAGAGGAATTTGAGGTTCCACTTCTTCTGCAGCAGAAGATTTCCCCACTTCTGTATAAAATGAGCTGGTTACCTTCTGAGACCGGTTTTGTGTTTTCACAACAGTTTAATTGCTGTCAGGAGTTGGCTAAGATTGGGAGGAAGAAGAATTCTGATGATATTTGAATGAGATGTTTGATATTTCTTATTTGGGGTGTATTTCAGGGGAACACTGTATATTTTTTTTCTTCATAAAACTGGCCAATATTCAAGTTTAGTATTTGCAGATGGGCCAGATTTTCAGCTAGCATCAATCTGGTCTCTATTTTGCACATGCAGCTGATATACACTTCTTGTACACAGATATACACCTATTTCTCAGATACAACCCACCTTTGTACACCCTGATGAGCTGCTGGCCATCCAAATGGTTATGTACACGAGCAAAATGGGATGAGGGGGACATCCTATTCGGGGGCAATCAATGTTGTGCAAAAATAAGCATGCAAAAGTGGCGGTCAGGGATGATTAGCTTTCCTAAAAGTGCACAGTATGCTGTATATTGATTACATCTGAATATATTCTTGAGGCTCAGGGCACATGTGGGAGCAGCTCATTCTGTCAACTGACCTACATTTTAGTATTTATTTCCACTCTCCTACCCCAAAAGGCATGGAATTAAAATTATGAACGAGTCAGTCTGGTAAATTTGGCAGATTCAGATTGTATTCAAGAACATACCTAATATTTCCTGACAAATTGTTCCAGCTAACCCTATTGTAATGTACAGTATCTACTGAACACCAGGCTTTAGAAACAGCATGATCTGATACAATGCAGAATACAATACCTGGCGTACAATGAATTTGAAATCATTTAACGTATTTGATAACTGAACTATCCTGCCAGGACATTGGATGCCATCTGTCCATTTATTGACAGCCTTGTCAGGGGAAAAAAAAAATCTCAAGAGTTGGCAGTGGTCCAGCTTGCCTTTGGTCTGCTTTCTAGCATTTCTGTAACAGATGTTATGTCACATGCCCAAAGCTGCTGTATATAAACCAATGTGTGTGCAAATTGTTAATTGGGGGTGTGGGGTGTATGCTCGCTTTCCAGATCTCATTTGGTATCTATTCTAGGGTGTATTATATTGTAATTATAAAGTGATGGAAGTCCTGACCCAATGCCCATTGGCATTATTGAGGGCCTTTCCATTGACTTCAGTTGACTTTGGTTCAGATAGACAAACAAAAATAGCAATTTAAAATCAATTAATTTAATTAAAAAATTAATTAAAATATTTTAAAATGTATGCAGAGAACTTAAAATACAAAATGATAGACTCAATAGACTGAGTTACTGTGTGTTTAGATATATTATAGCCATTGCTTCCCCACAGCTCTTTCAAATTGTTCATACAAACACAGAAATCTTATCAAGCAAACGAACTAGAAATTATGGCGGGATCTGTCTGCAAATTATCTTTACTAGATAACATAATCCCAAAGTAGGCCAGTTCATCCTAAATCCATGTAAATCACTCTAGGTGAGATGAAGCTTCAGCAAACAGTGTGTTTCAATTCTGTGATTAAAATGTAGTGGCTTCTGCTTTGCTCCTTCCATCTAGCTCTGTCGGTTGTCAGCGGAGTAATGGGAAGGAGTTATCATCATCCTGCACTAACCCCTGCTACTGCTGATAGGAAAGGCTTTTTTCTTCTTTTGTTAATACAAAAGAAAAAAAGAAGAAATAGGTCAACAAAGCAGTGCAATATGTAACATCATGTATCTTTAGACAAAACATTCTACTTTTGCTTTCCATTTCGAGAGATTTACTATACAAAATTGATAACAGGGTTATCTTATGGGTGTGGGGTTTTTTGACATTTTTTCCTTTCTATTTTATATTTCCGCATGCTCATCTTATGGTATACTCCTGCATAATGCCGTGGGTGAAAAATGGTTCAACCTTGTATCTGTTCAGCCATAGAAGAAAGCGTCCGTTGATGCGATGCTGATATAGTACAACAGGTGACCTGTGCTATGTATTAGGGTAGGGGAACTTTTAGATCTCATCCTCTCATTGTCATGTTTTAGGGACTAGCTTGTAGCGTGTTCCCTTTATGTGTCTCAGAGCAGCATTACAGTATGTGTGGGTTATTTTTTCTAAGAATTATTAAAAAAAAAAAAAAAGGGGGGGGGGGGAGGAAAAAAAAAAAAAAAGCTAAGTAAAAAATCTTAGACAGAAACAAGAGACCAACCTCCTATCATGTCATTTATCTATCAGGGAAATTCCTGTCTTGCTGGCATCAGTATTAAGATGCTAAAGAAATGATTTTATATTTATATATATATACACACACAGTGGGAGGGGAGGTGGACCTTCAAAATCTCACCTATTTATGATTGTGAAAAGCTGGTTCATCAGTAGATGTGATCCCAGGCTAAGGAATGCTAGTAGTTCATACTGTGTATGAACACAGTTGCTACTTAGCGACAAATGTCATTATCTTTCTAGATGAGCTATTAGCAAATGCTAAAAAGATAGCTATACAGTAAAAGCATAATGCCTATGAAATGACTTGGAAGGCTCCAAATGCCCCCAATATATGGTTTATAATTCAGAATAATAAAAAGATAAGCACTGCCAAGTATCTGATTATAAAAAAGAAAAATCCAAACTCTGCATGTTAAAATGAAACACAGAATTCAATTTACAGTCCTAGCAATACATGCTTTGCAAATATGCATGCTAGAGTTTACTGAGACATCTGACTGAACAAGGCAACAAACATTTTGTTTAAGCCTTAAAATTACAACCATAAAAGCAATGTATTTTTTTTATAGCCATAAAAATGTGTAAGTACATTCATGATGACAAGGTGGTGATGATAATAGCAACAGAACAAAAAATTATGTTGGTGAAAAGCAGACAGATTAGACCTGGTTAAGCCATTAAAGATACCACATTTAGCTACCTTGTCTGCTATAACAACCAAAAGCATTGTAACTGCTAGTATTAAAATTAGAATTAAAAAAAAAAAAGTGGTGCTATGACAAGCATCTGATCTCTTTGCAGTGCAAAAGTTAAACAATAAGCTCTTTAAGTGTCTGTCTTCTATATCAATATAAACCATAGAGAGAGATAATACCGTTTCTCTAGTCCTTACCTTTTTAGTCAAGAGGCAGATGTGAACTGTTCTGATGCCTCACTGCTTTAGCCAGTGCTCCAGGATGCAACACTACTTTCTACTTACAGGATGTGCATTGATTTAGACATAGAGCCCCATTTTAGCAGTCTTTGCACAGGATGCGAGTAGTTTGGAAAGTAGACAGAAAATATTTCACGCTTCTAACATTCACTGTAAATGAGGCTACGTAAGAGCATTAGTATTTTATTTTCCGTTTATCCTTGTACTCCTAAAGTCGGATTCTCTTTCTCTCTCTCCCATCCCACACCCTCTGCTCTCTTTCCATTGCTTAGCAACACTCCTGAACTCACTTAAAGCAGAGCTCTGCTCACAGCTGCAATTCCAATAACATTTGTAGGCTGGATAGCTCTAAGATGCAAAAGCAACCCTTTTGCCATTTGGTTAGCTGACTCTGTTAAATAGCATGTCTCCTTACCCCCATAGGCAGAGCATAGTTCAGATTTTCACTTTACAGTTTCAATCTAACTAAGAGTGAAGTTGCCAAAAGAAACCTAGAATTACAGTGAGTCTTCATACAATACTAGCATCAGTGCTTCCAGTTTGACATGGAATCGGAGCAGATGGGAAAAGAAAAGAGCCATCGCTTTCTAACCACTCAGCTTTTTCGTTGAAATTAGAGACGGGGGAAAGAAATGGTCTATTCCCCTGCCAAAATGTATACACAGAAATTATATTATCAACAGGTATTACAATATTATCTTGAACAAGCACTGTAAGTTCTAAGAAACAACTGTAACTGCCTCCTACACAGGCGGTATATTTTTCAGCAGCACAGGCGCATGCTAGTACTTTCTAGAAATGTTCAGTTTACCAAGCTAGGCTGTATTTGTGTCCAATCACACCATAGAGAAGATAAATCAGATGATCATCCAATCTCCTCTTTAGCCTGTTCTTTCTCTCTGTAGTTCACAGTACCTTTAAATCTGTGGTTTGTGTTTGCTTTGCTTTATGGCATAGAGGGTGTTTAAGACACTAATGGATTTAAATAAAGGCTAAAGAGATCACAGACAACGTTTGTATTGAAATGCACAATCTCTCTCTATCTCTCTATGTGGAGTGAGATCAGTGCAGTTCTCTGTATGCACAAGAACAATTTGAACACTGGTGCTGCAAGAATTTAACTGCTCTAAACAATTCAACAACTGAATCACTGGTGTTCCAGTGAACACTGCATCTGAATTCTGAAATAAAACCCACCAGGCTTAACAGAAGATTCAAGGTTTTGCCAGTCAGAAACATTTCACTGAGACTTTAATTTATCAAATATCAGAATCTGTCAATATAGTTTGAGGCTGGCACTATGCTCACTTTCCTACCCTCAGCAGAAATGGAAACTGAGGAAACTCTGTCCTTTGGAAGGGATGGTAGGGTTGCTCAAATGTTCTCTCAACTCAAATGTGAGTGAAAAAACAGGGCGAAGGACCTTTATTAAATGACAGAGTATATGAGACTTCAACAAGGAATCTCAGAAACATTTTATGGGATTGTCACAAAGTTAATTGATTCTGGGAGAAGGCTGAAGAATTTCTTAAAGATGTGCTTGAGAGTAATAATTAATCATCCTCAAATCTGCTTGCCTCACAATTTGTTCGAGATTTCTTTGGGTAGATACAAAATGAAATCCTAGGGTGTCCACTGTTAGGATTTATGTTATGAGACACTAGTGGGCAGGACCCTGTCCTTTTGATGATAGAATGCTGAAGGCTCTGGACGCTTGTCTTTATCTGGAGAAAATTCCCTATAAGATAAGAGGGTCTTGGAAAGCTTAATAAAATGAGAACTGTATAGATGTAGTGTATTTAATAGTGATTCCTCCTTATCAGTGTCCTAATGCATTCCTACTTTTTGTTTCCTATTATTCATAGAATGCATTCCTTTCTCTTTTTTAATGAGGGAATATCAGGGTGGTGTTGCTGATTTATTTTGATTTTTATGTATTCTAAAGGCTGAATAAATAAAATAGTTAAAACAGAGAAAGGGAAAAGGAAAACTGGAATGAGAAGACGTGAGAAGTCACTAAGTGTTTGAGCTAGAACAGTTTTTTTGTGGGGGAAGGCTAAATGTGCCATTTTTATTATGGCCATCCTGAGATGTTAGTTTGGCATGAAAGACCTGATTTAGATCTCACTCTAGTCTTACCCCAGTGTAACTCAGAGGAGTTATTCCAAACCACCATCCCACTCTTTAGTCAACAAGTACCTCTGTTTTTAGATAGTATGGGCTTTGAGGGGGTGAAAGATGGACAATACCTCTCCAATATATAAATGAAAGCATATGGAATTAATCCGTTTCTGTACAGGGCTGTCCAGTGTTCTCTCTCTGTTTTACAGAGGCTGTAATGCTGTATCTAGACAACGTACTATTGCTGCTACAAGTTTTTCTGGGAGAGTTTTCCATATTATAGTAAACATTAGGCCATACTAAAAAGCCATCTACTTTCTATCACATGTGGTGCGTAACATTGTAGACAGATGTAGCAAATATACTAGGCTGTATATGGTCATAGGAGACAAGTACAAATATTTGCCCCATGTCATTGGCTATTGAAGATTTTGGGGTTTCACAGGCTTAAGTTGACACTTGTCACTTTTAACCTGAAGTACTATATTTTAAAAGGCATTTCAGTGCATTAGATTTTGAAAGAAAATACTGGTGGCTGGACAATAGTATTGTTTGATCACCTGTAGCCAATGTAATTTTGAACACTTTAGGCTCTTAAAGGAGCTTTCTGACAAATTCATTAACTAGGATAGATTTTCCCAGAACAATTAATTCATATATATTTTCCCCAGATAATTTATGAATCTAACAAGTTTAGTTGGAGATAAATAACTAACAAATAAAACCAATAACTAAGTATCTAATATACCCTTATATCTATCTATCATCTATCTATCTCCTTAGTTAATATTTCTGTTACTGTATTTGTCTGTAGACTGAGACTTTTGTTGTTGTCCCTCTGAGCTGTGTTTAATCATACTTGCGTTTATCTAGCCTTTCTTATGTCCATGTTATCTTGGAAACCCAGTTAGAAGCATGGAAGTTGAAGACTATACCCTCTGACTTTTTGATGGGGGAAAACATGCATTCATTTTCTACACAGTTGAATTCTATCACTCCTTCTCATTGTCACTGCATGTGCAGTCAGACTGCAAAATGTTGTATCCTGATCCTCTCACCCCTTCAAATGAAAGCTCCTTTATCAAAAGTTAATTGAAGTCTGAGGACTCCATTGCTACAGTGCTGTTGTCTGAAATCCAGTCTAAACAACAATGGAGGAATAAAAGGGTGTCTCTATACTGCTTTTGGCTTGTATGGAAACCAGAGCTCTCTAAATAGTGGGGTTAAACAGTCTCTCTTAAACCACAATATCCGCTAATCTCCTTGGACCATTTTGGTGTTTACAATATGTGTATATAAAATGTTATGAAGTTGAAGGAATCTGTTAATTGTTTGCTTCTTTTATTTTTAAAGCTGATGCTTTAAAAATAAAAATCACTGCTATTGTTTGTTTTTCCCCACTAAATTGTTCAACTACAAAGGATGAGAAATTGCACTGTTTTACTGATCTGAATGAACAGTAGATTAGTTTAGCAGTTTGCCTCCACAAATCAGTTATTGTTCATTTGAAAATAACCAAAAAGATTTTTTTATTCCATAAAGAGAATCTAATGCATTAGTTTAGATTTACTGTATTGCTTAGCTCTTCAAACAAAAGCTATACTAGTGATCTACCAGGAACCTGGTTATAGCTTTAAAAGACACAAGGTCTGAATCAGTTCTGCATTATAATGTATAACAGCTGAGATTCCTGAGAAGCTTCATATTGATCGGTAGGATTAGGCTGCATTGATGATGATGTGCTTTTTTATATTCAAAGCACTTTACAGACCTTAGCTAATTAACATGTACAACTGTCAGATAATATTCCAAGTGTCTTTCAGGCTTGATCACTATCCTTCCTAGCATTTTGCATATGATGGGGGTACTTTAAAGTTCTCCTGTTCTGTTGCTGAAGTCTCACCAACACTGCTAGCCTTGCAGAAACCAGTGGGCTATCTAACCACAAAAACCAGAAACCACTGTTATAAATTATTATCGTGCATGTCATCTGTACGTAAGTTTGCAAATAATCTCCATTATGACATTCTGTATTATAACAATACTTTCATAAAGTAGGTACTCTCAACAATTTTGGCCTGAATGTTTTCATGTCCACACTGCTCTTTTTAGCATGCTAACTTGAGCCCTGCTAGCCTGACTCTATCTACCTGTGCTGGGAGGCTCACTCCTGGTTGCGGTGTAGACATACCATGGGGCTCATATCGTGACTGGGGACTCCAGGTGCTACTGTAATACAAGTAGGTATTCTATAACTATGTAAAATCCCCTTGCTTTCACCATCCTTAGTCTTCATGCCATACAGACCAAATTTCTCTCCCTCATCACATAAAACATTTGAATGACTCCTATTTTTGGAGACTTTTATAGGACAATTGTAAGAAAAATACTGTGCTTCCTCTTCTTCTGTTTCTCTCTTTTTTAATTAAAGAAGCAAAACACTGCATCTAAGACTTGAAATTCATGTATGTTGAGTTGGAACCAATAGGTACCGAATAAAGTTCAAATTATACGATAAGGGGGGGTCAAAGAGGCAGCAGCGAGGCTTATTTCTCTTAACCAATAAATCCTTTATTTTTAACAGATGATAGTAAAGAAGGAGGATCTCCGCACGCGAAGGACAAAATGTGCCACCCAAGTCTTTTGTGTTAATGATCTCACGGGATCAACGCACGGCTGTCACTTTTGTGACACTACGGTGCCCAGGTATGGAGTTCCTCTAGAAGGTTTACATGACAGACAACAAGAAACAGTTAATTCATACTTACTAAGCTTAAGCAATAACAAATCATGTTGGCCAAACTTAAACGACCACTTGCTTGAGATTCTGCAGACGGGAGAGAGTCGCTTCGGGTGATCAGACCGTTGCGAAGCAGGCTAGTAAGGATGTGTCAGCCCACTGAACTAACACACTCGAGATACTGGGTGTTAGGCAATTCCTTTTCCTCTCTACTTTCCTCAAGCTACTTGGCAGCTTGGTTTTATAGTTTTCCACATGCAACAGTTTGCTATGTCTTGGTGACCATTGGCTAGCATTTGCTGCATAACCTTTTAAGGTTACCCTTGGCGTCTGGCCAACCAGAGGCCTACACATCACTGTGCACTCGCTGACCATGTACTGGTGCCTTACATCACCCTTGTCCTATCCCTATAGGATGATATGGCTTAAACCTATGCCATTCCCTTATAAGGCGACATATACATGTAGTTCATGTTGCTGAGTCAACCCTCCCCAGGCCACTTCCTTATCCTGCATGGGGGTCTGTATGTGGTGCTGCAGACGCCATTATGTGATCCCAGCTCCACAATGTACAGTAAGTAGTTCTCAGTATTTTCCATGAAAGAGTTTTTGAACTCCTTTACCTTGAGTATATTTTTAAAATCAAGCCTATTGCAGAGGCTGCACTGATATTTGGTTGGTTGTTTTTTGTAAATTAACTACTTTTTCCTTATGTAATTTTCTATGTGTTTTTATGACATCCAGGGAACATGGTGAAGCCCTCCTGTGGCTTTCTTAATACTTGCACATTCCCACAGCAGTATGAGACTGTATAGCATAGTAGGCCAAACCTCTGCAGGATTTTTGAAAGGTTGCGAGTTCAAATCCTATTACTGTTTATAAATATTTTAAAACCTGAAATGTTTCCCACTAAAGTAAATAGAAAAAAATACTTAACATTTTTATACAGAAAACAGATATGTTATCCAAAGTATTTCACATTAGGAAAAGGTTAGTTAAACAAGACAAAATTAGCACTTCATTGATTCATCCTCTTTCCTCTTTGGTTCAATAAACCCCATTTGTGTAGTGTTAAATTGGGAGCAAGGTAGAACAAATTAACTCTACTTAATAATTCAGGTCCCTATCCAGCAAAGTGCCTAAATGCCTGGTGAACTTGAATCATGAATAGCCCAGTTTTTTCTCTTGCTTGAAGTTAAGTGCATACCTAAAAGCTTTGCTGACTTGAGGCCCTCAGGCATAATCCTGTGCTATTGAAATCAATGAGTATTTTGTCATTGATTTCAGTGGAAGCAGGACTGAGCTCTTTAAAAAGGTAACACTTTCCGACATGGCTGCTTTACTAGGGTCATATTGTCTCATCCATTTTTAAGCAGCTGTCCCTATGGAAAGCAATGAGGCATTCTGCTGAAAAATTGATGGCACAATACGGGCCATAGATATTACATCTTTTACAAAGCTGAACTCTTCTTTTTCTAACTTGGCCTTTTTTTAACACTTGAAATGTTTTTGGTTCCCATATTTAAGTATGCCATCTGAAACTGCTTCATTTCCCTTAGTTATAGAGGGTAAGTTAGCTCCACAGGAAGCTTGGTCTCCTGCAGGCACTAGAATAGCATGTGAAATTTACCATTTTAATTGTGTACAGCTTCACTGAAATCCTTATTTCCCTTTCTGTGTGTCATTTAGGGAGGTAGTGCTGAACTGTTGGAAATGGGAGCTCTAGAAAACAAAAAGGGGGCATGATGTCTTTTTTTTTTTTAACAAAGAGCAGCGTACAGACTCCACATATTATAAAGCTTACGGCTATATAATTCCATTTTCTTCTGCATATTTTGTTTCATTACATTAGTGTCCACAACACGAAAGCTTTTAGTATTCGTGGCAATCATCACTCAAAACCTGACTGATGTAATGCAGTGTTCAAAATGGGTTGGATTTTAGATGGATTGATATTTTACATTTGTTAAACAATATAAATGAACAAAGTAATGAATACAGAGCTACCAGTTTTCATATTGTCATTGTTCACAGTGAAAATGTTCTATATATTTTTGGGCGTTAAATTTTTAGCAGGTTTGATCTTAAGGAAAAGTGTCCTTATAGACACAGTCTGCCATTATCCTAATAGACACAGATTTTCATGACAAAATGAAGGAATTTGTGCCCTCTAGGGAAAACAGTTATTTTTATTAAATTGCCATATTTGGAAAATTTGGCATTTTCACAGGAATAAAACAGCTTTTGATGGCAAATTTGTTTTCCTTTTGGAAAAATGACAACCTTTAGTCATGCAAAGTTCAAGATGAAAAGAGAACATTTTCTGCTTTTTCATAAAACTGTAAAAATTTAATTTTTCATTGTTTCAGCTGGTATTTTTTCTCAGCTCTAGCAGCAACCACCCCATGAATAGCTACAATCATGTAGGAATTCTAGAACATGCAGTTCATTACTTTATTTTTTTGGGAATATTTTTTTTCCAAACCAGCTTTTTGCTGGGACAATCCCATTTTAATGAAATATTTCCTGCTGGGACCACAGACAGCATGGAAGACATGATTTTGAAGAGCAAAATGGCCTCCTTTGCACCATATGTGTGAGGTCTTGATGCATGGAAGATGCCAATTTGCTCTATACAATGGCATCTTCCACAGAGTGTGACTTTGTATGTATGGGGTGTGTGAGGTCACACTGTATGGAGGATGTCATTTTATAGTGCAAAATGGGGTCTTCATGCAGCATGACTTCACACACACACAGTACATATAAAGTCAGGCTGTGAGGAGCAAAGTGGTGTCCTCTGCACAGAAGGGATCACCATGATACCATCTGCTGATAGCAGGACTCCATTTGAGGGCATGATCTACAATTTGGGAACTACTGTTCCAAATGATGAGAACTCTATTGTAAGGGGCTGTATATGGCCTTTGTTCCATGATGGAACTCCCGTTCATATCAAGAAGGTGTGCTTGTGGATA
Organism: Mesoclemmys tuberculata; assembly: GCA_007922155.1. Taxonomy (NCBI): domain Eukaryota; kingdom Metazoa; phylum Chordata; order Testudines; family Chelidae; genus Mesoclemmys; species Mesoclemmys tuberculata. The sequence continues at coordinate 8,190,801 of ML675644.1, forward strand.
TAGAAAAATACCATATATCTCTCTCAGGTTGACAAAACAATTTGGATTAATCAAGAACCAACTCAAAACGTTTTACCTAAAATTGAACCAAGTCCCAAAATCCCTGTTGGCCTAACTCCAGTGAAGTTAATGGTATTGTGTGACATAGTATTGGCCCCACACTGGCCCCTACGGAGGCTGCATAGGAGGCAGCTAACTAGAGAGGGGCTAAGAGGAGCAACCAGTCAGGGCCTGGCAGATCCATATAAGAAGAGCTGCAAGGGAAAGTATGGTCAGTTACTCCCTGGAGCTCAAGGAGGGAGAACTAGGTACCTCTCAGGCAGGAGGAGGTAGCTAGCCCCCTGGACAGAGCAATGCTGGTAGCAAGGACCAGGAGAGGTGGGGTGGCAGACTGAAGCACTGAGGCAAGGATGAAGAAGGTGGTGGGTCTATGGGAAGTGGCCCAAATGTACTGAGGGGTTGGAGGGCATGCAGCACATGGCTATTATCTACAGGATCCTTGGGCCAGGACTTGGAGTAGTGGGCAGTCTCCCCCCCACAGTCACCCCTGGGGAAGTGATGGAACAGTTGAACTGTAGCACTTATCCCCAGGAGGGGAGTTTCCAGATTGTGACATGGCTGGAGGGCTGTGTCATGAAGAGGATGCCATGGTAATTGGAGTGATGTGGGTCCAAGGGTATTAGTGACAGCAGGTGAGGCACTTCAGGAAAGTTTGTAGTGACCTGCGGAGCTAATTCCTGAGATGACCAGTAGGAGGCTGTGGTGAGTGGAGTCCTGTTACAAATTGACTTTAGTGGAGAATTTACCCCAGAATTTTTTTGGCATCCTAAAATAATTGAGTAACTCTTTTAATCATTTTTCAGTTGTGCCTTACTCTGCACCTTTAATTTCACCAATGACTGAAAGCAAAATTGCCAAACTCCCAAGATAGTAACTTTTTCCCTGGTATTTCCAGTTTGAATAGAAGCAGGATGTTCTAGAAATCTTGTAAGAAAGCCTGCTCTTTTGATCCTTCCAGCCCAGTCCTTCAGATTCATTTAGTTTGCATAAGGCTCAGATAAGCAAAATGTTGATGCTTATCTGAATTGAACCTCCAAGCCTTTTTGATATTTATCTATCATCACTAAATCTTTCCCCTACCTTGACATGTTTATAATTCATTGTGTATCCTGTACACTACAGTAGAGAGTGTCTAACTCATTCTGACGAGGTAGAAAATTTATGTTAAAAATAAAACTTACCCTCTGTTCCAGCAAATAAAAATGATGCCACATTCATGAATGAGAATTACAACCAAAGTCCAACATTAAATAAGTACCCTCTCCTGAGTTTAATGTGTGAAGGGCTTGAGTGTGTGTTTTATATATTGCCAGACTGCAGATGGGAACATATTGCCCTCAAGAAATACTTAAAGCTCAGAAGAGCTATATTATGATGCTTCAGCATCAGACTGGGCCATCTATCTAGACATAAAAGTAGACTAGAGGTTTGAGAAATGACTTATTTTACCTCTATTTTGAGACCTCAGAATACTAATTGATTTTCCTTATGTACCTTTTAGTACCAATTTGACGTAAAACATGCATTTTCTGCCCTTCTATAGGTAATGACAGAACTCAGGTCAAACATCTGAACACTAAATACCATATATGAAGTGAATAGAACTGTAACTTTTTAATTGGTTCCTGATATCACCTAGTGTTAAACAGATAAGAATTGAGAGTCCAGTTTATTCAGGGTTTTCAGACACAATACATAAGGTTTGGTTTGCTTGTGGTGTATGTGTATAAAGGAAAGAATGTGAAGATCTGGTCTTATTCATAGCAGCACATAAATGTAGTATAGTCAAAAGCTGTTTTATCATGTGGAAATTGAATGTACAGGAAGCAGAAAGAAATGTTCCATTATCCCTGAAAAGAGTGACCTTAGCTGCAATTCATGCAACAAAACCTTTGATGGTACACCTTTGTATTTTCTCTGTTCTGACATTATAAACACTTTAGTAACATATAAGAACTGTTATATCTCAATGCACACTTTCATGTTTGCCCTCCCACTGAACTGGGAACTAGATAAGCTGCACAAATACAATCACTTCCATTAGAGTTCATGGGGAATTAATCATTAGACCTGCAAGGACTGTGGGGAGAATGGACACATTCCATTGTGTGTACACACAAATTCACATTCTAGCTGTGGAAATGCAGGTGCACAGGGGATTCAGATGCAAAACTGAGGCAGATGGGGATCTGAAGATAGGCATTGGCAATCTAATCTAATCTAATTCTCACTGAAATTGGAAGTGTGGGCTGAAGAGAAGGAAGCTGATTTTGTTGGCAATTTTGAAACCAAAAATCTAGGTGGAGGTTCTCCTGGGAAATGGCTGAAATACTGATCCAAAATACTGCAGTCAGCTTTCATTAAATCTGGTTCAGCAAGAAAACTATATCCTTTGTCTTTGTGGGATACATGCTGGTGTCAAGCTGTTTGGTTCTGATACTACACAATGGAAATTTTGCCTGAGTAAGGTCTGCAGATCAGGGCAGTTTTTTTGTGGTAGTGCTAGTTATGGTGCTCTAATATGATTAAAGTGGATGTAATATATGTTGCCCTGTGAGTTTTTGGCAACCCCCCAAATTACTAGCCAGCTTGTGCTTTCGTGCCAAACTTTTTTTTATTATACTGTTACAGTGGTAACATAAAAAGAAATAGAAAAAATGGTGACGTGCCCTTAAAGGAGGGCTTTTAGTCGGCTAAGAGCTGAACTAACACACCCATCAAATAAAATAATCCTGAACTTCACATAACAGTGACTAATAGTTTAGCTACGTTTGTTACAATGGTGAAAGCAGAAAGCATTTAGGTCTCGACTGTGTGGGTGCAGGTGTCTACCCTCATGGAGCTTCTTTGAGGATCAGAGCCCTATTTGGTTAACAAACGGTTTTGGCTACCTATGTTGAGCTCTTCTACGTTCAGGCCTGTTCTGCACACAGTTTTTGTGTCAATTTAACTATTTCAGTTAAGGGCATGATTTTTGTACCAAAGCTAAAGCTGTACAACACCTACTAAGGGTACACTTATACTGGAATAAAGTAAACTTATGGGTATAAGATACATAGGTATAAGCACCTATATACTGATGTAACTGTGTCCATATTAAGGAATTATATTGCTTTTAACAACATTGGTTTGAAACGAATAGAGTTAAAGTAGTATAAAACCTGTGTGCAGCCAAGCCTTAAGAGCAAAGGCCAAGCTTTTCAACCTTGGATCCCTAGAGTTATGAGCTTAAATTCATATTCGTGCCCTAATTAGTAGGTTCTGTTTTTAAAGCCGCTGAGCATGCAAATACCCCAAAAAAGTAAACCGAGGCTACAGGTGTTCAGCCCCCGCTGAAAAATAGGCAACTTACTTAGATGCCTAAAAGTGGATTTAAGTGTCTAACCTTAGGCATACAAGTCTAAAATATTTGGCCTGAGTTTTTGCTCTGATTCGTCTAAGCAATAAAGGAATTTCAGGGCAATCTGAAATGTCAAACTGGTATATGGATGTATAACTATTTGTTGCTCTGAAAAAAGCAGCACATCAATAAAACAGCTTTAGTTAGGAAAAGTGAGCCTGAGGACAGCACCAGCACAGGAGCCAGCAAAAAGAGCTGAAAACAGGGGAGTTTGAGTGGGCCTTAGGGGCAATGGGTGAGTTGTGTGGAGTTGTGTGTCTTTGTTTTTGTTTTGTTTTTCCTTTTTATTTTCTTCAGTTTGCAGGAGCGGGTACTGGGTGGTGTACTGAGATCAGCTGATCCTAATTAGGGGGGGTGGGACTTCCTAATTAGGTGGTCTATAAAGGCAGCCACTCAATCAGGCAGTGGCTCAGGAGCCAGCAAACAGCTGAAAACAGGAGAGTTTGGGGAGGGAGTGTGTGGTGTTCTGGTATTGTTGCAGTACTCATTGGGGTTTGTTTTGGTAGGATTTTTGTGTCTCTCACTGGCAGGAAGTAGGGGAAAGGCTATGACAGATACAGAGGCGGCAGTGGTAGTCATTCAAGCAGTGGAAGACAGTGAAGATGACTGGATGTAGAAGCTGCAGGATGTACATGATCCTCAAAAAAAGCTTCATTTGTATGAAGTGCTGCCTCATAGAGCTGATGGAAGAGAAGATTCGAGGGTTGGAGATGCAGGTGGAAACTCTGGTTGAGCTAGAAGAGGGTTCGAGCAGATGGTGGAGCAAAGGACTGAGGAGGCTGAAGGGAAAAACCCAGACCTGCAGATAGAAGCAGGCCCAACGAACTCTGAGGGGAGAATGCTGGGTGAGGAAAGTGGAAAGCATGTGATTGCGAGAAGCCCACAGAGGAAAAGACAGGCTAGTGAAGGAGAAATAGAGCTCAGAAACAGGTTTGTAGAATTGGAAAGTGAAGGGGCACAGCAGGTGGTTACTGAAGGTGGGAGGGCAAGAAAGAAGAGAAGAGCAGTTAGTACTATACAAAAAGTGGCTGAGCCAATGGAGGTGTCACCAAGTAAGAGCCCCAGGAGGATACAGGAATGGTTGCAGAGGATTGCAAAGGACAATAGTAGACAAAATGACTTGTAGCCAGAAAGAACAGGGCATAGGCCGAAGAATCACACCACTGGCAGGAGAAGGCAGGTCTACGAGATTAGGGACTCCTTGCTGAGAACAGACAGGCCTTTAACCAGAGCTGATCCAGAGAACAGAAGGGTGTGCTGTCTGCTGGATGCTAAGATACGGGATGTGGACCTGAGGCTGAAGAGAATCCTAACAGGAGTGGGAAAGAATTCACTGATTGTCCTTCATGTGGATACAAATGATAAAGCTAGATTCTCACAGGAATGTAGAAAAGGAGACTATGCCAGGCTGGGGAAGACTCTTAAGGAAATTGAGGCTCAGGTCATCTTCAGTGGGATTCTGCCTGTCCCTAGAGGGGGACAACAAAGGTGTGACAAGATTCTAATGATCAACAGATGGCTCAGGCAGTGGTGCTATAAGGAGGGCTTTGGGATGTATGGTCATTGGGAGGCATTCATGGACAGAGGACAGTCCTCTTGGGATGGACTTCACCTGAGTAGGGAGGGAAATGCACTTCTAGAATGGAGGCTGGCAAAACTGATTAAGAGAGCTTTAAACTAAGGAGTTGGGGAGATGGTTGGGAAATGCCTGGGTAATCTCCATGCCTGATTTTAGCATTGAGGGGAAGGAAAATGAAGTAAGAAAGGTCACAGCCTTGGGGAGCAGAATAGACATTATGAGGTAGGGTAGTATAGATACCAGTCTAATAGGCAATGGAATGACTGTGCCAAATCAGGTGAGTGAAGCCAAAGAACAAAAATTAAGATGTTTGTATACCAATGCAAAGAGCCTGGGTAAAAAAATAGAGGAACTAGAGCTACTGGTAGAGGAAGTGAAACCAGATATTTATAGGGATAAAGAAACATTGTGGAATAGTAGTCACGACTGGTGTACAAGTATTGAAGGGTATGTGCTGTTTAGGAAAGACAAGTAAAAAGGCAAAGGTGGTGGAGTATTGTATATCAATGATGAGGTAGACTGTAAAGAAATTAAGTCATGGAATTGATAAGACTGAGTCTCTGTGGGTAAAAATCACAGTGGGGAAGAAAAGTACTAACGTTTCCCCTGGGATAGTGCTTGGGGTATGCTACAAATCAGGATCTGATTTGGACATGGATAGAGACCTCTTTAAGGCTTTTAATGAAGTAAATATTACTGGGAACTGTGATTATGGGAGGCTTTAACTTTCCAGATATAGACTGGAGGACAAGTGCTAGCAGTAATAATAAGGCCCAGATTTTTCTGGATGTGATAGCTGATGGATCCCTTCACCAAATATGGGAGATGGGAAGATGGGAGGGATCAGCAAGGAAAGGTCAGGACATGAAGAGATAAAGGTGAGAGAGTCCAAAAGCCAAGTAGAGTTGGACCTTACAAAGGGAATTAAAACCAATACTAAAAGGTTATATAGCTATATAAATAGGAAGAAAACAAAGAAAGAAGTGAGACCACTAAGCACTGAGGATGGGTGGAGGTTAAGAATAATCTAGGCATGGCCGAATATTCTAAACAAATACTTTGCCTCTGTTTTAATGAGGCTAATGGTGAGCTTGGGGATAGTGGTAGGGTGGCTAATGGGAATGAGGATATGGAGGTGGAAATTACCACACACAAGGTAGAAGCCAAACTCGCAACAACTTAAAGGGACTAAATTGGGGGGGGCAGATAATCTACATCTAAGAATATTAAAGGAACTAGCACATGAAATTGCAAGCTCATTAGCAAGGATTTTTAATGAATCTGTAAACTCGGGCTGTATCGTATGACTGGAGAATTGCTAACATAGTTCCTATTTTTAAGACGGAAAAAAAGTGATGTGGGTAATTTACAGGTCTGTTAGTTTGACCTCAGTAGTATGCAAGTGTTGAAAAAAAATTTTGAAAGAGAAAGTAAAGAACATCAAGGTTAACAGTAATTGGGGATAAAGCACAATGCCTTTACAAATGGCTTTACAAAAGGTAGATCATGCCAGATCAGCCTGATCTCCTTCTGTGAGAAGATAACAGATTTTTTAGACAAAGGGAATGCAGTGGATCTAATTTACCTAGATTTCAGCAAGGCATCTGATATTGTTCCACATGGGGAATTATTAGTTATATTGGAAAAGATGGGGATTAATATGAAAATTGAAAGGTTGATAAGGAACTGGTTAAAGGGGAGACTACAACAGGTCACATTGAAAGGTGAACTGTCAGAGTGGCGGGAGGTTACTAATGGAGTTCCTCAGGGATCTGTCTTGGGACCAATCTTATTTAACCTTTTTATTACTGACCTTGGCACAAAAGGTGGGAATGTGCTAATAAAGTTTGCAGATGACACAAAGTTGGGAGGTATTGCCAATACAGAGAAAGATCAGACTATCATACAGGAAGATCTGGATGATCTTGTAAACTGAAGTAATAGAAATAGGATGAAATTTAATAGTGGAAAGTGCAAGGTCATGCATTTAGTGACTAATAACAAGCATTTCTGCTATAAACTGGGGATGCATCAGTTGGAAGTGACAGAGGAGAAGGACCTGGGCATATTGGTTGATCACAGGATGACTATGAGCTGCCAATGTGATGTGGCTGTGAAAAAAAGCTAATGCGGTCCTTGGATGCCTGAGATGAGGTATTTCCAGTAGAGATAGGGAGGTGTTAGTACCATTATACAAGGCGCTGGTGAGAGCTCATCTGGAATATGGTGTGCAGTTCTGGTCCCCCATGTTTAAGACAGATTAATTCAAACTGGAACAGGTGTAGAGAGAGGCTGCTAGGATGGTCCATGGAATGGAAAGCCTGCCTTAGGAGAAGAGACTCAAAAAGCTTGGTTTGTTTAGCCTAACCAAAAGAAGGTTGATGGGAGATCTGATTGCTCTCTCTAAATACATCAGAGGGATAAATATCAGAGAGGGAGAGGAATGATTTATGTTCAGTGCCAATATAGACACAAGAACTAAAGGATATCAACTGGCCATCAGGAAGTTTAGACTTGAAATTAGATGATAGTTATTAACCATCAGAGAAGTGAAGTTCTGGAATAGCCTACCAAGGGGAGCAGTGGGGGCAAAAAACCTATCTGGCTTCAAAACTGAGCTTGATAAATGTATGGAGGGGATGGTATGATGGGACAGCCTAGTTTAGTAATTGACTGATCTTTGACTGTCAGTGGTACATAATGTCAATGGCCTGTGAAGGGATGTAGATGGGTGGGTTCTGAGTTATTACAGAGAATTCTTTCTTGGATGTCTGGCTGGTGAGTCTTGCCCACATGCTCAGGGTTTAACTGATCGCCATATTTGGGGTCGAAAAGACTTTTTCCCCAGAGCAGGTTGGCAAAGGCTCTGGGGTTTTTTCACCTTCCTCTGTAGCAGAGGGCACAGCTCACTTGCTGGTGGACTCTCTGTATTTTAAAGTCTTTAAACAATGATTTGAGGACTTTAATAACTCAGTCACAGGTTAGAGGATTATTACAGGAGCGGGTGGGTGAGGTTCTGTGGCCTGCATTATGCAGGATGTCAGACTAGATGATCATATTGGTCCCTTCTGACCTTAGAGGCTATGAGTCTATGAGTTTCAGAAAAGTCAGCAGAGCACAGAGCAGTGTAAAGAAAGCTCTTGGGAGAATGTGGTCATTGGTGGAATGGATACCTTGGAAGTATGTTGTGGGCTACACAGTGTTGATAAAATAGTTATATTTTCTTCTACAGAACAGAACCTACCTGACATAAAGGGAGGGAAAGAGAAGGATGGGAGAAAGAATGTGTGGGTTGGAGGAAAATGAATCAAAGGGTTTTAATTTTTTTCCCTCTTCATAATTCTCCTTTTATCAGTTTCAAATTCCCATTCCTTTGCATTTTGCTGTATTTTCCTGCTTGGGCTGAAGGCAGGAAGATGCTGATGTTACATTTTTGAATGGCTTAGCGTAACCTGAAAATTCTTTGTTCAGGAGCCAGAGTATGGATATTTGCAAACTGATTGTGAAATAACGACAGAGTGCTAATCCAAATATACATATTATGAATAAAAGCCTTTATTAGCTAATCTGAGTACAGAGATTCATCTGATCGTTTGTAAGAAATAAGAGTATTTATGTAAATTAGGCACCCAGAACCAACCCGTACACAGTGAAATGCATAATTGTGAACTGTTCAATTATGTATCAATAACTGTTCAGGATCTCAATCTTTTCAATGGCTGACACAGTTTGATTTCAGTATGACGTAGGTTAAGACAGAGTGATAACCATGATCTGAACTTCACAAAGTCATATGCATCTATTTCAAATACCCAAATCACAGAAGAATTATCTTAACACTTCAAAATCAAGAAAGAACCCCACATCCCATATTAATACAGGCACAAGATGTGTAAAACATCTGCAATTATGAATGAATGGACTTGTTGTTCTAACTTGTGCTTACTGAGCTGAACATAAAGTAAAAATAAATCCTTGAGGTATTTCTATCATTTCCATTTTCATTAAAATGTTACATTTGGAATCCTCGTGGAATTTTTTAAAACACCCAGCCATGAAAAATGAGTTGCCTTACTAATATAACTTTCCATTACATCTGGTTCTCTTTTATAGTATAATTGTTGTAGTCCCTGTAATATGAGCCACTAGACCCAGTGGATACTGACCTCATCATGTGATTGGTGTTAACCCTGAACCATGCCATCTGATAGAGGCCAGGAAATGAAAGCAGTCTCTTACAGGGCTCCTGGCAGTAACACCTTTATTACAGCGCACAAAGCTAATTCTTTACATCTTCAGTGTAAATGTAAACTAAAAGATATATGGAGTTTCATACTAATTATTGCTGAACAAACAAAGGTAGTTTATCATTTTAAAGACTTGTTACATTTTCATCTTGCAATTATGTGAACCCAATGAATGATCCTGAATTAATTTTTTTCTATTTTCTGTAACACGCCTATCACTCCGTGGAATGAAAGTAGCAGGACTGGGGTTTTTTGTTTAGTTTCTGACAGTCATTCGCATAAGTATATAAAATTGGACTGAACAGTAGATTGTTTCAGACTGGAGGGTAAAGTTTAGTAGACACCATATAAATCAGACTCTATGGTATTCAAGGCACAGAATGAGTAAGTTGAATCTTACCTAGGTCAGCTTGATTGCTTGGTAGAAAGAATTCTGCTGCGGTGTGACGCAATGAAAAGGGAGGTTTTAGCCTATTTGTTGACTGGGACTGGTGGCCAGAGCCCACCAGAACCATGGAAGGCTCTTTTCTCAACTGAAGGAAGGACTACAGAGCCCAGAAATGAAGAGTTTACAGGACACAGAAAATTAGAGAGGGATGGGAGTGCAGGTCACAGGGTGAAAACAGAGGCTCGGGGGCGGGAGGGGAAGAGGGGAGAGGTGCCAAGCAATAAACCCTGGAATATGTCCACTGCTCTGAGAAGGCGTCTGGGTGATGCCCAGAGGAATTTTGCACGCATGCGGTTTGCACTCTTGTTTAATCTGCAAAAAAGAAGAATGAGAGGGGATTTGATAGTAGCCTTTAACTACCTGAAAGGGGTTCCGGGGAGGATGGAGCTAGGCTGTTCTCAATGGTAGGAGATGACAGAACTAGTTGCAGTGGGGGAGGTCTAGGTTGGATATTAGGAAAAAGTTTTTCACGAGGAGGGTGGTGAAGCACTGGAATGGGTTACCTAGGAAGGTGGTGGAATCTCCATCTTTAGAGGTTTTTAAGCTGTGGCTTGACAACGCCATGGCTGGGATGATTTAGCTGATGTTGGCACTGCTTTGAGCAGGGGGTTGTATTAGAGGATCTCTTGAGGTCCCTTCCAACTCTAATATTCTATGAATGGACAAGACTCATAATCACAGGCTTTTAAACTGCAAACTCCAAACTCTCAACTCCAAAACTGTAACCTGTAAACTCCTAACTCTCAACTCCACACCTTCTCACTCCACAACTGCCTGTCTGAACTGACGGCTTTTAAGTGTTTGGGGCGTGGCTCCTTGATTGGCCCCAGGCATCCTAATTGCCTAAACAGCCCCAGGTGGCCTAATTAGCTAAGCAGCCCCAGGTGGCCTAATTAGCTTAAAGCAGCCCCAGCTGGATCACCCAGGGAATAAGGCTTTGCTGAGCCTGGGGCTAATATACATGCCTTCTAGCACCCTTGCATAGCCATCTGGTCTGGCCCTGTCACACTACACTCCTACAATATTCTCGATGAATTGCAATATACTATACTGTTGAGTGTAGTGAAGTTTATAGAAAACCTACATTTTTTTCCAGTATTAAACCCTGTGGTTGCTGCCAATAGGAGGTGATATCAAAAAAGAACGTCATCCATTCCGTGAAGTTTATATTTTAGGTTTCTTCTGTAATGTGTTTTTAGTATTTCACTTTAACAGTTTGGCTTTGGATAGTACCTTGTTGTCAACCTGTGACTGAGAGGAGGTGGTGGGGAGTATCTATGATTTAGAAATCAGCTGTTCATTCTCATTTATTAAAAAAGTGTTTATTTTTTGTCTATAGCTACTAATACTGAATAATTTGGCAGTAGCTTTGCTGAATGAAGACAAGTCCACTAGAGCACTATAGAGTTTGATCCATTATAATAGGTATCTGTTCAGATATACTTTACTTAGCATGAAACCAAACTCCCGGAATGCATTGAGTTTGGACTCTGCATAGTGCATGGATTATTTTTGACAGCAAATTGGGAAAGGCACCTGCTCATAGATGTCTTGTGAAAGAAGAGGAATGGGAATGCAGCATCACTTTGAGCACAAGCAGTTTGTGGCTAGTATTGGAAGCAGTACATTATGCTCCAGAAAAAGTCATTAGAGCAAGGCAATAATGCAGTATTGTCTCTTAACTGACGTTCCTCTTAGACTTGTTTAGTAGAAATAGGATGTGGAAGAGAATTCTGGCAGCCTAAACCAGGGCACAATCAACAAGCAGGTCAATGACTGAAGGCAGGCAAGGAAGGCCCAGGAAAGGTTTAGCTCTGAAGTTTTGTTCAGACAAAGGAAAAGCACTTACAAAGGCAAAAAATAGCACTGGAGCATAGAGATGGGGACTGAGGGCAACCATTAATTTTGGCAAAAATCAGTAACCTACATCATCTGTCAAGATCTATACTTGGAGATGACATAGTGTCAATGAAATTTATTTTAATTTATAGTCACATAAGCAACCCCACCCCAAAACACATACTTCTAGAAGGACTGAATTTGTGGGTTGTGGCTCCAGTGGACCAAACCCAGAGTGACGCCACAACATTCAGTAGCATTTGTTTTAATATACAACATAATTGGAAGTGGATGATGACAGTGGCTTGGCTAAGAATTTCATTAATTACCCCCTGGACATGAGGGGGAGTGTTTTTTAAAAAAGCACTGAGCACTGGCCTGACATTGTTCTCATTGACACCTCCACTGATTTCAGTGAGAGCAGAGGTGAGCAAGTGCGGAGTGCTTTGAAAATTTTTTCCCTATTTTTAGTGTTATCCCTGCTTTGGTAACAACTAAAAAGGCAATTTTGGAGAACAACTGGGAGACAGGAGACTCTCTCTTACTCCTTGGCACTTAAATTGTCATCATTTGATCAGATTGCTGAAGAATACTTAAATTATGGAAATTAAGGTAGAAGAACAAAGAAGGAAGACTGAATTTAATTTTCATTGGCTCAATCATCCATTCATCCTGATTTTGATTACTGAGAAACAGCAAGGTAAAGCTGCATAGAGTATTAAGTTTACTGATGCATCGTTATCTCTAATAACTTGAAAGTGTATTAAATGTTCTTGCCTTATGTTTTTATGCTATATCATTTCCCTGCTTAAGACAGTGAAATGGATAGTAGCAACAACACTGTGTTTGTCATGCACAAATATAAGTTTGGGCAGTCCTGTTAAAGTTGTAGGGCAACGATATAAGGAAAACATGCAGTGGGAGCCACAATGTAAATACTTGAAGAATGGAAATTCTTTATTTTTTTTCAACCACTCAGTCTACCTGTTTGTGGCATGAGAATGGGATTACGCTCACATGGACTAAAAGGCACAGTAAATCAGGCTACATATTAGCAAAGTTTCCCTGTCAGAAAAAATCTCCAGGGAAAAGCACTGTCTGGAGGATTTTCATCCACTAGCTGACAAAAAGATAATTAGGAAAGGTTTTGATTTGGAATGAGATGACGAGGAGCAGTGGTCATGCAGTGAGAAATTAAAGCCCTTTGAGAGATAAGTGTGCTTGAAGTTCACATTTTAATGAGAATTTTTTTTTTTTACATTGAGCAAGGCATGTTCCCTTTTATTAACTCTATAAAAGAACTGTGATCAAACAGAAGTGGGATGAAGCCTGTCCTGAAGGAACAGTAGATCAGATTTGATTGCTTGTTCAGAAGAGCTCTTGAGTGATCTCAGTGTACAGTGTTAAGTGCTTGCAAAAGCCTGTCTGATTTAGATGAGATACTTATTTGGAGTAATATATCTAATGAATGATGCAATAAACAAATACATTTACATACGACATTAATCATAAATTAGAGAGAAATAGTTACAATTTCACGTGTATTCTTAATATAGTAATATTTAGATTAAAGTTTGTGCTCACATAAGCAAATGTGCATAAATGGGGGGGGGAGAAAATTTTTACCCACTAATGCAGTTCTAGGAATTATTTACTCATTTATGATCTTTTGGATCTGTCTGAGATTTTAATACGCTTGTCAAGTGAAGACTCCCTTGTCTTCCTGTGTTTGATTTTGCCATTTGTTTATAGTGTTATGTTTTTATCAATGCACATTGGAGGGAATGGAGATAAGTCTCTCAAATTGGTTGATACTAGAGTTGAAGTTAAATACTCTGATGAAATAAACCATTCTTATTTTAATAATGACCTTTTACTTTCTTTATGCATATGATGTGTGACATAAAGGTATTTTTATTGAAAAACTAAAAGATTAAATGTAGCCAAATGATAACCATGTTTGGTTATTTTTATTTATACACCTTAAATGTTTATATGTCTTAAATATTCTCCTTCACCAAAATGTATAGATTCTAAGATTCATTGCAATCTACAAATTTTGGTGATCCCTCTCTTGTGGTTGATGTGTAGTAAAGTATATAGGTGGTGATAAAATATTCTTCCGCTGCCTTGATCACATAAATATTTAACTAATAGTAATTAAAGAATATTTACATGGCAAAGGTAAACCTGGTTGAATAATCTTCATTGGATAATTTATTTGATTAATGTGATATTTTTGAGTAAATTGGTCAACAATTTATATACATAAAAAAAATTATGAATCCAGTTCTCATCAAAGACAGTGCTGACATTAGCAGAAAGAGGATGACTGTGTGTGCTGAATTTCAGCAGAAAATTCTTTTCTCTAGTTCCAACCATTGATAAGCAAAATAAAGCTCGTTGAATTCAAAGACAAGATGTTCATTGTCATCCTATGGCTACTGACCCAGATTCTAATCTGTGTGATGGACAATAGTGAGGATGGTAAAGGTAGCTTGATGCCAATTTTGTGGCCCCCAGGCTCTGGGATTGGTCTGGTAACTGTCATAAGTTAGAGCAGCCCAAAAGCAGCTTTATTTTACACATCACTGTCTGCAACCGTAAAGGTCTTTTCAGCTATTCCTGGCTCCTAGAGAGCAAAGCTCTGTGGAGGATGTTTTGGCCCAGTATGGAGTCTTTGAAGAGTTTCAGTTTTCATTTCAGTGAGTTTTCAGTGGAATAAACAAATAAGATTTCTCTGTTTCTAGTTCACATTTATAATCAATTTTATATAAACACTAATGACCAAATTCAGTATGATGGATAAGGTGACTTAATTAGACTCCACTTGGGCTAATGTAGATAGACCTTCTTAAACTTACTTAGACCTAGCTACATACCCATGTGTGAGGGGGACTAAGCTCTTTTAATTTATAAACTAAGGATCGTCTTCTCCACTTCACATATAGCCACTCAGCATGTAAGTTAGACCAACTTAGATTCTCTTACATATGAGAGAGGTGGGTATTGGCAGGCAGGAGTGAGGGACTAAAAACCGCTATCCAGCAAAGCATTTTTGCACATGCTTAATGTTAAGCACATGCTTAATCACTAGGCTGGATTGGGGCCTAATTGAACACAAGGGAATCTAATTTATTTTGGCATTATGACTGAATTCTCTAAACAATTTTTACTTGTTTAAAAAATGAAAGTGTGCAAGAGTTGTCAGTGCTTGTTTGATTATGTCTGTCTTCCTCTAGGACACCATGTTGCTACAAAATACAATAAACATAACAAAGAGTAATAGGATTACTTCATTTAACTGAATACACACCTAAATAGTTGTTCATTGGTGGTGCATCTCATGCACCTTGCCTAAAGTAAACATTTTTTTAAAACAAAACATAAACACCTAAATTAATTCCATAATTGCCCATGTTGTAGATACTGTATGATACTGGTGCACTATGAAGGACTTTCCCATACATCTTATTCTGTTTGGCTGTGTTCTTCATTATAATAATCCTGCCTGTGTCACAGGGAATCTTGGGTCATTTAACAATGCTGTATTTTATACAGATGGAGATTACTAAGAGAGGTCTCTTTTTTTAGTTTAACCAAAATTTCAGTTTCAACTAGACAGATTGTTTCTGTAGGCAAATAAGCATTGTGTATATGTACATGGCATTCACTGAAACTATAATATAGTTCATGTCTGCCACTGCTTTCCAATTTTAGTCCTTTACATGTAACTGAAGCCTTATTTTCTGATTGATGAACAAGCATTCAACTTCAAGAGGTTACTAAGGCTTCTGGGATAATTTTGTAATGGGTCCAGTCACTGGAACTTTTACTTCTTCACTGAACACATGGAACTGGCCTGAAATTAAAGTAGCCTCTGTCTCCAAGATCCATTTCACAGGAAAGAGGGGAAAGCCTGAAGAAATATTTGTGGAACTTCCAGTTAAATTGCAATATTCCCAATCAGGCTGGTGATAATATAAATGGCAGGGATTCTTCTTAAGAGGTTATGTCTCTCCCCAAAAGAGGCCGAACTCCTTTTCTACGCTTCGCTCGACTAAGATGCAAGTTAACATTTCTCCGACTTAATGCAGAAAAGAGAAAACTAGCTTTAAGTGCTAGAACCCTCCTCATAAATTGAAAAGTGGGAGAATGACCTGAGTTAACTGTATGGAGCCTTGGGCTCCCCTCCTTCTACAGGGGAACCAATGTGGCAAGAGATGCTGCCTGGAGGAGATAAGCGGTATGTTTCTTCAAGGCTCAGAGCTGCCACCGTCTTCTCTGTAGAAGGCATGTGCAAGTGGAGTTCTATATTAAATGGGGTCAAGGGAAGAGAGATGATGGACTTCTCTCATCTGCTCCACATCTTTTGCTTCAGGTAAATATTTTTTATTACAGTGTGTGTGAGTGGCCTTCAACTAAATTCACAGATGGGCCCCAACTGAAATGGAATAGTGGTCAGCCACCCCCAAACCATTGTCCTCCCTTTCCCTGGACCTTGTGAAGACATCTCTGCTGGTCCAGGGATCCACATTTAGATGGGGGCAAAAGAGGGAATGGGCAGTGAGTGTGCTTTGTGGAGGCAAAGCTGGAGCAGGGGGGCAGATGCACATGACCACAGTAATTCCTAAACAAAAATAATAGACCCTGAATGCCCCTAAATAGCTTTTACCATGGGAGAGGAACCATGTAGCCCATTGTACGTTCTATGATGCCAAACTGGTGGCACGTGAGAGATGTTCCGTACGTGGCGTGCATCCTTTCTGATGTGATATCAGTGATGGCTGCAAAAGCCACAGCTTCTCCAGTATGCTTGATGATGCCCTCCAAAAGGGCCCCATGCATACAGTTGGTGGTGGGAGAGTCATGGACTTCTGGCATACTGGGTGGCATGTGGAGGCAGAGGGGATCTGTATGTTTAGCCTGAGATCTATGGGGTGTCCAGTACTTTTTGCTATTGATCTTTAGTCCATAATTGTTAGGTCAAGTCCTCTGCCCCTTTACCCAGTTGGTCTGTAGTCCAGGAAATAAAATGCAAATTTTGCCAAGTAAATTCCAGTTTCTCCACATCCTTGAGAGAGTGAGTGTGTGTTTTGTTTTATAAAGCAGAAGAGAATACAGCTATTAGAGATGTCCTGAAAACATGAGGTTTAGTGGTGAAGCTTTAAGACTTATAGAATTAGAACATACTGAATTGTGGAATGCATGCACTCTCTCTGCAAGTGACTTAAGGGTCAGAGTCGACAAGCACCTGGGAGAAGGTAATTTTGGTAGCTGACACTTATGAACATTAGAACATGTTAGCTCTGTTGCCACGGGACTGAAAATTGGTGCACGTTTCTCGGTCAAGAACATCAAAGAAAATGAGCATTTTTAAATGTCCATTATTTGAGACTACCAAACAATGGCAAAATAATCTATATTCCAAACATGCCCAAATAATGGCTTAGTGCTCTGAAAATTCAATACATTGTAATTTTAATAGATATATTCAGTATCAATGGCTGACAACTGTTGTTGCCCCATCGAATTGTGCTAAATCCTCCAAACAAGACACCCTTGCAATAAAGCTTCACTTGTAATCATTTTTTGGCAAGCACATTTTACTATTGTTGTTATGCTAGCTGCTCACACTCGTGTACAGCATGAGGTGCCAATGTTTTCAGTTCCAAACATTAAAGATGTGATGATAAAGAAGGCAAACCCTTATTAATTCTGAGAGATTTGCTTAATTGGGATACAATGTGAAGATTCTCAACAATAATAACAGATGATGGGAAATAAATAGGCACGGCAGGAGAGAGTTTCTAGTGTGCACTTCCCTTTGCCTCCTTTTAATTGCATTACATACTGTGGGAAGAATCTGGAGTATGCATTTTCTAGTTAATTTTTCTTGACTGCATCCATCAAGCTAGTGCTCCTGGACATTTTAATGTCTGATAATAATCCATTTGCATATGACTATAGCTGTCATTAGAACCAATTTACACACATGATTTGCTTCTTGAAGTGTCAACGTCTGAATTTTATCTAGAGAGAAATAGGGTCAGGGAAGTTTAATTGATTGTATAATGCAATTGAAAAGACTGGCAGGGATCTAGGGCAATTTTGGGACATCTGTCTGAGTCATCAAAAATAAAGCATATAACAGCTGTGATAACAGCAGGATTATGATTAGATACACAGCATTCAGCATAAGATTGAACAAGGGCTGGAAAACAGAAAAAAGGTAAATAAGTCAGTTGTGATAAAATCACTACAAGAGTTTCTGGCAGGCCTAGGTTTAAACTTTCCATCTCACCTCTAAGTGGTGTAAAATCAAAGTAGCTTACAAGATATCTAAAAAAAGCTTCCACCAAAAGCTCATCAATTTTCTTTATAAATAGCAATTTGTTGCTCATGTGCCCTGAATAAATATTGTAACAAAATCTTAGCCACATAGGACTAAATGTTTGTTTCAGTGTTGCATGCCATCATCATTAAGTGTCACTCAGCAATGATGGGTAACAGAACTCATATTTTCCTACTCCAAATTCATAGGTCTTGGAAGTATAGGGCCTGTGACACACATTCATGCAATTCTGATTCTATCCAGTAGAGGGAATGGCACACACATAACCAGCCAGGTCATTACCATATGTATACATTAAATGCAATTTTGCTTTCAAATGTGTGTATTATTTTATAATGTACTTTATAGTATGAAAACTTATTTTTACATGTAGATTTACTATGTGGGGTGTTCTTTTTTTCTTTTTTTAAGCTAAATCATTTATCATGTTGGTTAGCACTTATACTTTGACTTATAAAATGATTTAGTATGAGTGTCACATCACTGAGATTATGAAATTATGGCAATTAGTTTATCAACTGTGTTTTAAAAGTACTGTCTAGTTCACATTATGCATAGCAAATAGGTATTTGAGTGAGTCATCTAAAAATTGTCAATTGTTTGGAGCCTGCAATTCAGTCTCTTATTTACAGAAATGGGTACAAGACACAATGGAGATAGTAACTATTTATGTGATGACTTTGTTCATATTATCTCTAACCAGATTTATAATGGATAAAAGCTGAAGATGCAAAGGGCATGTGGTTATACACATTTAGGTCAGAACTATTTTACACCTCATCACTCACAATTCAGTTTACTCTTGGTTTTATGATTAGGCAGCTAGTGCACTGAATACATAATGTTCATGCTACAGTCACCATGTGAAAATAAAGGTAAAGATGGAGATAAGTTTGTAACTTTAGCATTTGCATATCCTTTAAATTTACAGAGCATCATTTCATTAATTCTTTATCCCCATCTTTACTGAATAAAAGTCACAAAAATTAAAGCAGAGACTTGTTTTTTATACTGGTATAAAAAGTTGTGGTGATTCAAAATCATAGACAAAACTGATGTAATGATAACAAAAATGCAGCCCAGAGCTACTTCTTTGCCCACTGATGAATGGGTTTTGTTAACAAATCTGTTCTAGCATCAGACAGGAAGAGGAGCCTTCTTATCCGACAAATCACTCAAACAAAAGTAGCAAAATGATTTAATACCACTTATCTTTTTGTTATACTCCTGTGTTTGCAAGACAGAACTTTTATGTTTGGAGTGAAACCTAGCAACTGTTCTATGTAGTGTAAGAGAAGTGGGAGCCTTGGAATCTGGCACTTATTTATTTAAGATGCCCAACTCACTTCTTGATTTAGAAGCAGGTTTTGGCAAAGGCAGGCACCAACTGCAGAGAAGCTTGTATTTGTGCCAACTTGCTTTTCCACTCAGAAGTGTCAGTATACTGAAGATTATGTCATAATCAGTATTTAGCTGATGTACTGTAGGCTTAATTTATTCAGGCACTGTAGAATTTTGATGCAAGAATTTAATGTGACTAACATCGTTATTCTTCATAGCAGGAATGTGTAAAATCTTTGTGAGGCAAAATGCTGCCTTATTTATTGTTAGCAAATAAAAATAACATATTCAATCAATAGCCTCAAAAAGGCTTTAAGGAAACATATCCAAAGCACTAATTAACAGTGGATATCACACAATATTCTGGCAAGGAATACTGAAAGACACAATTGGCAAATTTGGATGGCTTTCATTAATTGACTGGTCATCAAATGACCCATCTAATGCCAATTAACAACTATCTTCTAGTTCAAATTTCCATCCTCCTGAGGAGTGCTTTGTTTTGCACTGCTGCCCCAACTGCAGCAGAAATGGGTCATTTCTGAAATGGGTCATGAACTGAAAATGAAAATACATGCGGGAAATAACAATGGAAAGAAGCACATCCTACTTAGATGTTTTAACTGTACAGCTATTAAGGCAAGGCAAAGCTGGCATTAGCACTTTACATTGATTAAGGATGAACATATCAGCAATGACCAAATTTTATACCCAATTCAGTTAATAAGGGTTAATAATTTGGGGGAAAAGAACCTAGCCTAACTAAAAGCCTAAATACCAGCTTGAAACTTCAAAGGGACATACACTAAATGGAATAAAGAGCACTGCTAGTCCAGCTAAGAGCCTCTTAGCAGTTTCACTGGTATAACTTCAGTGGTGTACTGATCCTGGTATAATATGCTGGTAAACTTCCTTATGTGGACAAGTCCCTAACTACCCGAGACTGATGTGCTGTAAAATCCAGTGTAAGGTCTCAGCAGGTCTCGCAGACTTTCACTCACTGATTGCTGCCTTCTGATCTTTTAGACACTGGAGTTTCTCTCTATTAAAGCCAGAAAAACACTGGAACGTGAGATATAGGGCGAGGGCCAGGCCTGCTGCGAATCTGCAATGCATCCTTTGTAGTATCAAAAAAGGCAGAGAGAAGGGGTCCTTGTGAAGATTAAAGAAGGAATGTTTTGGGGGACGGAGAAAAGAATGACTGAAAGTGGGATGAAAGCAACTGGGATCTGGGATGGGGACCAGTCACAGAGAAAGGACAGGATTAGTTCATGGGATTGGGGCAGGGAAGAGTGAGGTTAGGAGAAGAATGTGGTAAAGCTTGAGGAAGGAAGAAAACTCTGCAATGAGTAGGGGTCTCCTGCAAATTTGGAGGGTCTTATCCACTCTTCCTACCAAATAAGAAATAGCGATTCTGGTCCCCAGACCTCATGCATACTTTGAGATACTGTGAAGCTAGGGCCATCCATGATGATGCCCTGTGTCTTTTTGCTGGCTCCAAGAATCTTGTGGCTCTTCCCTGTCCCTTGGTAGTACTGCTCTGGGGGAGCCTTGCACTTGTGGCTGGTTTTAGGACCCATAAAAATGAGGATAGCATGATGCAGCAGGGTGCACTGAAGAGGTAACATAGCAAGCGTCTTGCCTTTTTATTGAATTGTTACTGGGTCCAATGGGGATAATGTGCTTCCCCCTAGTCCTTTCCACATGCACAGAGCTCTGTTTGCATGTCTGATGCTCCCCACTCTATCTCCCAACAAACACACTCAGCTCCTGCCTGTGTAGGTGTAACATTGACAGAATCCTAGGTGCTGGTGGGCAGGATGGAATCTGGTACCTCTGAAGCTTAGTGTATGAGCCTCTATGGCATGAGCTAAAAGCCATGTGGCTCTTAGCCATGGCTGTAGCAGAATCGTCAATCTCTAGGTGTCTAGGTGCCACTGGAGTGGGATAGAGAACTACACAAAGCAGGCATGAGTTACAAAGGTATAGGATAAATTAACCTCACTTCCTCAGTTAGTTTGGAAATGAGAATGATTGGATTTGGAGAAGACTGCTAAAGTTTTGTATAGAGACTTTTCCAGACTTCTGAATCTTTTGGAGTTTGCTCATCCCGAGCACCAGAGATGTATCATACATTAAGGTAATATCACATTATCAAGAACAACTTTGCTCTTTTAGCTCTTCAGAGGACATTGTTATATTTTCATCTTTTGGGCCATATATGTAAGGAAAGCTTCTGCTCTGCATAACTGATGTGAAGGTTGACCCCTTCAGAGCCTACAAAGGAGCTACATTACTATTACTATTGCTTTTCTTTTGTTTCACAAGAGTTCTCAGAAGAGACTTGTATGAGTATTAATTAATTATAAGACAGCTATGTTTTGACCAGAGTTGTCGATCATATTTAAGTCTTGTAAAAGGCAGGTCATGTTCTCAGCACAGTAATAAAAGACAGCATGAAATGTTTTGCTTGTGATACACTTGGAGATTTGAGGCCAGTTACAACCCTCTCTCTCCCTTCCAGAAGCTGAGGAAAACACCTGGTGGGGTAGGAGGACTGTGGGAGGAGAATGGTTTTAACTGGAGAAGGTTACCGCCGAGGTGGCTGGAAATACAGATGAGCTCTCTAGTCTGAGCTATCTCTACAGGGGGATTTAAATCCTTGAAGGGAATTTCCAAGAACTGAGCATTTTGTATTTCATCAAATGTATGATAGGGTAGTTCTACATATCTGGATTGTTCAGACTTCTATCATACTTGAATTACTGGACACATTCGAAATACCTGGATCATGAGATCAAAAATGAGAATTTATATCATGTACTGAAATACTGGATTAGGAATTCAATAGTGTGCTATGATGTTACATTGTATTTGTGTATCTGAGAGAGTTAATGTTATCATGCTGACAAAGCTGAATTCAAAAGTAAAATATAAACATTTAGAAATGTGATATAATACAAGTCTTTGTCTGATCAAGGATAGTTGCAGACATGAAGAAAATATGTAAAATACAATGTCTGACACATCCTGCTAAATAGATATAGATCCTCTTCCCCCTTAGCCTTCCATTGCTTTAAAAAGCAGCTGGAAAACTAGTGTTACCAGCTACCTGTGGATTCTCCTTGTATGTATCATCCTCTGCCTGGCTCCGGGTTGTACTTTAAGGCAAAGGGTTGTACTCAGAAACCAGAACACCCTTTAACTTCAGTTACATGCTGGGGTCTGTTGCAGGCAAGCACAAATTAGACCTGTGCCTGCCTGGCTCCCGGATCAAGACACTGCAAAGGTGGTCATGATGTTACTTTTGACCATCCTGTCAGCCGTACCAAGCACAGGACCGGTAAAGGCTGAGGATCTAGCCCTCAGCTGAGGTACTTTGATGGAATATTGTAAACTGAAGAGTGTGTGTGTGTGTGTGTCCTATGAAAGAAATAGCTATGGGTTCATGATACTTAATTACAAGCACTTCTGGCAAAATTTGAGAGCTTATAAGTCTTGAGAGAGAGCTGGGTCATGGTACTTGGCTACTGCTACACCACTCAGTAGGTTTCATCATCTTCATTCAGCTTTCATTTCAGGGCTTACAATTTACAAGATTTTCTGGGAAGCCAGAGGTGCTTTTTGACCCAAGAACTTGTAAGTCAAGACACACATTAGCTGTGCCAGTGGATATGGTCACTGCCATGAATTCACTGTAGCTCTGAATCTTTCATGGTATTAGACATCTGTGAATCCTGAATTCTGCCATCTTCTCTGTTGGCTGAAAATTCAGAGCGTCTGAAATGAATGACTTCTTATGACATGAGTCTCTACAGTGTCCATCACTTCGTTGTGTGTGGGTGCTTTTGCTTACACTGAATGAAATTAAAGCATCTACTAAATGCTACAAGTCATGCTGTGAAGGACTCCTGGAGATCATGGGTCTGATCTGAAGCCCTCAAGGCAATGGAAAGACTCCCACAGGCTCTACCAATTTGCTGATGCCATTTATAAGCTTTGCAACTTTTAGTGGCTCATTAAGGTCTAGCTCATCCATAAATCCAAGAGCAGAAAAACAGAACCATTTTTGTCAGTCTTTACATAACTTTTTGTGAGAGAAATTTTGGCATAAACTGTTAGAATTAATCCCAAACTCTTTGCCTATAGCGAAAGCTTATTCTGAAGACAAGAGAAGATATTATTCCTGGGGAGGGGGAGTCAGTTGTCATAGAAAGATTGAGAGTGGAAGGGAAGATGTTGGAGTGGGGATTGCTGCCTAAATTGAATTTTTCAAAAATGTGACTTTTTGTTTAGGGGGATATTTCTAAGCAATGTACATAATCATGTGTGAAGTTAAAAAAAGTACCCACCATATAGAATGGATTTGTTGGGGTGGGGATTGATAGTAAAATGGTGGGGGAGTGAGGAGGAGAGGGGTTGTTTTAAATTCTGAGATGTGAGATTTAGATGTCTTAAATGCTTAATTTAAAAAAAAAAAGATAGCCTTGGAATGGCTACTCAGGTACCGAGAAGACACTAGCATGGGCAGAGTCTGTCCTATCCAACATATCTCAGAGGTGGGCATATCTACCAAAGGCTTTGAAGAGAGCCCTAAGTATGGTGGTCTCTACAAATAAATACAAATGCTTTCTGGTTCCTGTCATGTTTTGAGGTTCAGACCAGTTGTGTCACTGCCAGCCCTGCAACTCTGGGTGCCTTAAATACTATGTTGCTGTGGCTCACAGCCCTGTTGCCAACAGCCAGCCTACAAGCATGCAGGCAACCCTGGCATCCACCACCCAGTGTGGGGTTTTGTTTTTTTGTTTCTACAAATTGACCCCAACACTCTCCCAAATTTCCCCAAGACCATATCCCTGCTATGTCCAGCCCTCTCCCTGAACATTTACAGAAGTTACATTCATTGCTCTTTTAAAGAAACAATGCACTGCAGCTCCTTCATTTAACTGGGGTTTGACAAACCCCTCTTATTTCAGTCACAGTGCTGATCTGATTTATAGAAAAAGTAAAATAACAAGTCTTTATTGTAAGTGATACTCAGTATAAGGAGTGAAGAAAGAAAGGGTTATAAGCAAACAAAAGTAAAAATAGCCTGCTTTTAGCACATCTAAATTAATCTAATTAGCATATCTTGTTCAAAGAAGTGTCTTACATTGTCTGTTTTCCAGCATGGCTGACCAGGCCAGGACCCACCACATGGAGCTCAAAGTGCTGGGTTTCTTTGACTCCCTCAGGTGAAGGATAACTTAGGGGTTCACTCCCCTCTCTTTATAGTCCAGTGAACCTATGAAATATATTCTTCTGAAATGTATCCCCAGATAAAGTTCCCTTTCCCTGTTGGGTGTATATGCCAGGCTGTCTGGTATAGGCTCCATGCTGTGTTCTGTGCTGCTGCTAATTTTCACCATGCAAATGATCTCTTCCTGAACCAAAAGAAGTGAATAGCCCACTGCATTTGGCCACACCTGCCTAGTTTGAGGTTGTGGCCTTTTCCCACTGACATAACATTTAAACGCATTTTAGTCATATATTTCCAGCATATATCTATAAAGTCCTTTGTGGATTGACCGTGCCTACATCACACAAGAACATTAATAATCAGCGAGTCAATAGTTTTCCAATGATATGTAACCTTTTTGAGTCAATGTCATGATGACAATGTACCAACTGCCATTGGGGCCTCTAAGGGTCAGTTACCAAACGCTCTGTTGCACGTGTATGTAGGCACTCTGTTTTGCTTTCACTTAATTTTTTTTTAAAGCAAATGCCTACTACTTAGGACTGTATATAGAATATAGACCATTGTTGCACTTGGAAGATTTACTCTTATTTTAAACTATTTACTTTTTGATTTTCTGCTTTGGCATTTAGTATTTGACAATATGTATATTGTTTTAAACACAGAATTGTACAGTGTCAGGTTTTCATTCACTCATAACATAAAAATTCAATCCAACCTTCTGGGAGGAAAAAAAAGTGTGACGATATCTAGAATGCTCTGTTTGAGGATAGTAGTGGTGGGGGAGGACAGTAATTAAAAATGTAAGAATAGAAGCTAATTATGAACAATTCAGGCAGAGCTTTGTTTAGAAAATGTATCAGTAGAAAATGGATAGGTGAATAGATTAGCCCTGATTGCAGTTTTTACATATAATAGTCTGTCTTTCATGAGTAATCATTAGCAATTATAATGAAGGCTTTAAATCAGTATGGGATGGGACTGTGCTGTCATATGAATACTAAACAATGGTATATTCCCAGGGAGAGGAAGAAAATAATTTTATGTTATAGTGATAAACCCTGTAGCTCAAGTATTTACCTGGACTGTTTGTCATCCTATCTATATTTTAACTCAGGATTCAATAATTACAATGTTGAATACCAGGGTTCACTGCACAAATGATTGTTACTCTGTGTAAACCGAGTGCAGTAGATGCAGTTACACTTGTAGAGAAGTATGACTTCATATGTTTAATTATCAGTATTACTATTAATTGTTAAGTAAAAAGTTATCCAGAAGAGAGGTGGATAAAATAATGGTGCAACACTCCTGATACACTATTTTATAATGGTGCAACTGTATGTGGAGGTTCTGTGTCATTGATCTGTGTCAACTCTTTCTTATGCATGAAGGGTTTTGTGTCTTAGTAATTGTGCAGGATTGCATATAAAGACCTCATTTACAGAGCTTAACACCTGTATAGGGCAACCTAACTTGAGCTATTCAGAAAGCAAGCCTAGTTACCAGGCCTCAGTCTGCATGGTCGTATCTCCCTGAAAGGAAAATAAAGTCAGGAAGTGAAGAGAAGGCTAAATAATCTACCTGGCAAAAATCATTGTTTGATTTTCATCCTTTAATAAAAAGTTCTATAACTCTCAGCTAGGTTTTTGGCTCAGTGTAAAGGCAAATATTCCTGGTTTCTAGTTCAAGTTCCTAAGATTATTAATTAATTAAGTATGTTGCTTTAGCACCCAAAGCCCCAATCAAGGTTGGGACCCCATTATGTTAGGTGCTGTACACACACATAAGATATAGCCCTTAGCCACAAAGTACACACAACTTAAAAAGACCAAGAAAAAGAAAACTGACAAAGGATAGTGGAAAAGGCACAGCTGAGAGGAGCAAAGTGATCAGGGTGGTGATGGACACATAGCTTTAGTTTAATTTATTCTTTTATTCATTTCTTTAATTTCATTAGGGGGAAGAGTTGAGTAAGTGGGAATGGCAGGAGGGGTGAGTATTCGGCAGGAAGGGAGTGGGGAAGGAGAAGAGGGGCATTAAAGGAGAGGGAGGGAAGAGGGGATGGGGAGGGGAGTGAGGCTGATTATAAGAGGGACTACGAGACAGAAGCTGTGAGAAAACCCTGGGGCAAACCACCAATTAGCAGACAAAAAAAATTCTAGGATTGAAAGGGCAAAAAGCAGTCTGCTGGCAGCTGGGGATTATGAAGGTGTGTGACCCAAGCATGTTTTAATGCCAACTGACAAAAGGTGCAACAGGGGTTACAGGAGTCTCCTGACTGTGGTGTGTACATCCTAGGGCACCAGAGAACATCCTAGGAGGTCTCCAGTGAAAACTGCCCTGGTATGTATGTACTGGGCAAGGAGTTGAGTATCTGTATCACAAAATCATGTTCTTAAGCATGTCCATAAAAACAGGTCCCCGAAAGGATGACCTGCCTTAGCGCAGTTCCTCCAGACAGGAGGTAAGAAATGTGTGTCTCTCTGTCAGGATGTAAATCAAGCATTGTAAGCTAATGCAATGGATGTCCGCTTACATACTAAGTCAAATGTTAACGAAGAGATAGTAAAATCAATAGGAAAGGAGCACACAGGGAAAAACAAGCAAAAGGGGGTATGACCAAAGGCAATGAATTTGGAGGATATTTTTAGAAAGCAAAGACACCCTATCATTCTGCACCTCAGAAGTAAACAGAGGCAGTGCATTTGCACTCATGAAAATGGGGTCCCAACCAGTCTTGGCTGAAGAGGACTTCCGGTGCGATAAACCTCTCTAGACAGGGGGTTAACCTTTTAAGTTTAGTCTCTAGAAAGCATGTTATGATTTGTTTTATATCTAACCATTTGTTTCCAATATCCTTACTCACTATTTCCTGAATCTTTGATGATAACCTTATTCCTCTTTTCACTATAAATATAGCTCAGTGCTGTGGTGGTAAGCAAAGGCATAGTTCTGGCAAGCTGGCGTGTCCTGTTCCTAAAGGACTAGCAGACCTGTGAATTCTGTGAGTGCTCTGTGGATAAGGGGATAGACACTGCAGGGAACACGCTGAGTATTCGGGGGGTTGGTGTGTACTTATTGCTTCATGGACCAACAAAGCCAGGTCTATGGATGTCAGGAAGGCAATGCTTGTGATGCCAGGGAGCTGATCCACAGCAGGCACAGAAAAGATTCCTTCTTGCTAAGGGCAGGTGGTTGTAACCCTGGATAACCTTGGGGATCACCACAAGGTGTCAGAAGGGTTTTCTCACTGACCAAGGATTCAGTCAGAAGAGTCCTTGGCCGCCTCTTCCTGCTGCAGGCATCCTTTCCTACTGGTTCCATTGTCACCCCTTCCCTGTAATGATTTTAGTTCAGGGGGAAAAGTTGTTTTTTAAAAGCCTAAGATGAAGGAATCTGCATAATTCTTCTATACCTCACCACAAAAATTGAAGTTAATTATGGAGAAACTAGCACAAATCTGGAAGGCTGATTTTCAGAAGTCCTCTGAGCATCTCCAGTTCCACTGACCTTACCTGGAGTTGTAGGTGTGCAGCACCCTCCAGGGCCATGTCTATATTAGGAAAAAGGTGGTGTTTTACCATGTGATAGCTAGCACATTGTAAAATACTAGGGTATAAAAAGCAAACTGTAGTATTACCTTGATCAGTTTTAGGCCGGTGGACTTCAACCAGTTAAATTGAAACAAAACTACAACTCCCCCTGTTCTACACTGGTGTTTTACAAGTTGTTGGCTGTCATCTTGTGAAAACACACCTTTTGCCTGAGGTAGATATACCCTAAGTAACAACTTAAATTGAGGACACAACATTTCTCCAAATGGGGCCTGGCTGGTTTTCTCTAAATTGCATAAGGAAAAATAGTTTGCTTTGGATTAAATTTTAATTAAAATGGAAATGTCATCCAGCATAAAAATCAAATACATAGCCAATGGAAATGAAAGCATCCAAAGCAAAGCCACAAAGAAGCCCAAGCTAAGCATACAAGCACACACAAACAAAAGAGAGAGAACTAATGTAGTAGGTGTGACACAAAAATACTCAGGCAGGTGTATTAACCCTGTGTCTGTCCATCTTAAAGTAAAAACTAGCTGATTGTCATGGTTATTGCAAGATGTTTGTATGGGAAATAGTTTGAAATACATAGAATATTTATGTTGTGAGACTTGTCACTTGAGGTGAGGTGTGTTTGCAGGGCTTTACTCAATCAATACTAAGAACAAGGGATAGGCGTGGAGACAACATGTTTGCGGTCTGGGCCAGGTGGAGACTTGAGCATTTACAAAGACAAATGAACCCCAGTAGAGCTCCTGAAGAGGGGGCCTCTGGGCAAAGAGACCATAGCCTGTAACTGTATAAAAGCAGAAAATACTACAAATTGTCATCCGTTACAGAGGAGAAACCCTGCCACCAGGGTCATCTCATGAAAAGTGGATCCCAGCTTTCTCAACTGGACAACAAGCACTGGAAATACTGACCGTTGGCTGAGAAATATCTTATTAGGTAGGAAAGTAACTTGTTAACAAAGTATTGTGTATTGTTTTTATTTTTCTTGTAACTTTGTTTCCAAACCCGTAGAGAGATTCAAATTAGAGAATTCTCTCAAGCTCTGTTAAATAAACTTCAATTTACTGTAGTTTTACTACAGACATGTGTGAGGGCCTTGTGCTAAGGAGAACGGTGAACTGAGGTGAAACCAGTGAAGTGGGATGCACTGCTTCTATGGAGGCAGTGGGTTGGTGTATCTTCTCAGTGCTCAGTGCTGCAGAGGGAAAGAGTGGGGCTCAAAGTCTGGAGCAGAGCACCTCTGTTGCCTACAGCTGGTGCCTGAGGAGAGATTTTCCTGGGGGGCACAGAACAGGCTTCCTCCTGCTGTCAGCAGATGGTAGTGATTCACCCTGGCCACCACAGGTAACCTTTATAGCAGATGCCATGAGTTTTATATCAGCAGCAGTCTCCCCCACATATTAATTTTTAATAACCCCCTCCTTTCCCCCCCCCTCCCCGAAAGCAAGCTCACAAAAACACAGGGGAGGAAAACTGTAAGCACTATAGAAATCTCTATTCTAAAGCATTGGCTTTACCCTGTGAAACTGCCCTGCAGGTACATATTGAGCAATGGACAAAATATAGCTGACCAGTGCAGAATGAATACTTTTCCTTCTAACAAAGTCTTTTTTCACAAAGGTCCTACAAACCTCTATAAATAACTTTTTAATAGCCCAACCAACATATTCAAATATGTATTAGGAAATGTGGAACCAATTGCCATCCTTCTCCTTGTTTAGAACTTTCTAGGTCTCTTGAATTACCCATATTCCCTCTGGCATGACTTACTGCTACTCAGTGAGGGGTATAGGTTTTGTATCAATTTAGCTAGATAGATGGCCATAATTGTATTGTACACAAACTATATGTAGACTAGCCCTAAGGCAAAGGAATACAGCGGTAACCTGTGGCTGCTGGCTACACCCTTTGAGTTATTGTACATTTAATTAAACTCATTAGCCACCTTTCATAAAATGACTGCCATCCCTGAGGAACATGCTTTCACAGGGGCAAGTCAAACACCCAGCTGTCTTCACTTCCCTGATTCTGATACACTTAGGGGCAAGTCAGGCAAACTCTGTTCTCTTTATAAGCCAGATTCTGACAGTCTCTAATGGGAGGAGGGGATAACTGGTCCTTTGTGTTCCCTTGCTGGAGACCCTGCAGTCCTACTACACCCCCTGCAGAAAGGAACAGTGGAAATGGGTCCTCCAGGCCTGCCTAGAGAGGACTCATAGAAGCACCCAATCAGAGTCCAGCAGACACATATAAAAGGAGCTACAATGGCCTAGTAGGTTAGTTCCTGGCTAGTTTTAAAAGAGTGGGGAGCTCTTGGGGTGACAGGATGATTACCTGTTCTGTTCATTCCATCTAAAGTGCTTGGCATTGGCCACTGTCAGAAGACCAAATACTGATCAGGTGGACCATTGGCCTGACCCAGTATAGTTGTTCTTATGTCCTCTCTGGCCAAAGGAGCTTGACTGACTGCATTTAATGGACCTGGGAGAGAAGCTCTAAGAACTTTAAGCCTCAGATAATGGGACCAGGTGGGAAGAAACCCACTGCATGCAGTGGCAATTAATTAAAAGAAGCTGTATGTGGCTGTGGCCTGGGGGGTCCCTTTGTCAGAACCTGGAGTAGTGGGTGGGCCTGGTTTCCCTATTGGCAAAGTGGTCTAAGCTTTGAGAAGGGGACAACTCTCTTTGAGAAGCCTGAACAAAGGGATTTATTTAAAGGTCACAGAGATGGGGGGGCTGAAGACCTTCATGAGGGCAGACACTTTGGTGAGCAGGAAGAGACTCCAGGGGGATTTAAAAGAGAAAGCACTTTCAGGAAGGAGGGTCTGGAGTCCAGTTTGAGCCAGGGATTGGAAGACTTTTGTTTTGTGGGTTTGTTTTACTTGAATACCCCATAAGGGGTCCATTTTTTATTGTGTGACTTGGCTGGAGGACTGAGTCACTGAAGACCCACCTAGTGAGGTCAGCAACCTACAGAGGGCCCTGGGAATGGGAGAAAGATTGCAGTAACACACCCAGCTGCTAGCAGGCATTCAAGAGGTGAGTTTCCTTTATTACCCACCCTTACCGGGCCATTTGTTTCTCTGAGACTAACTAGTGGATTCATGTACTATTCATTGTGAGTAAAGGTATCAGACTCTGGCCCCAAACAAAAAATGCTACTTTTAAAATGAGAATGAGGTCATGTCAGCGTGTATAGTCAGTCACCCTGCTCCTGATAAATTCCCAGTCAT
This sequence comes from Mesoclemmys tuberculata, assembly GCA_007922155.1. NCBI lineage: Eukaryota > Metazoa > Chordata > Testudines > Chelidae > Mesoclemmys > Mesoclemmys tuberculata. Next base: position 8,222,110 of record ML675644.1, read on the forward strand.
TGCCTCCTTGTGTTAGCTTTAGAGGAGTTCTTCTGTTCTTAGAATTTGCAGAGCTGTGAGGTACTTATAAAAAATTCATATCTTGTTCAGCAGACAGTGGAAACAGGTGCAGACGGGTTGATGTGGGAATAGAAGGGTGTACAAAGGCTTGGTTTTTATTGGATGCAGATCTGTGACATGTATGCAGTCCGATTCCTACCAGTAGTATGGTCATTCAAAAGATTTCTAGAGTCTAACAGTAACAGAAAAACATTTGAGCATGAGGGCACAGTACATCTGATGCCGACTGAGATTGAAACATCTGTTTGTCCTCAGCCAGTCAGATATTAGTGTATATATTGTGAATAAACATATGAGCATGTGTCCTTAATTGTTCATATGTCTGTATATATGCAAAGATAATTGAGTTTGCTCAGATACCCTTATTATACCTGCTAAAGCAAACTCTGTATACTAGACCCCCTCCTCCTCCTGTTTCCAGGAGTATTATCCTTAAAGGAACCAAGAACATTTTTTTTTCTTAGCTCCCTTGAGCTTCTGAAAAAAATAATTTCTTCACTCTTTATTCAAGGGGCAGGACAAAACACTACTCACTTGGAATGCTGAAACAAATGGAAATTGCTTATATGGACTGAACTGTAATATGTTTTATGCGGAAGAAGAGGTCTATGTAATCTTGAAAGCTTGTCTCTCACAATGCAGTTGGTCCAGGAAAGGATATTGCCTCACCCACCTTGTCTCTGTAATATGTTTGGCATGCAGCGAAATGTGGATGAAACTGTCCTCGTCATGTCATCTCCCCAACAATAGATTGACTGGATTGAATTTCTGTAGTAGTCTCTTTAAGCACTTCTTAGCACTCTAGTAAATACTCCCGACAGTATTTTGTGCCCACAGTTGTAGACAGTTTGTACTCAAATTCTGCTCACCTACACATCTGTGTTGTCTGTAGGGAGCTGATAAGGTATCAGCATATCTAAACGAGGAACACATGAATGATCATCTCTAGTTCTGTTCTTCTCTTCCTGTAATTTGTAAGTGTTAAAGCACTCATCTGTTCTGGCAGTTAATATATGCAGCCTCTCAATAGCTAATATCCTGTCATAGGCAGTGCAAACCAGTTTAATCTGGTTCACTGCTTTAGCAAGTAGTTGAGAAAATATAGGTGAAATAAAGAATTCATCTACTGGCAAGGAGACTAGTGTCCACACTGTTGGATAAGAAAGCCAAAGCATTACATGGAAGATTATCTATTGCCAAAAGATCTATTGTTTGTTGTAAATAAAGATTGGTCTCAGCTCTTTACACCACTATGCGGTATTTAAAGGTTTGTTAATTTGCAATATGAACCTTTCTGTCTGAGGATTTAAAACACAGCTACAAAAAATCTGCAATGAGTTTTTTAATTTGGGACAGATGGCCAGAAAAGGATGGATTTATTTTTTGTGCAGAGTCCATCACCTTTATAATCCCTGGGAGGGGTGGGGGTCAGTTTTGTTTGTTTTGTTGTTGTAGTATAAAATTAGAAGTTTGAAACACAAATACTGTTTTGCCCTGATAAATATTTTGCACCTACCAAAAAAAAAAAAAAGTTGTGGTGAAGTTAGCTTTTTTGCCACTTCTCTTGTCTCATGAACTCCCACTGGTGTTTTCACAACTTCCCTTCCTACCTCTCCCATGCTTAGATCTCTTTAAAGATAAAGGAGATGCTGAACCAAGATGAATCTGTTAAAGCCTGGTGCCCCTGCTTTGAATTCTTGCATAATCTGGTGTGCTCTAGTATTCGGTGCACCCCAAATTACATTATGTATTGAAGTGAGAGTCCTGAGATAGCGCATGCATCGATTCCTCCTGAATGAGATTTGGAACCTAGATTGAGGGTCATGATGGGAGAATGGACCCAGGATATGCAAGAGCTACATTTGGGGTCCAGAGGTGGTGTGCCAACTAGTAGATTCAGTGATAGGAAAAATGGTGTAGACATGGGGATGGAAAGGGGGAGGTTTCAGTGAATAGAAGTGGTGGGTGGAATGAGCCATAATGGGTTTGGAGATTCTGGTAAACAAGTGTTTATTCAGACCAAAACTTTGAACCTTGTTCATCCATGATCTAATCTATTCTACTCTATTCAGGTCTTATGGTCTCCCCCTCCCCTGCAATTTCTGTGGTTTTCAAGAGCCTTCCAGCCATACGTTAAGTGAAATGACCAATATGTTGTGTGTAGTTCATTCTTTTGCTCAGCCTATTTTTGGGATACGTGTGTGTGTGTGTGTGCGCAGTGTAACATCTTGTTTTGTTTTCGTTTTCTGTTTTTATTAAATGTTCATGTTGTGATGCGTAGATATTAGAAGAAGGCAGATCAAATAAATCTGCCTCACACTTTGTGCTGCAGGTGGTGAGATCCTCTGGTTCAATGGGTTTTTTCCCCCATACTCTAGGATGAACCCCTGAGAAAGACTTGTTTGCTGCACAGACTGGCATTACTCTTGTAGGTAGAAAGTTCCATTGCACCTAAGGAGTGGAGTTGTTGACCACTGTCTTTGTTCCTAAAGCTTTAGGTGGTCTTTTTCGTTTTCTTGGGCTCAGGCAACTGAGCACCATGAAGATAAGGACTGAGACCATGAACTTGACTTGATATTCTATGGGAAGACAGTGTAGAGAGTGAAGGAAGGGTTTGATATGTTTGCAGTAGAGTGTGTTGCTGAAGAGGTGTGCTGCAGGATTTGGTACCAATTGGGGTTTCCTAAGGGCTTATGGCTTTGTGGAAGTCATAGTGAAGGAGAATAGACACCTGAAAGAACCTACTCTTCCACCAAAGAGAGCGAGCCATCCCGATGTTGTACAAAGATTTCTAATAGTCAGCAGCTCAGAGCTGCACATTGGTTTTATCTGTGGTTGTTTTCAACTTACCTCATTAGAAGTGCCCCGATTCCTCATGAATTAACCAGTATTCATAGTCAAGTGAAGCTCGTTTTAAAAAGAAACTTTGAATGAACGTGTTAGAAAAGATACATGAGAGTTACCAGGAGTCTTTCTCTTTCCAGGGCTTTAGAGCCTTTAATGAGGAGGAACAGTTGGGCCGATAAGTGTGGGAAGTTGTGTATAGTATTTTGCACATTGCCTTACTATTATTCTTCATAATGGCTGAAAATCTAGGAGTGTACAGATTCTGCTTGTCACTTCTGACATCACTTTTTTTTATTTGCCACACCTTTCAAGATGCAAAACAGCTCGCTACTATGTCAACGCAAATTGGAGGCATGAATCAGGTAGAATTCCTCCCTCTCTCTGCTGATACTCTGTTGTTTTTCATGCTTTTCAATGCTGCAGATTTACTGTGGGATGGGCAGCACTCTTCATCCAACATCTATTCAGAATTTCATAGGAAAACCTGTACGCTTGCTGTGAACCTTTGGGTCCCTGCAGGGGATGAGCGATGATGATGACTGTGTCCTTTGCAAGCTGTATAATGATCAGCATGGTCCTTACAGCTCATTTGGTGAATAACATGTTAGCCTGGATAAAAGGACTCGCTCACAGGAAATAAATTTTTAAAAGTGCCCATTACATTTGAGTACCTTCTTTTGAGGACACTGTGCCTATTCTGCTCTCAGGCCCAAGCTGACCTATTACCATGTAGATCAGATTCCGGAAGTAAAATTGAATACTGCATTTGAAAACAATTGGTGAGGAGGATAAGAGAGCATCATCTCTTGAGAGAGAGTATGGCAAAGAGGTAAGGGACAGATTGTGCCTGGCCTCCTTGTGGATATATGGGAGTGGGGAAGAAAGTTAAAGGACACGTCTGCCCTCTTGCATCTCCTGTACAATGGGTAGAAGAGCAGAGGCTTTTTTTTTAGCGCACTCAGATGTATAATCCAGTCAAAATGAATGGAAAACCAATGGGACCATGTCTCTGGTTTCCCATTCCTCCTTATGCTGGCCTGCACGTATGGGTGGGGGCTCTAGTAGAGCAAGCAGCAGCATCCTGAAGGTGGTGCGTACGACATGCTGCCCTGTTTACTGAAGAGCTTGCCATGTGGGGTGGTGCAACTCTCTGCCATTCTCAACATATACCCAAATGGCAGCTTAACTCTTCATAAATATCTGTTCTCTGTCTAGGAATGAGGTGCTTTTATAACTAGGAAAAATAAATGGTGCAACTTGTCTGCATTTAGTTGCTTTACTTTCTTTTTTTTTTTTTAAGTGTTCTGTTTATGATAACAGGGCCATATGTCAGTGATGCCAACAGCTAATTGCACAGTTATCTAGAGATTGGCATCCACCTCACCATGCAGGTGCAAGACAGCTGCAGCACCCCCTTGTTGTTTCTCCGTTTGATAGAAATGTCTTTTCCCCGTTCCGCCTACTTACCTTGCTGTTAAATAAATAAATGCATTGCACTATGTAAATGCATAAATGAGACACGGCTCCACTGACAAGCCTAGAGGGAGATAAGACTGGCATTGTGTATGCTTCCTGTGGGGCGTCTTATCTGGCCATCTTTGAATGATAGGGATCAGGCTTAAACAAAGAAACTGATGTTCCCTCTGTCCTTAACTGCTGTATTGGTGCCCTCTATTTTTACTTAAGAGGAGGACAAAGCACTGGATCCTTTTATGGCTAACCCAGTTTCAGGAGGAACTGACAGTGACCCCTGTATTTAGGTTGCCTAACACTTTCCATTCCACTTCATTGTGTGAAGCTGGCTTCCGATATTCAGCGTGGAGGAAAGCCCTCAGGTTAGGGAAGTGCCTTTTTCTTTGTCCATTGACATTCTGTACAAGTTTGGCTGAGATATAAGCTGTTGAAAACCACAATTTCCCTTCAGTTGCACAAGATGATGTTGGCAGCATGCCAACATAACTGAGCAAACAGTTGTTGAAAGGCCAGATCCATGCCACGGTCAAAACAGCAGCAGCACATCACGCTGCACTAGGAATGCCTGGGAACTGCTTTAACAGCAGTAGCAGGATGGTTGAAGGGAAAGCAGTAGTATCTTGAACCACCCTGCCTGGAGGAATCTGCTCAACCATCCCCCAAATTCATCACCTGACCTTGGTGCCACATTCCCTACTCCGGGATAACAGCTTGCTTCTGCTTCCAGCTAATCTAGTTAGTCCTACAGCTCAAATGACACAGGCCCGTACTGCAGTGCTGAAAGCTCAGGGTTGGTGAAGGTGTATGATGTAAGGGTTGGTACAGTTGCATTTAATATAATTTTACTTTTATCCTAGTTTTTTTAAATAGGAATTCAATACAAAACCCCCGACATTACAAAAGTATTTAGGTTACAAAGTCAAGCACTTGATAGCTAGGAAATGCTAGTTGTAAGGTTGGATTCTTCAGCCTCCTTGTGTGAATGCATTCTGACAGTCTTTATTTACACAATCAGATACAGTTTTTTCCTTGGGTCCTTTGCTTCATTCGGTGCACAGGATGGATGCATGAGGGGGCGGAAGTGAGGTTGCACAGGCAACCTGAAATCTGGCATCTCCTAGATTTTAAGTGCTGCTTATTGCCTCCTAAATAATCTTTGAACTGGTATGTAATTTAAACATAATGTGGATTAAATACAACACTCTACTTTAACTCATATATATTTATACTGCTCTTTAGTACTCACATTTTCCTTTCAGTATTATTCTTAGGGTGAAACTCCCTCCAAAATCCCCATTCTATGGGTTGTAAGGAAAGCCCTGTAGGATGCTATTACCAGACTTGCACAAACACTGTGTGCTTAGTGATAGATACTGCATGATAGTTAGCTCATGCTGTGTCTAGTCCTTCTTATGTAGAAAGTACACAGACCTAGTCAGCTGGAGTTGTAGCTAAATTTTTATGGCTTTATTTTCTGTCCTTTACACTGGTTTTATGCTGGTGCAACTCCATTGACTTTAATGGAGTTACGTTGGTGTAAAACTGGAGTGATGGAGTGGAGATTTAAAGCCCATAATTTCCTAGCTGTTAGAACTCAAGTAAAGAGTCAGAAGGATAAAAATATATCAATAGCACACAAATCTGTGCCAAGCAAAAGAAAGTTACTAGCAAAAGAATTAACCCATGGCATTGCCTTCAGCAGAATTATTACTTTTTTAAAAAAAAAAAAAAGGCTGTAAAATTTAGCAGCTATAAACATAAGAACGACCACACTGGTTCATAGCTATGGTCCACTTAGCACAATATCTTGTCTTCTGATGCTGGCCAGTGCCAGGTGCCTCAGAGGGAATGAACAGAAGTAGTAATGGTCCCAGTACAGACCCCTAGAGGATGCAATATTTACTCTTTCCATTCTACAAATTGACCATTTATTCCTACCTTTTGTTTTCCTATCTTTAACCAGCTATTGATCCTGGACAGGACCTTCCCTCGTATCCCATGACAGCTTACTTTGCTTAAGAGACATTGGTGAGGGACTTTGTCAAAGGCTTTCTGAAAATCTAAATGCACTATATAGCCACTGGATCACCCTTATCTACATGCTTGTTGACCCCTCAAAGAATTCTAGTAGATTGAAGCATGACTTCCCTTTACAAAAATCATGCTGACTCTTCCTCAACAAATCATGTTCATCTATGTATCAAAGCATAATTGAAGACTCCTGTGGAAGGTATTTTCCAATTTTCATGTTGTGCACTTCGTTCTTTATGCAGACAACTCATAATTGCCATCTAATTTTTGTTACTTTGCCTTCCCCAAGTATTTTTCAGTTCCACCACACTATACAGGTTTATGGGATGCTATATTACACTACACATAAGAATACCTCCTGCGGAATGGCAGGAGGACAGATATTATGGGATATCTTCTGCTTTACACTAGCTGGACACTGTAACCCCACTGGAATTACTTCTGATTCTCGCTGGAGTCAGTGAGAGCAGAATCAAGCTCTGTGTTAATTCCAACTCTGATTAAATTCTCCTGCATGAAATAGCCAGGCACAAAAGCTCAACAAGACATTAGTGGTCATTTGTGTTTTATTACATATTGTTTCTCTTAACTAGCAATATTGTTGTGGTGAAGGCTGACATAACAGATGAAAATGTGTATTTAAAATAAGAGTTGACACCAATGTCAGACAAAGCACCTGGAAAATGCACTGATTCAGTATACCCTCCTGGCCACCACTCTTGGTGAGGCTCCATTGGAGACCCAGCTATAAGTTCATACTGCTTTCCCTTTGCAGATTACCCAAGGAGAAACAGGCACAAACGCCACCAGCCCTTCTCCAAGGTGAATTCCCCTCAGATTCAGCTGCCCCACCCCTTGCTGGTGAATGTGAATTGCAATTCCCATCCCTTTCAGTGGGAGAGTGAATCAAAATGTCATTCTTCTTTTCTCCAGTTTCCTACCATGTCATGTTTGGGATATAATAATACCTAGCTCCATTTCCTTTGGTTGCCCGGAGGCGTACAGTTGATAGTATTTACTGGTACTGAGAGTTAAAATGCACTCTCCTATTGTTCAAATGATGGAGGTCTGTGCTTTAGGAAATGAAGGTTATAGACTATTCTCCAGTGCTACATGTGAGTGTTAACTGCTTGTCTATGTCTAGTCATGAAGTCTTTACAAAGACAAGCTGTTGGATATTTTTGTTATAGACAAGCATCGGAAGACCTTTTTTAGAACTGGAAATCCTAGCTTTTCCTGGTGCTCTTCCATTAAAATGTAATTACCCAAAGTTCCCATGTCTTGAGTTTCTACTATTTTGGGTTGTCTTTGTTATGTTCTTTCTGGAGAAAGTTACTGAAGGGGGAATGAGATGAATCTTTTCACTGTGGGCCTATTTGTTCACTGCCTCTTTAGGATAACCCCCTGTCTACTATGCCAATGAAGTCTAAAGTACAATTTGAATGTAAAGGAATAAGTCCATAGATAAAGAACTGGACCATATAATTTGTGTGCAAGACTTTTTAAAGATTTATTCAATTAGTCTAAATTAAGACAACTTTTATTTCACACTCATAGGTTCCAAAACTTCTGTAAAATAAATGCCTAAAGAGCACTTTTATATATAATAGTTGGTGACCTTGTGACATAAAAGACTTTGATTCCCTCTAGAGGAAGAGGTCTGGCTAGCAATCAGACCAAACAGAGACAAAAACACAAATTCTCAGAGTTTCAATCCAACTGTTGCTTAGTGGAAAGCTAATTTTCTGGTACTAGAAACAGTTGTGGGGGAAAAAAAATTGAGACATCCATAATGACAAGACAAAAAATCACCAAGCGCTATTGTAGTTCATTTCAATTAAAAATATTTTTTTAATCTGCAAAGTGTGAAGTACAATCTTTTCCAACAAGCTTTTTAAAATAAATGCTTCAGTGTGAACACATCAGAACATTTTCCAGTTTACACCAGCTGAAGATCTGACATACTTCATAATTACTCTTCTACTTCTTTTAGTTTCAGAAAATCCACTTCCATATGTAGGATGCAGGCATTATAGAGTGTGAGAGACAACGGTGTTGATTATCTTTACAGTGCTGTAACTCAGTTGACTTCAGTGAATTATGCCAGGGTAGATGGGAAGAGAATTGGGCTTCCTAGGTGTACAGCTTGTGAACTACCACTCTCCCACTCACGTCAGCTTTGTGACTCTATGATGACCATTTAAATGCCAGCACTGAAAACTATTTTACTGAATCTGAGGCTGGGGAAATCAAATTAGTGGGCTGAGTGGAGTAGGTGGGTGGTAGGCAACAGGCTATGTTTGCTTGCCATCCATTATTACAAACACAAAACTAAGAATCAAATTTTTCTTCAGCCCAAAATAGAAATACATTCAAAAAGTCTATTTGCTTGGAGTGCCCTTTATAAGGGAAAAATCCTATAACACTCTAACCCCCAGATTGGCAATTTAAATAAACTGGAATTTTTTAAAATCATTGTATTGAACACAAAACACAACCAGTAAGGATGGGATTTCTCAGATAAGTATTTTTTTTACATGCACAGCTCATATAAATTCAGTCATCTGATTGGCAACTAATTGATCACCATGAGATGGAACTGTACACCAGTCATGAATAAGGTTAAGGTTTAGTCATGGGCATTACAAGCACAGGATGCAGCTGTCCTTGGTGAACAAGGAACCATCTACAAAATGATGTGGCTTAGTTGTAAATGGAAGACACCAACAAACTCCAGTCTGGGATAAACAAGGCCACCTACGGACAACAGAAAAAGAACAAGAAATGCATTGGAGGGAATATTTCAAAAAATTGCTGACCAGGGGGCCACCTAAAGAGGAAGACAACGTTTGGGAGGCAGAAGATTATCTTGATATCAACACAGATACCCCCAACAAAGGAAGAGATCATTCAAGCCATCAAATCTTTAAAAAATGGAAAACCTCCTGGCAAGGATAACTTGAATGCAGAATTGTTCAAGGTTAATCCTGAGTTAGCAGCATCTATCCTGGCCCCTCTATTTACATCAGTTTGGAAAAAGGAAAAAGTGCCAGATGAGTGGACCAATGGATACCAAAGAAAGGATCTCTGAGTGATTTTAATAACTGGGGTGGTATTACACTTTTATCTGTGACAGGTAAGATAATGTATAAGAACATAGCTCAGCGTATATCAGAGGCAGTTGATAGTGTTCAGATCAGATCTTTACTCTATTAAATATAATAGAACAATGCTTAGAATGTCAATGACAACCTTACATAAATTTCATAGACTTTGAGAAGGGTTTTGACAGCATTCACAGGATCAGCCTATGGTGTGTTCTTTGGGTTTATGGAATCCCTCTTTGTATAATTAACATAATCGAAAACTTCTGTTCCAACTTTACATGTAATGTTGGTCACAGTGAGCTCCGTTCTGAAATCAAAACAGGAGTATGGCAGAGGTATGTATGTCTGCAATCCACATTAACATTGCCATTGATTGGTAATGTGGTGTACAGTACAAGACAGGCCAAGATGTATTAAATGGACACCCTTCTCATAGACTCATAGACTCATAGGTCAGAAGGGACCAATATGATCATCTAGTCTGACCTCCCGCACAAGGCAGGCCACAAAACCCTACCCATACACATTTATAACAACCCCGAACCCATGACTGAGTTATTGAAATCCTTGAAGTCCTTGAAGATCTGGACTTCACAGATGATCTTGCTCTCCAACATCCATTACCATATACTTAACATGTTCAGCCAACAAATTGGACTAAAAATCAACCGCAGTAAGACACACATTTCTTTTAAAATTGTCTCATCAGCACCAGTACGGATAGAGGATTATGTTCTTACTAATGTAGAAACTTTCACATAACTCTGCAGTACCATCAGCGAGGCTGGTGGAAGAAGTCAGGACATTCAGAACAGAATCAGTAAAGTAAGGAACCACTTTAGGAGCTTAAATACAGTCTGGAAATGATCAAAACTAAATTTAAGATTGATCAGAGTTGTGTACTTTATTTTATAATGCAAAATACTGGGGAATGGCAAAGTATGACACGTCAAAGCTGTCGTCTTTTCATACAGCCTGACTCAGAAAATGCATCCATAACTTTTGGCCCAGAACAATCTCAAATCAAGATCTATTCATACAATGTAGCCAAGAAGATTTGAGCACCATCATTACCAGAAGATACTGGAAATAGATTGGCCATGTGTTTCAGATGGAAGTTGATTCCATCACAAGAATAGCAATGAGATGGACATCTGAAGGCAAGTGAAAACGAGGCCACACAAAAACAACATGGCGAAGAGCTGTGGAAGCTGAGCTGAAAATCTTGGGGCACAGCTGGGGAACCATTGAAAGACTTGCTAGAAACAGACAGGAGTGGAGGAGCTTCATTGCTGACCTAAATGCTAGAGGCATTATTGGGGACTATTTTTTTATAAAAGTAATGGATGTCATGGGCAATAAACAAAAATTCAGTCCAGGACCTGACCATGACTTTTACTATAAATACCTCTGACTAAATCTTAGCTGTTCCGGGATGCTGATGCTCTGGCGAGCCCCATTGGTCCCAAAGCTCTGAGGATTGGCTGGCTGACCCTGGGCGCCCATTGCTCCAAGATCTCCGGGGACCACTCTCCAGCAGCTGCTGTCCCCGTTGCTGTCCCATCTACCTAAGCAGCTGTCCCATGGGCTGCTGTAGCAGTGGCTGGTGCAGTTGCCCTGGGGCCAGCCACTGGGAAGCCCTGAGGTCAGCCGCACTGACCGGCTGAACCTGCAGATTTGTCTCCAAAAATCACAGAATCTGTGACTTCCACGGCTTCAGTGACAGACTCACAGCCAAGATGTGCTGCTACATTGCCACCTAATGATGAGGTAGATAAAGAAGCACAAGTATTATTACCGGCAGCATGCTGGCAATGTGCAAAAAGAACAATGAAAATGGCTAATTGATCTGTAGTCTATTGTGTGCATTGCCTAAATATTAAAATAGGAACTTCTGAAAGGCTTGAACATGGGCAGCAATAGATGAATGACTGGAAAGCACTTGTAGACCTTTCAAAGGTAATGCCATAGAAAGCCGAGTAGACATCACTGAAGTTGACCATTCACTTAAGTGTTGTGGTTTACTTAAATTCTTCAATCCTGCCAGCTTAGATGTTTATAGAACAGGTTGTTTGGCAATAATTGACTCTTACACAGCAGAAAAACTGTTTGTCAACTCACATTTTTTTAAAATGTAAGACTTCTAGCCTTGTTCACTGCCAGTTGTACATGTATAGTAAATGTACAATCATAGTAGTTTCTATATTAACATCTTTCTAGTGCAATATTTTCATAAATATATTCTCCAAATCATAAACTGCTCATATATTTTAAATATTTAGGTGAAATGGGTATCACTATACTTTAGTTTTAAAACAAATATTCTTTGCTTCTAGACCAAGGGTCAGATATTCAAAGCGGGGCAAGTGCAATTGCATGCGTTTTTTGTTTCCCCAATTGGTGTGCAAATAGTGTACAAATGTTTGCAAATGTAGTATGTAAGTGCATGTAGCCAGCTAGATGCAGAGCTGGCCATTTGTCTATGTAAGTCCCGATATGCATGTAAGGTTGGGTGTTTATGCACCTCAGTTAGGAATACACAAAGTGTACATGCAGTTGTGTGCACCACGCTTTGAAAAACTGGTCCCCATCTCTTTTAAAATTCAGTTTAATTTTTTACAGTAGTAATGAAAGGTGGTGGCATACCACTTCTGTACAATCTTCATTACATTAAATTGCAAAATGCGAGATTGAGCCCATAATTAGCACACAGGATGCCGAAGGTGCTCAGCTACTACAGTGATGGATGTGGCTTACAAATAAAGATAGCAGCATTGTCAACACCACACTTTTATTGGAAAGCCACCCACCCTCAATGTGCATTTGTGTGTGGTCATCTCAGGGTAAAAATTCAACCTTAATTACATGCACTAAAATCTAGCCTCCCTGCTCACTAACTAAAGAGGACTCCAGTTACCTTCTCCTACCCCTGGGTGGTGGATCTGCAATTCTAGCTTCTTTCCCCCTCCTTGCTGAGACAGACTAGACAACTGGCCCACTCACATTCTCACGACATTGTTCCCCATATTTCTCTCCCTTTCCCTTCAATTTCCTAGCCCTCACATTCTCCTCTTTGCCTCTTATTCCCTGTACTGCCTCCTGTCTACCACTTGTTCCCCATATTTCCCTAACACTTCATAGTTTCCAGTTTTGTTCCCTAATACATTCTCTCTCCCTGCTGACACTGCACCTCCATCTTCTCCTATCCCATGCCTGGTCTCAGCAGGTAACTGAGGAATCACCATCTTGTCTGAAGGCAAGATGGTTTCAGCTCCCCTGAAAACAATGGGAAATGGCATCCTTCTTTGCTGGGACATCCTGCTTTTCATCTACAAAGGCGAGCTGTTTATAGTGGCCATCTTGCTGAGGCTTCAGTCTCATTGACAGGAATGAGAGATGGTGGCCATTTTGGATAAGGGCAAAACTGAGCTGGAATGCAAAAATGAAAAAATCATGAGACCCTTTAAGTGGAATCCCTTCCCCCCACATCATTGCAATCACTACCTGTAGTGCTGAGTGCTATTACGCTTGGCCGTGGGTGCACACAGGGTTGAGCCAACTCATAATACTGTTGTTAAGGTGTTAATGTCGTACAAGTTGCTGAGTTAGTTGGAACAAGGAACAGTGTGTTTTTTAAGCAGTGAGGCTCCAGGCGATATCAGAGAGAGAAGCCCAAGACAGCCACTTCTTGGTGATAGGGTAGCAGTGCCTTAGCTGAAGTTTCCACAAGAGAGAGTTGCTGGTGTGCAACGTGTAGCCACGTCTGTTCAAGGAAACAGAACTGGTTTATTTTGTAAACAAACAAATTAAACTAGGTAAATACCTGACTCATGTTTCCAAGGTCCCCTGCAATGTGAAGCTGACCTGCAAGTCCCCCAAATCTGCTATCACTGGGCAAAGGGGCAAGAATACATTTCTCCAGTAGAGTGTGAAACCTCTTCCTGTCTACACAAGTGACCTTGCACTGATGGCAAGTGTGGTACAATGGCATGTATTTCTCTCTTAATGATAAGGAGTCCTTTACGTAATCCAGCTGGGAGGATTTAATCAGGGAGTTGTTTTGTGGATAAAAAAAGACGTTTCCTATTGCCCAAGATGGAACTCTTACTGCCACTCTAGCTGTATAACTGATTATAGGTTGTAGGTTTGTTTAATGTTTATAGCAAAATACAGTACATTACTATCTCCTGTGCAGAAAATATTTACATGCTATTCCTCAGCAGCACATTTGCTACTTATTTTCTCAGAATGAAAGGCTGCGCAGTTTTAGCTTTAGGAAGCATTTTTAGTGTTTGATTGTTTTCAAGGAGCCAGCGATTCTGCATTCTGAGTGATACGATGCCCACTGCAAGACAGATAAGTAACTAACATCCAAGGGTTTAATTCTACAACGTTTCCTCATTCAGATTTTTGTCCAGGTGCTCTTGAATTGTCTCTTACATTTTCGGGGATCATGATTATTACATTACAAAAAAATTAATGTGCATTTTCTTGCAGTTGCTATCAGGCTTGGCAGATGCTACAGCACAGAAGACTATATGTTCTTTTATTCGTATGGGTACAATACAGTTCCATACAGTTGTGTATTTGTTCTGGTATGCTGTGCATTTATCATCATTGCTGGGAGATGGTTAACAGAAGGTAAATACTACATTCACCGGAAGGCTAAAGGCTGTTATATTTCATTAAAAGAAGTCTACTCAGCTACCAGCTGTGTAGTGCAGGCATGTAAATGTAAAACCTGCAGGGCAGTTGTCTGCTGTAAATAGACGTTTTCTTAATTACATACATACTAAAGACCTTATTCTCCAATAAATGGCTTCTCTTTGAACACATGCTGAAGGAGAAAAGGTGTCATGTTTTGGCTGGATATCCAGACAATGTTTTGAATGTGAATTTGCAACAAAAATCAGGGTATATAAGGGACTGCAGCACTCACTCAAGCTTCCAGTGTGGCTGGCTTGATGCCATGTTATTTCCAAATACAAAAGTGTTACCTTCCCTTTCTTACAAATAAAGAAGAGCCGTAGAGAAAAGACCATGGTCGGAGTTTTCTGAAAATCCAGAGAAAAAAGGTGGATGCACATTTTTTCATCGCCTTATTTGCCTTCCTGCTCCAGCGCTTTATTGACAATATTGCCCCTCTGCAATGGAGACCCAAGGAAGAGTCAGTTAAGGAATTGAAACAATATTTCTTTGTTACAATGAGAAAGTCAGTGATATTGCACAACTGCTTAAGATACAGACCCGGCAAGGCTATGAATGAGTGGAGTAAAATTAGATTGGCAAAGCCCTGGAAAAGTGCTGATTCACTAGCCCTGGATTGATGGAGCGCTGTTGTTGTAATTTTACTTAATTCAAAGTAGTGCTGAAAAGGATGACTTAGATGTTTAGTGGACTGAAATTGTGCTGCTCAGATGTACCATGTAATTAGCAGCAAAATGAGCGTGGCTTACTCCCTAGTGAGTAGATTTCTGTGTACCATCACCTTTAGAGTGAGACCGTTCCATTATGTGAGACACAAACATGGATTTTTTTCACCCTCCTACAGGGATGTCAAAGAGCCTGCATTCAAAATAGTGACAACATGGTCATGTAAAAATATAAATAGATAGGCATTATTATAATTAGTAATGATCCTTGGCTGTATGCATATGGAAACTACAAACACTGTCTAGATCACGCTTTGGGAATAGAATTAATTATCTCCTACAAAAGACCTATACCTCTACTTATCAAATATCAGTAGTATTAAGATTTATGTCTTCTTTGTAAATCAGCTACTTTAGCTTTATAAATTATTCATTCCAAAACTGAAAACACTTGAGATTGGTGTTTTTGGAGCCCTCCTTAAAATGCTCCAAATTCTATTTTGTTTTTAATTGCCTCAATGAAAGCTTCATGGAAATTGACCATGGCCGGGTTTTTTTGTCTTCACCGGGTCAGCAGAAATTTTAATGTTGCTTTCATGATGCATTTTTTGTTTCAAAGCTGGCTTATTAAGGTTAGGTTTGTCTCAGGTTGGAAATCACATCTTATTTCTTTAGGTTCCCTGATTTGCGGTGCCTACCATGCTCTATGGAAAGTAAACAGAAGCCATTTTGATTTGTCTTCTCAGCCTGTGTGGGAGAGGAAGAGGAGATATTCTCCCACACAATACCAGTGGGGAGCAAATCTATCCACCAAAGACATTGATGGTGTTTAACAGTTCAGTGGTCTTTCCCATGCCCTGACAAAAGATAATGCAACTGGATAGAAGGAGGTGGAGCTTGTCGAAGGAAAGGTTTTCTGTGAGGCCAATTGGTGGAAATGATTGTATGGAGTAGAAAACCATGGAGTCTGCTGCAGACCTGCTCATTTAGTTAGATTGGTTAAGCACCTAGGCTTTTGGATGCTTATATAAAGTGAGCTCTAAAACATACGAGTTGCTTGCTAATTTTGTATATATTTTTCCAGTGCTGAGGCTGGTTAATGCCATGCTTTGCTCTGTTTCTGCAGTGTTGAGGCTGGTGTATTTGGTGTTTTTTACAGCTATATATAGTGTTGCTTTGGGGTTGCTGAGATTTGCATTTTTTTAAATATTTATTGTCCTTGTAGCCCTAAAAGTAGGGGAATAATTATTTAAAGGGGAAAGGGAGAGTATTATTCAATGTGGGAGTCATGGTTAAGCAAGGTAAAGTGGGAAAGTGAGAAATCCTCCATAGTCCTGTAGGCAATGAATCTAAAACCAAACCCACCTTTCTGCTTCCCATCTCTAGCTTTCACATAGCTCAAACAGTGTAGTTGTAGCTGCATCAGTCCCAGGGTATTACCTCATACAACTTGTCTCATGTAGCTGGAACAACAGTTACATTCTAATTCTGCATTATACATAAAAAATATATATATATATTTTCCTTGCATTGGTTGGTAGGAGTGGCCTTTTGGTTCTTATTACTTTAATTCTGTATTTGACATGCATGACAATCCACTTCATTCTCTGAAACAGCAGAGGCATCCTGCTGTGACAGTCAGCTTATCTGAAGCTGTTCTTGCCTGATATCTTTTAATTATATCGACTCATACGCTTTAAGGCTAGAAGGGGGACCCATCATGATCATCTAATCTGACCTCTTGCACACTGCAGGCCATAGAACCTCTCCCACCCACAGCCGTAATAGACCTATATATAGGGACTACTCTATTGCTTAGAGCCACGATTTACCTTACGCTTAGATTTTGTCATTTAGCATGATGCATGCCATGTACCTTGGATGAGGAATATATAGAAGTATCCCCAAACCTCAGGCACTATTCTCTCCTTGTTCTCTACCATCAACTGCATCTACAGTCTTATCTGGAACCCCACACAAACTTGACTGGAGAAATGTGCTAGTTCTGGGCTCAGTGGTACCATTAAGATGCAACACTGTGTTGGGAACGGTGCGTTGTTGCAATCTGCTGGGGGAATTCTGGAATGGATGTGCCTCCAGGAGCTTGCACAGCTTTCAGGCATGTAGGGGTATATCTCATTCTGGAGCATTCCTTAGGATGATGCAGTGTGGTCCCTTTCCTGTGCCTGGACAGCTCTGCTGCTTGTTAGTGTGAAAAAGGTAGGACCACGGCTCTTCTTCCTCAGTGAGCCCTTCTAGGTGGCTTGTAGCACAGGCAATGCTAGGAGTGCAGGGTCTGCATCCATGCCTAGTCTCTGCATGCAATGCTTAAAAGTGGTCAGAAAAAAGTGTGTGTGGGGGGGACGGGCCCTATCATCCGTCAGCCCAGCAACCGATTCTTCTGCTCCAACCCTCCACTAATTGCCTCCCCCTTCTGCTCCACAATTCTTCAACCCTCCTCCCACCCCCAGGCCTGGGAGCAGGGCTGCAGCTCTTTCCCCTTCCCAGGCCAAGGAGGAGTGAATGGGGGAGTCTGGAGGGGGGAGGAACAGAAGAACCAGCCCTTTTGTCACAGAAGGAGAGGAAGAGGGAGGAGCCGCCTGAGCCACTGGGCTTTGTTTGCTCCCTTCTCCTCACTCCACCTTTGGGAGAACAGTGTTTTCTGAGGACAGGGAAATTGCTCGGCTAACCTCAAGCAGTAGCCCTGATTGGCTGCTTTTCCCACTTGCCTGCTTACTGGGGTTCAGCATACAACCACAGGGATCTTTCCTCCAGTGTTACTAAAAATGTGCCTTTCAACAATCCCGGTTGCCTTTTAGAAATTTTATTTCTTGGGTCTGGGACCTGTTGCAACCCGGTGCATTGTGAGTGCTGCTTATATGGAGTCACAGTGGACAGGCTTTTTGCATCCCTTCTTCTCTGAGCAGCCATGCAAGGGCCATGCAGAATCTATTGTTCATTGACCTTGCATTACTGGAACGGATGAATCTTTTCTCTCCAATTGCCATATGAGGCTTTAGAAATGTAGCCTACGTGAGAGGCAGTTTTAGCTGTGCCAGTAAAATGGCAAGGTGCTCACAAGTACACTTCAGACATGCGGCGAAAGACAATAGCAGTTTTTCTTCTCTTCATTCAGGCTGATGCCTTTTTAAACTGTGTTAAAATGCATCAAAATGCCAGCCATTATGAAACTCCTTGAGAGAGCAAGAAAATGGGTAAGTAAAATTAGTGGCAATTGAGAACAGACTACATTCTACTGAGACATATTAGCAAGACAGCTCCCTGGAGACTGCCTGGCTTTTAGGGGAAAGCATCTAGACTATTGTAGTAGCAAGCTGATGAGATCTCATGATTTAGTCATGAGACAAGATTTTTATTTTAAAACTTGCTCTTACAATTTCACTATTTTATATGCAAATTTCACTATTTTCTTAAGGCCATGCCCTCGTTGCTTATTATTTTCCCCAGTTCTCCTTGAAGACTAGGTTTGAGTTTTTACAAACATTGTACAGAAGCATCACTTAGGAATTTATTATTCAAAGGAAATGATATTCAAACAAGAGAAACGGCACAACCCAAAACAAATGTAACAAAGTCCAAACAGCACCCAAATATGCATGTAAGAGGGTGAGAAATAAGCCGATATATTGAAGCACATGAAACGTAAAAATGTATTTGAGGGCTGTGAAAATGTTTAAAACATTGAGCTGAAGCCAGTTCTAGTTATTTGCCCCTGCTCCATGATTTGATTATCCTCTCAGTCTGTAAGTTAAATTTTGTAACTGAAATTTAAAAAAACATATAATTTTACATATACGATTTTCAAAAGTGACAAGTGTTTTTTGGTGTCAGTCCCGGGACCCGACTGGCTAGGCACAAACCTTGATTCCCTAACCTTAGACTCGGATAACATTACTTTCTCTTCCTTTATGTCTCAGACAAGTACAAAATATCCATACCTGGCCACAGAATGAGGTAGGGCCTTGTGGAGCTAGGGTCTCCATTGATCACTTTCTCTTCAGATGAGTGGAAGAAACAATTACAAGTGGGGCTGGAAAATTTTCATCGGCACCTATTGGCCCCAGAGTTAAACCTACTACTCTGGGGGAAAAATACTTGTGCTGCCGCCACTGCCCCAAATTCATGTGTAATTAATTTCCATTGGCACAACTGCACTCCCCAGGAAATCAGTTCTGTCCCTCCATATACATCAGGTCCACCCCACTGAATGAATCTCTTATGCCTGCCCCATGCCCCCAATCATTTCTGCTCTCTAACAAGCCAATCCTGTCCTCTAAGTAATAATTCTTCTCCCCTTCACCTGCTCCTCTTTGCAGGGCAGGACTCTTCTTCCCCCCCCCCCCCCTTCTGCTGTTCCTACCTGGGTCCTGCTCCACATACTCCCTGTTCTGCTCCAGCAAAAACATCAGTGGCTCCTCCACTCCCCACCTCTCATGGAAAAACTGGTTATGCCTGAGCCCTTTGCTCTTTAACTTCCACCTTTTCTAATGTGCTTGAACTTCTCTGCTCCCTCTTCTCTCTTCCTGTTACTTGCACTTGCTCTCAGCCTTCCTGCTCCTTCTAGAGAAGACATAACTCTTCGTTCAGGTGGAGGGATCCTTGCCACTGCGGATTTTGCAACTGTGTGAAGTGGTGCTGAATGTAGACACTCCTGGAATGAGACCCTCTCATGGTACCCGAGCCACTGAACAGCCATGGGTAAAATAACTTCCGATCTCTAGTGACCTGGCTTGGATTTGAATCAGTGAATGTTTATTAAACTGTTACCCATGTCTACTATTTTGAGAGGTATTTGAATATCTCGTGTCAAGTTCAACATGGTCTGTTATGAAGGCTCTGTCTGTAAGTGTCAGCATTTCTGTAATCTCCTGCCTTGGTTTAGAACTTGACTGTAAAAATCTGCTTTTGGACAGAAGCTTTTCATGTAAGGGGTGTAATATATTCTTGCAATGTGTGTGTGTGAAACTGCTATGAATATTAATAAGTGTTACATGTGTTCTTCAGAGCAGAAACCCTCCTCCCATAATCTTAGCCTGGGGCGCAGTTTCTGTTACTTCCAAAAAAACAAAAACACAACCTTTTTTTTTGAAATTGCCAAGGTGTGAAAATGAAAAAGTGCATATAGAATTGCTGTGGGTTTTTTTTTTAGTTACTCTTTCATATTGCACTACTGCAGCATGGCTGTGCTCACCAGCAGCTAGGCCTTAGTGCAGCCTAATGCCTTTATTTTGAAAAGAGAGAGGAAAGTAAAATCAGCCAAGTTATTTTGTGGATAAATAGATTTGTGTGCAGCACTGTGCCCCTAGGTGAGTTGTCAGCAGAAGGGATTGAACCTCAGACTTCTGGATCTTAAAACACAGGTCTTTATTACCTGAGTTAAAAGACCTAAGTCTCTAGGTCATGGCTGCCCGAGGCTCATCGATTTATATGGGCCCCAGCCACCATTAGAAGGGACAAAGCGCCAATGAGTAGGTGTGGAGTACATGCGCTCATACAAATGCATCTCTCTATTGTGCTTGTGATTGCCATGTTTACTGTCCGACTGTAATACACCAGTGAACAAAGAATCCAGTTTTGATGCTGCTGGCAGAAATGAAAATATATTGCTGTTGAAAATAACAAATTATGAGAATATGTACTAATGAGGTGGATGAATTTTAGTGAGGGCAGCACCTGTTATTAATTCATACTTTAACAGGAGGTAGGTAGGTAGATGTAGATTAATATGTAGCAGTGACAAATTGCAGAGGTATGTGAAATGCATATTTATCATACACCTCACTGACACTCTTTCCCCTGCTAATTCTGCTGCCCCAGCATTTATTCGATGTGTTAGTAAATTTTAAAAGGTACCATAATTAACCCAACGAAATCAACTGACTTAAATGTTTCCCTCTCTCCCCCTCAAAATGGTAATTCTGATGAGAAAATTCTACAAGTTTTTCAACACTCCTATTGGTAACCTGTATAACCTTATTACCTATGTATATGTTTTATAATCCAGTAGAATAAAATAATTCTGAACACCTGCTGATCAAAAAAACCCTTTATATCACACTCTATCATGGGTTTGTTATTACTCTGCCTATATATTCTACATCAAAGTAAGCTAAAATTCTATTTGAAAGTTGCGGACACTGTATTTAAATGTAAGTCTAAACAGGTTTGATCAGATCCATATGAATCTTTGACTGTTTGTCCACAGAATTTTCATGTGGGTTTGCTTGCTAAACTGATAGTTTTACAAAATTTCTTGCTGGATGTCATTGTAAATTTGGGAAATTACAGAATATTTTAATATCCAACTTGCAAACATTTATTACCATAAGAATCGTATTTTGGAAAACATACACTATGATCTGCATTAACTGCGCTAACATTAGCAAATCTAACGCTGTCATTTTCTGACAGTAATGCCATGATGTATATTTTTAAGCAACTGATACTACATATAGCACCATCTCTTCTCTTCTGATCATAAAATACAATCAACAGTTTTTTTTTCACCACAGGAACTTTGCTGAGACAGGAATTTATTTCATCTTAAGTGATAAAGCTATCCAGTTGGAAAAACTATATAAGATTTAAAATAAATGTCTTTTTTCTGGTTGTCTCTCTTTATTTAACCTCCTACCCCCAGTATTTGACAATATAAGTAGATCTTTTCTGTTTGTATTGTGTGCAATATAGCCATAATTGATAAAGCAATTTGTTTGCAGAACAACTCACTTTCTATCTCTTAAGTTTGCTTTATTGTATGAGTTACAAAATTGCTATTAGCAACAGTTTTGCAAATTATATCCATGCAAAATGCTTGTATTAGAAAATGGAGCACTAGTCCGTAAGGAAAATAAACTAACTAATAAACTCTGCAATCCTAACCAATGCAGCAGGGGCCTAATAAACCTATGGTCTTACTGCATAGTAAATACATAATTCCCATCACACGTTTGCTACTCAGGTGAACATTTGTTAAAGGAGGAGAGGCCATATCACTAAGTCAGCACCTTGCTGAGAGCCAGAAGTTATTAATTTATAATATTAAATGGTCATTTGATATTTGACTGTTTGGGATGCAAAATACATATTCACTTATTACTTTTATTTCATTACAGATATTTGTTTAGAAGGATTTTGCGTGACTCTTGATTTGAATAAGTCTCTACAGAAAGCATTTAACAGGTTAGTTCTTTTACCATTTTCATTTCACAACTTGTATTAAATTCTCCCCACGTTTTTACCTTTCTGGTAACCTTGTCAATTTAAAAACATGTAGGTATTGTGTGATAAAGATGAATTAGTTTTATCTCAGTGATGATAGTAGTTTTTTGCCTCTTTGCTACCCTATAACCCTTCTCAGTTTCTGGAGAAAGTTGATGTCCATACTGAAGGTAGGACGAACCCTCTCACTTAGATTGGCAGAATTTTGCCTGTAGAGATGTAAGCTCTTATGTTCTGATCTTCAATCCATTTCAAATTCCGGAATATCTTTGTTGGTTTGGTACCATATCAAGAAATGTTATGTCCTGTAATCAAATGCATCTAAAAGCTATTTGAGATTCATAATGTAATGTATTTGTATATGATTTCAGCAAATACCAGGCAGTAATGAATGTTAAATCATTATTTGGAATATACGTCTCCATTAGTTATTGATTTAACTAGAAATTCACCCGCTAGCTCATTCAAAATGAGAGAGATCCTTTACAGTGGTAAGAAAACTACATTTTCATTTTAAATATTAGATATCTAAATCTTTGTGGATAGAATTAATAAGGTAGTGTATGAGTTGCTTCCAGTCAATGCAAGTATAAGACATTCTGTCAGTAATTGGTATGCACTGCCAGACTTTGATTACATTGGCTCTTTGGCCTATTTTTAACAGAAACTAGGGCAGTCCTTTAGATTGCCTTGCCATGTCCCTGGACACCCTGCTGTGTTACGTTCTCCATATTTGACATTATAACACTCAAATACAGTGCCAAACTACAGAATATTCCTTGGGGGGTTTCACTGAAACATAGATGTAACAGATGTCTGCCCACTCTGAAGCGCACAGCGATTCCTGATAACAGTCACACTTGCAATAAATGATTCTTCTGCCTGGCTTATTAAAGGCTGCTTTATTCAAGAGCACTTTTCAGAGCCTACAGGGTAGCAGATCCTTCTGGAAAGAAGGATTTTAAAACTGAACTGGGAAGAATTCTCCCCCTGACATTCACATTCTGTAGCTCAAGCTGCAAAGATGCACTTAATGATTTAATGGCTCAAACTGTATATTAGCTTAAAGTATAATATGAACTATTAAATCATTAAACATGTGCATACTGCTATTATCCATGCACTAGATGCATGTTCACTGCTGAGTGAAAAGAAATTAGAATTCTAGGAGCTGCTATCAAGTAGAATATTTAGTAATTTACATGTAACGTGACTGACTATGCTAGGAATGAGCTTCAAGACATTTTTAATCTTTTAAAACTTTGTAGGCTTGAAATATTTCTGGACTGGATGAAACCCTTTTATTTTATTGCATTTAAAGCTGTTGTTTAATGGTGACTTATCTTTGGGGAATCAAGAGCATATGAATGGCAGTTACTACCCAAGCTAAGCAGTCAGATGAGTTGAACCATGCCAGAAGAAGAGGAGGAAATAATGGGCAAGTGAGGGTAGCATCACTCACTAATGCACTCAGAAGGCAGCTGTGAGAGTGACAGCAGCGGGAGGAGGAGGAGAGGGAAATGAACATCAGGAGCTGAGAGTAGCCCAAAGCACAACAAGGGAGCATGGAGTAGATGCTGAAGAATGGAAAGGATTGTGGGGAGAGGTCTGACCTGGATTCTGAAGCAGAGGGTGAGAGGAAGGAGAGAAAGAGAGGCAAGACTGGACAGCAGACACAGGTACCAGCTGCTAAGAAAGGGATATTAAAAGAGTGAGGGATAGATGATGGAAAGATGAGCTTTGTGGAGATGTGGGGGAGGGAGAATGATAGGGTCTCAGAAATTGAACATGGCTGAATTGCATTTTACCCTCCTCCAGGGGACTAAAGTTAAGCTGAAAACCATTGGAACCAGTATCTTAAACACATTTAACTAAGACTTTCATTCAAATATTGTTATAGCTCCTCTGTCTGTTCTGCCTGTGAAAAATATGCAGGTCACCATGTTATCCCCAAGGGCACTCCATGCCTCTCAGATTCTCTATGTATGAAGCTCACCGTATCACTAAAGTTAGCCTTCTCCCCTACTGCATTCTGTCTTGCCAACCACCTTCCTTTTCTGTGACACTCCCATTGAAAAATCTAATTTTTTGGCTAGTGGGACTAGCGCATCAAAACTGACAGAACCCCTCATCCTCTGCTTTTCTTCCCCCTGAACTGTCCATCAACCTCCTTACGTTAGTTACATACAACAATCCTGATGGATGAAATTAAATGAGTCAGCAAATTGATATCAGGCCATGTGCACACTGACTGACTGGCTAGGGTGAAAGCAATATCCCCCATGGCTGATTAGACTAGCAAAAATATATTGGTCCCATTATTGGTGAGAAATTTGTAGTGCTTCTCTTTGGAAAGGCAAGCTATGGATTATGGATAAATGAGTGGTGATTAGATGCAAGAAACCATTTTGGGGGATTGACTGTGTGCAATTACTTCTATCTCAAGCCTCCCTTTTTGGGGTGAAGGTTATTTAAAGAGTACATAGGCTGGCTCCAGCAATACTTAGATCCTACAGATTTCTTTGATCCTTGTCAGTTCTTGGGTTTAGAACTAAGAATGCATTGATGATGAGGCATGATCTTCTGTAATGACAGGCAAAGATAAATTGTCCATGGTAACTCTAGTAGAGCTCTTACTATCTTGCGATACCATTATTATGAAGGTTTTTGAATCACCTGTCCAGTCTTACAGTGAGGGCCCTATTCAGTCCAGTGTAGTTTCTGGTTTCTTAGGTAGCATCAGTGGCCCTTAGCACCTACCATTACCTACAGCTGCAACAGAAACAAATGCTGTGGAGATCTGCAAACTGTGAGCAGACCTGGGTTTTAGTTTATGGATTTAAAAAAAAGGGGGCCTGATCCTACTTCCAATGATTTCAATAGATTTGCAGTTGACTCTAACAGAAGCAGAAGCACTTTAAAATTGAAAAGATGAAGAGGAAAAAGTCTTAGGAAAATGAAATGAGAAATATAATTCATTGGTCTTTTATGATACACTTGCAAAGTGTATTGTACTACGTACCCATACTGTACCTGCCTCCTTCTCATCTGGCCTTTGGATAACAAAGCTGTGTTTTAACTGTACCATTTCCTTTACTGCCATATATTTCTCCCTTCCAGTGTAATTTTCTCTTTCTCATTTTTCTTCCAATATTTACCTACTGGACAACTGCTTATAAAAAGAGAGACGTGATTACATGCTATTGCTGTGGTTTAGAAACAATGCTCTGTGCATTAAATAATGGACATTTCTAGTAAAATGGCTACAAGCACATTCTGCATGTGCAGAAAGTCTTATGTAAAACAGTTTCAGAATGCTAAGGGTCACATATTGAAGCAGAGAGAGCCTCCAGCTGTTTCTTCTTTTTTTTTTTATACATACACTCAACCTTCCCTGTAGGTAAGTAATCTTGCCATATGGGCTATTATTAGCATATGGATAAAGGCTCCCCAAAGGGTTGGAAAATACAGATTTAAATGAAACACTGAAATAGTAATAGTATTAGCCAGCCATGCAGTCAGTACTGTCAATGGGATTGTGAAATGTCAAAAATTAATGGGTTTGCTTATTGAATTTACCTCTATAAATTAATACTCTAGTTCTACAAAAAAGTTGTAGTTTTGTTTGCTAGCACATTACTGACATAGAGACGTCATTAGTACTGTGCCTCCGTGTCAAGGTCATAGTTCAAATCCAAGGGAAACCACTAATGAAATCACGTATGGTGTGGCCTTAACTGGTAGGAATTCATGAGAAATTCAGATCTTTCTGACTCCGTTTCCCCATGTGTACAACTGAGTATAATAATAATTAGCTATTTCAGAGGGATCTTATGTGGATTCATTAGTAAATGATTCTGAAGGTGAAAAACCACCTGTGACCTGCTTTTCGGAGGTGCAGAGCATCTGCTGCTCCCACTTATCTCACCTGAAGTTTTAGTTGCTCAGCATCTTGACAATTTGGGCCTTATTGGCCTGATTTTCAGAAGCAGCTGTTTACTTTGTGTGTATCAGACTGTGGCTGCCCAGCTTGAAATGCCTAAAGGGGTCTATTTTCAGAAATGATTATCACCTGCAGTAATTATGGATTATTCAGAGTTGAGGGTACTTGGCAACTCTGATATTAGGCCCTATGTGTTTCAGACTGGGCACCCAAAAACTGCTCATGCTCAATGGTCACTTTTGGAAATTCTGGCCTAATTTACTTGCCCCAGGGCACAAGGGGATTCAGTTTTAGACCCCAGCTTAAGAATCTGAGTCCCTTTCTCTCGCTTCTATGCTTTCTGTGCTCTGGACAATCTCTGTCTGTGTCTCTCTGAACATGAAAATACATTCAGATATCCCAGATTATACAGGGCTGATTTTCAAAATCCAGAACTGTCCTTTTGTAACAACACATTTGGATGTTTTTTCATCCCTCACATATAAATTATCTTCTAGATGGAAAATTCATCTATGGACACAATACGATACAAGCAAATGGTATTAATTCTGTCTCCACCCACGTGACACAGTTTGCTGGTTAGGGCCAGAGGCAAAAGACAGTAGAAGGTCTCATTTCAGTTCCTTATTATTGTAGGCAGCATTCCTACTGAGTAGTGGGATATAGAAACTGCATGAACTAGTAATATTGGTCTTTCAGTGCTTCATACAGTACTTCATTTTAAATACCATAAATACTGAGTACAGGACAAATAAAACTTGGACTGAGACCCCAAATTTCTTGAAAATATCTTAATAGAAACTAAAAGCATTTGGCAAAAGGTCCTTTGTAGATTCATAATACAGCTACTGACCTAAATCTGACCCTGACCCTGGGAAACGGAGTCCTCTTTGTGTAGCCCCAAAGCATTGGCTTTGTTCCATAGTGCCACCTTCCTGGAAATGTCATGCCCTCCTGTGATCAATGAATGATTTTGAAAAATTTCAGCTGAAATGGTTCAACCGTTTCCAAGAAAGAGGCTGGGGGAAAAATATATTGTTTTGTCCATGTTAAAACATTCTGGTGATGTTCTCTTTGAAAAGCTCTCAGTCCCATGCTTTGGAGCAAGGACTTGAAATTTGGCAGAGCAGGTGGCCTTTTGTGGCAGGAATGTGCCTTTTGTCGACCTTGTGAAAATCAGCCCAAATTTGGCCAAGCTCTAAGTCTTTCAAAAATTGCATTTTGCACATGCTCAGTAGAGACTTCTGAGATTTTAGCAGCTAATTTCTCTGACTGCTAAATAAGGGATGGGCATCACATACTGAGCAATGAGAAAATATTGAGTAGCTTGTTCATTGGGTGAGAAGCACCCACCATGTGCTCTGGATGAGGCAAGAGTCCTGTGGGAAAATAATTACGTGATCACGTAATTAAACACTGTATCATAATGCACATTCACAAGGGAGCCCAATTAAGATTGCACAGGCAATCTTAATTCTGGCATTTCCTCATTTCTGGGTGTTTAACTTTTCAATCTTAATGTTCTTTTTATGTGATTGTGCATGTGATCCTATGCACAGGATGCACCTCTCTAAAGAATATGACTAGGTCATGTGAAAATTGTACTATAATCAGGAGGCCGCCTCTCTGTTAGTGACTGAAAAATGCATGCCTAAGATTGCAGTCCTAGTTTGGCTAATGGAATTTTATTATTTGCTCAGGTGTTTTTTGATCAACTTTGCCACAAACTGCAATTCCAGGACAGAATTTACACTTTATAAAATGTATATATAATAATCAGGTGTGGAAGAAGGGGAAAGGATGATCTTTTGGATGAAGCACAAGACTGAGGCTGGTGTACTATTCCAGAATCTGCCACTGCCTTTCTG